>CM075749.1:1588840-2188840 GCA_037974335.1 Prionace glauca | reverse complement strand
CTCCTTGGAAAGGCGGAGATTGAGAGGGGACATGATAGAAGTATATAAGATAATGAAGGGAATGGATAGAGTTAATAGTGAGAGACTGCTCCCTAGACTAGATACAAACACGAGAGGTCATCATTTAAGGGTGAGGGGGGAGAGGTATAATTTGGAGGTGAGAGGAAGGTTCTTTACGCAGAGAGTTGTAGGGGTCTGGAACGCGCTACCGAGTAGGGTGGTGGAGGCAGGAACATTGGACTCTTTTAAGATGCAGTTAGATAGGCACATGAGTGAAACGAGAATGGAGGGATATGGTAGGGGATATTAAATAGGGTTAAACCTCGGGAGACACCGGAAAGGCAGGCTGTAAGATTAATATTTTGACTTTATTCCACAGGTGGAGGTCCACCTCGTGTCAAACGAGGGGCATTCACACGGCGGGTCGTGCCTGGGCTGCTCTTGGAAGTTCCAGGAGTGGCCTAGAACTTCGTGTCGGTGTGTGTGCTTGATCCTGGACCGGTAGATGGGCGCCGCAACAGCTCAGTGACTAGCACTGCTGGCTGTGCAGGCACATGGATTTGGGCCTGTGTCTGTGGGAGTTTGCGCATTCTCCCTGTGGTTGCGTGGGTTTCCTCCGGGCGTTCCGGTTTCCTCCCACACCCCAAAAATGTGCTCTCAGGCTAATCGGTTTTTACCAAATTGACACTATTTCTTCCCTGAATCTGACTGAGTAGGGTTCCATTCGTAGCCATGCAGGGTAGAATAGGTGCGGGGTGATGTGGCGGCGCGGGCTCGTTGGGCCGAAGGGCCTGTTTCCCGTGCTGGATTGTTCTTTGTTCTTTATCACTTCTGTACTTGCCTCCCCACACCTTAAATCTGTGTCCTCTCGTAGCGACCATTTCAACCCGGGGAAATAGCCTCTGAGAATCCACCCTATCTATTCCTCTCAACATTTTATAAACTTCTATCAGGTCGCCTCTCAACCTTCGTCTCTCCAGGGAGAAGAGACCCAGTTCCTATCTTCATAAGGCATGCCTCCCAGTCCAGGCAACATCCTTGTAAATCTCCTCTGTACCCTTTCAATAGCTTCTACGTCCTTCCTATAGTGAGGCGACCAGAACTGCGCACAGTACTCCAAATGAGGCCTGACAAGGGTCTTATAAAGTTGCAGCATTACCTCCTGACTCCTAAACTCAATCCCTCAATTAATGAAGGCCAGTACACCATACGCCTTCTTGACCACATCCTCCATCTGCGAGGCCGATTTAAGAGTCCTGTGGACCCGGACCCCAAGATCCTCCTGCTCTTCAACACTACTAAGACTCCTGCCCTTGATAGTGTACTCGTTCATCCCGTTGGTCCTGCCAAAATGGACCACTACACGTTTATCCGCGTTGAAGTCCATCTGCCACTTCTCCGCCCAGTCCTGCATCCTATTTATGTCCTGCTGCAACGTCTGACATCCCTCCAGACCATCCACAACACCACCGACCTTCGTGTCATCAGCGAACTTACTAACCCATCCCTCCACTTCCTCATCTACGTTATTTATGAAAATGACAAACAGCGAGGGTCCTAGAACAGATCCCTGGGGTACTCCACTGGTGATTGACCTCCATGCAGAAAAAGACCCATCCACAACCACTCTCTGCCTTCTGCAGGCAAGCCAGCTCTGGATCCACAAGGCCAAAGCCTCTTGGATCCCATGCCCTCTCACTTTCTCAAGAAGTCTTGCATGGGGGACCTTATCAAACCCTTGCTGAAGTCCATGTAAACCACGTCTACTGCTCTTCCTTCGTCAATGTGTTCAGTCACATTTTCAAAGAACTCAACTAGGCTCATAAGGCACTCTTTTCCTTCACTCTTTTCAGCCCCTGGTTGCCATCTATTTCTGGTATGAAACCTGTGTATTCTAATGTGAAGACGGATAAAATATTTGCTCAATGCCTGTCACTTCGCCATGATCATTTCTCCTGTCTCTGCTTCTAAGGGACCAACATTTATTTTAGCTACTTTCTTCAGACTGTTTATACAACGTCCAGTGCTGCCATACCAGAAATTCCCCGCAGTTAAATCTTGGGAAGGCCAAACAATTGCTGTTAATCCCAGTGACAAAGCCTTTTCCCTGGCAATTCTTTAAGGCTGAACCATAACCTTGGTGCCGTATTTGGTTAGAGATAACCTTCCAACCACATTGGGCTGTCTGCATTTTCCAGCCACTGCTGCAAGCCAGAGTGAAGAATTTGGTGCTCAGCAGAATCTCCGTTCACTGCAGCGAGACCAGAAAATCCTGCCAGAGTGAACGGCCACAAAGTTCCACCCATCATTTCCACTTATCACAGCGTTATTTAGTTCCATTCATGTATGCTTAAATCCTCGTGCCTTTTAACATCTAGACTTGACTGTTCCAAAGCATCCCTGGCTTCCCACATTCTAATCTTAGTAAACTTGAGGTCTTACAAAACCTTGCTGCCCGTGTTTTCACACATACTAAATCCCACCCTCACACCTGTCTTGTGTTTACTGACCTACACTGGCTGCTGATCAAGCAACACAATAACATCCTCAGCCTTGTTTTTAAGTCTCTTCATGGCCTTGCCACTCCCATCTTTAATCTCCTCCAGCCCCACAACTCAAGGATCCCTGGTGCTCATCCAATTCTGACATTCCCAATTGTAAGTGCTTCACCATTTGTGGTCATGCCTTCAGTTGCCTTGGCCACGGGCTCCAGAATTTTCTCCCTAAACTTCTCCGCCTCCTCCCATCTCTTTCAAGATGCTCCTTAAAACCTACATTTTTGACCAAGCTTTTAATCATCTGCCCTAATATCTCATGGAGCTCAGTGTTACATTTTGTTTTGTAAAACTCCATGAAGCATTTTGTAATGGGCACCATACAAATATGAGTTGGAGAGATAATAAAAGAATTGGTGTTTTTCAGTCTTGAGCTCCCAGATGTGATCATCAAAAATATAAATGCCGAATGGAAAAGGTACACATAGAAAATCACTGGGAGTTAAACTGCAAGAGAAGGACAAAAGTCACAAGTTGAAGCTAGTGAGAGACAAATTCAGGACAGACATCAGAAAGATTTTCCCATGATCCACAGCATAAAACCTGCTTTCATTACTTTGAATACAGATCTTTGTGAAATCTAACTACAAAAATATCTTTGTTGTCAATGACAAAACTGAATGCACAAACCAAAATAATGTAAAAATATCTCAATTTAAATAATGATGTCTGCACTCACAGATTAGAAATGGCACAGCATGGCATTGAAAGGTGCTCATGGGCTAACATCAATTAGGAATTTATTGTTCAACACTAGAACATCAGAAGTGTAACACAACACAGAAACATACTAGGAATCTCTCACACATCACCAAATGGACGTGTAACGTGACCCACAACACAGGAGAAAGACAAATGGCTTTCAATTCTGTTGTATTCACTCCCAAAACCCACCACGGCTGTTTCCGCATGCTTATTAAGTGCCTCGGTCAAGGAAAAACCCACCTGAAAATCCAACTGTGAAGCATATGGAAAGAGAAAATACTAAAATCAAGCCTGACATTCAATCAGTTAACTGCAAGAAGCTGCAAACAATCAAATGCAGATTCACCACACAGATTCGACAAAATAAGATTAGTGAAAGTATTAGTTAACATCAAGATGAATTGAATAGAAAGTTAGACAAGACAGCAAGGCAATGCATTTGAGAAATGCTGCAACTATGCAGATATGGCATAGAAAACCTCAGTGCAATCTCGGCAATCGAGAAATCAGAATGAAAAGTTATGGTGTCACATCCTTAGTATTAGTTCATTGGGTTGATTTGTCCAGCATTTGCCTGTTAAGGTCACATAAGTGACCTATACGAGGTCAGATTCCTGATAAATCCTCAAGCGGGTTTCACACAGTAGCAATGCCAGATTTCATTCAAGAGCACAAATTGGCCTTTATCAATGGGTAGCACTTCTATAACATATAATCCTTCCACCATCACAAATATTTTCAACAATAAAATCATTCTTGTGAGCCAACGGAAATGTAGTCAAAGTGCATTACTGAATGCTCTGTTAGACTGGTTGTATTTTCAAATCGTTTCCCTTTTGACTGTGAGATGTTGCTCTAGTGCATTTTATGAATTAAATATGAATAGATTTGATTTAAACTTGAAAGTTTACTATACATGAGATCATTACTGTTTTACCAATCTTAAAATCATGAGTGCAGCTTCAATACCAAAGAACATCCATTAAGCAAGAATGATAGTCTCAAGAGAAACCAAACATCAGCAGGAGAGTTTATACTCTGGGAAGCTTATCCTAAAATTAGGTGAAGATCTGCAGAGACATTCCTTCTCACTGCTTGGGTGGGACTGTGCAGAGCGAATAACTTAACTGTTACAGTATCTGTCTGATTCTTCCATGAAAAGGAAGTTTGAGCACCTATTCTGCCAGATTACAGGAAGTGAAGGTAAACATCTAGCCCATGACCTTTGATCACCAGCTATCTTAGTTTTAGTTTAAACTGACAAATCCAGCAATATTAATCAGCTCTACTGACACCATGATCCCATATCATTCTTGCCAATACCAACAGCAACACTGCTGTCGATCTCAAACCACCAGATAGACAGACCACGCTATAGCTCCTACCCAAATCATTGCTACAATTCATGCAAGCGTAAGATTCTTTTTCAACGCGAGTCCATGGTTAACTTTGGCGGTTACCCGTATCCGTTTATTACGCCGCACTTCCTCTCCAGGGCTTGTAGTTGTGTTATTAGCAATACTGGAATCATTTTCTGGCTGCTCAGAGACAATTGCAGAGTCTTCCTCTTGATCCATTCCATTGGCCACAGGTTCATCCGCATCTTCGAAGCGATGCTTCATAGCAAACTGCAACGCCTGTCAGAACAGAATCAAAGAGAAATGAACCTACAGAGGAAGACTAGACTCATTCCTCAACCACTACCAAGCAGTGGTGAATTGCAGAAAAGCTTGGCAGCAAATAACGCAGCGACTAATCTCAGCACGAGTTAGTTGTAAATAAAACTCTCAGGAGGTTTACGTCAGGCATCCATTATGAAATTGGGTTCTCGTTACTGCAGTCAAATCAGTGGCCAGGGTAATAATAGTTAAAACCAATGCACACCATACACCCAACTAAAAAGAGTTAAATATGGCATATTAATTGCTTGTTAATAAATATATGCATCAATCTTCATCAGAGATCCAATGTTTCGGCATTTCCAGATATTTAACTGAAAATACATGCACTTGAATTGGGAATAATTCCACAACTCAAATAATCTGAACATATTCCTGCTGGCATTTTGTTTGGATTTCGTTTGAAGCTGTCAACAGATAAAGTGAGGGGCCATTTAGCCCATCCAGTTTATTGTCCATCACAACATCTGACTGTCCCTTGCATGGTTCAGAGGTTTTGTCTTCATTAACCTACCTAGATCATTGTAAGTATCCATCACTCTGGCATAAAATCAATAGCTTTCTGGAAGATGCATCATTCTCAATTTGACACGTCATATCCTTAAAACAAGGAGATTGGCAGGCAGGATCTATCTTTCCAAAACTCTACTGGCTGATATTTACTAGGTTATTTTCACACAAATAACCCTGAAATTTACTGTTGATACCCAGTTCCATTATTTTACCTGTTATTAACTGTGTATGCTTATACTTGGGTGTGCTTTATCAGATTTTTTGATGATAGGTAGTTGCCTTATTTCTAATTCAGTTTGCCCTCTCCCATTTTATCAAGCCGATCACGGTAACTTGTAATACTTTCAACTCTAATCACAATAGCACTCTTTAGGCATATACTATCTACATCCTAGGATACATTGCTTCCAAGACCTTTCACCCAGTCCTTGATGACAATAGTCAAGTTAGATTGCAGCACCTATCATGAGGGATACAGTCCAAATATCTTCCACAGTTTCTAGAAAGTAATCCTTTGATAGTTTTCATTCTTCTCAGTTCCTCCTCAGTTTCACATCGAATGTCCTTTGATAATTCTCTGGCTGTTTTAACACTGGGTAACTTGTTTGGGATTACACTTGGCTGTTACAACTCTGCTCATTTCTAGGTCTCTCGGCTCCTCTGCCTTTTGTTTTGAAATGTCTGAGAGATTCCTGGACTGTTCACAGCGGGTTCCCTTCTCTCACTCTCATCCTGCAGATTAGATTGACTTTCTTTTATGAAGCATACACAGCTCAGAAACAGCATTTAGGGGGAGTTTCATGGTGCAGAGGATGATGTTTTTAACCCAATCATAGTCCAAGCTGAGTGAACCTAATTTGGCAAACATCATAGATCAAGCTTCAACAAGCAACTATCTAATTTTAAATGTGATCATTTGAGATACGGTTTGCCTGGGGTGCTCCTTTTTAATCAATTTAATTTTTTAATGGGATGCTTTAGTGCTCTTGCTCTCATTGCTACCTCAGCCAGCAGGAGTTGAGTGTCTGGATCAGAGACCATTACAAAGAGTCATCCATGAAAAATCGGAGTTGTAGGCTTTTTCCCTCAACCATCATGGCAATTCCAATCAAGACGGAGAGGTAGAGCTTGTTTCAAGGAATGAACGGTCATTTCCATTGCATATGGAACTACAAGCTGTGGTAAAAATACAACCATTGCTTTCCATATGACTGTGGCTATCTTCATACAGACACACAATTACAGAAGGTTTAAAAGGAGGCTTGGCTTCAAAGTCAGCTTTACCTCGCTCTGTTCCGTAGTCGATTCTTGTCGATTGAACTTTGGTGGACGGCCTGGTCGCCTCCCTGGACCAAACCGTCTCCTGCCTCGGCCACGACCTCTGCATTTTGACCTATCATAGAGTAGATATGGTAAGACATTTGACTAAATGAAGCACAGTCTAGAAAAAGCAGCATTCGTGACTGAAGTAGAACGCTCCTGGGACAGGTGCATGCAGGAAAAAGACAACCAGTAGCTCCGCTGGTTAGTGCTGCTGCCTCGCAGTGCCAGAGACCTGGGTTCAATACTGGCCTCGGGAGACTGTGTAGAGTTTGCACATTCTCCCAGTATTTATGTGAGTTTCCTCCAAGTGCTCCGGTTTCCTCCCACAATTCAAAGAAGTGCAGGTCAAGTGGATTGGCCAGAGTAAATTGTTCTTTAGTGTCCAAAGGTATGTAGGTTAGGTAGATTAGACATAAGTACATGGGGTTACAGGGATAGGATGGGAAGGGTGGGCCTGGATAAGATGCTCTTATGGAAAGCTGGCGCAGACTTGACGGGCCGAATGGCCTCCTTCTGCACTGTAGGGATTCTATGGAAAAGCGTCAACTTCTGCAACTGTTCAAAAACTGGTGCCTGTGCCCCTGAAAAATAATGTCAACTTGAAGAGCCTCCACAAAAGCCACAATGGGGATGATCAATAGAAACTCTTCATCCTCTTTATTTCAGTATCAGGACGTGGGCGGTTTTACGGATGAGGCCAGTTTCCAATATGTGCAGTAAATGGGAGAATATTGAGAGCTCTTAAAGGAAATGGGAGACCTTGGAGTGATTGTCCACAGATCTCTGAAGGTAGGACAGCTCGATAAAGTGGCTAAGGCAGCAAATGGAATCCTTTCATTTATTATCCGAGGTACAGAATGTAAGAGCAGGGCTGTAGGCCCACAACTGGCAATCACGTTTTTTAATGATTTTGTTTCTGCTCCACTTTTGATTTTTTAAGTAAAGCTTTACTGAACCTTACTTTGTAGACATTGATTTGAACTTAGATGTAATTGTACTTTGATTATTGATCAATTATATAATCAGTAATATCAACTATAGATTTCAACTTTCACCTCAAGGGCTTTTCCTGCACATCATATTCACAGTTGCTATTTCGACTGAATATTTTTTTCTAAATGCGCCACAAAAAAAGTTACTTTCCATTGTTTACAAAAAGAGGAAGTGTTCCAGCTGTATTGACCCCGGTGACCCTTGAACCAGAAACCAGGACAATTAGTCATCTTACATCTAGGATAGTCAACTACACAAAAGATGTGTAAACATATTGAATATTGCAAAGTCTGCATTGCCTCTCAGTGCCTGTGGGGAGAATTGATGAGGACTTGTATGTTTACCAGGCTTTTTTTTTGAGTGTGTCTGAACAAGGCCTCAAAAGGCTGGAATGGAGTCAGAAGTTTGGCTTATTGTGGCGCTCCTTCCAGGATTCAAAACTGCAGCCAGAGTGGAATCGTCAACTATTGATGAGGAAGAGACATCAGAGTGACTAGCCAAACAGTCAGAGACTTGGTAATGTATGCATCATGGGGAAATTTTAGCAATTTACGATGCAGACCTGGAGCAGACCAATTTGGGATAACTGTTTGTGTTTTAGAAACCATAGAAACCCTACAGTGCAGAAGAGGCTATTCGGCCCATTGAGTCTGCACCAGCCACAATCCCAACCAGGCCCTACCCCCATATTCCTACATATTTACCCGCATCGCAGGACACTAAGGGGCAATTTTAGCATAGCCAATCTACCTAACCCGCACATCTTTGGACTGTGGGAGGAAACCGGAGCACCCGGAGGAAACCCGCGCAGTCACAGTGAGAATGTGCAAACTCCACACAGACAGTGACCCGAGCCGGGAACCAAACCCAGGTCCCTGGAGCTGTGAAGCAGCAGTGCTAACCACTGTGCTTCCGTGCCACCCAAATCATCTTTTGTTCCGATGTGTGTTCAGTGATTTCTCTTTTTAATAAAGTTCTTTCTTTTTACTTCTCTTTTACATTATCAATTATAATTGTCATTCCATTATTATAATCATCATTATTCAATAACATTATTGCTTTAAGACATAACTTGGCATCGCCAAGTTATTCCTGTTACGCCCAGAGTATCTCAAAACCCAAGTAAGATTCCAAAGGGACTTGCCCTTCCAGGGAGGTTATACTACAGGAAACATCAGTTAGGCCACTGTGTGCAATTCTGGTCACTTCATTACAGAAAGGATGCAATTACTTTAGAGAGGGTGCAGAGGTGATTAATGAGGAAGTGTCTGTGTTCATGAATCGCAGGAAGTTGGAATGCAGGTGCAGCATAAGGCGGCGATCATTTATTGCAAAGGGACTGGAATATAAAAGTAGAGAAGTGTTGTTGCAATTGTATAGGGTCTTGGTGAAACCACATCTGTCCAGTTTTAGTCTCCTTATTTGAGGAAAGATGTGGCATTGGAAGCAGTTCAGGGGAGATTCACCAGATTGATTCTGGAAATGAAAGGATTCGGACAGGTGACAGGGGATCTGATTGAGGTATATAAAATACTAAAAGGGATTGACAAAGTAAACATAGACCAACTGTTTCCTCTTATGGGGCAATCTAGAACAAGAGATCACGGGTTTAGGTTGAGAGGCGGTAGATTTAAAACTGAGGCGAGGAGGAACTACTTCCCACAAAGGATGGTAAATTTGTGGAGCTCACGATGGAGTCTGAATCATTGAATGGTTTCAATAAGGAGATAGTTACATTTCTGATAAAAATGTGTTAAAGGAACATGAGGAAGCACAGAAACTAGAAGCAGGAGGAGGCCAGTTGGCCCTTCAAGTCTGGTCCACCATTCATTTTGATCATGGCTGATCATCAAATTCAATATCCTAATTCCTCCATTCCCTTCATATCTCTTGATCCCTTCAGCCCCAAGAGCTATATGTAATTTTTTTTTTGAAATCAGACAACTTTTTGGCCTCAACTACATTCTGTGGTCGTGAATTCCACACATTCACCACCTTCTGGGTGAAAAAATTTCTCCTCACCTCAGTTCTAAAAGCTATGACCCCTGGTTCTGGACTCCCCCACCGTTAGGACGGTCCTTTCTGAATCTATCCTGTCTAATCCTGTTAGAATTTTATAAGTTTCTCTGAGATCCCCTTTTATTCTTCTAATGTCCGGCATGGTGGCACAGTGATTAGTGCAAGGACGCCATTCGATTCACGGCTTGGGTCACTATCTGTGTGCACTTTGCACATTCTCCCCATGTCTGCATGGGTTTCCTCCAGTTTCCTCCTACAATCCAAAGATGTGCAGGTTAGGTGATTGGCTATGCTAAATTGCCCCTTAGTATTAGGAGGACTAGCGAGGATAAATGCATGGGATTATGACTATAGGACCTAGATGGAATCGCGGTTGATGCAGACTCGATGGGCCAATGACCTCCTGCACTGTAGGGATTCTATGAATTCCAATGAATATAATCTGAACTGACTTAGTCTCTTATGACAGACCTGCCATCCCAGGAATCAGCCTGGCAAATTTTCGCTAGATTCCCTCTATAGCAAGGACATCCCCCTCAGCTAAGGGCACCAAACTGCACACAATACTCCAGGTATGGCCTCACCAACACTCCAAACAGCTAGGGAGATGGATTTGAAACCAGTAACAGATCAGCCATGACCTGGGGGTCCTTGTGCACGAGTCACAAAAACCCAGTCTGCAGGTGCAGCAGGTGATCAAGAAGGCATTTGGGATGCTGGCCTTTATAGCGAGGGGGATAGAATATAAAAGTGGGGAGGTCTTGCTGCAACTGTACAGGGTACTGGTGAGGCCGCAGCTGGAGTACTGTGTGGAGTTTTGGTCGCTGCACTTGCGCAAGGATATTTTGGCCTTGGAGGGAGTGCAGAGGAGGTTCACCAGGCTGATACCGGAGATGAGGGGGTTGGACTATGAAGAGAGACTAAATAGACTGGGTCTGCACTCGTTGGAGTTTAGAAGGATGAGGGGGGATCTTATGGAGACGTATAAGATAATGAAAGGGATGGATAGGGTAGATGTAGAGAGATTCTTCCCGCTTAGAAAGGATAGCAAGACTAGAGGGCACAGCCTCAAGATAAGGGGGGGGGGGCACTTTAGATCGGAGTTGAGGAGGAACTTCTTCATTCAAAGGGTGGTGAATCTCTGGAATTCTCTGCCCGTTGAAGTGGTGGAGGCTACCTCACTAAATATATTTAAGTCACGGGTAGATAGGTTTTTGGTAGGCAAGGGAATTAAGGGTTATGGGGAGAAAGCAGGAAAGTGGAACTGATCCACTTCAGATCAGCCATGATCTTATTGGCGGAGCAGGCTCGAAGGCTGAAATGTCCACTTCTGCTCCAAATTCCAATGTCCCAAAGTTGCCAGGGCTGGAAAACTGATGAACGATTGGACAGTTTGGGGATATTCTTAGTGGCACATAGGGGGCTGAGGGGAGATTTGATTGAGATGTACAAAATTGTGAGGGGCCTGGATACTGTGGATGGGAAGGGCCTATTCTTTTCAGCAGGTGGTCAATGACTAATTGGCAGAAATTTTCAACTGATCAGTGGAAGTATTGTTGGAGAGATGAGGAAAGATATTTTCACTCAGATGGTTACAGGTCTGGAACTCATCTGAAAGATTAGAAGGAAGTAGAACTCTTCAACTCATTGAAAATGTGTCTGGATTTGCACCTCAAATGCTGTAACCTGCAGGATTGTAAAGTGGCAGTCATTAACTGTTATTATATGATTAAGAGGGTACTTTGGCTTCTAGATCTGCAAAGTTCTTATTAACTGCACAAATACAGCAATCTCATGTTATTCAATGCATTTGTAGATATGGTTTTTACAAAACTAACAAGCAAAACACTGCAGTTCAGATAACAACCTCTGCATATATGCACTTACCACTGTTCATCATGCTGTTAACTGCCTTAGTAACACAGCAAAATTTGGTTCAATATTTTAAGATATACTATGTGAATAATTTGAGATATAATATACAAGTTTAGCAGGTTTGGTAGGAACTGGTAACTGTACACTTACAATTCCCTACAGAATGTTTTCTGAATTTACAGGATGTAGGCATCGCTGGCTAGGTCAGCATTTATTGCCAATCACTAATTGTCCTTGAGGTGGTATGGAGCTGCCTTCTTGAACCGTTGTAGTCCATGTGATGAAGATAACCCACATTGCTGTTAGAGAGCGAGTTCTAGGATTTTTGACCCAGCAACAGTGAAGGAATGGTAATATATTTCCCCATGCACTAAAGGAATGGTGATGTATTAACCTGGTATTGTGAGACTTCTTAGTATATATTTCCAAGTCAGGACGGTGAAAGACTTGGAGGGGAATCTCCAGATGGTGGTGCACTCATATGTCTGCTATCCTTGTCCTTCTTTATGGTAGCAATCGTAGGTTTGGAAGGTGCTGTCCAAAGAGTCTTGATGAGTTGCTCAGTGCAGCTGGCAGATGGCACACACTTCTGCCAGTGGTAAAGTAAGTGAATGTTTGTGGAAGGGGTAACAATCAGGCAGGCTGTTTTGTGCTGGATGATGTCAAGCTTGAGTGTTGTTGGAGTTGCACTCATCCAGTTAAGTGGAGAGTATTCCATTACAATAAGGCCACAAGAAATATGAATAGGAATCAGCTATTTGGCTCCTTGAGCCTTGTCTGCTGTTCAATAAGATCATGGCTGATCCAACATTCCTCACGTGCACTTTCCTTCCATTTCCTCATGAACCTTAATTCCTTTACTGATCAAAAATCTATCTATCACAACTTTAAATATGCACAAAGATTCTACCTCCAGAGCTCATTATGACAAGGAGTTCCAAAGATTCTTAATTTTCTGAGAAAAGAAATTCTTCCTCAACTCATTAAATTGGTGCCCCTTCATTCTGAGACCATGCCCTCTGGCCCTAGACTCTCCCATGATGGAAACATCCTCTGAGCATTTCCCTTGTCAAGCTCCTTATAAATCCAATATGTTTCGATGAGATCACCTCTCATTCTTCTAAATTCCAATGAGTAGATTAACTTTTCCTCATAAGACAATCCCTCCATACCAGAGATCACCCAAATAAACCTTGTCTGAACTGCCTCCGATGAAACAGTATCTTTCCTGAAACATGGGGACCAATCTGCTCATTATTCCAGGTGTGGTCGCACCAGTACCTTGTACAGTTGCAGCAAGACTTCCCAACTCTTATACTCCAACCCCCTTGAAATAAAGGGCCAACATTCCATGAGCTTTCCTGATTACCTGCTGTACCCATGTGCTAGTTTTCTGAGTTTTGTGCACAAGTCCCCTCCAAGTCCCTGTAGTTTTACTCCATCTAAATAATGCTCTGTTCTTAAGTTCTCCCTCCCAAAATAAACAACTTCACATTTTCCCAGATTATACTCCACTTGCTAACTTTTTGCCCACTTCCTTAATCTATCAATATCTGTATAAACTGTTTGTATCCCTCTCACTTCCACCTATTTTGTGTCGTTTGCAAATTTGGCTACAGTACATTCTCTTCCTCCAAGTTATTAAAATATATTGTAAACAGTTGTGGTCCTAACACTGATCCCTGTGGAATCCCACTGGTTGCAGTCACAACCTGAAAAAAAAACACTTGTCCCCACTCGCGGTTTCCTGCCCATTAGCCAATTCTCTATCAATGCCTCCAACAATGGGCTCTTAACTTATGACTGTGATGGAGATGCCAGCGTTGGACTGGGGTGGGCACAGTAAGCAATCTTACAACACTAGGTTAAAGTCCAACAGGTTTATTTGGTATCGCAGCACTGCTCCTTCATCAGTTGAACAGGAGTTATATCTTATGACTTAACTTTTGTGAGGTACCTTGTCAAATGCCTTCTGGAAATCCAGATAGAACACATTTACCGCTTCCCCTCTATCCACTCTGGTCAAGACTTACTTGAAAAACTCTTCTTTTTCACGGAGCCAGGCTGACTCTGCTTGATTAGATTACCATTTTTCATTGCTGCTGAATAACTGATTCCAACAATTGATGTGAGGCGAATTGGCCTCTAGTTACCTGGTGCCTTGTAGATGGTGGACAAGCTTTGGAGGTGTCAGGAGGTAAATTGCTCACTGTAGGATTCCTAGCTGTTGGCTTGCTCTGATAGCCACAGTATTTACTTGGCTAATTCAGTTCAGTTTCTGGTCAACGTAACCCCCAGGATGTTACTAGCAGGGGATTCAGCGATGGTAATGCCACTGAATGTTATGGGGAGATCCCCTCTTATTGGAGATGGTTATTGCCTGGCACTTACATGGCGCAAATGTTACTCATCAGTTCCACCCTGCATGTTGTCCAGGTCTTGCTGCATTTACTGCTTCAGTATCCACGGAGTCACAATATGGGTTTTCTAACCTGATATTTGGGGCTGAATAGACTAATCAATAGAGATTAATTGCCAAGATTAGACTGCAACACCATTATAGTTGGATCATGCAGCTACCAGGATAATACATGGTGAACTTTGTAGATCTCTTTCATTTACTATCTAGCAATCCTCTACTTAAAATGGGGAATTGGGATGAGGTAACTGCTGCTAATGTTAGATTCACATCAACAGGAATATTCATGAAAACCATAACGCAAGTGAAATTAAAAATTAATACTTAGAAAGATATGGATTGATTAGAGATGGTTAATGTAGATTTGTTTTAGTGAAATGCTAACCTAATTGAAGGAACAATGTATATAGAACATGGAACATTACAGCGCAGAACAGGCCCTTCGGCCCACGATGTTGCGCCGACCAGTTACAAAAACAATGACTCACTAACCTAAACCAATCCCTTTTTGTCCATAAACCTATCCACGGATCTCTTAAATGCCCCCAAACTAGGCACATTTACAACTGCAGCAGGCAGGGCATTCCAATCCCTCACCACCCTCTGGGTAAAGAACCTACCCCTGACATCTGTCCTATAACTACCACCCCTTAATTTAAAGCCATGCCCCCTTGTGCTAGATTTCTCCATCAGAGGAAAAAGGCTATTACTATCCACCCTATCTAAACCTCTAATCATCTTATATGTTTCAATGAGATCCCCTCTTAGCCTCCTTCTTTCCAGCGAAAACAACCCCAAATCCCTCAGTCTCTCCTCATAGGATCTCCCCTCCATACCAGGCAACATCCTGGTAAACCTCCTCTGCACCTTCTCCAAAGCCTCCACATCCTTCCTGTAATGTGGTGTAGAAGATGGAGTTCAAATGGACATTTAGAGAGCAGCTGCTGCAGAAAATTGGAGTTCATGGTTTCAAGACAGTAAATTTTCAGAAGGCATTTGATAAAGTACTGCACCAAAGGCTACTGTGGGAAAATAAAAGCTCATGGTGCAGGGGAGGTAATATATTAGCATGAATAAAAGATTGATTCACCAATAGGAAACAAGAGAATTGGCATAAATAGGACTTTTTCTGGTTAGCTGGATGTGATAAGTGATGTACCACAGAGGCCTCAACTCTGCAATTTATAAAAATCACATGAAAGGATTTTGAATAAAAGGTCTGATGGTAAGTTTGCAAAATTTGCTGCCAGCGCAAGACAAATAGGAACATAAGTTGCAAAGTAGGCACCAGAAGGTA
Source organism: Prionace glauca (assembly GCA_037974335.1). Lineage (NCBI taxonomy): Eukaryota > Metazoa > Chordata > Chondrichthyes > Carcharhiniformes > Carcharhinidae > Prionace > Prionace glauca. The sequence continues at coordinate 2,173,462 of CM075749.1, read as the reverse complement.
TGAAAAAAATATAGATAGATTAGGCAAGTGGGCAAAAATCTGGCAAAAGGAGTATAATGTGGGAAAATGTGAGATTGTCCATTTCGGTAGGAAGAATAAAGAAGCAGCATATTATCCAAATAGTGAGAGCTGCAGAGGGATCTGGACATCCTAGTGCATTAATAGCAGAAGTACGCAGGTTCAGCAGTAATTTGTAAGGCTGAAAGAACTGTATTATTTATTGCAAAGGAACTGAATACAGAACAATAGACAGTTCATGTTTTGCTTATACAGTATATTGCTAAGATCACATCTGGAGTGACGTGCACAACATTGGTCTCCTTATTCCAAGGAAAGGTGTAAATGCATAGGAAGCAGTTCAGAGAAGGTTTATTAGACGAACACCAGGAATGTCTTACGAGGAAAGGTTGGACAGGATATACTTGTGTCTGCTAGAGCTTGGAAGAATAAGAGGTGATTGATTGAAACATACAAGATCCTGAGGGATACTGATGGAAAGGAGATTTGGAAAGGATGTTTCCTCTTGCAGGAGAATCTAAAACTAGGGGTTGCCATTTAAGACAGAGATGAAGAAATAACTTTCCTCTCAAAGCTATCTTTGGAAATCCTTCCCTCAAAAAGGTGGTTGAAACAGAGTCAATGAATATCTGTACAGCAGGAGTAGAGGTTTTCAGATAGGCAGGTATGTGAAGTTAAGGTTCAAGCTCGATCAGACATTATCTTATAGAATATCACCAATGCCTCTATTTTCTCAGAAGACTAAGGAAATTTGGCATGTCAACTATGGCTCTCACCGACTTTTACAGATGCACCATAGAAGGCATTCTTTCTGGTTGTATCACAGTTTGGTATAGCTCCTGCTCTGCCTAAGACTACAAGGAACTACAAAAGGTCATGAATGTCGTCCAATCCATCATGTGAACCAGCCCCCCATCCAACGACTCTGTCTCCACTTCCCACTGCCTCGGCAAAGCAGCCAGCATAATTAAAGACCCCACACACCCCAGACAATCTCTCTTTCATCTTCTTCCTTCAGGAAAAAAAATACAAAAGTCTGAGTACAAAAGTCTGAGGTCACGTACCAACGTGGGCGGCACGGTACCACAGTGGTTAGCACTGCTGCTTCACAGCTCCAGGGTCCTGGGTTCGATTACCGGCTCGGGTCACTGCCTGTGTGGAGTTTGCACATTCTCCTCGTGTCTGCGTGGGTTTTCTCCGGGTGCTCCGGTTTCCTCCCACAGTCCAAAGATGTGCGGGTTAGGTTCATTGGCTATGCTAAAATTGCCCCTTAGTATCCTGGGATGTGTAGGTTAGAGGGATTAGCAGGTAAAATTTGTAGGGATATGGGGATAGGGTCTGGGTGGGATTGTGTTCGGTGCAGACTCGATGGGCCGAAGGGCCTGTTTCTGCACTGTAGGGATTCTATGGTAACCAACTCAAGAACAGCTTCTTCCCTGCTGCTGTCAGACTTCTGAATGGACTTACCTTGCATTAACTTGATCTTTCTCTACACTCCAGCTATGACTGTCATATTACAATCTGCACTCTCTCGTTCCCTTTTCTATGAATGGTATGTTTTGTCTGTGTAGTGCACAAGAAACAATACTTTTCACTGTATGTTAATACAAGTGATAATAATAAAACAAATCAAAGAATGGTGGAGCAGGCTCGAGGGGGCAAAGTGGCCCACTCCTGCTCCTAATTTGTATGATCACAAATGGTAGTTGAGGGTTTGAAATGAGAACCATCAAAACAAATAGCAAGGCTATATCTGAAATACAGTAAACAGAATACAGAAAGGGAAAAGGGATGTAATATAAAGAGACAAGCACACAAAACAGGAGGGAGAAACAGATACAAAGAGGAGAAGGATCAGAGGGAGACACACACAAAAGACAGAATTCAAGTAGAGAGAGAGACACACACACATACTCAGACAGGGATATCTGGGAGTGGCTGGATTGATTCTAATGTTTTCATGGCTGTACCTGCTGAAGAAATCCAGCTTGTCATCATGCATGTTTAGATGCTGCTGGAGCTGTTCAGAGCTGGTGAAGCGACGGTTACACTCGTAGCAGGGCCAGTTTTTCTCCTGGTCTCTTAAAACTAAGAAAGAAACAAACATGTCAGTAGTTGCCTACAAATGATTGCATTCATATTCTGCGTGAATGTTAACACTTAGTGGTGTGCCACAGGGTCCAGTATTGGGACCTCAACTTCTTACAATTTTGTTTAACTGACTGAGATGAAGGGATAAATTTGCTAAATTTGCTGATGACAAAGATAGAAAAATAATGTGGTGAAGAAGACACAAGGAGGTTACAAAGGAATACCGTCCAGTTGAATGCGTGCACAGATTCGGTAAATGGAGTATAGAAGCAAAATGTGAAATTGTTCATTTTGGCAGGGAGAATTAAAAAAAATTATCTAAATTATCTAAGGTGGTCAGGAAGGCGAATGGGATGCTGGCCTTCATAGCGAAGGGGATTGAATATAAAAGTAGGGAGGTCTTGCTGCAGCTGTATAGGGCATTGGTGAGGCCGCAGCTGGAGTACTGTGTGCAGTTTTGGGCGCCGCACCTGCGCAAGGATGTTTTGGCCCTGGAGGGAGTGCAGAGGAGGTTTACTCGGCTGATACCGGAGTTGAGGGGATTGAGCTATGAGGAGAGGCTGAATAAACTAGGCTTGTACTCGTTAGAGTTTAGAAGAATGAGGGGAGATCTCATTGAGACGTATAAGATGATGAATGGGATGGATAGGATAGAGGTGGAGAGACTGTTCCCGCTCAAAAAAGACAGTAGGACTAGGGGGCACAGCCTCAAGATAAAGGGGGGGCGGTTTAGAACAGAGTTGAGGAGGAACTTCTTCACTCAAAGGGTGGTGAATCTCTGGAATTCTCTGCCCGTTGAAGTAGTGGAGGCTGCCTCGCAAAATATTTTTAAGAAACGGGTTGATGGGTTTTTGATAAGAGAAGGGATTAAGGGTTATGGGGAGAGGGCGGGAAGGTGGAGCTGAGTCACGACAGATCAGCCATGATCTTATTGAATGGCGGGGCAGGCTCGAAGGGCCAGATGGCCTACTCCTGCTCCTATTTCTTATGTTCTTATGTTCTTATGTTCTTAAATGGTGAGAACTCTGAGGTGCAGTGGGATCTGAGTGCCCTAGTGCATGAATTTCAATTGGTTTTGCAGGTACAGCAAATAATTAGGAAGGCTAATAGAATGTTATTGTTTATTGCAAGAGGAATTAATTTCAGAAGAAGGAAGTTATGCTTATATGGGATATGATTGAGGCTACATGTGGAGGAGTGTGTACAGTAATGGTCACCCTATCTAAATAGACTTTCGTATCAACACTGGCTATTACACCAGACATTTCAATATTGTGCAGATAGGAACGCCTCTTGAAACCCTCAAGCTATCCATGACTAGCACGGAAACTTCCAGACTTGCACCCTGCTCAATCTTTTCCTGGATGACCAAACCAAGGGGCACCTGTGCTGGTTCGAGTCGTCAATTCAGACTGACCAGCGTCTTTCCACATTCTCCACGATGTTGTTTTGTGTCTGACCCTCCCTGCCAGCATTTCCAAATTCCAAATGTATACTTTGATTTTATCGGTGTTACGACAGATTGTTCTCCTAGAGAAAGCCCAAGCATCCACCAATTTCAACGTTCTCCAACCTTGAGATGTTTCTCGACATTCAATTTCACTTCTGAGCTGATCGATTTTCTTGCTTTCTTTGCAGCAACAGACTCACTTACTGCCACTTGCTGGCACCTTGCTGACTCTGTTAAATTGTGATTCCAAGGCATTGCAGCACATGCTTGAAAGACAGGACTTTAAAATGGCTCCTGCCTCTCCTGCTGCAGACTTAACAAGAGACAGACTTGGGATTCCAAAATGAATCAGACCAGAATCAGCCTCCTGAAGGACAAGTATTGTGCGCCTTGTATCCTAAGCCCCAAGTGAAGGAAAGCAGCTTTGTACAGGAGCAAATACCTCACTCTCATGGACTTCCAAAACACAGTGTCTCACCCACATCTGAAACTCCAAAACCTGAGTCAAGAAATTGACTTTTTTCACAGAAATGAGGAGTCCAGGCTTCAACATTTTGCTTGCAGAACACCCCTCCTGGTTTGGATAATCTTTCTTCAGAATTTTGCTTTCGTTTCTTTGAAATTAAAGTTCCCTTGCATTCAGACAAGGACCTCACTTCCTTCACCGTGATTGGGGCACAAGACCCAATGCCAGATCAATGTTAAATGAGGAACAATGCAACAATATAAAAAGCAGAAAGTTGGAGAAACAGAGCCTAACAAAGAAACGATTGAAGTCAAACAATTTAAGGGGCTGGGGGTACACTTACTCCATCTCAAAGATGTTCTTAAAAACAATGTATTAGAGGCGAATGTCGAGAATACTCTAGGGCCAGAGTACAGGCACATTCATTTTGAAATTGAATATGCTACAACTGATTTAACACAGCTTAATGTTAACACTGGGGGCTTAAAACTGGAAGAGTTCCATTTTTGTTGGAAACGTTTTTCAGAAAGTATTGAGTTCTGAATATTTTTCAGAAAGTATTGAGTTTTGGGTTGCACAGTAAATTTACAACAAGCAGTAGTGTCACATTATGTCAATGAGAATTTTATGTGTTAATTGTGCCCATTATAATGAATGAACTGTTACATTCAACATTAAAGCCTCGAGCATGTGTCTCAAGTCGACTGAGACAATACAGGAGCCTCACATCACGTTCAGTATAATTTCCAAGTCAATGTCTCTGTTCTTTCCTCAGTTTTGACAGCACTCGAGAGTTCTGATACAATTAGCTTAAAAGAATATGATCAGTCAATCGTTGCCAAATCAGCCAAATAAAGCCCTGCTTGTCATGGTCCATCAACATTTCTGTCAGACCTCCCTGCTCTTAAACCAATAACCTTGCCTATTTAAACTTTCCGATACTATTTGGGAGTTCATATAAACTACTAAATTATGTGAAAGTAATCAAGGCAGCTAGAAAAGTTTCTAGATAATGGGTGGCCCTACTGTCATCTGGGAAAGACAAAGGTTTGTGGGAGAAGGTGGAGATGGTTTTAGATGACATCCAAAAGCGACTGTGAAATTAAACAGTAGCAATGCAGACCACGATCTACTTCTAGGTAAGAGACTGGGACAGTAAGTGACCAGAGGAAAACACTTCTGCTTAAATCAGAACTTGCCTTTTAGTTGAATGAAGCTTTATTTATTATTGTCACAAGTGGATTTACAATAACAGTACAATGAAGTTACTGTGAAAATCCCAAAAAGTGATACACGCACACTCCTCTCCAACCCCTGCATGCACTCCCACCTCCCCCCGTGCATCTCTCTCTCTCTCGCCCACGCAGGCATACATTCCCTGTCTATCCCAGCACTCCCTCTATACACACGCACGGACTACCCCTCTCCCCCACGTTTGCACTACCCCCTGCCCCCACTCACTCTCACCACCCCCTTCCCCCACTCACTCTCACCACCCCCTTCCCCCATGCTCGGACTCACTCTCACCCTTACATGCCTGCACTCCCCCTCAGCCCCCCTCCTCCACTCACTCTAGTCCTCTTGTGCCTGCACTCAGTCCCACCCCCACTCTCTTCTCTCACCATTTTTGCAGTGACCTCACGGGCACTTCAAGTGTAGTCTAACATGCCTGTGGGAATTTATTACTTTTTAATCCTTTATATTTCTCTAACACTTCTTCACTGCTGATGTTAATTATTTCTCGGTTCCTCACTCTTATTAGCCACGTGGTCACCTCCTATTTTTGGTTTGCAAATTGTGTCTTCTATTGTGAAGACGACTCCAATATTTTGTTCACTGTCTCTGTCATTTCCTCTTTCTGATGATAATTTCTTACGTCTCTGTCTCAAAGAGATCAGTGACTTTAGCAACTCTCCTTTTTCTATATTTTCCAGCCCATTTTTATATTCCGAAATCACTTACTCTCACTATTTTTTCCCTTTTTTGTCAATCCTTTTCTGGTTTCTAAAAGCTCTCACAATCTCTGGCATACTACTATTTTTCCAAAATTACAAGTCTCTCATTTTAATCAAACACGTTCCTTACTTTCCCTTGTTAGCCATAGCTGGATCTTTCTCATTCAGTTTTTGTTTTTCAATGGATGTCGTTTTGTTGGATATTTGAATGGATTCTTTAAATGTTTATTTGTTACCAAACCTTTTAGTTTATTTACCCACTCAACCTCTGCCATCTCTCCCCTCAAACCTACGCAATTGGCTTTAGGTTTAACGTTTTTGTTTTCCTTTCATGTTTATCATTCTCAAACTTAATACCGAATTCAATTCTATTTTGGGAATTACTTTATCATAACATAAGAACATAAGAAATAGGAGCAGGAGTAAGCCATCTAGCCCTTCGAACCTGCCCCGCCATTCAATAAGATCATGGCTGATCTGTCGTGGCTCAGTTCCACCTTCCCGCCCTCTCCCCATAACCCTTAATGCCTTCTCTTATCAAAAACCCATCAACCCGCTTCTTAAAAATATTTAGCGAGGCAGCCTCCACCACTTCAACGGGCAGAGAATTCCAGAGATTCACCACCCTTTGAGTGAAGAAGTTTACCTGGAGGCTTTTTTTAACTAAGAAATGACTAATTAACACTGCCTCATTACATTAATCTAAATAGTTTTATCCCTATTTGGTTCTAGAATATATCACAAAACATCATGAAAGCATTCCACAAACTCATCTTCCAGTCAACAGCTGCCATTGGGCCACCGAAGGTTAACTTCTTTCTTTCAACTAAAGCAATGTAAAGGCCTGCTTACTGCTCACCCAACAAACTGTGCTGCAGAAGTATTCACTCACCTTTCCGTTCCTCTTCAGAAATATCATGGGTCTTCCGCTCCACAAAGTCCGCATACGATGCTGCATACCACACCTACAGGAACACACACAGCAAAGCTCAGTGAAACACAGTCTGGTGTTCATGGTCAGCACAGCAATTGAAAGCAGTGCTCCACATTCTTTTCTTCAATTTGATGCTTCCTTATTCTCAAATAAAGTACTTCAAATCGATCGTTTTGCAATGATCCGTTTATCCTTCGGATTTCTGGTTTTAATGAACATCCAACTGTCCCCTAGTGACTCTTAGCAAAGCCCAAGTACCGTGGGGACCAAGTATATTTTGTTACCTCACCAAAGGGCCATTACTAACAAATAAACTTAAAGCAACAACCTATGTTTTAAGTTATGATGTAATCTATATGCCAATTTTTGTTTGGAATGTCTTCATGGTGATTTTTTTTTCAGGGTCCTGCTCCTGTATTAAAAGTCTGGAAGTTCAGGTTGTTCCTGTGTTCTATTTCTGGATTATCTTCACAAATTATCTAGCCTGTGTTCCTATAAGACGCTGAATTGCCTGAACTGTGCATCCATTTTGTGTATCATTGACCCAAGTAAGAGACCATCAGTGACTTCCACCACTGGCCAGCCCTCAGGTAACTGAGCTTCCACTTCTTTACTTCAGGCACCTGACTCTGCTGACGTTCCACATTTCATCCTTGCTCTGGGGTCAGGCCTGATTTCTGGATCCAGCCTCAAATCAAAATTCTTCACTCTTAACCCAGGTGCTCAACACAGCAATCAATTTAACATTAATTCCACCTCAATTTTATCACTTCTCTTCCCACACCGCACGGCTTGTGAAACAAACAAAGCACTTACTCATGTTTGTTCCAATTCTTGTTTTCCTTGGAACAGGTCGTTTGCCCATAGTTTGAGGGGCAATGTCTTGCATGAAGCACGATCAGGAGATATTATCAGAGGTTTATTTAAAAACAGTTACAGGTTGATAAACAATCTGTGTAGCCTCATTAGGAATGGACCTTCTATTGCAACCAAGTCCTGGAGTGGGACTCAAACCCAAAGCTTCTGGCTCAGAGACAGGGGTACGACTCACTGCATCACAAAACCTCCCCCACATCTCTAGCAAGTGATTTATTAAAGATGGAATTTCACTGAACTGTATGGTGATTTTTTGTGTCGTCTGCAAAGTTTCACAATTACATCAATGTCCCCCTGCTCCTGCACATAATTCTACCCTTTTTCTCATATTGCCTTTCTGCGTACTTCCCAACTAAATGAATCATTTGGCACATCTCTTCATTTAACTCAACTAGTGCTAGCTCCACAATTTCAACTCTCAATTCCCTTTAAATACTTGGATTCATCTCATCTGGTCCCGGTTCCTTAACAACCCTAAATACGGACAACCTCTTCAATACTGCCCCCTTCACAACTTGAAATTACTGAATTACCTCCTGTTTCACTATGACCTGTACATCTTCATCCTCGGTGAAGACAACTGCAAAGTATTCAGTTCATACTTCAGCCATGCCCCATGTTTCCATATGTAAATCCCCATTTCGGTCACTAACCAGCTCTTCATCTCCTCTTACTGCCCTGTTATATCCCTTTGGAAGGCTCTTGGACTCCCTTTTATGTTAGCTACCAATTTCTTCTCATTTGCTATCTTTATCTTATTTGCTTTTCATTGTAGCTAATGGGAATATCTTTGTTTATCTGTCACAATCAACATCTGTATCAGATCTTCCAATGCTCCAAGGAGAACAATCCCAGATCCTCTAATATAGGAACTTTTGTAGGAAATCTCCTGTTAATTACAAATCACGCTGCCTTTTGTTGATGAGTCAGTACTCTTCAACTATAACGGCACTTGTAACGTGACAAGGCTACTGAATGTAATCTAGATGGGGGACTTCAAAGTCAAACACCAAGAGTGGCTCAGAAGCACGACTGCTACCCAAGCTGGGTAAACACAAAGGTCATGTCCACCAGACTGAGCTTGTAGCAAGTGGAGAGAGAACGAACAAGAGAGAAAAACATACTTGACCTCATCCAACTGGCGTCCGTACATCTTTCCGTTACAGAATTGGCAGAAATGAACACCTCACAGTACTGGTGGAAAAGAATTTCCCTCCTCGCACGGAGGACACTCTCGATTGTGCTGTATGGCACTGCTACTGTGCTAAATGGGACAGATTCAGAACAGATCTAATAGCTCAAAACGGAGCATACATGAGGCACTGACACAGAATTCAGAGACTGAAAGGATTCTAAACAATCAGTCAGAAACAACTTCATTTCTCCCACGGAGCTTTAATCCAGTGATGAGAGTCAGCAGTGGATTCACGCAACTGTGCTGTGTTACATTTGGCTCGTTTCTCAACAGTGTGGACCAGATTGTTTAAAATGTTATATTCGTTGAGCAGAGTGGATCATAAGACCACAAGACGTAGGAGGAGAAGTGGACTATTCAGCCCTTCGAGTCCGTTCAGCCATTCAATGAGATCACAACAGGACTGATATGATCAGCTCCACTTTCCCACCTTATCCTCATAACCCTTGATTCCCTGGCTGGCTCAAAATCTGTCTCAACCTTGAACATACTTCATGATCCAGCCTCTACAGCCCTGTGCGGTAAAGAATTCCACAAATTCACCACCCTCCGAGAGAAAAAAATCCTCCTCGTCTCTGTATTAAATGGTCAGGTCATGAAAGTTTACTTGTTTTAGGTTTGGCGATGACTTTGCATTGAGGTCACTCAAAGATTGGTGATTGTACGTAAAATAGCTGGAGTAAGCCATTTTAACCGTACTTGAGATATCTGGCTGTTGAGAAGGCTTCCATGAAAAGGCAAAAAACCCTTGACGTGGGGCATGCTAAAACCATAGAAACCATAGAAAATTACAACTCAGAAACAGGCCTTTTGGCCCTTCTTGTCTGTGCCAAACCATTTTTCTGCCTAGTCCCACTGACCTGCACTTGGACCACATCCCTCCACACCCCTCTCATCCATGTACCTGTCCAAGTTTTTCTTAAATGTTAAAAGTGACCCCGTATTTACCACATTATCCGGCAGCTCATTCCACACTCCCACTACTCTCTGCGTGAAGAATCCCCCCCTAATATTCCCTTTAAACTTCTCCTTTCACCCTTAACCCATGCCCTCTGGTTTTTTTCTCCCCTAGCCTCAGTGGAAAAAGCCTGCTTGCATTCACTCTATTTGTTCCCAACTGGTCAAAGATTTAAAATCCTCTTAAAAGATTCAGATCTTGCTAATTTGAAGGTACATATGGAGATTAATGTAAAATGTGAACTGCATCAGGCCACTGCATATTCTTGAGAGCCTTCCTTGAGTTTAAGAAGAGAGTTCCCATGGATCTAATGGTATGGAATAGAGACAGAAATATTTTTCTATTTTTACTCTGGGGGCTCTGTACTATCCAGACAGACAGTCATAACCCTAGCCAAGAAGGTTCTGGAGGCCTGTGCCATTTGGATAGTGACTATACCCAGGGGACTCTGATGGAGCGGAGCCACCAATGCAGGGGACTGATGGACCAAATTCAGCGAGTGATAAAAGTGAAAGATCCTGTGTCCTGGAGGCTGGGTTTGAAAGACTGAGAGATTGCATGTGATGCCACATTACTGTAAAGTGATGCAAATGCTTGCACTCTCATGAGGTAGTCTTCAGCCATTCAGGTGTAATTTATAGCTCATACTGATGGTAATTTCCCTGTTATCTCAGTTTCTCAGGATCTAGGTGATGGGATTTTGTTTTACAGATTGGGTCTCCTCTATAATCACCCTGATTTAGGCTGACAGATCTCTTTAAAAACTCTGAGCAGTTTTGTCAGGTTTGCTCTCTGTTCTGTATTTAAGTAGTATATTGTCCAATCTCCCCTGCATTTGTGGTGGTTAGCCGGACAATAAAGGATCAATTTGGGAATCATCCAGACCTCCCGCTCCCTCTAAATCATCTTCACTGTCCCTCCATCCTCTTCATCCTTGACTGCCAGGTGGACCTGTTCCCTTCCAGGCTGCGATATACTGCTTTAAGATACTGACGTGACACAGCTCTGGTCTTTTTCCCTATGGTTTGGGGTATCAATCAACTAATTGACCTCACCAATCCTCTTCACTTCTAAAAAAGTTTATTTATTCACATCACATTGCATTAACGCTGTGATGAGGTTACTGTGAAAATCCCCTAGATACCACACTCTGGCACCTGTTCGGGTACACTGAGGGAGAATTGAGCATGGCCAATGCATCTAACCAGCACACCTTTCGGACTGTGGGACGAACCTGTAGCACCCAGAAGAAACACACACAGGGGAGAAAGTGTAAATTCTGCACAGACAATGCCCGAGCTGGGAATTGAACCTAGGTTCCTGGCACTGCGAGACATCAGTGCTAATCACTGTGCCAACTTCCTGCCTACACTATGCTATATGGATCATTGAACTTGGTTTTCAGTAATTCTGCCTATATTGGGAGTAGGAGTTGAATGTCGTAGTCTTGACATGTTTATCTGTCTGCCATCTTATAGTTTTCTAAGATGATCCTGAGCAATGGCATGGCTTTTCACAGAACACAGATACATATCAACTCTTTTTTGCTTGAAATTGATTAACTTGAGAACAAGTCACCTTGTGTCCATAAATTAATTTGAAGGAACTAAGGAGAAATCTCAGTCTTTACTTCCAGTCACGGGGAGTATTCATAGAATCACACAGTGCAGAAGAAGCCCTTTGGCATGTAGCAGTATGTCAATATCATTGCCTTAAGGGGTGAGTGGCAGCATTCCAAAGTCCCTTGTGAATGGGGTTGGCAAAGTGTGGACTTGAAATTTGTTTTGACCCGTTACTCATAAACCATCTGAAAAATACTGAACATGAAATTTGTGCCCTGATCTCAGCAAACACTATTGATGAAATAATCAGAATTGTCCTATACCTGCCTCTGGAATGTTCTGTTAAAGGAAAGTTTTATTAAAAAAGCAGATCAATTTTGGGTATTATTAGAACATAGAACTGTACAGCATAGTACAGGCCCGTCGGCCCTTGATATTGTGCTGAGCTACATCCAAACCCAAAATCAAGCTATCCCACTCTTTATCATTCTGGAGTGCTCCATGTGCCTATCCAAAAACCTAAAGTGTCTGACTCCACTATCACAACAGGCAGTGCATTCCACACCCCATCCACTCTCTGAGTAAAGAATCTACCTCGAACATCTCTCCTATAACTCCCACCATGAACCTTATAGTTATGCCCCCTAGTAACAGCAACATCTACCTGAGGAAACGGTCTCTGAATGTCCTCTCTATCTAGCCCCCTCATCATCTTATAAACCTCTATTAAGTCACCTCTCATCCTCCTCCGCTCTAATGAGAAAAGCTCCAGCTTCCTCAACCTTTCCTCATAAGACCTACCCTCCAAACCAGGCAGCATCCTGGTAAATCTCCTCTGCACTCTCTCTAATGTTTCCACATCCTTCTTATAGTGAGGTGACCAGAACTGAACACAATATTCCAAATGTGGTCTCACCAAGGTCCTGTATAGCTGCAGGATAACTCCACAGCTCTTAAACCCCTGTTAATAAACACCATAAACCTTCTTCACGGCTCTATCCACTTGAGTGGCAATCTTCAGAGATCTGTGGATATGAATCCCAAGATCTCTCTGTTCCTCCACATTCCTCAGAACCCTGCCGTTGACCTTGTAATCCGCAAACAAGTTTGTCCTACCAAAATGAATCCCCTTGCACTTATCAGGGTTAAACTTCATCTGCCACTTTTCGGCCCAGCTCTGCATTCTATCAAAGTCTCTTTGCAGCCTACAACAGCCCTCCTCCATCTCATCCACTACTCCACCAATCTTGGCGTCATCAGTAAATTTACTAACCCACCCTTCAGCCTCTTCTTCCAAGTCATTGATAAAAACCACAAATAGCAGAGGACTCAGCACTGACCCCTGTGGTACACCGCTGGTGACTGGCCTCCAGTCTGAAAATTTTCCCTCCACCACCACCCTCTGTCTTCTATGAGACAGCCAGTTATTTATCCAATCGGCCAAATTTCCTTTTATTCCACACATCCTTATTTTCTTCATGAGCCTACCATGGGGAGCCTTATCAAACATCTTACTAAAATCCATGCGTATGACATCAACTGCTCTACCTTCATCGACACACCGAGTTACCTCCTCAAAGAATTCAATCAGATTTGTGAACCAAGAGTTACCCCTCACGAAACCATGCTGACTATCCCAGATTAAGCTGCATCTTTCTAAATGGTCATAAATCCTATCCCTCCGGACCTTTTCCATTAACTTACTGACCACCGAAGTAAGACCAACTGACCTATAATTACCAGGGTCATTCCTATTCCCTTTCTTGAAGGGAGGAACAACATTCACCACTCTCCAGTCTTCTGGCACAATCCCCAAGTAAAAAGTCTGACAACACCAGGTTTTAGTCCAACCTATTTATTTGATAATAGACTCACAAGCTTTCGGGTTAGTCCCTTCGTCAGGTGAATGGAGAGTTCTGGCCTCAGACAGAGCATATAAAGCACAGACAGTTTAGAGATTACTGATTAGAATGCGAATCCTTACACCTAACCTGCTGTTCAAGACCTGAAGTGGCTGATAATGTGAGTGGAAGGAGCACTGATCACAGTTTAAAGAGATGTGTATTGACATATCTCTTTACACATCTCTTTAAACTGTGATCAGTGCTCCTTCCACTCACATTATCAGCCACTTCAGGTCTTGAACAGCAGGTTAGGTGTAAGGATTCACATTCTAATCAGTAATCTCTAAACTGTCTGTGCTTTATATGCTCTGTCTGAGGCCAGAACTCTCCATTCACCTGACGAAGGGACTAACCCGAAAGCTTGTGAGTATATTATCAAATAAATAGGTTGGACTAAAACCTGGTGTTGTCAGATTTTTCACTATGTATACGCCAGTCCAACGCCGGCATACCCACATCATGACAATCCCCAAGGTCAGTGAAGACCAAAACTAAAGGCTCCGCAATCTCATCCCTTGCTTCTGGAAGTATCCTAGGACGTATCCCATCTGGCCCGGGGACTTATCCACCCTCAGGTTTTTCAAAATTGCTAATACATCTTTGCTCAGAACATCTACCTCCTCCATCCTATCACCTGTATCACGCACTCATCCTCAAAAACATGGCCCCTCTCCTTCGTGAACACTGAAGAAAAGTATTCATTCAATGCCTCACTATCTCTTCTGACTCTATGCACAAGTTCTCACTACTATCCTTGACTGGCCCTAACCTCATCCTGGTCATTCTTTTATTTCTCACATAAGAGTAAAAAGCCTTGGGGTTTTCCTTGATCCGACCCACCAAGGACTTCTCATGCCCCCTCCTAGCTCTTCTAAAGCCTTTTTTAAAACTCATTCCTAGCCACTTTGTAACCCTCAAGTGACCTAACTTGTATTCAACCAGTAAACTAAAAATATAATTTTTTGGTACAAAGCACAATTTCACAACATGATCAAATAAGGTACATCTTCCCTCTTTTGATCAATCCATCCACTCTCTCTGCTTTATGCTTCTTTTTTACTTGTATGTGGTGTTCACCTTGTCACCCATTTAGTTTAAACCCTCCCCAAACACACCAGTGAACCTCATTGCGTAGACACGAGTTCCAGTTCTGTGGAGTTCCAGTTTAAATACGTACATCTTGCTGATTTCTGATTTGAGTTATTATTGTTACATGTATTAGCATACAAACAAAACATACTGTATATAGAAGAGTGGGTGCAGAATGTAGTGTTACGGTCATAGGTAAGGTGTAGAGAAAGATCAACTCGGTTGGTACATGACGTCACACATTTGTATCTTTTTCCCAATGCAAGAAAGGTGAAAGAGAGAATGTCCAGGGTGCACGAAATAAGAACATAAGAACATAAGAAATAGGAGCAGGAGTAGGTCATCTGGCCCTTCGAGCCTGCCCCGCCATTCAATAAGATCATGGCTGATCTGTCGTGACTCAGCTCCACCTTCCCGCCCTCTCCCCATAACCCTTAATCCCTTCTCTTATCAAAAACCCATCAACCCGTTTCTTAAAAATATTTAGCGAGGCAGCCTCCACCACTTCAACGGGCAGAGAATTCCAGAGATTCACCACCCTTTGAGTGAAGAAGTTCCTCCTCAACTCTGTTCTAAACCGCCCCCCCTTTATCTTGAGGTTGTGCCCCCTAGTCCTACTGTCTTTTTTGAGCGGGAAGAGTCTCTCCACCTCTATCCTATCCATCCCATTCATCATCTTATACGTCTCAATGAGATCTCCCCTCATTCTTCTAAACTCTAACGAGTACAAGCCTAGTTTATTCAGCCTCTCCTCATAGCTCAATCCCCTCAACTCCGGTATCAGCCGAGTAAACCTCCTCTGCACTCCCTCCAGGGCCAAGAGATCCTTGATTACGCTGACTGCTTTTCCGAGGCAATGGAAAGTGTAGACAAGAGTCAATGGGTGGGAGGCTGGTTTCCCTAACAATCTGAAGTCTTTCCTCATGCACCATGCCTCAAGCCATGCAATGATCCTCTCTCATTCCTACACTGACTCTCATAGGCACAATAATTGGAAGTAATCCACAGACTGTGCAAGGCCTGGAGTCAACAAGATAGGTGGATAATTTGAGCAGATAACCACTTGCAGCCCAATCATTACATACCATGTATTATTTTTACCTTGAGTTCCTGCTTGGGTTCAATATGTTTGATGGTGGTGAAGTAGAGGTTCTTGCCATACTGATACACCACCAGGTTCTGCTCCAAGTGGTTCTGTGCTTGACGTACAAACATCATCCAGTTGCACAAGTTCTCATCAGAAAGATCAAACCACAGATCCCCTGGTTTCTCCCCATCCTTACAATCCTCCTTTCCTACTCCCATAGCAACCTGTTGAGAAGAAAACAAGCTTGCATTAATATACATGCTCACATCACTGATGCATCAAAGTGCTTCACACAATTAATTTTTTCAAAGCATGCCATTGTTATGTTGGCAACAGTGCAGCTATTTTGCTCCAGCAATACTTCACAAAGATCACTCTTATGAGTAAATGTTAATTCCATTTATATATTTACAAACATTGGTTTGTGGGAGCTTAACTGAACTAAAACTTGTTCAAGTTTCTACTAAGGATAAATGCTTCATTTTTTGAGGAATCATTGTTGACAAGTGTATTGCAAAAAATTCCCTCATGTCTAAACAATGCCACAGAATCTTGAACACAGCCATTATCAGAACTGGACAAGTCAGTTAACGCCCCAGTATGGAATGTGCACCTACAATATCTGGATCAGATTCCATTGCTGCCAACTCAACCAACAAGAGATCCAATCAATCTCAAACTGAAATCCAGGATTTCACATCCACAACTTGGTCACCTAATAGAAACCCATCATAGACCTGCCTAGGTTCAGAACAATGGAGCTCCCACTCTGCAACTATATTGACAAACAGGAATTGATCTCCACTGGTTTACAGGAAACATCATTGAATCCCTGCAGTGCAGAAAGAGGTCATTCAGCCCATTGAGTCTGCACCAATACCAATCCCACCCAGGCCCTATTCTTGTAGCCCCATGTAATCCCCCTGACACTAAGGGGCAATCCTGTTCCCCATAGCTCCAAGTATTTACCATGATAATCCCCCTAACCTACATATCTTGGGACACGAAAGGGCAATTTAGCATGGTCAATCCACCTAACCTGCGCATCTTTGGAGTATGGGAGGAAACCCACACAAACACAGAGAGAACATGCAAACTCCATACAGACAGACAGACACCCAAAGCCAGGATTAAACCCAGATCCCTGGCGCTTTGAAGGAACAGTGCTAACCATTGTACCACCATGCCGCCCATGCTGTTGAACCACAGACACATTATGCAGCGGTTGAACACACCCAGACAAACCTTCTTCCATTATTGGTCAACAACAATCTTAGTTCCCCTTCCCAACAGGCAACATTTCAAAGACACGTTTACATTTTTCTGGCTGTGTCACAGTTGGTCAAGGACTTCTCAATTTTATAATCTGGGCTGGACTGCTGTTTACAAGATGTAAAGTATTTGGGGACTATCAACTCAGATGACACAGATCCTCAGATGTCCTTAATTCAGGCAATGAATCAACAATCTTACTTCAGAAAAGCCACAAGGCAGCCAATATGAAAAGCAGGAACTAACACACGAATGAATAGCAAGTGGGGGGATACATACCTGAGGTTGATGGGGAGGGTGTGCGTTACTAGCACAGTATACTCTGAATCTAAACATATCAAAGTTCACCTCAGTGTTGTTAATGCCAATTCAGAATTTTATAACACCAATAGCTTTCAGACAACCATCAAGAGTCACAAAAAAGCAAAAAGGGAAATACAAAACAGAAATCTTTCGTACCTTCAGCAGTTTGAAACTTATCGATAATGATTCCGATTTCAGAAATAACTAACAATTCTACAGAGTAAATTTCAAGTCTGTAGACCCACGCTGCGTTGCAAACTAAAACGTGTATCTGCTCAGGCCAAACACATACCTTTAAATGAATGTAGTCATCTGTGAGCTCAGACTGCTTAACTAACGGACCCTCTACAGGACCAAACTGCGTGCGTTTTGGAATGCGCCTCTTGGAGAAGATGCCCCCAGCAAATCGGTTGATGTAGAGAATAAGAGGCAGACTAGCCCGAGCCCGGCTCAGGACAGGCCGGTTGGGAATGCAGTGCAGGGAACCATGTTTGAGGCATGCTGATGGATGAGCTTTATTACAATCCTCACACCCTGTGGGAAGATCACATGACCATAAGGAAAATTCAAGAGTTTTATTCAAGGAGAAATTTACTTATTAAACTAAATTGTTAACTGTACCATCCTGACAGTAGCCTTGTGACCCTCTAATTTGCAATTAGCAGCCGAGAAGAACTAAAATATTGTTGGTACTTTTAAAAGATAGTAATTCTTCCTCGACATTCAGTGGTATAGAAAATTGCGATGTGTTTTTTCTCACTTACATAAATCACATGGATTGAAGGGTCGAGGACCACCTGCTTCCCAATCATCGATATCAGATGAGTCTACATCATCTTCTTCCTCATCTTCATCCTCATCTTCTTCAGAGTCCAGGTCTTGTTCAGCTGTGTCCATTGTTTCGGGCATTTCCTGCACAGAGTCGCTGGCTCCGGTAATCTGAGGTATTCCGTTATTTGAAATGGGCAAAAGGGCCTGGGGAAATAAAATCAGACCAAGTTACTCGGGTTCATGATCACGATGAACCAACTTCTTCACTTTGTCGCCCTCAATTAAAGAGCAATCACTCCTTTGCCCATCTTCATTCCCTGTTAAAAGCCCATCCTTGTCAGCCTCTCATTTT
The DNA here is from genome assembly GCA_037974335.1 of Prionace glauca. Lineage (NCBI taxonomy): Eukaryota > Metazoa > Chordata > Chondrichthyes > Carcharhiniformes > Carcharhinidae > Prionace > Prionace glauca. The sequence continues at coordinate 2,155,179 of CM075749.1, read as the reverse complement.
AATTGTATTTTACAATTACTCCAGTACCACGGGAGACTACATGAACATTCTCCTGCCTCTACTAACAGATGTGGATTCACAAACTTAAGTCAGGTGGTCATGAAGCTCATGCGTAACATCTCTAATAAATTGTTAATACTTTACCTGAGAATTGTTCTCTGTCATTGGCTGTTGCGCTTCTGTCACACTGCCAAGGACTGCCAGATTGGTACCAGTCACATTCTGGCTGGCAGGCAGAAGAACTGTTACCTGGGCATAAATAAATCAATCTGTCAGAATAAATAAACAGCGATCAAGTGATATGTCAGATCTGGTTTATTCATTTCATCAAGTAATTTTCAGATAATTCACCTTCACCTCAGAAAGTGAAAGATAAAACAAGACGATAAAATATGACTGAACCTTATCCATCTGAAATTTGTCATTTACTACAAACTGTAACCCAGTCAAACCTTCCCCCCGTGCACTGATCTGCTTCTGGTAAAGTGAAATATAGCATGTTTGAAAATTCATTTTGAGTACTCCAGATTTTTGAAGAAGGGAAAGAATGATTGTTTTCAATTACAAAGAGTTGGTTCAGGATTTTGCATGTAGCTAATCTGGATTGTTCTGGAACACAGGGAGCTGGTTCAGGACAGGAGAGCACAGAATCTGAATCAATTAAAGTTCTTTAAATCTAGGCTTGGAAAGAAGAGTGTAGGATTACCCATCAAATCATTCTTGTGGTTTCCATTCCATTACTCCCATCACCAAGAAACAGCCTTGTGGTATGAGGAGGGGTTTTCCCATATGAACCTGTCTTTTAGCAGTTTGAACCTCTGATTCCTTATCCAGGAGTTATGGTTTAACTAGAAATAGTGCTCAGTATTAATCTCTTCTATTCCTCTTTATATTCTGCATTCCTCTACAAAACTCTCTCCTTAATTGCCTTGCAAGGCTTCAATTTTTCCGTGATCCATAATGCCAACAGACTGAGTTCTCCGTTTCAACGTGACCAAAGCAGGTAACCTGATCATAGTACACTTCCCACATAAGTGTCTGAAGTGAAAGAACAGTTTCATTACTCTACTTACTGTTATTTGATATTTAATGAATACAGTGTACACTTTATTATTAGTTTCACATCTCCTTCAGGTCTGTCCTAGTAAGGTGGACGCCATGCCCTACTACTTCTTCCAAAATGCGGGAGCGGTATTTTTATTCATTTATGGGATGTGGGTGTACCCAGCTGGACCAACAGCCCATCCCTAATTTCCCTCAAAGGGCAAGCTAAAAGTCAACCATATTGCAGAGTCACATGCAGGCCAGACCAGCTAAGGACAACAACATTTCAGACAATCACATAGTCATCATGAGACTTTTAATTCCAGATTTCTTATTGAATTGAGATTTCACCATCTGCCATAGTGGGATTTGAACCCCAGTCTCCAGAGCATTTTCCTGGGTCTCTGGAGTTGTAATTTGGTGATAATACCACTGTGCTACCGCCTCCCCCTTATAGATGATTACACTGAATTTCTTTGTGATTGGGGACCGTTCAGATAATTATATCTATGATCATCATGAGGGGGCTGTAAAATAAATCCTAATGCCCTACTCTTGGTAAGCTGATGGAGAGGCTTCTGAGGGACAAGATTTACGAGCATTTGGAGAGGTTTGACATGATCAGGAATAGTCAGCATGGATTTGTCAAGGGCAGGTCGTGCCTTACGAGCCTAGTTGAGTTCTTCGATAATGTGACTGAACACATTGACGAAGGAAGTGCCGTGGACGTAGTGTACATGGACTTCAGCAAGGCTTTTGATAAGGTCCCCCATGCAAGACTTCTTGAGAAGGTGAGAGGGCATGGGATCCAAGGGCCTTTGGCCTTGTGGATCCAGAACTGGCTTGCCTGCAGAAGGCAGAGAGTGGTTGTGGATGGGTCTTTTTCGGAATGGAGGTCAGTCACCAGTGGGGTGCCCCAGGGATCTGTTCTGGGACCCTTGCTGTTTGTCATTTTCATAAATGACCTGGATGAGGAAGTGGAGGGATGGGTTAGCAAGTTCGCTGATGACACGAAGGTCGGCGGTGTTGTGGATGGTCTGGAAGGATGTCAAAAGTTGCAGCAGGACATAGATAGGATGCAGGAATGGGCGGAGAAGTGGCAGATGGACTTCAACGCGGATAAATGTGTAGTAGTCCATTTCGGCAGAACCAACGGGATGAACGAGTACACTATTAAGGGCAGGGGTCTTAGTAGCGTTGAAGAGCAGAAGGATCTCGGGGTCCGGGTTCACAGGACTCTTAAATCGGCCTCGCAGGTGGAGGAGGTGGTCAAGAAGGCGTATGGTGTACTGGCCTTCATTAATCGAGGGATTGAGTTTAGGAGTCGGGAGGTAATGCTGCAACTTTACAGGACCCTCGTCAGGCCTCATTTGGAGTACTGTGCGCAGTTCTGGTCGCCTCACTATAGGAAAGACGTAGAAGTTATTGAAAGGGTGCAGAGGAGATTTACAAGGATGTTGCCTGGACTGGGAGGCATGCCTTATGAAGATAGGTTGAGGGAGCTGGGACTCTTTTCCCTGGAGAGGCGAAGGTTGAGAGGCGACCTGATAGAAGTTTATAAAATGTTGAGAGGAATAGATAGGGTGGACTCTCAGAGGCTATTTCCCCGGGTTGAAATGGTCGCTACGAGAGGACACAGATTTAAGGTGCGGGGAGGGAAGTACAGAGGTGATGTTAGGGGTAAGTTTTTCACTCAGAGGGTGGTGAGTGAATGGAATCGGCTGCCGTCGTCGGTGGTGGAGGCGAACTCGCTGGGGTCTTTTAAAAGACTTCTGGATGAGTATATGGGGTTTAATGGGATTGGGGGTTATAGATAGGTCTATAGATTGGTGGGGTTGATGCGATCGGCGCAACTCGAGGGCCGAAGGGCCTGTTTGTGCTGTAATGTTCTGTGTTCTATGTTCTTCCTCTGCTTCAAGTCTTTATTCAACTTTCCCTTAAAAGCAATGTTGCCTACCTCACCACAGCAATGATATGGAGATGCCAGCATTGAACTGGAGTCAGCAATGTAAGTAGTCTCACAATATCAGGTTAAAGTCCAACAGGTTTATCTCGAATCATGAGCTTTCAGAACACTGCTCCTTTATCACTCACTCTTCCAAACTCCATGAATATTATCGGAACCAACTTGAGTCTCTCCTCATATGAAAGGTCTGCCATCCCAGGAATCAGCCTGATAAACCTTTGCTGTACTCTCGCTATAGCAAGGACATCCTTCCTCAGATAAAGACACCAAAACTGTACACAGTACAGTTTGTGAGGCTATGGCCTCACAAACACCCAATAGCATGGAGTAAAACATCCCTATCCCAATACTAAATCCATTCACTTTGAGTACCAACATACCATTTGCCTTCTTTACTGCCTGCTGTACTTTCAGTGACTGATGTACGAGGACACCAAGGTCTCACTGAGTATCCATCTCTCTCAATTTATACCCAAATAATAATCTGCCTTCCTATTTTTGCAATTGAAGTAGATAACCTCCATGATACTGCATCTGCTCAGCCTGTCAAATCACGCTGAAGCATCTCAGCATCCTCCTCACAGTTTAGAATCATCTGCAAATTTGGAGATAATACATTTAGTTCCCTCTTCCAAATCATTAATATATGTGAACAGTTAGGGTCCTAGCACATATCCCGGTGCTACCTCACTAATTACTACCTGCCAATGGAAAAAAAAAATCACATTTATGCCAACTCTTTGCTTCCTATCTGCTAACCAGCTTTCTATCCATCTCAAGACACTACCAGAATCCTATGTTTAACTTTACATAGTAGTGTGCCATGCAAGACCTTGTCAAAAGCCTTCTGGAAGTCAAAATAACCCTTATCCACCATTTTTCCTTGATCAACTCTACTAGTTACATCCACAAAGAATTCCAATAGATTCATCAAGCATGATTTTTCCTCTGTAAATCCATGCTGGCCTTTAAGTCCTATTAAGACAATGGAACACTGCCAGCCAGACACAACATACAACTTTATTCCGCCCGAATGAGAATGGGAAGCATGGAAGATGCCACCTTTCACACTATCCTGAAACTCTTCGAATGTTTTGGAAATTAATCATCAAATACCTTAACCTGTTGTCAAAACGAATAAGGACAAGACATGGGTATATGAAATTTCTCTGGAATATAAAGCCAGCAAGCAGCATGTTCAGAACTGTTTACCAAGCTAAAGAAATCAGAATGCTGACCTAGTAGGCTACAAAGAAGTTCTCTTGCTCTTGTGCTAGGATTCGTAAGTAATCATCCTGTGAAGAAAAGTCTACTACAAACTGAGATCTTTGGGAATAAAATGTGGATGTCTGTTCCACACAATGTTCAGGAAGACTGAAGAAAATGGTCACAACACTGAATCATCACTTTGAGGCCAGCCAAAAAACAGTTAACTCTATACTCCTTTCTTTTTACTTCTTCACGAACTATAAAAAATTCTTAAACTATCCTCTCAATTTACCAACTGTACTACAGAGTGTGTGCATGAGTGGGTAGCAAAGTGTGCGTGCGTGCGTAGGAAAGTGTGTAAATCCTGAATGGCAGTTGTAATTTACCTTGTTTTTTTGACATTCAGGAAGTCATTTCAATAAACTTACCTTGCTCTTTGTTTAAATTTGGGAAACCTGTCTGGCTAATTCTTATAATCTAAAAGCATCCATAGTGGATGTCTTGCAGTATTGATAAAGCACTTCCTCTCTCAATGGGAAAAAAACCCAGTTATGGTCAGACCTGGAGTGTTAGAATAAGGGAATCATTTTTACCAATCCTCACGTGATCATAACACAGAACAGAGAGCCCTCCACCAGCCTGTATAAACAGAAATAAATCTATAGCTCTCTGCTTTGGTTAATAGACTGTGCGTAATTACCATTCCATCACAGTAAGGATCACATCAGTTTAACACATTCTGCACAGATCAGAGTTGAAGTTTGCTCTCTTGCCACCTCACCTGCTGAGTAGTTGCATCCTGTTGGATGTACGCTACCTGGGACTGATCTGCAAAAACAGCCTGGAGAAACAAAAGGCATTAACCAGTACAGTTATTGATTTTAGTTGAAGATACCAATTAGAGCATATTTCACAGCCTCTTAACACAGCAGAAAGGTGGTTTGCAAGGTGAATGTATTATAATTGTATTAATACAGCACCAATAACATTGTCAGAAGTCCTAGTGCTTAGCATGAACATTATCAAACCAACATTTACTCTTAGCCACATCAGGAAGTACTAAGACTGTCATGAAGACAGGTGGATAGGGTCGTAAAGAGTGCTTCTGGCCTTTATAAATCGGACTATCGAGTATAAAAGTTGAAGTGTTACGGTAAGGTTGTATAAGACATTGGTGAGGCCGAATTTAGAGTACTGTGGACAGTTTTGGTCACCTAGTTACAGGAAGGATGTAAATAAGGTTGAAAGAGTGCAGAGAAGGTTCGCAAGGATGTTACCAGGATTTGAGAAGCTGAGTTACAGAGAGAGATTGAATAGGTTAGGACTTTATTCCCTGGAGTGTAGAAGAATGAGGGGAGATTTGATAGAGGTGTATAAGATTTTGATGGGTATAGATAGAGTGAATGCAAGCAGGCTTTTTCCACTGAGGCTAGGGGAGAAAAAAAACCAGAGGGCATGGGTTAAGGGTGAAAGAAGAAAAGTTTAAGGCGAATATTAGGGGGGGGATTCTTCACACAGAGAGTGGTGGGAGTGTCGAATGAGCTGCTGGATAAATGCGGGGTCACTTTTAACATTTAAGAAAAACTTGGTCGGGTTCATGGATGAGAGGGGTGTGGAGGGATACGGTTCAAGTGCAGGTCAGTGGGACTAGGCAAAAAAAATGGTTCGGCACAGACAAGAAGGGCCAAAAAACCTGTTTCTGTGTTGTAATTTTCTATGGTTCTAAGACTGATGATAACCTGTAGGTGTTGAACTTAACACCAGATCTTCCAAATTTACCATTACCTCCAACACACTCCACTCTGGCCAGGACCAGTAGCATCACACACTGAGAAAAACTTCACATGTTGCAAATTCATCTGTATCAAAGGTTTGCATTTCCTCCTGGCCATATGTAAAACGTTTACCCAATAGATCTTGGTTGCTGAAGGGATACAATTACGCTCTTCCACCAATGTGCAATGTAATAACTGGATGGTATGTGAAGGTATATGGGACACCCATTTGGGTGCAAAGTGTTTCTTCACCCATTACTACCACACCACCCCCCCCCGCCCCAACAACCCCAGGATCGTGGCTCAGGAACATAGGAACAGGAGTAGGCCATTTGGCCCATCAAGCCTCCTCGGCATAAGAAGCAAACTACGGCTGATCATTTTTCTCCCACTATCCCCATGTCTCTTGATGTCATTAGTATTTTATCAATTTCTGTCTTGAACACGCTCAATGATTGAGCTTTCACAGCCCACCGGGGTCGAGAATTTCAAAGATTCACCACCCTCTCTCTACTTTGCAGGAACCTTGTCAAAATTTTGAAAGATTATCATCAGTGCATCTGCTATCTTGACAGCCACCTTCTTCAACACTGTGGAGTGTACCTCATCTTAAAATAACAAAGAAAACTCCTGTTCCAGGGGTTTCATCAGCCTTCAATCCATTTTTTTTTTGAGAACTACCTATTTATTAAGACTAATTTATTTCAGTTCCTTTTTTTCTTAAGTCCCTTGGTTCCTTTGTTTTATTGCTTTTTCCTTTGTCTTGCTCCATGGAGACAAACAGAAAGGAACTATTTTAGTTCACCACCTTTTCCTTGTTTTTCTTGCCTAAAATCTCTTGTCTCCACCAGTTATGGACCATACATTTATTCTTACAAATCTTTTTCTTTTCACATCCATAAAGAGTCTTTTATAGTCCGCCTTCATGTTTCTCACTCTTACTCTCTTCTCTAAGTCTTTTGGTCCTCCTTTGCTGGATTCTAAACTGTTCCCAATCCTCGAGCTTTGCCGACGAGCTACTTCTTTAGAACATAGAACATTACAGAGCAGAACAGGCCCTTCGGCCCACGATGTTGCGCCGACCAGTTACAAAACAATGACCCACTAGCCTAAACCAATCCCTTTTCATCCATAAACCTATCCACAGATCTCTTAAACGCCCCCAAACTAGGTGCATTTACAACTGCAGCTGGCAGAGCATTCCAATCCCTCACCATCCTCTGGGTAAAGAACCTACCCCTGACATCAATCCTATAACTACCCCCCCTTAATTTAAAATCGTGCCCCCTCGTGCTAGCTTTCTCCATCCTAGGAAAAAGGCTATCACTATCTACCCTGTCTAAACCTCTAATCATCTTATATGTTTCAATGAGATCCCCTCTTAGCCGCCTTCTTTCCAGCGAAAACAACCCCAAATCTCTCAGTCTCTCCTCATAGGATCTCCCCTCCATACCAGGCAACATCCTGGTAAACCTCCTCTGCACCCTCTCCAAAGCCTCTACATCCTTCCTGTAATGTGGGGACCAGAACTGCACACAAAACTCCAAGTGTGGCCGCACCAGAGATGTGTACAGTTGCATCATGACGCTGCGACTCCTAAATTCAATCCCCCTACCAATAAACGCCAAGACTCCGTATGCCTTCTTAACAACCTTATCTACTTGATTTCCAACTTTCAGGAATCTATGTACACATACACCTAGATCCCTCTGCTCCTCCACACTATTCAAAGTCCTCCCGTTAGCCCTATACTCAACACATCTGTTATTCCTACCGAAATGAATTACCTCACACTTCTCCACATTAAACTCCATCCGCCACCTCTCAGCCCAGCTCTGCAACCTTTCTAAGTCATCCTGCAAACTATGACACCCTTCCTCACAATCTACCACACCTCCAACTTTGGTGTCTTCAGCAAACTTACTAATCCACTCAACTATACCCTCATCCAGATCATTAATAAAAATTACAAACAGCAGTGGCCCCAAAACAGATCCCTGAGGCACACCACTTGTAACCGAACTCCATGACGAATATTTCCCATCAACCACCACTCTGTCTCCTATCTGCTAGCCAATTCCTGATCCAATTACCTAGATCACCCCCAATCCCATACATCTGCATTTTCTGCAGAAGCCTACCATGGTGAACCTTATCAAACGCCTTGCTAAAATCCATATACACCACATCAACTGCCTTACCCCTATCCACCTCTTTGGTCACTTTCTCAAAGAACTCGATAAGGTTAGTAAGGCATGACCTACCCGCTACAAAACCATGCTGACTGTCTCTAATCAACTCATTATTTTCCAAATAACTATAAATCCTGTCTCTAATAATCCTTTCCAAAACCTTACCCACCACAGAAGTAAGACTCACCGGTCTATAATTCCCAGGGAAGTCCCTTCTCCCCTTCTTAAACAATGGGACAACATTTGCTGTCCTCCAATCTTCTGGTACTATACCAGAGACTAACGACGACCTGAAGATCAGAGCCAGAGGCTCCGCAATCACCCCTCTTGCCTCCCAAAGAATCCTAGGGTAAATCCCATCTGGACCAGGGGACTTATCTATTTTCAATCCCTCTAAAATATCCAGCACATCCCCCGTATCAACTGCAATACTATCTATTTCACACCCCTGCACCTCAGTGTCCTCCTCAGCTACATTCCTGTCCCCTTGCGTGAACACCGAAGAGAAATATTGGTTCAACGCCTCTCCAATCTCCTCCGATTCCACACACAACTTCCCTCTACTGTCTGTAACTGGCCCTAATCTTGTCCTAACCAACCTTCTGTTCTTGACATACCTGTAAATCGCCTTAGGGTTCTCCTTAATCCTATCAGCCAAAATCATCTCATGTCCTCTTTTAGCCCTTCTTAACTCCCTCTTCAACTCCCTCCTAGCCAATCTAAAACTTTCTAATGCACTACCTGAGCCCTCAAGCCTCATCCGAACATAAGCCTCCTTTTTCTTCCTAACCAACGAATCAACTTTTTTGGTGCACCACGGTTCCCTGAGCCTACCAAATCCTCCTTGCCTGACAGGGATATACTTATCACAGACCCGCAATAGCTGCTCCTTGAAAAATCTCCACATCTCGGATGTTCCCAGTCCCTGTAATCTCCCATTCCAACCAATGCTTCCTAATTCTCTCCTAATAGCCTCATAATTACCCTTCCCCCAGCTGAAACTACTGACCCGAGGTTCATGCCGATCCCTTTCCATCACTAAGGTGAACGTAATCGAATTGTGGTCACTATCCCCAAACTGTACACCAACTTCCAAGTCTAGCACCTGGTGTGGCTCATTACCGAGCACCAAATCCAATATAGCCTCACCTCTCGTTGGCCTATCTACATATTGAGTCAAAAAACCTTCTTGCACACTTTGAACAAAAACTGACCCCTCTCACGAGCCAGAGCTGTAGCAATCCAATCAACATGAGTAAAGTTAAAATCCCCCATAACAATTACCCTATTACTTTCACTCCTAACAAGGATCGTCTCCGCAATCCTTTCCTCAACCTCTCTAGAACTTTTTGGAGGTCTACAAAAGACTCCCAACAGGGTGACCTCTCCTCTCCTATTTCTAATCTCCGCCCATACTACCTCAACAGACAAGTCCTCATCAAAGTTCCTCTCTGACACTGAGATACAGTCCTTGACCAATAATGCTACCCCACCCCCCCTTCTACCTCCTTGTCTACTCCGATTAAAGCATTTGTACCCCGGGACCTGCAACATCCATTCCTGACCCTGCTCTATCCAAGTCTCTGAAATGGCCACAACATCGAAGTCCCAGGTACTGGTCCACGCTGCAAGTTCATCCACCTTATTGCGAATACTCCTCGCATAAAGTATACACATTTCAAACCACATTCCAAACCCTGTTCCGCCCCTCCCCCGCAATGCCGTGCATTGCAGTCCCCATCTATGCCCCCCTCACTTTCACCCCCTCTACTCAGGATCCCACCCCCCTCTGAATCAGTTTAAACCACTCCGCATAACCTTAACAAATTTACCTCCCAGGATATTTGTTCCCCTTTGGTTCAGGTGAATCCCATCCCTCTGATAAAGGTCCCACCTTCCCCAGAACGAGCCCCAATTGTTCAAGTACTTAAACCCCTCCCTCCTGCACCATCCCCTCAGCCACGAGTTCAAGCTTTCCCTCTCTCTATTCCTCTCTAAACTATCCCGTGGCACAGGCAAGAGTCCAGAGATAACCACTCTGTCTGACTTGGCCTTTAGCTTCCACCCCAACTCCATGAATCTCTGCTTAATGTCCCCTTCCCTTAGCCTTCCTATATCATGCGTCCCCACATGAATTATAACTTGGGGTTGATCTCCCTCTTCCCTGAGAGTCTTGAATATTCTCTCTGATACATCCTGGACCCCAGCCCCTGGTAGGCAACACACCAGCCCTGAGTTCCTATCATTATTACCGACTCTCCTATCCGTCCCTTTAACGGTGGAGTCCCCAATAACAAGTCCTAATCTTTTGCTACCCCTAACCACCTGAGCTTTTACAGTAGGCTCATCCCCAGAGACCTGCTCCCTTTGGCTATCCCCAGTTGATCCCTCCTCAACTGTAGCCTCCAGGACCGAAAACCTATTTTGGAGGGGAACAGCCCCAGGGGATTGTCCCACCACATTCTTTTTTCCTCTCCTCGTGACAGTGACCCAAGACTGGTTTCTAGGAGTGACTAACTCCCTATAACTCCTATCAATGTCCACCTCTGCATCCCGAATTTTGCGGAGCTCCTCTACTTCCACCTCCAAATGCAATCTCTAACTCCTTTTGTTAGCCATGGTTGACTTTTCTTTCCTGTTGGGTTTTTGCGTCTTAGAGGAATGTAATTTGTTGCAAACCATGTAGTACTTCTTTAAATACTGGCCAATGTATCTTACGAATTTTCCCAATCCATCACAGCCAACTTGCTCCTCATTTCCTCTTTACTGTCTTGGTTCGGATTTAAGAGCCCATTTTCAGAAAAAAAACAACATACTTTCAAGCTTAACGTAAAATTCTAACATATTATGGTCATTAATTCCTAAAGACTCCTTTACAGCAAGGTTATGAAATAGCTCTTTCTCATTGCAGAATCTTAAATTCTACAATAATTCACAATTAATCCTCAAATAACCTAATTCCACGTGAATCTTTAAAATATTTCCGCAAAAGCCCATCTCTTACACTCTCCAGGAATTCAAAGCTAATTAGGTTTACTGGTCTATATGTAAATTAAAGTCACCATTTATTACTGTATTACCCATAGTGCACATAGCTCTAATTTCCTGACTTACTGTGACATTTTGGTGGCCTATAAACAGTCCACTGTTTCTTAGCTCCACCCAGATTCTACATCTTGACCCTTCACTCATGTACTGATCTCACCCCTTATTAACAGCATTACCCCACCTCTTTTTCCTTATCCTGCTTTAAGCAAGAATAGCCTTCAATATTCAGTTATAATTAAGACAGAAAATGCAGGTCTGGCAGAGTCTTTACAGAGAAACAGACTTAACATTTGTGACCTAAATGACCCTTCTACAGATATATCCAAAAGGTGAACTCTGTTTCTCTCCACAGATATATTATTATTATTATTAAAAAGGCGAAAAGCTGCAGCATGCTACAGTGCAGAGGGACCTGGGGGTCCTTGTGCACGAGTTGCAAAAACCCAGTCTGCAGGTGATCAAGAAGGCGAATGGAATGTTGGCCTTTATAGCGAGGAGGATAGAACATAAAAGCAGGGAGGTCTTGCTGCAAATGTGCAGGGCACTGGTGAGGCCGCAGCTGGAGTACTGTGTGCAGTTTTGGTCACCGCACTTGCAGAAGGGGCTAACCCCGAAAGCTTGTAAGTATATTATCAAATAAATAGGTTGGACTAAAACCTGGTGTTGTCAGACTTTTTACTGTGTTTACGCCAGTCCAACGTTGGCATACCCACATCATGGGGAGAAAGCCAGAAAGTGGAACTGATCCACTTCAGATCAGCCATGATCTTACTGAATGGCGGAGCAGGCTCGAAGGGCTAGATGGCCTACTCCTGCTCCTATTTCTTATGTTATGTTCACAGATGCTGCAAGGCTTGTTGAGGTTATCCAGCATTCTCTATTTTTATTTCAGATCTCCAGTTATTCAATTCCCAGTCTCAGTCACCCTGTAACAACATCTCCAGAATGGAAATTAAATCACATCTATTAGTGCCTTGTTAGAAACAGTGGCTTGAATTAGAAGAACAATGAAAATCACAGTACAGGAGCAGGCCCTTTAGACCTCCAGCGACCTTGCTGCCTGACTAATTAGTCTCCTTTCAAAGGCCCAGCAAAAAAAAAAAAATGAAATGAACTTTCAGAACCACAACTGTTCAACCCCAGTGAGTGAAATGACCACATACCTGTGCTCCATCTGTTTGGTGAATGTACACCAGGGTATGTTCCGCCCCATCCACAGAAGTGTAAGATGTTCCATCTGCTGTGTAAACCACTTGCTGCGACGGTCGATCCTGTTCATCTGTGTAGACAATCTGAGCAACTGTATTGCTCTCCGGAACAAAATGTACCTAGGGGAGGAACACATCTGGTCAAGGACAAGTGTGGCACCAGAAACAATCAAAGGAACCTCAGATCAGCACACAGCTCAACCTACTCACTCTTATACCACAAATCCAAATCAATTCCTCATTGGCACCCTAAAACAGAAGACAAGTGCTGTCCCCAACAAAACCCGCGGACGGTTAAAAGGGAGAATTGTTGCATTAAGACAATATATGTCAAGGATATTTATTTTGCTTATTTTAGATACTCCAGGTTTGTCCATACTCCATTCAGTGATGTGCCTGAACTCCATGCCAATTGCATCAAAACCACAAGGATTAGACATTCTAAAGACAGATTGAAACTGTCGATTAGTGCTAATTAAGATTGTGCTTGACTCTGGGGTCACGATCATTAGACTTGCTCAAACTTCTTTTATATTGAACATTTACAGCCAGAGAGGAAAGATTGAATTTTTACTGAAGTCAGTCACAGAAGAAATCTATCAGCGCCATTGTCCAATTACATTTTTACAGTTCACAATGAACCTGCGGCAAGCGGGGGGGAAGAGGAGGGCTGACAGTGGGGTCATCTTCTGAAGTCATCAGGCAAAAGACAGAAAAAAGAAAGCAAGGCAGAGTCATTTAATAAGCTTTCTAGATCCTGCTCAGAGGGCTGTTAAAACACTGAAGCTCTTTGTTTGCTGATTCTGCTGGTCCACTTGGATTTGTTTCTTATTTTCCCCCAGTCTATACATTTCTTCTACAACTGATAATATTCCCAAAGAGGAGACTGATGTGGGAAGAGAAGGATGAATAAAGAAAGGCTCGGTGTACACTGAAGCTCCATTCTCTCCAGCCCCTCTCACGAATGGCACTGGGAATTCATCCAAGCAGATACATTTACCTACAGCCCTGACAGTCTCACTTAGTCTCCATAATAATATCCCTGGCCAGTTGTGGAGACTTGAAATACAGTTAACAAGGAGAGATAGACACAAGGCACAAACAGCTCTTGTTACAAAGTGAAGTTGTGCAACAACTGAAATTATAGCAACAAATCATTGCAGTTAATTCTTGTTAGAAGCTGCGTTTCAACAATGTAATTATTTCAATCACATTTCTCTACAGGTCGCTTTTTGCTCATCAGTGTAGGAATATCAGTGCTGATGAATAGAAAAGTTTGGTTTCAATGTTCTGTATCTGCAGAGCACTTAGGTACAAAGAATTCTGGAAAAGCAGCATCTGTAGACAGAGAACAAAGTTAATGTTTCAAGATCTTTTAACTCTTCATCAGAACTAAAAATAGGAAGAAATGCATTCAATATTAAACTGTAGCTGAGAGAGAATGCAACGAAGAACAAGGCAGATGCTGTGTGCATGTGAAGTTTGGCGGAGGGGATGGGTTAGATATTTGAAAAAAAATCCTTGAAATGGATGAGAAAGTTTGCAATCTGGAGTTGAACTCAATGTTGAGTCCCAAGGTTGCAGTGGGTCTAATCAGAAGATAAGGTGCTGCTTTTCCAGCTTACACCCAGCATTTTAACAGGCCAAGGGCGGACATGAGAACAAGGTGCTGAGTTAAAATGGCAAGTGACAGAATGCTTACATAGGAACGGGGAGCAGAAGTAGGCAAATTTAGCCCTTTGAGTCTGCTCTGCCTTTCAATCGCATCACAGCTGATCTCTCCCTGGTCTCAAATCCAGCTATTCCTCATAGCCCCTTATCACTTTTTATTATCAGAAAGATATCTATCTCTTACACACTGAGTGAAGGTGTCCCACAAAGCAGTTACCCAGTCTGCGTTTCGACTCTCCAATATAAATGAGATGACACTGGGAGCAGCAAATACAACAAACCAAACCGAAGCAACCTGAAAGGAGTGTTTAGGCCCCCAAATGGTGAGGAGGTGGAAAGAGGCAGGTGGTTCATTTTCTACGGTTACATGGGAAGGGGATGAGGAATTGGACATGATGGAAAAGTGGACCAGAATGTCAGAGAGAGAGTGGTCCCTATGGAATGCTGATGGTAGAGACATGGACTAAAGTGAGGGGGAAACGTATTAGATATTAAACTATAGCTGTGAGAGATTGCATGTTGCAATCTTAAAGAAATAGATGGCTTGGTTAGGTGGTGTTAGAGGGGCGGTTAAAAGGGAGAGTTGTTGCATTAAGGCAATGTAGAACTGTTGTAGAACTGTTTAAAGCATTTATTTTATTGTATTTACTGCTTTAAGATTTCTGAGGGAGATACACTCCCTCAGAAGAGTTGTGGACTAGCCTGCTTTAAATCAGCGCCAGGTTTAAAAGGAGGCCTGGTGTAGACAGCTGGCAACGGAGTGAGTGGGAAGCAGAGTGAGCTAATAGGGCTTAATATCAAAAAAGGGCTGGAAGGAAAAAAGGCCAGGTGATTTTCTTTGAAAATACAAAGAAAAAAAATTTTTTTTTCTCAAACCTACTACTGTGAATAATGGAGGGGCATGTGATGTGTGGTTTCTGTATGATGTGGGAACTGGTGGACCCCAGGGTCCATCCCAGTGACCATGTCTGCAGTAAGTGCAGGTTGCTGGAGGAGCTCCAGCTCAGGGTAAATGAGCTGGCCTCTGAGCTACAGACACTGAGGCTCATCAGGGGGAGAGAGGGTGTCATTGTCAATGGGGTGCAAGTATCATCCACCCCCCCCTAGATTGGCTAACTCTAAGGGTCAGGGACAAGAGGGGGCTGCTGGGAAGAGGAAGGGGGGTGAGGAGCGGAGGCCTCAGCCTCTTAATCTGCATAACAGGTTTGAGGTTCTTGCTGCCAGTCTGGAAGAGGACGAGGCAGGTGAGGTTGGTGAGCAAATTGCACACGGTACAGTGATGCAGCAGGACATAGACAAAAAGAAGGGGAAAAGGAATGCAGTAGTAATTGGGGACAGTGGGGTGAAGGGTATTGACACTGTCCTTTGTCACAATGATAAAGTGCACAGAAGGGTGTGTTGTCTGCCTGGTGCTCGGGTACGGGATGTCGCAGCTGGGCTGCAGAGGAACCTGGAGTGGGAGGGTGAGAATCCGGTCATTGTGGTGCATGTGGGTGCCAATGACGTAGGCAAAGTGCGGACTGAGGATCTGGTGAGGGAGTATGAGAAGCTGGGAATGGAATTAAAAATTAGAACCGACAAGGTGGTCGTCTCTGGGCTACTGCCTGAACCGTGTGCAGACGGGCGTAGGGTTGACAGGATTAAGGAAATGAATGGGTCGCTCAGGGATTGGTGTGGGAGGAATGGGTTTGAATTTATGGGGCATTGGCACCAGTATTGGGGTAGGTGGAACCTGTTCGGGCGGGATGGGGTTGGTCTGAACTGTGCTGGGACCAGAGTGCTGGCGAATCGAGTAAAGAGGACTGTAGACAGGGCTTTAAACTAATTAGGGGGGGAGGGTGTGAGGGTAGGTGACCTTACGAGATCTAAAGTTAGGGAGAGGGTACAGGTAAGGGAAGAGGCCGAGTATGTCCCAATAATAGAGGGAGTAGGGGGCGTGAGTAGGGTTGGGGGCGTTACGGCAAATAGGGTCCAGGTGAAGGGTGGGATGAAAGCGCTGTATCTGAATGCACGAAGCATTCGGAATAAAGTGGATGAGCTGGTGACGCAGATCGACACAAATGGACATGATCTGGTGGCCATTACAGAGACGTGGCTGCAAGGTGACAGGGACTGGGAGCTGAATGTCCAAGGGTATCAACTGTTTAGCAAGGATAGGCGGGAGGGAAAAGGGGGGGGCGTAGCTCTGCTGATTAAGGATAGCATCAAGGTGGTAGCAAGGGATGATATTGGAGCCAAGGAGCAGAACGTGGAATCGTTGTGGGTAGAGATTAGGAACAGCAAAGGGAGGAAATCGCTAGTGGGTGTCGTCTATAGGCCCCCGAATAATGATCTGGAGGTGGGGCATGCTGTTAACGTGCAAATAAGTGCGGCGTGCAGGAATGGGACGGCCGTAGTTATGGGGGATTTCAATCTGCATATTGATTGGTCGACCCATGTTGGACACAGTGGGCTCGAGGAGGAGTTCTTGGAATGCTGCCGGGATAATTTCCTTGTGTGTTGGAGTCGACAAGGGAGCGAGCTATCTTGGATCTGGTGCTATGTAATGAGGCGGGTAGAATTAGGGACCTTGAGGTGAAGGATCCTCTTGGAGAGAGTGATCATTGTATGGTAGAGTTTCTGGTGCAGATGGAGGAGGAGAAAGTGGGTTCCCGGACACGCGTCCTCTGTTTGAATAGAGGGGAGTACGGTAGGATGAGAGAAGAATTGGCGAATATGGACTGGGGGAGTGCGTTGGAGGGAGGGTCTGCTGAGGAGCAGTGGAGGATCTTTAAGGAGATCTTTCTTGGTGCTCAGCAGAAATTTATTCCGATGGTCAAAAAGGACTGTAGGAGGAGAGGTAATAAGCCGTGGATAACGAAGGAGGTGAAGGAAAGTGTTAAATTAAAAGCGGAGGCATTTAGAGTAGCGAAGAGAAGTGGGCGAGAAGAGGATTAGAAAGTTGCATTAGAAAGCTTTAGATTGGCTAGGAGGGAGTTGAAGAGGGAGTTAAGAAGGGCTAAAAGAGGACATGAGATGATTTTGGCTGATAGGATTAAGGAGAACCCTAAGGCGTTTTACAGGTATGTCAAGAACAGAAGGTTGGTTCGGGCAAGATTAGGGCCAGTTACAGACAGTGGAGGGAAGTTGTGTGTGGAACCGGAGGAGATTGGAGAGGCGTTGAACCAATATTTCTCTTCGGTGTTCACGCAAGGGGACACGAATGTAGCTGAGGAGGACACTGGGGTGCAGGGATGTAAAATAGATAGTATTGCAGTTGATACGGGCTATGCTAAAATTGCCCCTTAGTATCCTGGGATGTGTAGGTTAGAGGGATTAGCAGGTAAAATTTGTAGGGATATGGGGATAGGGTCTGGGTGGGATTGTGTTCGGTGCAGACTCGATGGGCCGAAGGGCCTGTTTCTGCACTGTAGGGTTCTATGGTAAAAAAAAAGTTAGTGAAACACGGGCAGGGTAGAGTAGGTGTAGGGTGATGCGGCAGTGCCGGCTCGTTGGGCCGAAGGGCCTGTTTCCTGTGCTGGGTTGTTCTAATTCTAATACGGGGGATGTGCTGGATATCTTAGAGGGTTTGAGAATAGATAAGTCCCCTGGTCAAGATGGGATTTACCCTAGGATTCTTTGGGAGGCAAGAGAGGTGATTGCGAAGCCTCTGGCTCTGATCTTCAGGTCGTCGTTGGTCTCTGGTATAGTACCGGAAGATTGGAGGACAGCAAATGTTGTCCCATTGTTTAAGAAGGGGAGAAGAGACTTCCCTGGGAATTATAGACCGGTGAGTCTTACTTCTGTGGTGGGTAAGGTTTTGGAAAGGATTATTAGAGACAGGATTTATAGTTATTTGGAGAGTAATGAGTTGATTAGAGACAGTCAGCATGGTTTTGTAGCGGGTAGGTCGTGCCTTACTAACCTTATCGAGTTCTTTGAGAAAGTGACCAAAGAGGTGGATAGGGGTAAGGCAGTTGATGTGGTGTATATGGATTTTAGCAAGGTGTTTGATAAGTTCACCATGGTAGGCTTCTGCAGAAAATGCAGATAACATAGAACATAGAACATTACAGCACAAACAGGCCCTTCGGCCCTCGAGTTGCGCCGATCGCATCAACTCCACCAATCTATAGACCTATCTATAACCCCCAATCCCATTAAACCCCATATACTCATCCAGAAGTCTTTTAAAATACCCCAGCGAGTTCGCCTCCACCACCGACGACGGCAGCCGATTCCATTCACTCACCACCCTCTGAGTGAAAAACTTACCCCTAACATCACCTCTGTACTTCCCTCCCCGCACCTTAAATCTGTGTCCTCTCGTAGCGACCATTTCAACCCGGGGAAATAGCCTCTGAGAGTCCACCCTATCTATTCCTCTCAACATTTTATAAACTTCTATCAGGTCGCCTCTCAACCTTCGCCTCTCCAGGGAAAAGAGTCCCAGCTCCCTCAACCTATCTTCATAAGGCATGCCTCCCAGTCCAGGCAACATCCTTGTAAATCTCCTCTGCACCCTTTCAATAGCTTCTACGTCTTTCCTATAGTGAGGCGACCAGAACTGCGCACAGTACTCCAAATGAGGCCTGACGAGGGTCCTGTAAAGTTGCAGCATTACCTCCCGACTCCTAAACTCAATCCCTCGATTAATGAAGGCCATTACACCATACGCCTTCTTGACCACCTCCTCCACCTGCGAGGCCGATTTAAGAGTCCTGTGAACCCGGACCCCGAGATCCTTCTGCTCTTCAATGCTACGAAGACCCCTGCCCTTAATAGTGTACTCGTTCATCCCATTGGTTCTGCCGAAATAGACGACTACACATTTATCCGCGTTGAAGTCCATCTGCCACTTCTCCGCCCATTCCTGCATCCTATCTATGTCCTGCTGAAACTTTTGACATCCTTCCAGACCATCTACAACACCGCCGACCTTCGTGTCATCAGCGAACTTGCTAACCCATCCCTCCACTTCCTCATCCAGGTCATTTATGAAAATGACAAACATCAAGGGTCCCAGAACAGATCCCTGGGGCACCCCACTGGTGACTGACCTCCATTCCGAAAAACACCCATCCACAACCACTCTCTGCCTTCTGCAGGCAAGCCAGTTCTGGATCCACAAGGCCAAAGGCCCTTGGATCCCATGCCCTCTCACCTTCTCAAGAAGTCTTGCATGGGGGACCTTATCAAAAGCCTTGCTGAAGTCCATGTACACTACGTCCACGGCACTTCCTTCGTCAATGTGTTCAGTCACATTATCGAAGAACTCAACTAGGCTCGTAAGGCACGACCTGCCCTTGACAAATCCATGCTGACTATTCCTGATCATGTCAAACCTCTCCAAATGGTCGTAAATCTTGTCCCTCAGAAGCCTCTCCATCAGCTTACCAACCACTGAGGTCAGACTCACCGGGCGGTAATTTCCCGGGCTATCTCTGTTCCCTTTCTTGAAAATAGGGACTACATCCGCAATCCTCCAATCTTCCGGAACCTCTCCCGTCTCCATTGACGACGCAAAGATCATCGCCAAGGGCTCTGCAATCACTTCCCTGGCCTCCCACAGTATCCTGGGGTACATCCCATCTGGTCCCGGCGACTTATCTACCTTGATAGAATTCAAAAGTTCTAACACATCCTCCTCCTTAATGTCCACATACTCAATCTTTTCCACCTGCTGCAAGTCCATAGCAAGATCTCCCAAATCAGCTTCCACTGTGAATACTGATGCAAAGTACTCATTAAGCACCTCCGCCATTTCTTCTGGTTCTACACAGACCTTTCCCCCTTCACCTTTTAAAGGTCCTATCCTTTCCCTTCTCACCCTTTTACCTTTCACATACTTATAGAAGGCCTTGGGATTTTTCTTAATCTTACCCGCCAAGGTCTTCTCATGACCCCTTCTGGCTCTCCTAATTTCCCTTTTAACCTCCTTTCTGCAGTCCTTATATTCTTCAAGATCCTTAACCTCTCCTAGTTCCCTGAACCTTTTGTACACGTACGGGATGTATGGGATTGGGGGTGATCTAGGTAATTGGATCAGGAATTGGCTAGCAGATAGGAGACAGAGGGTGGTGGTTGATGGTAAATATTTGTCATGGAGTTCGGTTACGAGTGGTGTGCCTCAGGGATCTGTTTTGGGGCCACTGCTGTTTGTAATTTTTATTAATGATCTGGATGAGGGTATAGTTGGGTGGATTAGTAAGTTTGCTGATGACACCAAAGTCAGAGGTGTGGTAGATTGTGAGGAAGGGTGTCATAGTTTGCAGGATGACTTAGAAAGGTTGCAGAGCTGGGCTGCGAGGTGGCGGATGGAGTTTAATGTGGAGAAGTGTGAGGTAATTCATTTCGGTAGGAGCAACAGATGTGTTAAGTATAGGGCTAACGGGAGGACTTTGAATAGTATGGAGGAGCAGAGGGATCTAGGTGTATGTGTACATAAATCCCTGAAAGTTGGGAATCAAGTAGATAAGGTTGTTAAGAAGGCATATGGTGTCTTGGCGTTTATTGGTAGGGGGATTGAATTTAGGAGTCGCAACGTCATGATGCAACTGTACACAACTCTGGTGCGGCCGCACTTGGAGTTTTGTGTGCAGTTCTGGTCCCCACATTACAGGAAGGATGTAGAGGCTTTGGAGAGGGTGCAGAAGAGGTTTACCAGGATGTTGCCTGGTATGGAAGGGAGATCCTATGAGGAGAGACTGAGAGATTTGGGGTTGTTTTCGCTGGAAAGAAGGCGGCTAAGACGGGACCTTATTGAAACATATAAGATGATTAGAGGTTTAGACAGGGTAGATAGTGATAGCCTTTTTCCTAGGATGGAGAAAGCTAGCACGAGGGGACACGACTTTAAATTAAGGGGGGGTAGTTATAGGACTGATGTCAGGGGTAGGTTCTTTACCCAGAGGGTGGTGAGGGACTGGAATGCCTTGCCAGCTGCAGTTGTAAATGCGCCTAGTTTGGGGGCGTTTAAGAGATCTGTGGATAGGTTTATGGATGAAAAGGGATTGGTTTAGGCTAGTGAGTCATTGTTTTGTAACTGGTCGGCGCAACATCGTGGGCCAAAGGGCCTGTTCTGCGCTGTAATGTTCTATGTTCTATGATTGGGAGAGGTTTAAATGTCAACAAACATTGACAAAGAAGTTGATAAAGGAGGGTAGGAGAAACTATGAAGCTGGGCTAGCGCTTAATATAAAAAAGGATAGCAAGAGTTTTTATAAATATATAAAAAGGAAGAGGCTGGCTAGGGTGAACGTTGGTCCTTTAGAGGATGAGAAAGGGGACCTAGTGGTAGGGAATGGGGATATGGCTCAGGTATTGAATAACTTTTTTGTTTCCGTCTTCACGGAGGAGGACGTGAATAATTTGCCGGGTGTTAGCGATGGAAAGGTGGTAGGACCGGAGTGTCTTAATGACATTACTGTTACTAGAGAGGCGGTGCTCGACAGACTAGAGGGGCTGATTGTAGACAAGTCCCCAGGACCGGATGGAATGCATCCGAGGGTTCTGAAAGAAATGGCGGAGGTTATAGTGGATGCATTGGTGGTTATTTTCCAAACGTCGCTGGATTCCGGGGAAGTGCCGGAAGATTGGAAAACGGCTAATGTTACGCCGTTTTTTAAGAAGGGTGCCAGGCAAAAGGCAGGGAATTATAGGCCGGTTAGTTTAACGTCTGTGGTAGGTAAAATGTTAGAATCCGTCATTAAAGAGGAAATTGCGAGGCATCTTGAAGGGATTTGCTTGATAGAGCAGACGCAGCACGGTTTCATTAAAGGGAAGTCGTGTCTGACAAATTTACTGGAATTCTATGAGGATGTGTCTAGGGCGGTGGATAGAGGAGAGCCGGTGGATGTGGTCTTTCTGGATTTTCAGAAGGCGTTTGACAAAGTGCCTCATAAGAGGTTATTGCAGAAGGTCAGGGGACTTGGAGTTGGGGGTAGGGTGTTAGCGTGGATAGAGGATTGGTTGTCAAATAGGAGGCAGAGACTGGGGGTCAACGGGTGCTATTCGGATTGGCGGATGGTGACTAGTGGAGTGCCCCAGGGGTCGGTGCTGGGGCCTCAGCTTTTTACCATTTATATAGATGATCTGGAGGAGGGAACCGAGTGTAGGGTGTCGAAATTTGCGGATGTCACCAAGATTGGGGGAACGGCAAATTGTGCGGAGGGTGTGGGGAGTCTGCAGAAGGATCTAGAAAGGCTGGGCGAATGGGCCAGGAAATGGCAAATGGAATTTAATGTTGGCAAGTGTGAGGTGGTCCACTTTGGAAGGAAGAATGGCAGGAAGGACTATTACTTACGTGGCGAAAAACTGCAACAGGCGACGGTGCAGAGGGACCTCGGGGTCCTTGTGCATGAGTCGCAAAAACCCAGCTTGCAGGTGCAGCAGGTGGTCAGGAAGGCGAATGGGATGCTGGCCTTCATAGCGAAGGGGATTGAATATAAAAGTAGGGAGGTCTTGCTGCAGCTGTATAGGGCATTGGTGAGGCCGCAGCTGGAGTACTGTGTACTTTGGGCGCCGCACCTGCGCAAAGATATTTTGGCCTTGGAGGGAGTGCAGAGGAGGTTTACTAGGCTGATACCAGAGTTGAGGGGGTTGAGCTATGAGGAGAGGCTGAATGAACTAGGCTTGTCCTCGTTGGAGTTTAGAAGAAAGAGGGGAGATCTCATTGAGACGTATAAGATGATGAATGGGATGGATAGGATAGAGGTGGAGAGACTCTTCCCGCTCAAAAAACACAGTAGGACTAGGGGGCACAGCCTCAAGATAAAGGGGGGGCGTTTTAGAACAGAGTTGAGGAGGAACTTCTTCACTCAAAGGGTGGCGAATCTCTGGAATTCTCTGCCCGTTGAAGTGGTGGAGGCTGCCTCGCTAAATATTTTCAAGAAGCGGGTTGATGGGTTTTTGATAAGAGAAGGGATTAAGGGTTATGGGGAGAGGGCTGGAATGTGGAACTGAGCCACGACAGATCAGCCATGATCTTATTGAATGGCGGGGCAGGCTCGAAGGGCCAGATGGCCTACTCCTGCTCCTGCTCCTATTTCTTACGTTCGTATGTTCTTAATATATGTGTAGGATATTTATTTTGCTTCTTTTAGATACTCCAGGTTTGTCCATACTCCATTCAATGATGTGTCTGAACTCTATGCCAATTGCATCAAACCACAATCATCGGGGTATTCTGGAGCCTGACTGAAATTGTCAATTAGTCCAAATTAAGAGTGTGCTTCACTTTGGGGTCATGATCATTAGACTTGCTCAAATTTCTTTCATATTACATACCTGCAACCAGGAAGAGATCGAGTTTTTATTTAAGTCAGTCATAGAATGAGCCAGCACCTTTCTCTATTTACATTTTTCTAGTATTTTACAAAATTAGGGGATACATGATTCATATGTTCAGGACACTTGGAGCTAACCCAATAACTTCAGTTGAGGCATATTCAGGTTTTGGGGATGTACTGGGTCGTTAAATAGGGAAGAGTCTCAGGTCAGAAAGTCTGGCAGCATAACCTTAAATTGAGAGCTAAGCTGTTCAGGAATGAGGTCACTTCTTCACAAAATCAAGTCTGCTCCCAAAAAGCTGCTCAAATCGGTCAAGAGAAAATATCACAATTGAGATTGATCAGGTTTTTTTGTGTCATGAAAGGGTGACAATGGTGTGGTTCAATGGTGTAAAGGTACAGATTAGCCATCTTATCATTGAATGGAAGAACAAATTTAGGAGCTGAATCTCCTATTTTTCTGTTCCTATTAGAAGTGATAATTCACCAACTATCCTTCCATTCTTGCTGAACATTCATGGCTGAACTTTCTGACTTAATGAATTCATTTTTATTTAACTTTCAACAAACAGTCAAAGCGTAAATCAACGCGTGGCCTAGTCAATGCTTTTCAAGGATGAGAGATATCAAAAAGAGAGAAAATTAAGGTAGGACAATTAATTAATGAAGTGTTCTCTGTTTTCAGTTATTTATCAGGTTTCATGATAATTTGTGGTAAATTGAAGTAAATTTTTTGCCACCTTTTTACACAGCAAATCATTACAATCGACAATCATCATGAATAAAGACAATAGAAGCAGATTTAATAGTGACCTATAAGGATTGGATAAAAACTTCTTTATGAAAACTTATGGGGAGCAAACTCAGGAATGATATTAATTGGATGGCCTGAACAAAGAAGTGGCATAGATGTTACAGACTAAATGGTTTATTTCTGAATATGTACATGCAGTGTTTTATTTCAGTGCTGTATGGGATCTGCAGAACCAGAGCTTAGTATTCAGAGAAATAATGTGTGCTCTTAAAATGAATGACAAGAGTTCCAATAAATCTTTCTATCAAAGAAAACCCAAGAATTCAGGAATCAAAACACCAGGTCAAATCATGGAATTCCACAGATTATAAAACGGAATTGAATACAGTCAGTTATCACTGACCATTAGCTAGAGACTACACTGAATACATAACTGGTGGGCAGTGTAACAGGAGGCAACATTTGATTCTGGTCACAATTCATCGGAAGGAGTGGTGTGCCATGGTGGCACAGTGGTTAGCACTGCTGCCTCACAGTGCCAGTGTCCCAGGTTTGATTCCCAGCTTGAATCAGTGTGTGTGGAGTTTGCACATTCTCCCCATGTCTGTGTCGGTTTTCTCTGGGTGCTCTGGTTTCCTCCCAGTCTGAAAGACTTGCTGATTAGGTGCATTGACCTGAACAGGCGTCAGTGTGGCAACTAGGGGAATTTCAAAGTAACTTCATTGTAACTTCAATGTAAGCCTAACTTGTGACTAGTGAATAAACTTTAAAAAAGAAAAACAAGTGGTGTATTGAACTTGTGTATTTCTTTCTTCCCTTACTCCAGCTCTCATCTTTCCTTCCTCAGTTCTCTCTTCCTCATGTTGCCTGCATTTCCACATAGCACACCGTATACCCAAAGTGTTTCCCTTAAGGGTGGGCACTAATTATACAGCAGCATAATCTGTCTAAACAACAGATCAGAGGATTTGAGTACCACGTAGAGAAAGTGATTCTCATCTCAACAAGAAAAGATCAGGAAGGCTCCACTTACCTGAGCAGGTGGCTGATCTTGTTCAGATGGTGCTCCCCAGACCGGAGGATCCTCAGTCTTTGACTCCATGCCTGAAGCCCTGAGGAATCTCGTCAGCAACAGCCTCAGCAAGCCATTTATTGCCTTCACATGTTTACTTCAGACAGAGAAACAGCTTAATCTGCTGAAAAAAGCAACACAATGACAGCAAACCTGAGCAGAGCTAAAACTGTTCAACATGTTATCCAAAACACCTTGGAACAAAAAGTTAAACAGAGTGGGCAGCCCTCAACAAAGAACTGCAAGATTTCAATGTACATCCCAAGTTCAAGCCATTTCTTTCGATGCTTCACAAGTTAAAAACAGAAGATGCTGTTCATACTGAGCAGGTTATGCCTGCACCTGGGGAGAAACTTAACTTTTTAGATCTGCGATCCTTTAATCAGAAGTGGAAAATCCTGGAGAGAAGTGCAGAATTCCTGGGAAATCCCTTCCTTGAAGAGGTTCTGCTCTTCTCTCCAATTAGAATTCCCAGTTCTTATGAACGGTCATAGACCTGAACTCATTTTCTTTCTCCACAGATGCTGGCATAACCAGCATTTCCTGTTTTTAATTTCAGCTTTTCAGCACCTGCAGTATTCTACTTCAACTGATGTTTTTAACCATGGATGAAACTTACTCTGATACCGAACAGTTTAACCCAGTAGCCAGTAAGCTTCAATGTACATCACCAGTCTCACCAAACAGACTGCCTTTTTCATCTGTTTGAATCCATCTTCAGGAAAAGATTCTATAATAAAGATTCTATAGTAAAAAGGAGCAAATATTCACATAACTGAGATTTGTATGCAAAGTATTCTCACAACACCAGGATAAAATCCAGCAGGTTTATTTGATAGCACAAGCTTTCGGGGCCCTGCTTCTTCATCAGGTGAAGAAGAAGCTTCTTCATCAGGTGAAGAAGAAGCAGTGCTCCAAAAGTTCGTGCTACCAAATGAACCTGCTGGATTTTATCCTGGTGTTGTGAGAATACTGACTGTGCCTACCTCAGTCCAATGCCGGCAACTCCACAAGATGAGATTTGTATCTAAAATGGCCCACTTAAATCACAATTTCCTAATGTTTAATACTTAATGCAAACACGCAATTCCCTCCTACTCTCCTCTGAGCTCATATACACACACACACCCCTGTCACCACTCTTATGCAGTAATCCATCTGCTCCTACAGAAGCACCTCCCTCTTCCTTTCCAACACATACACCCTACTCCTCCACACCCCACCCTCAGCTCCTTTGCACGTTCACCCTGACACCCACATCACCACCCGAAATCTAACACCATTCCATACTCTGTCACGTACACACTCCCCCCCATATACATTTACACTTCCCACACCCCTTTATATACATCATTATTAAGGATAGCTTTTTAATCACAGAATAATTAACTGAATTTCGTTTCCCTAATTGGCATGATGGGGATTTAAATTCCTTGTCAGGATCATTCAGTCACACAGGTATCTGAATTAGCAGCAGCAAAAGGCCACTGGCCCCCTGGAGTCTACTCCACCATTCAATAGGACAATCGGATTTTAAACTTTAAATTCATATTCCTACCTGCACCCGATAACCTTTCACCGCTTAGCAAAAATCTATTTATCTTTGCCTTTAAAAATATTCAAAGACTCTGTTTCCACTATCCTTTGAGACAGAGTTCCAGAGATTCCTGACGCTCAGAGAAAATTTCTCATCTGTTTCAAAGAGGCAAACCCCTTATTTTTAAACAGTGACTCCTAATTCCGGATTTTCCAACAAGAGGAAACATTCTCTCCAAATCCACCCTGTCAATACTCCTCAGGATCGTATGTTTCATAAGAACATAAGAACATAAGAACATAAGAAATAGGAGCAGGAGTAGGCCATCTGGCCCTTCGAGCCTGCCCCGCCATTCAATAAGATCATGGCTGATCTGTCGTGACTCAGCTCCACCTTCCCGCCCTCTCCCCATAACCCTTAATCCCTTCTCTTATCAAAAACCCATCAACCCGTTTCTTAAAAATATTTAGCGAGGCAGCCTCCACCACTTCAACGGGCAGAGAATTCCAGAGATTCACCACCCTTTGAGTGAAGAAGTTCCTCCTCAACTCTGTTCTAAACCGCCTCCCCTTTACCTTGAGGCTGTGCCCCCTAGTCCTACTGTCTTTTTTGAGCGGGAACAGTCTCTCCACCTCTATCCTATCCATCCCATTCATCATCTTATACGTCTCAATGAGATCTCCCCTCATTCTTCTAAACTCTAACGAGTACAAGCCTAGTTTATTCAGCCTCTCCTCATAGCTCAATCCCCTCAACTCCGGTATCAGCCGAGTAAACCTCCTCTGCACTCCCTCCAGGGCCAAAATATCCTTGCGCAGG
Organism: Prionace glauca; assembly: GCA_037974335.1. Classification (NCBI taxonomy): domain Eukaryota; kingdom Metazoa; phylum Chordata; class Chondrichthyes; order Carcharhiniformes; family Carcharhinidae; genus Prionace; species Prionace glauca. Next base: position 2,127,615 of record CM075749.1, on the reverse strand, counting down.
TGCGGCGCCCAAAACTGCACACAGTACTCCAGCTGCGGCCTCACCAATGCCCTATACAGCTGCAGCAAGACCTCCCTACTTTTATATTCAATCCCCTTCGCTATGAAGGCCAGCATCCCATTCGCCTTCCTGACCACCTGCTGCACCTGCAAGCTGGGTTTTTGCGACTCATGCACAAGGACCCCGAGGTCCCTCTGCACCGTCGCCTGCTGCAGTTTTTCGCCCCGTAAGTAATAGTCCTTCCTACCATTCCTCCTACCAAAGTGGACCACCTCACACTTGCCAACATTAAATTCCATTTGCCATTTCCTGGCCCATTCGCCCAGCCTATCTAGATCCTTCTGCAGACTCTCCACACCCTCCGCACAATTTGCCTTTCCCCCAATCTTGGTGTCTTCAGCAAATTTCGACACCCTGCACTCGGTTCCCTCCTCCAGATCATCTATATAAATGGTAAATAGCTTCAATCAAGTCACCTCTTGCTCATCTAAATTCCAGTGGATACAAGCCGAACCAGTTCAATATTTCCTCATAAATAATCTGCCCATTCTAAACATTAGTCTGGAAAACAAAGAACACGAGTACAGCATAGGAACAGGCCCTCCGACCCTCCAAGCCTGCGCCAATGTCTGCCAAAATTAAAACCATATGCACTGCCAAGCAAGGTGGTGGATGTGGACACGCTGGGATCGTTTAAGACTTATTTAGGTAGCCACATGAACAGACTGGGAATGGAGCATACAAACGAATGGTCGAGTTGGACGCATGAGTGGCGCAGGCTTGGAGGGCCGAAGGGCCTGTTTCCTGTGCTGTATTGTTCTTTGTTCTCTTTGGACGCACTTACGGAGTCTGTAGCCTTCCATGCCCATCCTATTTGTGTATTTGTCTAGTTGCTCCTTAAATGCTGTTATCGTACCTGCTCCCACCACCTCACCAGGCAGCGTGTTCCAAACATTCACCACCATCTGTGTAAAAAACTTACCTCACACATTTCTTCTAAACAGTTCTCCACACACCTTAATCTATGTCCCCTAGTAAATCTTCTCTGAACTGCTTCCAATGCATTACATTCTTCCTTAAATAATGTGACCTTACACAACTGAAGCATAAACTCCCTACTTTTCATTCAATCTTTCTGCATCTGATTCATGCACTAGGACAGCCAAATCCCTCATACAGTCAGGTTTTTAGATCACTAATCCAGTCATACAACCACCATTTTCTTTCTGTTGCTGCATGGTCACCTCTGGAAGCCATGTATAATCTATTCTTGTCCTGCAATGTATCATGTTGCATGTCCAATATCTAATATTGGATAAGAAGAAATTTCTTGCAACAAAATATTGGGAAGCTGTCCCTTCCAAAACCCCAATTCCCGAGCAATCGAGTCCATTTCATCCTTAGCCACTGCCCAAGTTTGAAGCAGAGAATTTTTAATCTTGACATCTTATTTAACATTAAGCTGAGCTTCCAATGCAGAATCATAGAATAGAACAACCGAGAATAGTTCCAACATAGCAGGTGGTCATTTGGTCCATCATGTCCGTGTTGGCTCTCTGAAAGACATTTCAGCCTGTTCCCCGCCTCCACAGTCTCCCCATAGCCCTACATATTCTCACTTTTCTCAAATCAATCCAACTCTCCCTTGAATGCTTCAGCTGAATCAGCCCCTCACCATACTCATTAGTGCGTTCCAGACCCTAACCATTGGCTAAGTGATCTTCTTCTTGTGTCACTTCATGTGATTTTGCAATTACCTTAAATCTATGCCCCCAATTCTCAACCTTTCCAACAAGTCTCTCAGCTTATTTGTGACAGAGTTGCAACAATTACCAAAGGCAAGGTAAAATTGAAATGAGAGACAAAAGCAGGAGCTAAAATTGTAATGGAATTTGGAATGTGGAATGTAAAGCTATTGTTAATATAGAAAAATCACAGCTCAAGTTGGCTAAGATTCAGTAGCAGATGAAGCTGCTTAAATTGGAAAAAAAAACTCTAATCGAAAGTGAGAAAAAAAAACACAAACTCTAGAAGGAAAAGGAAATGAAAAAACAAACTTCAGGAGGAAAAAGAGAAAAAAAGAGCGCAGCAAACAAAAATTAAAAACTTAAATACTGAACTTGAAATTGAACAGCAGAGAAAAGAGACACAGACCGGGAGCGTCAAGGAGATAATAAGTCAGACAATATGATTTGAATAAGAGAGTGGCTTTGCTTACTTGAAGTATGAAGAACCGGTGGTTTGGACATTAGTTCAAATCCACCTCCAAGTTTTGACTTTGCAAAGGATATTTGCTTAATGTGTAACACTGAAGATGAAAGATATTTTACCTCGTTTGAAAAGATTGTTGCACAGGAAACATGGATTTTGATGCTGCAAAGTGTTTTAGTAGAAGACTGTTCAACTATTTCAGATTATTGCTAAAACAAAAAGACATAATGTCTAAGCTTTTCATCTTGCACTCATCTGAACAGCTCACAAGAATTTTCCAGCAGAAATAGGGGTACAACATTTTATGCTGCCTGAGAAGGGTGTGTTTGGTTGGCAAATGGTGATTGGTGGGTGTTGCCATGGAGAATATAGCATGGAACAGTTAAATGCCCAACTTTGGTAAAATTCAAATTTAAATCAGGAAGGTCAACTCTCAATTGGTCAAGACATTGCCCTCTGTACTGTTCAGCTATGCACAACAGGCAAAGTACTGATTATATTTTATCAGCCAGTGCTTGCAAAACTCAAAACGTGAAATGTGATTGGACAACACCTGCTAAACAATCCTGATTGTGTTAAGAATTTCAATGAAAAATTATTAATCTGTTTAAGATCATCAATTCAGGCTCATGGTGTGGCTCACTTTCATGCAGGCCAGAAGCTACACATATTCATATACAGGGCTCTGTCCCTTACAGACAAAACGAACATGTAAACACACTGCACATTTCCAATTAAACAAAATCTTGCAACAGTCATTCCCTGTTCATTCCATGGGGCATTTTCTTGATCACTCGGCCTGCCCAGTTTGAATTTGAACAAAACTGGGCAGTTAATTGTTCCATGCAGTAGTCTCAGGCAATGACGCCACCAGAATCCACTTACATAAGAACATAAGAAATAGGAGCAGGAGTAGGCCATCTAGCCCTTCGAGCCTGCCCCGCCATTCAATAAGATCATGGCTGATCTGTCGTGGCTCAGTTCCACTTTCCCGCCCTCTCCCCATAACCCTTAATCCCCTCTCTTATCAAAAACCCATCAACCCGCTTCTTGAAATATTTAGCGAGGCAGCCTCCACCACTTCAACGGGTAGAGAATTCCAGAGATTCACCACCCTTTGAGTGAAGAAGTTCCTCCTCAACTCCGTTCTAAAACGCCCCCCCCCTTTATCTTGAGGCTGTGCCCCCTAGTTCTACTGTCTTTTCTGAGCGAGAAGAGTCTCTCCACCTCTATCCTATCCATCCCATTCATCATCTTATACGTCTCAATGAGATCTCCCCTCATTCTTCTAAACTCCAACGAGTACAAGCCTAGTTCATTCAGCCTCTCCTCATAGCTCAACCCCCTCAACTCTGGTATCAGCCTAGTAAACCACCTCTGCACTCCCTCCAAGGCCAAAATATCTTTGCGCAGGTGCGGTGCCCAAAACTGCACACAGTACTCCAGCTGCGGCCTCACCAATGCCCTATACAGCTGCAGCAAGACCTCCCTACTTTTATATTCAATCCCCTTCGCTATGAAGGCCAGCATCCCATTCGCCTTCCTGACCACCTGCTCCACCTGCAAGCTGGGTTTTTGCGACTCATGCACAAGGACCCCCAGGTCCCTCTGCACCGTCGCCTGTTGCAGTTTTTCGCCACGTAAGTAATAGTCCTTCCTACCATTCTTCCTTCCAAAGTGGACCACCTCACACTTGCCAACATTAAATTCCATTTGCCATTTCCTGGCCCATTCGCCCAGCCTATCTAGATCCTTCTGCAGACTCTCCACACCCTCCGCACAATTTGCCGTTCCCCCAATCTTGGTGTCATCCGCAAATTTCGACACCCTACACTCGGTTCCCTCCTCCAGATCATCTATATAAATGGTAAAAAGCTGAGGCCCCAGCACCGACCCCTGGAGCACTCCACTAGTCACCATCCGCAAATCCAAATAGCACCCGTTGACCCCCACTCTCTGCCTCCTATTTGACAAGCAATCCTCTATCCACGCTAACACCCTACCCCCAACTCCAAGTCCCCTGACCTTCTGCAATAACCTCTCATGAGGTACTTTGTCAAACGCCTTCTGATAATCCAGAAAGACCACATCCACCGGCTCTCCTCTATCCACCGCCCTAGACACATCCTCATAGAACTCCAGTAAATTTGTCAGACACAACTTCCTTTTAATGAAACCGTGCTGCGTCTGCTCTATCAAGCAAATCCCTTCAAGATGCCTCGCAATTTCCTCTTTAATGACGGATTCTAACATTTTACCTACCACAGACATTAAACTAACCGGCCTATAATTCCCTGCCTTTTGCCTGGCACCCTTCTTAAACAATGGCGTAACATTAGCCGTTTTCCAATCTTCCGGCACTTCCTCGGAATCCAGCGACGTATTACAGTGGCTAAGTTCACTTGGAGGACAGGAATGATTTTAAAATAAGGGAAGCTCCAGGTTTAACCAATGGATATGAAATTCCATATGGATACCCAGGAAGCATTAAATTTCCATTTAGGAAGCCACAAGGAATTGTAAATTTGGAAAAGATTCTGGCTTTAAGGGGAAGATTAAGGGTATTATAATTAATAAGGTTGATAATTATTTATTCGTAAGATGTGGGTATCGCTGGTTAGGCCAATATTTATTACCCATTCTTGAAGACCCTTGAGAAGGTGGTGGCGAGCTGCCATTTTGAACCTATGCAGCTCATGTGCTGTAGGTGTACCCACAGTGCTGTTAGGGAGAGAGTTACAAGGTTCTGATCAACAGTGAAGGAACAGCAACATATTTCCAAATCTGGACAAAGTGCTTTGGAGGGGAACTTGCAGGTGGCGATGTTCCCAGGTATCTGCTGACTTGATCCTTCCAGATGCTCCTGGCAGTGAGTTTGGAAGGTGCTGTCTATGGAGCCTTGGTGAGTTCCTGCAGTGTATCTTGTAGATGGTACACACCTTTGCTACTGTGCATCAGTTGTTCAGGGGATGAATGTTTGTGGAAAGGGTATCAATCAAGTGGGCTACTTTGTACTGGATGGCATCAAGTTTTAGTGTTGTTGGAGCTACATTCATCTGAGCAAGTGAGGAAAATTTCATCACATGCCTGACAGGTTTGGGGAGTCAGGAGACAAGTTCTCACCACAGGATTCTTTGCCTCTTACTTATTCTTGCAGCCCCAGTATTTATGCAGCTAGTTCAGTTTCTAGTTAATGGTAACCTCCAGCATGTTAATAGTAGGGGATTCAATGATAGTAATGCCACTGATGTCAAGGGGCAATGGTCAGATTCTCCCTCTTGCTGGAAATGGTAATCACCTAGTTCTTCTGTGGCATAAATATTATTTGCTACAGCCTGCATATTGTCCAGGTCTTGTTGCATTTGGACATGGACTGCTCATTAATTTAAGAGTTGTGAACATTGCTGAACATTGCACAATGATCAAGCGAACATTCTCACTTCTGGCCTTATGATGGAAGGAATTTCATTTAGGAAGCAGCTAAAAATGGTTAGGCCTAGGACTACTCTGAGGAGCAGTGATGTCCTGGGTAATATTGTAGATAAGGTGGTGTAAGGATATCCATACGTTTTGATTGTGGTAAGCCAGGGCATGTAAGAGAATTGTTGACATTTAAAGGAAAACCAGTTGTAATCATACAACATAGAACATAACAGCACAAACAGGCCCTTCGGCCCTCGAGTTGCGCCGATCACATCAACCCCACCAATCTATAGACCTATCTATAACCCCCAATCCCATTAAACCCCATATACTCATCCAGAAGTCTTTTAAAAGACCCCAGCGAGTTCGCCTCCACCACCGATGACGGCAGCCGATTCCATTCACTCACCACCCTCTGAGTGAAAAACTTACCCCTAACATCACCTCTGTACTTCCCTCCCCGCAACTTAAATCTGTGTCCTCTCGTAGCGACCATTTCAACCCGGGGAAATAGCCTCTGAGAGTCCACCCTATCTATTCCTCTCAACATTTTATAAACTTCTATCAGGTCGCCTCTCAACCTTCGCCTCTCCAGGGAAAAGAGTCCCAGCTCCCTCAACCTATCTTCATAAGGCATGCCTCCCAGTCCAGGCAACATCCTTGTAAATCTCCTCTGCACCCTTTCGATAGCTTCTACGTCTTTCCTATAGTGAGGCGACCAGAACTGCGCACAGTACTCCAAATGAGGCCTGACTAGGGTCCTGTAAAGTTGCAGCATTACCTCCCGACTCCTAAACTCAATCCCTCGATTAATGAAGGCCAGTACACCATACGCCTTCTTGACTACCTCCTCCACCTGCGAGGCCGATTTAAGAGTCCGGTGAACCCGGACCCCGAGATCCTTCTGCTCTTCAACGCTACTAAGACCCCTGCCCTTGATAGTGTACTCGTTCATCCCGTTGGTTCTGCCGAAATGGACGACTACACATTTATCCACGTTGAAGTCCATCTGCCACTTCTCCGCCCATTCCTGCATCCTATCTATGTCCTGCTGCAACTTTTGACATCCTTCCAGACCATCCACAACACCGCCGACCTTCGTGTCATCAGCGAACTTGCTAACCCATCCCTCCACTTCCTCATCCAGGTCATTTATGAAAATGACAAACAGCAAGGGTCCCAGAACAGATCTCTGGGGCACCCCACTGGTGACTGACCTCCATTCCGAAAAAGACTCATCCACAACCACTCTCTGCCTTCTGCAGGCAAGCCAGTTCTGGATCCACAAGGCCAAAGGCTCTTGGATCCCATGCCCTCTCACCTTCTCAAGAAGTTTTGCATGGGGGACCTTATCAAAAGCCTTGCTGAAGTCCATGTGCACTACGTCCACGGCACTTCCTTCGTCAATGTGTTCAGTCACATTATCGAAGAACTCAACTAGGCTCGTAAGGCACGACCTGCCCTTGACAAATCCATGCTGACTCTTCCTGATCATGTCAAACCTCTCCAAATGCTCGTAAATCTTGTCCCTCAGAAGCCTCTCCATCAGCTTACCAACCACTGAGGTCAGACTCACCGGGCGGTAATTTCCCGGGCTATCTCTGTTCCCTTTCTTGAAAATAGGGACTACATCCGCAATCCTCCAATCTTCTGGAACCTCTCCCGTCTCCATTGACGACGCAAAGATCATCGCCAAGGGCTCTGCAATCACTTCCCTGGCCTCCCACAGTATCCTGGGGTACATCCCATCTGGTCCCGGCGACTTATCTACCTTGATAGAATTCAAAAGTTCTAACACATCCTCCTCCTTAATGTCCACGTACTCAATCTTTTCCACCTGCTGCAAGTCCATAGCAAGATCTCCCAAATCAGCTTCCACTGTGAATACTGAGGCAAAGTACTCATTAAGCACCTCTGCCATTTCTTCTGGTTCTACACAGACCTTTCCCCCTTCACCTTTTATAGGTCCTATCCTTTCCCTTCTCACCCTTTTACCTTTCACATACTTATAGAAGGCCTTGGGATTTTCCTTAATCTTACCCGCCAAGGTCTTCTCATGACCCCTTCTGGCTCTCCTAATTTCCCTTTTAACCTCCTTTCTACAGTCCTTATATTCTTCAAGATCCTTAACCTCTCCTAGTTCCCTGAACCTTTTGTACACCTTCCTTTTCCTCCTGACTAGGTTCAACACAGCCTTCGTGCACCACGGTTCCCGCGACCTACCAAAACCCCCTTGCCTTATCGGAACATTGTCATGCAGAGCGCCAGACAAACATTCCTTGAATATCCGCCACCTTCCTTCGGTACTTTTCCCTAAGAATGCCTCCTTCCAGTTTATTTGTCCAAGTAACTTCCTGACTTCTTCGTATCTCCCCTTACTCCAGACAAACACCTTCCTAGCCTGTCTGATTCTATCTCGTTCCAATGCAATTGTGAAGGAGATAGAATTATGGTCACCATTCCCAAGATGCTCTCCTACCGAGAGATCCATCACCTGCCCTGGTTCATTCGCCAGTACCAGGTCAAGTACAGCCTCTCCCCTCGTAGGCTTGTCCACATACTGTGTCAGGAAACCTTCCTGAACACACCTAACAAACTCCTCTCCAGCCAAACCCCTTGCTCTAGGGATATTCCAGTCGATGTTTGGGAAATTGAAGTCTCCCATCACGACAATTCTGTTTTTAATACATTTCTCCAGAATCTGGTTCCCTATCTGCACTTCAACTTCCCTGTCACTATTGGGTGGCCTATAGAATACACCCAGCAAAGTTTTCGACCCTTTGCTGTTCGTAACTTCCACCCACAGAGACTCTGTAGAAAGTCCCTCCACGGCATCCTCTTTCTCTGCAGCCATGACACTGTCCCTGATTAACAGTGCCACTCCACCACCTCTTCTGCCAGCCTCCCTGTCCTTCCTGAAACATCATAGGTATCATAGGATACCTATGGAGGCTTCAGAAAAAACACACATAACAATATCACAGTTGTGACGTGTTCCTTCCGAACTTACTACAGTGGATGTATTTGTTCACGTTAGTCAGGAAGACATTTTCTTGTATATTGATGAAGTGAGTCAGGTTACTTAAGATTTGCGTCTAAGAGACATTTGCCTGACTCCTCGTGACAACATAAGTATACAAGTTAATATTTGAGATACTGGATCAGTTTAGTTATTGCTGCTTGCTGATAAGATTGTTATTCCCAATAGTCTGGTGAAAGTAAAAATACTGATAGGGACCGTACTCATAGAACATAGAACATAGAACATTACAGCACAAACAGGCCCTTCGGCCCTCGAGTTGCGCCGATCGCATCAACCCCACCAATCTATAGACCTATCTATAACCCCCAATCCCATTAAACCCCATATACTCATCCAGAAGTCTTTTAAAAGACCCCAGCGAGTTCGCCTCCACCACCGACGACGGCAGCCGATTCCAATCACTCACTACCCTCTGAGTGAAAAACTTACCCCTAACATCACCTCTGTACTTCCCTCCCCGCACCTTAAATCTGTGTCCTCTCGTAGCGACCATTTCAACCCGGGGAAATAGCCTCTGAGAGTCCACCCTATCTATTCCTCTCAACATTTTATAAACTTCAATTTATTTGAATATATTACTCACATACCAGATAAACTGGTTTCTGTTTAGAAAGTGATTAAAGTGACTTAAAACACAGAGTTGTTACTACAGGAGCTGTTTCTAGTTTGCTGATTGAAAGAGTAGATTTTTTTATTGGGAAATTATTTGGCAGGTGATACAGCATGAACAACTCTGGGAGTTTCAGGACAACCTGTTGAAATGAAAGAAACTTGAATTGTCCAGAGGGAGCTTCCTGGATTATTCCCACATTGGGTGATAATGAGGCTTCTTATAAGATGAGGCAGCATAAAGTAATGTTCTATGTTCCAAAGTAAGGAAGATGATTCCAATGTTCAATTAGCCAGGACTTCTTAGGAGGTTGTTGAGGATAAAAATCTTGAAAAGAATGTGGCTGACTTATTTAGTCAATCTTCTTCAACTGGAGTCCAGCATATATACTGGTTCACTGGAATTATCTGAGAAAGTGCATGTGGAGGAAGAATCAGGAAAGATTCTGGAATGTTATTAATGTATTGATGAGAAAATGGGAAATCTCCTCAAAGAGCAGCAGATATAGAATGAATCGCAGTCCATCAAATTTTTGTCTCTCCTGGTTATTGCAGGGAACGTTTAAGATGATGAGATCCTGATGACAGGTCATTTAGGAATAAGACAGAGTCATGTTGAAGTTACCAAGCATTTTTACTGGCCAGGATTGCAGGGTGATGTGGTCGAGTTCTGTAAGACATATCATCGTGAAGGGTTCTAGCTCAGTCAAACAGCATTTGACTAGAGATCACCAAGTCCGTGGTTCAAATCCACATTCTCCCTTTGGTGATTTTTATGGGCGGTATGGTGACACTGCGGTTAGCACTGTTGCCTCACAAAGCCAGGGGCCTGGGTTCAATTCCCGGCTTGGGTCACTGTCTGCGTGAAATTTGTACGTTCTCCCCGTGCTCCTCCAGGTGTTCTGGTTTCCTCCCACATTCTGAAAGACAGGCTGCATTGACCAAACAGGCACTGGAGTGTGGCAACTAGTGAAATTTCACACCAACTTCATTGCAGCGTTAATGTAAGTCTTACTTGTGACTAAGTAAACTTTAACATGTCAAATGGTTGGAAAACCCCAGCTGCTGATAAAACTCCCTTGATCCCTATACCCATTTTTGATCAACCTTTACATAACATTCCAGTGAATTGTGTTGGATTCTTACTTAAAAATAGGTATCAATATCTTTTATCATGTACACATCTAGGAGGTTACCAGAGGCCATACCCGAAAGAAAGGTTGCAGCAAGGATAATAATTGAAGGGTTAATTCAGTCTTTCCACGATGAATGGATTGCCAGAGGTTTAATCTGATCAAGGGTCAAATTTTATACCACGAATATTCCAGGAAACTATATGCAGTTTTGAAATAAACAACTTCTATGAACTACACATCACCCACAGTCATCGTAATGGGCATCAGAAAGATGCCATCAAATCTTAAGACTGTGATCAAAGCCTTGAATCCAGAGGACGAGGATGGAGAATTTCATTTTTATTGCTGCATCTACTTGTCATGTATGTACCTTGTAACATACAATACCAAGAATGTAACAAAGCTAACAGTCAAGGCCACTAGCAACACAAAAAGGCATTTCATAGGACGAGTTTCTCAGCAACAAGATTAGCAGGCTTTAGACAAACCAGATGAATACATCATTATGCTAACAGAAAACAACTTCGTTGGGTGACCTAACCATCAAGGGGAGACATACGTGTTTATTTAAGATGAGGGGACTGACAACACAACTTGGAACAGCGGTTCATGGTGGTGTACGATTTTGTTTATTGGAATGGTGTGAGGAGTCACATGGGCAACCCAGTGAGAAAGTAAAACAGTCCAGTCATAGTGTAAGACTTATTAAAGACTATTTATTTACAATAAAGAAACAACACATATACACAAAATGGACTATAATGATCTAAAACAGTTACATATAGGAACTACTAAACACCTTATGTATAAATTACTCTTTCTGATACAAAGTCAGAGAACTGAACTCTTTCAGGATTTCCCTCTTCCCAAACATCCACTTAAATAGATCTACAAGTAAAGGCCAGCTTTTAGTTATGACACTAGTGATTAAGGAATTAATCTGGGAAAGGTCTCTTTGTGTTAACAAATGTACGGTTTTTAACTGCCTGCACAAAGGTTTCTGCACTCTTGCTTCTTGTCTGCTCACTGGAACTGGCTTCTAGGCTAATCTGCCTCCTGCCCTTCAGTTTCTGTGACTCAAAAAAAAGTGCATTCCTCCCCTTGATGGTTCAATCTTCTAACTAAAGGTGTTTTCTATTAGAATAACGATTTATTCTTCTGGTCTGTCTAAAGCCTGCTAATCTCATTACTGGGAGACTCACATCCCATGAAATGCCTTTTGTGATGCTAGTTAGTTTTATTACATTTAGTATTCTTGTTACTCAGCATTCATGACACTTTTGCATCAAGAGGTTTCAGTCCTTTTGTAGTCTGTGGACACTAAAAGGACCACTTAAAATTTATAAAGGAACAACGTCTGGATCAAGAAGAAAAAATTACTCTCTTAGACCATTTGTCTAAAATTCAAAAGGCGGATTGTAAAATGCTCAAGAACACTTAAGGTTTCCAACACAGTGAACTATATATAACTATCACCAGAGAAAAAGTACAAAGAAAAAGAACTAATGGGGATAAAGACCAATAAGTCCCCTGGCCCAATGGATTACATCCTAGAATATTAAAGGAAACAGCTACAGAAATAGTGGAGACGCTGGCAATAATCTTCCAAGAATCCTTAAATTCTGGAAAAGCTACGGGGGTCTGGAAAACTGCCAACATAATTCAAAAAGGAGGGAGACAAAAAAAACAGCTAACTATAGGCCAGTTAACTTAACGTCTGTCATTCGGAAAATGTTAAAGCCAATTATAAAAGAATATAATAGCAAAGTATTCAGTGATACGTAATATAATCAAGCACAGTCAGCATGGCTTCATTAAGGGGAAAACATACCTGACAAACTTATTAGAATTCTGTGAGGTGCTAACTAGCGGAGTGTCACAGGGAGCTGTGCTGGGACTGCAATGATTTACAATATGCATTAATAACTTGGACAAGTGAATGTACTCTGGCAAGTTGGCAGATGACAAAAATTGGTGGGAAGGGAAGCAATGAAGTTGACACAGAGTCTATAGAGTGATACAGACAGGCTGAGTAGGCAAAAACTTGGAAGATGGAGTGTAATGTAGGAAAATGTAAATTACGCACTTTGGTAGGAAGAATGGAGGAGCTGAATATTATTTAAATGGAGAAAGACTGCAGAAAGCTGAGGCACAGAGGGATTTCAGGGTCCTTCCAAAAGGCTAGGATGCAAGTTCAGCACATACGTTCCCAAAGATCCTTAGGCATCACCTTCCAAATCCACAAACCACTTCCATCTAGAAGGAGTAGGGCAGCAGATACATGGGAACATCACCACCAGCAAGTTTCCCTCCAAGCCACTCACTATCCTGACTTGGAAATATATATTCATTCCTTTGCAGTTGCTGGGTCAAAAATCTGGAATTTCCTCCTTTGTGGCATTGTGGGTCAACCCAGTACACATGGACTGGAGCAACTCAAGGCAGCAGATCACCACCACCTTCTCAAGGGCAACTAGGGATGGACAATAAATGCTGGCCAGCCAGCAACGCCTGGTGCCCCACAAATGAATGGAAAAAGGAAGGCAAAGGGAATGTTGGCCTTTATTTCAAAGGGAATGCAATATAAAAATAGGGAAGTCTTACCGAAACTACAGTTTAGAAAAAAAAAGAAATGACTTTATTAAGACATACAAGATGCTCAGTAGACTCAACAGGGTAAATGTTGAGAGGCTGTTTCCCCTGAGGGAGAGGCTAGGACCAGAAGGTATAATCTCATGGTAAGGGAGCGACCATTTAAGACACAGATGAGACAAAATTTCTTCAGAGAGTTGTGAATCTGTGGAACTCTTTACAGAGGACTGTGAAGGCTGGGTCATGAAGTATGTTCAAAGCAGAGGTAGATTTTTAATCAATAAAGGGAATCAAGGGTAATGGGGATAAGGTGGCAAAGCAGAATTAAGGATTATCACCATATCAAAACAGTCATGATCTCATTAAATAGCACAGCAGACATAAATGAGCCAAATTACCTACTTCTGTTCTTACAACTTGTGGTTTTAGATTATTTTGGATATTTGAAGCAATGAGGACTGCTAATGTAAAATATGTAGTATTTTAAACAGCTATGCAAGAATCCTTACTTCAGTAAGGCTTTTGAGAATAGATGCGTGATGGCCCATGTACTTTATGGGGGAAACTTACATTTTACGTAGGGATGATGGTCTTTAAGAATTAGGCTTCTCTGAAAGATGATTGAGTGCAAGAAGCAATTTGTTGCCTGAGAGACAAATAATAGGGGACAAGAGTCAACAAAAGATTAATGAAAGGGGGAATATAGGTGTGTGGGATTGTTTGAGCAATTTTAGTTTAAATTTAGAACAAGCTGGCTGCAGGGAATGTCTCTTTCAAGCAGGATTCAGCTGAAAGAGTGTGTATTGGCTAAAATTATTTGAAAACCGGAGGACTTGACTCACAGCAAATCAGGCCTGAGATGAGAGAGAGTTCTTAGATAAAAGACTCCAGAACACTGGAGCTGGAAGAGATTTGATCTGCTGTGGCCATCCTTAAGACATAGCAATGCCAGTGTTGAATAGCGAATCTACAACTGTAGGAAGAATGGAAGCGATTAAGGGACAACCTTGTCAAAAGTCATCAGAAGACCCGAGAGATTCAATTCATCTCATCAGACCAAGTGTACAAGTCAGAAGTGAAAAAAAGTGAGTTATGAAGTTTAGTTTAGAGTGCAAGTCATGATGTTCATTGTACTTTTAATCTTTAACATAATTATTTAAGACTGAATATGATCAATATTCACAGTCTTTGATTTTGTTTTTAAAAAAAAAATCACAAAATTCTTTTGGTTTATTTTTGGCTTTAAGTAAACATCTAGTTTTCAGATTTACAAAACAAAAAAAAATAAAAACAGGACTAGTCTCTCCTGAGATCATAAAATCCTGTAGTTCAACTGCAGTCAAAATCTTCCTGGCTGTTTATTAACTCTGAACCGGACCATTTCAATGTCTGCTTTGCAAGCTTCCCATCTTCCATCATTTATAAACTTTAGCTCATCCAAAATTCTGTTGCCCATACCTTTAGAACATAGAACACTACAGCACACACAGGCCCTTCGGCCCACAAGTTGCGCCGATCACATCAACACCTACCAACCTACAGACCTACCTATAACCCTCAATCACATTAAACCCCATATACTCATCCAGAAGTCTTTTAAAAGTCCCCAGCGAGTTTGCCTCCACCACCGACGGCAGCCGATTCCATTCACTCACCACTCTCTGAGTGAAAAACTTACCCCTAACATCACTTCTGAACTTCCCTCCCTGCACCTTAAATCTGTGTCCTCTCGTAGCGACCATTTCAACCCGGGGAAATAGCCTCTGAGAGTCCACCCTATCTATTCCTCTCAACATTTTATAAACTTCTATCAGGTCGCCTCTCAACCTTCGTCTCTCCAGGGAGAAGAGTCCCAGCTCCCTCAACCTATCTTCATAAGGCATGCCTCCCAGTCCAGGTAACATCCTTGTAAATCTCCTCTGTACCCTCTCAATAGCTTCTACATCTTTCCTATTTTCTCTCACCAATTCCTACGTACACAATACCATTGTGCTCGCTGCCCCATGTTGGCATTCAGTCCAGCAATTTTAAAATTCTCATCATTCTCAAATCCTCGACTCCCTTCATTTCTGTCCATCTATGCCATCCTTACAAACCTCTGCAATTGCTGCACATCTGGCCTCTTGCACATCCTTGATTTTAATCAGTGACTGGTAGCCATGCCTTCAGCTGCATAGACCCTGAGCCTCTTCCTCCCAGATACTCAAAATCTAGCTCTTTGATTACATATTTATGTAGTATCTTTAAATGTAATAAAACATCTCATGCACTTCACAGGAACAAAATAATGCAATGAGCTGCACTGCTTCACCATTAGTGTCCATGCCCTCATTAGCCTAGGTCCTAAGCTCTGGAATTCCCTCTCTGCACCTTCCCAGCTCTCTACCTCACTTTCCTCAAAGATACCCTTAACACCTTCCTCTTCCACCAAGATTTTGGTCATCTGACCCAATATCTCTGTGCATTAGCGTCATGTGTTTTCAAATGCTCCTGTGAAACACTTTGGAATGTTTCACACTTTATAAATATAGGTTATTATTGATAAGCAAGGAATGTTTCTGATAGGAAAGATTTTACAATCTGCAATGGTGCATCATGGTTGAACAGCTCCAAGACTCATGAAGTTAACTGGATCCAGCACTGTAAAGCTGCCAACCTACATGCAACTATACTTCAATATGATTCAGCCATTTCAGAACATCAAAGGAAAAAGAACAAACCTGAAGCTAGCAAACCATGGCATATATCAATCAGCTGATACTGAAGTTAAGAATTTGAGATTAATGTAGGGGATGGTCTGTTAACAGCAGGTCTACACAAGAAGATCATGGGTCAGAGTTTGCTATCAAAATAACAATGCTAATTGTGCTCATTTTCTTTACAAATAGCAGCTTCAGGAGAAGGGCAGATGCGTGGTCAAGACAGAAGTTCAAAGTTTAGGTGTTCAAACTCTGCCGTTAGCTTCACGAAAATGGCATCTGGCTGTCCGGCTCACCACTGTACACCCACTTAATGGTGTGACATTGCCTTTTTTTTGTTAAGAACACAAGGATAACTTGGTCAACCTTGTTAGACAGTTTCAGATGAGGAGTATCCCACCAGTACAATGATTTTGATGAAAGCCATTTCATTACTGTGGCAGGGAGAATACCTGCTTAGAGGGATTCAAGTGCAGAATGGTGAGGAAGATTTTTGAGAAAAGTTAAACTGACAGTGGCCTAGTGATTAGCAAAGACAGAGGAATGAAGAGGGCATTTTAGAGAGCAGTGAAGATAGTAGTTTTGATTGAGAGGACAGCATCTAAAGGAGAGGGATCTGATGTTAGCTGACCTGGCTACGAAAACGTGAAAGTTGGGCAGTCAGCGGTTTAGGTGAAATAGAGTCATGGAGGCAGGTGGCGAGTCACATGAACGAGATGAGCTTGGACACAGCATGGCAAGAGATAGGGTAGAAATAGAAAAAGATGAAAGTTTAGGGCTAGGTCAATTCAAAACAGTACAAGATTGACCTGGTGGATGAGTAGAAGGGAAGCAAACAAAGACAAGAACAGAAAACTAACTCTCAGCAAGTCTGACAGCATCTGTGACGTTGAGCTAACTGTTTCAGATTCCTGCATTAATTTACTTTCATCTCAAAAGGAAGCAGAGGCAGTCAAAAGATCCACGAGCACCTGGCACTTTAGTGGAGACAAGGATGAAAGAAGCAGCAGGGGGGCAATTTAAAAAACAATCGCTTGTAATGAAGCAAGGCTGCGAATACCTTCACATCCCAGGTTGATATCTGAACAGTGAGCAGGACCCAATAGTGTCTTCTGTGGGCCAACCAGATCTGACAACGAATGGTTAAACCAACTGTGACAAGACATGGCTCAAATCTGCATTTTTTGGTCTTAAGCAACAAGGTGACAGATATACTGGAGAATGATTCAGGTAAGACAGATTAATAAAAATAGGGCAAAGATGTGACTTTGCAGATCTGTAAATGCAGGAATGTAATAGCAAAAAGCTTGACAGTTGGGTATTCGAATTTGAAAATCTGTTTGATCAAAATTTTGACTTCCTTGTAAAGTGTGGTGCCCAGTATTTTAAACCATTTTTCTGCTGGAAGCCTAATCGGTGTTTCATAACGTTTTAGCAGAATTTGCTTGCTTTCGTACCTTGTGGTTCTACAAAAGAAGTCAAGCACCCATTCGGCCTTCTTCAAACATTTATGTATGTACACTTGTAGATCATTATGCTTTTGTACCATTTAGCATCACCTTTCCTCATTTTTCACAACCATAATGCATCAATTTAATTTTCTGCACTAAATTTCATGCAACATCCATCCGTCCATGTCACCAGAATGTGTCCTCTGAATTCATACTATATTCCTCACTGTTTACTGCATTAGAATTCTACATATTTTCAAATTCACATCTATACCCAATTCCAGATCATTGAAACATATGAAAAGAAACAGCAATCCCATAGGCGACACCCAAGGAACATCATCCATTCTTTCGGAATAAAAAACATTCATTGCTATTTGCCTTGAACCACTGTTACTTTCATTTATCAGCCTGTACTTTTCAAATGACAATTAATTTTGTCTCGATTATAGCCTAAGAATACCCACCATTTATCTCAGCTGACTGGACAGCTTCATTCTTTAAATAGATGTGCAACATTTCCAATCTGATACTATTCCCATATCCTAGAAAAATTAAAAAATTGTGGTCAACACCTCTGCGACTTCCACCCCAACTCCTGCAGGTTACCAAGGATGAATCCCGTTAGGATCAGGTGACTTAAACAGGCAGTAAATACACCAGGGTCTAAGTGATGGATTAATGGAAGTTAAAAATGGGTAGCTGGAACTTGAGGAACAGTTTTCTTTTTCACAAATGTAGGTGTTCTCACAAAGTGGTAGCTTTCATGTGAACTCTGATGTTTTCTCAATGGTCCAATTATGTCAATAAAAATTGTATGTTTACAATAAAAGATTTGAATACAAAACACTAATGCATTTATTTTGCATAAAATGAAAAGGATACAAGTAGACTCTAGAATAAAAAACATGGAGCAAATAACCTCAAACAAAAGTAGTCCTGGAATTATTATGAAGGATCACCAGAAGACGAAAAAGAGGAAACCAGTTGGTGAACAGAATAACTGGTGAAGGATAAGTGTAAGTGATGAGAAAAATATCAGCCCATTCATTTCAGCTCATCATCTAGATTAGCAAAGTAATATAGATTGTGTCCTTCCTAGCTGTTCAATCCAGTACTTTGTGGTCACCATTAAGAACACATTTCTTAATCTCTTATCACTCATTAAGAGTTTACTTCATAAAAATTACACTATCTGCATTCCTACTTTTTTTAAAAATTCCTGGGATGTGGACAAGTCAGCATTCATTTCCTATCCTCAATTGCTCTGAAAAAATGTGGTTCTCAAAGTCTGCACTCCATGGGGTAAAGGTGCTCCCCAACAACACCGTTAGTTGGGAATCCCAGGATTATGACTGAATAACAATGCAAGAACAGTATTCCAAGTCAGGGTGAAGTGGATTGGAGGGGAACTTTGATGTAATGTTTTTTCATGCACCTTCAGATGGTTGTTGCAGGTTTGGGAGGTACTGTCAAAAAGGCCTTGATCAGCTGCAATGTAACCAGCGTAATAGGGAAGGATATTTAAAGGCGATGAAAAGACAAAGGGTTGTCTAGGCTCGAAACATCAGCTCTTTTCTCTCCTTATAGATATTGCCAGACCTGCTGAGGTTTTCCAGCATTTTCTCTTTTGGTGTTTAAGGTGGTGGACTGCATGCTCAGCAAGGAAAACACACAGGGGGAATGGTGCTGAAATTGTGCATCATTGTTGCTTGTATCCGTTTTAATTTTTGTTGTTAATTTCATAATTTTCTCATTCAGTACATTTAAAACTTGGCATCTCAATGCCCACTCCTAACCCAGTTTCTTTCTCCACACCCCAATAACAGTTTGAGCGTGTTCAGTTTCTTTTTCCAACTCAATGATTCAGACCTACCCTTAAATTTGTGCCAGTGCATTTCTTTATCCATGCATTCTACATAAAATTTCACAATATTCTTAGCACGGTCTGTGTAAGACAGTATCAGAAATAAAAAAGTTTCATTGACACAGTACTTCTTATTCTCAGTATGTATGAAAGCTCACCACAATTAATGAGAGCAGACACTGACAGAACAGTGTCCCACAATCTTAGACTGAAAATCCCCATTTATTTTAGTCCCCAAATGCAATAAAATGTTGTTACTGTAAAATAACATTTTCTATCCGAAATCTTCTATAGCCCATTTTCTAAATTAGGATCAATGGCTGCACTTCATTGCCTTCTTCAAAAGATCAAGTTTCACACATTAAATCCAAAATTCACTTCCATAAATCCACCAGTTAACCTCCCTTCTAGTCACCTCCTCAAGACATCCACATTTGCACATCAACAGATAAAATTTATTTATTCTTCACCATTTGTTCATCTTCCACAAGCAGGTTAGTCTTGGAGCAGGCTGACTTGTTGTCCCACAAGTCCTTATTGTTGCCTTATTTCATTGTCCTCCTCAGCATCTTGTCAGACTTTTTTTTTCCCCCATTTCTCATGATTTGCTCCTGTATTACCAATTGGGTTTCAGTTTAGCTTTAATTCTTTTATTTAGACATGCAACTGTTCCTTTGATGCGTTAAAACTTTATTCTTTATGAAATATGGCAACAAAGCTACTTTGTACGCTATCCACTTCAGATTTGAAAGGTCCTCAGCACTGATGAATCAACCCATTTGCTGAATTTTACCGCCTTGTCAATCTTGGTCAGATCCTTTCCTAGCTCACTGAACTTGGTTTTTTTCCAGTCCAGCATGCTTTATCCTTTTCTACTTTTACATGGAATGTAATTTAGTTAAGCTGCCCTCTCCCAATTGTTCTCCTATTTTCATCAGTTATTTCTAACAACTTAATCAAGCAAAGCTTATTTCCTTATCAATGAAGAGATCTAGGAAGGACTGTTAGAAAGAATTCTGTAACGTGTTCCCCCACTGTAATCCACCATGCGCACTCTCAACACCCTGCACCCATCTTACACGGTGGCAGTGGTTAGTACTGCTGCCACACAGCACCAGGGATCCAGGTTCAATTCTGGCCTTGGATCACTGTGTGCAAACTCCACATATTCTCCCCACATCTGCATGACTTTCCTCCAGGTGCTCCAGTTTCTTCGCACTGTCGAAATGTGAGTGGGTTAGGTTGATTGGTCATGCTAAACTGCACCTTGTCAAGGGGATTAAGGAGGTAAATATGTGGGGTTACAGGGATAGGACACGATATGGATGGAATTGTTGTCGATGCAGGCTTGATGGGTCAATTGGCCTCCTTCTGCACTGTTGATTCTATGATCTACGAGGTCTGATAGCATCTGAGGAGAATAGAGCCAAATTTTCAAACTTTGGCTCCATTCTCTCCTACAGATGGTGTCAGATATTCTGAGATTTTCCATTTTTGTTTCTAGTATGTGCAGTATTGTGCTTTTACAATTGAGTGCAACTTTGATGAGATTATTTAAGGAAAACCAGCATGGACTGGTTAAAGGCAAAATCATCTTTAACCAACTTGACTCAGTTTTTGAATACAGAATGTTGATGGGCATAATACAGTCGATATGGACTTCCAAAAGGATAAAGGTAGCATGGAAGAACCACTACCTGCAAGCTTCCATCCAAGCCACATACAATCGTGACTTGAACCATGTTGCCATTCATTCACTATTGCGGAATCAAAAACCTGGAACTCTATCCCAAACTGAACTGAGTGTTCCTACTTCACATGGACTGCAGTGGCTCAAGGCAATAATTTACAACCACTTCCTCAAGGGCAATTAGCAAAGTGCAACAAAGACCTTGTCAATGACACTAATTCCTTCATGGGATGCTAAAGGGGAGAAAAAAAATTCTGCCTTCATGGAAAGGGCAAGGGATGTACTAAAGAGCCCACATATACCTGACTGCCAAATTGCCTCCTACTCACCTGTCATGTACACTAAGAAAAGTACCATTTCATTGCTATCTGCATGAATTGTGCACCAGAACATCTTGCACTACAGCAGACTTCTTCCTCCTGTCACGACTCCTTAACATTTTATATTATGTTAAGGGTGGCACTGTAGCACAGTGGCTAGCACTGCTGTTTCACATCTCCAGGGACCTGGGTTAGAACATTACAGCGCAGAACAGGCCCTTCGGCCCACGATGTTGCGCCGACCAATTAAAAAGCAATGACCCTCTAACCTAAACCAATCCCTTTCCATCCATAAACCTATCCACGGATCTCTTAAACGCCCCCAAACTAGGCGCATTTACAA
Source organism: Prionace glauca (assembly GCA_037974335.1). Lineage (NCBI taxonomy): Eukaryota > Metazoa > Chordata > Chondrichthyes > Carcharhiniformes > Carcharhinidae > Prionace > Prionace glauca. The sequence goes on along the minus strand of CM075749.1, from coordinate 2,106,231 downwards.
CTGCAGCAGGCAGGGCATTCCAATCCCTCACCACCCTCTAGGTAAAGAACCTACCCCTGACATCTGTCCTATAACTACCACCCCTTAATTTAAAGCTATGCCCCCTCATGCTAGCTTTCTCCATCCGAGGAAAAAGGCTATCACTGTCCACCCTATCCAAACCTCTAATCATCTTATATGTTTCAATAAGGTCCCCTCTTAGCTGCCTTCTTTCTAACGAAAACAACCTCAAATCCCTCAGTCTCTCCTCATAAGACCTCCCCTCCATACCAGGCAACATCCTAGTAAACCTCCTCTGCACCCTCTCCAAAGCCTCCACATCCTTCCTATAATGTGGGGACCAGAACTGCACATAGTACTCCAAGTGCAGCCGCACAAGAGTTTTGTACAGGTGCAACATGACGCTGCGGCTCCTAAATTCAATCCCTCTACCAATAAACGCCAAGACACCATATGCCTTCCTAACCTTATCTACTTGATTCCCAACTTTCAGGGATCTATGTACACATACACCTAGATCCCTCTAGGTTCGATTACCGGCTTGGGTCACTGGTTGTGTGGAGTTTGCACATTCTCCTCATGTCTGTATGGGTTTCTCCGGGTGCTCCTGTTTCCTCCCACAGTCCAAAGATGTGCGGGTTAGATTGATTGGCCATGCTAAAATTGCCCCTTAGTGTCCTGAGATGTGTAGGTTAGAGGGAATAGTGGGTAAATATGTAGGAGTATGGGGGTAGAGACTGGGTGGGATTATGGTCGGCGCAGACTCGATGGGCCGAATGGCCTCCTTCTGTACTGTAAGGTTTCAATGATTTCTATCATGATGATGACTAGCTAAATTAGGTTCTCACCCATTCAAGCCAAAATAACTTATTTGCACTGCATCATACCCCTCTGGAGTTATTACTAACTCACCAAATTTGCTTGAATGTTTGGCCTTGGAGGGAGTGCAGAGGAGGTTTACTAGGCTGATACTGGAGTTGAGGGGGTTGAGCTATGAGGAGAGGCTGAATAAACTAGGCTCGTACTCGTTAGAGTTTAGAAGAATGAGGGGAGATCTCATTGAGACGTATAAGATGTTGAATGGGATGGATAGGATAGAGGTGGAGAGACTCTTCCCGCTCAGAAAGGACAGTAGGACTAGGGGGCACAGCCTCAAGATAAAGAGGGGGGCGATTTAGAACGGAGTTGAGGAGGAACTTCTTCACTCAAAGGGTGGTGAATCTCTGGAATTCTCTGCCCGTTGAACTGGTGGAGGCTGCCTCGCTCAATATTTTTAAGACGCGGGTTGATGGGTTTTTGATAAGCGAGGGGATTAAGGGTTAAGGGGAGAGGGCGGGAATGTGGAACTGAGCCACGACAGATCAGCCATGATCTTATTGAATGGCGGGCAGGCTCGAGGGGCTAGATGGCCTACTCCTGCTCCTATTTCTTATGTTCTTATGAATATACACCTCAATCCTAATCTTGTTTAGAAAACTATGCTCATTATTTTTCCTAGTTTTCTCACTGATCCCAGATATCCCTTGTCCCTTCTACAAATATTTGCATCTCAATTTCAAAGCCAGTAGGTGCTTCATGTTTCTCACTGTCAGTATTTATTTCAGCTGAGGTTTCAACTTTTGTTGCAATCACTTATTCAATTTCCTCTTCTTTACAGAAGCCAACCTATAGTATGACCAGAGTGTGGGAAACTAAGTTAAATCATCCAGCAGTGCTCTATTTACCTTCTCCATGAAAGCTTCATACTTGTTAATGACACAGTGATACTAAAATTGATGATTTCCAGAAACTTGGGCCACTTGCATAGGTGAGCTGAGATATGGGAGATAGAAGTGGATGAGAATGTAGATGAAAGGAACACATCTACAGTTAATATTCGTAAGCTGTGCTAAGTTGTGTGGGATGGTCGCACTGGACATTCTCTTTTGCGAATTTACACATATAATAAAACTAAGTTGAACCAGGTAATGAAACGTTCTACTCTGTGTGAGGACAGTGGATTGTGGGATAGGGCCAAGTCCAACCATGAAGAATAGAGAAATGCTGACTCCACTTAGACAGGCGGCTAAAATCTCAAGTAGCAGAGGCTACAAATAAAAATGCAATTCAAATAGTAAATTCAAATTTTAAAAAAAATCAAAGAAAACAAGCCAGACAAGCTAATCAGTCAGAACAAACCCCATGTTGATACTCAAGGATTACTTTACACAAACTACTGCTGTGAGCACAGGCTGATAGCACTAAAGAATCTATTTTGTCCTTGGCTGATGGATTAAAAGAAAATGATCGATTCTCTCAGAATAAGGCAGCAATCGACCTGCGTCACCCCATCTATACAAGACACCTGGTCTGTGAATAAATTTTGAGCAACTGGAGGATATTTTTCTCCTCACTGATAGCAGACAAAAAAGGAAATCAACTTGGTAATGATTACTGATTATATCTTGAAGGTACCTGGTGAGTATAAGTGTAGTTTTCTGACTTGAACTGATGATATGGGGCCTCAGCAGCAGCTACTCAAATGGGGAAATGGGCATGGTGCCCACAACTTCTGGATTTCAATGTCAGTGGCCAAGAATTCCCACTGAGATCACAGAATGCCAACCCTGAAAATATATCAGCAAGAAGATAATGTTTTTTTAATTTATACTTCCATAGGATGTGGGCATCACTGGCAAGGGCAGCATTTATTGCCCATTCCTAATTGCCCTTGAACTAAGTGGATTGTTAGGCCATTTCAGAGTTGTTAAAAGCCAACCACATTGCTATGGATCTGGAGTTACATGTAAGCCAGAGTGGGCAAGTACAACAGATTTCCTTCCCTGCAGGACATTAGAGAAACAAGTAAGTTTTTACAATGACGATAGTGGGTTACCATTACTGAAACTAGCTTTCCAATTCTAGATTTTTATGAATTGAATTTAAATTTCACCAGCTGCCACATGTTAACAACCAGGCCAAAGACTCAAGTGTGTTGCGAAGTTGGCCTAAGTTTTACATTTGATTTTGGCACAGGTGAACAGAAGGCATTTCAGTCCAGGTACAATTTGAGTGACCCACTTGGAAGCTTTTATCAAATAATTATTTACAAGCACAGTTAAAGTACAACAAAAATTAGCATAACTTTTACCAATTACATGACAGTATAATAGCAAGCTATTTCTGTTGCTTCAAGTTCAAACACCATTCCACAAACATATACCCTTCTTCAGACTGGGCACAGAAACAAGTATGCTTATGTGATGCTTGATTTTCAGCTTTGTAACTCCTATGGACAGAAATCGATGCCAGCAATTTCCTGAGAGGCTTACATACTCAAAACAGTCAAACTTCAGAGAGGTCATCTTAATATCTAGCAGCTTCCAAACCCTGCCACACACACAAAAACAGAAACTAACTCTGAAGAGGGAAAAAGCTGCTGTCTCTCTCAACTTCAAGCCACTTCTGAAAATGAAACTAAAACTGAAATGTTGTGTAGAAAATAGCTGTCCTTCAGTCATGAACTGTCAATCACCCCCAAAATCAAGCTCCACTCAGTAATCCCAAGGGACCATTAAAACCACAGAATACTGCATTAGTTCAGATTAAAATGAACATGATATCACGCTCCAGTAACAATAAAGAACACCGGCTACAGACAACACAATACCGACAAAACATCCTGCAAAGAAATATGATTAAATACACTTCTTAAAGGCACAGTATCATCATGCACGCCATGATTTGAACCAGTCTTCCCACAGCTGTAGCTCGAGTTTCTGGTTACTTATCCAGTGACATTATCGTGACCCTACCACTACCCAACCTTCAAGTGTACAAATCATGTACAAAATCTTCAGCTAAATTTAGAGTATTGCATCCAGCTATCGTAAGGATTTCAAAGCAATAGAAAAGGTACAGCTGAATCAATTCATCTGAACAAAGTACAAAGAACAACACAACACGGGAAACAGGCCCTTCAGCCCAATGAGCCTGCACCGCCATTTTAACATTGTGGGTCCCCTCTTCCACCCATGACCCTTGTCTACGCTTATGGCACTCCACATTGGAAACCAGATTGAGGGGAGACTAATTTAAGGACAATTTGTTACACCAATCAGCCTAAGAGCACATCTTTGGGGTGAGGGACATAAGAACATAAGAAATAGGAGCAGGAGTAGGCCATCTAGCCCTTCGAGCCTGCCCCACCATTCAATAAGATCATGGCTGATCTGCCGTGGCTCAGTTCCACATTCCCGCCCTCTCCCCATAACCCTTAATCCCCTCTCTTATCAAAAACCCATCAACCCGCGTCTTAAAAATATTTAGCGAGGTAGCCTCCACCACTTCAACGGGCAGAGAATTCCAGAGATTCACCACCCTTTGAGTGAAGAAGTTCCTCCTCAACTCCGTTCTAAATCGCCCCCCCCCTTTATCTTGAGGCTGTGCCCCCTAGTCCTACTGTCCTTTCTGAGCAGGAAGAGTCTCTCCACCTCTATCCTATCCATCCCATTCATCACCTTATACATCTCAATGAGATCTCCCCTAAACCGGAGCACCCGGAGAAAACCCACGCAAGCACAGGGAGAATGCACAAACTCCCACAGACACTGGCCCAAATCCATGTATCTGCACAGCAAACAGTGATAGTCACTGAGCTATCGTTTTGCCCATCAGCTGGTCCAGTTTAAGCGTACACTAACGACGTGAAACACTAGGCTACTCTCGAAACATCCAAGTGCAGCCCTCACATGACCCACCGCGTGTATGCCCCTTGTTGGACAACAATGAATGTTCTCCCGAAAGTGGTGTACAATTATTGAATGTCATGCAGTTATCAGAAGCAGAGAAGGTCAAGAGGTGACCGAATGGAGACTCTCAATGTAACGATACAAGTGTACAAAATTAATAGTAAAAGATTGTTCCCTCTGGAATATGAAGAGAGGACATACATTACTGGAAAAAAATATGAAAAGATAGCATTTTTTACCATCTTATATGGCAACTGAAGCCAAAACATCAATATTTAAACTGGAACTCAGCAGCTGTTGAAAAAAAGCAGATGAGGTCAAATGGAAAAGGGCAGGGAAATGAGATTTCAGTTGAAAGTTGCAGCTGAAGAGTGACCAGAAGTCAAATGATTTCTTCCTGTACCTTAATTTCCATGGATGAAACAGGTCTGATCAGGGGACACCAAATCACAACTACAACGTTAGAGAGCAAGAAAGATAAGCGAGTTGATTCTGGGTTAATGGACACCTTTATGAAGGGTTGGATTGGTATCTGTTCAGAAGAGACAATAGAGTTAACAGACAAATCTTTCAAGGTGGCAAGACAAATTGATAATGTCTAAGTGTGTGGAATACTTCGTTAATAGTGGCACTAAATATAAAAATCAAGGAAGTCTTTCGGTCTCAGCTGGGGGAAACAATTCTTGTCATCACACTTTTAAAAGAATCTTAAAGTCATGAAGAAGATACAAAGAAAGTTCACCAGGGATGATGAATTTCAGTTAATGGAGAAATTAAGAAACTGGAATTATTTTCCTTGAGAAAAGGTTGGGGGTGAATCCAATTTTAAGCACCCTCATTATAAGAGATTTTATTATAAAGTCAGAGAAACTATTTCTTCTGTCAAGTAGGCTGGCAACCACAGGTCATAGACTTAATATAACTGATAAGAGAACGAGAAGGGAAATGAGAAGAATTGCTTTTGCAGGGGGGTTGTTAATATCTGAAATGCACTACCCGACAGGGCAATGGGGTTTCACAGCATTTTCAAAAGACAATGGGGAACATACATCAAGAGGACTAATTTGTAGAATTAGGGTGAAAAGGCTGGGGTATGGAACTGGGACATGGCAAGCCAGGTGGTTCCTTCTTGCAGCACTCAGTGTTCCTCAAAGCAAGGGGTAATAACAGTGAGGTCCACAAGATCTCAGAATTGTTATGGTGCAAAAGGTGGCCACTGGTCAATCACATCTGTACCAGCACTCCAAGTGAGCATTATGACTTAATGCCATTCCCTATGCCTCTGCACACACTAATTGTGATGATACTGTACCTTTAAGAAATATAGTTATATCATGTTTCTTGGTAAGAGACAAGGAGTTAATTTGTCTGAAAAAAAAGATGGAACTCCATGCTGAGACTGCAGGACAACAACTCAGTTTAACTACTGACTAAAATGTTTTGGCTCAGGGAGGTGATGGCCTAGTGGTATTATCGCTAAACCATTAATCCAGAAACTCAGCTAATGTTCTGGGGACCACAGCAGATGGTGGAATTTGAATTCAATAAAACAAAAAATGGAATTAAGAATCTACCGATGGCCATGAAACCATTGTCCAAAGGTGTGCCGGTTAGGTCAATTGGCCATGCTAAAAATTGTCCCTTAGAGTCCTGAGATGCATAGGTTGGAGGGATTAGTGGGCAAATATGTAGGGATATGGGGGTAGGGTTTGGGTGGGATTGTGGTTGGTGCAGACTCGATGGGCCAAATGGCCTCTTTCTGCACTATAGGGTTTCTGATTCTATGATTGTCAATTGAGAGACTAACCCATCTTGTTCACTATTGACCTTTAGGGAAGGAAATCTGCTGTCCTTATTTGGTTTGGCCTACATGTGACGCCAGAGAACAGTGATGTGATTTACGCTCAACTGAACTCCGAGGCAACTAGGGATGGACAATAAATGCTGGCCAGCCAGCAATGCCCATGTCCCATAAATGAATTTTAAAAATTTTAAGAGTCTGAGGAATCTTTGAAGAATAGTGCTTAAGTTGGAACTGAGAGATAGTCTAGCAATTAAGAATTCTATCTCGGTCATGTTTAAGTAATTGAATTAGTGAAAGTTACGCTAATTATTTGTCATAGTTAATCTGTTAATCTAAATAAAGTTTGTTTTGATGAAAGCTTCCTAGTGTGTCAATAGAATCATACCTGGAGTGAAACACTTTATCCTCACATGAATGCCAAAAATAAAAAATAGTTGGGGTCTAATCTAACATACCTTGGTGTTTCTGATTGGATTCCTAACAAATCAGTGATCATCACACTGAATCATAGAATAGATACAGCGCAGGCGATGTTTCAGGATGCCCCTTGAGAAAGTGTGGTCTGATATCTCTTTCAATTAATATGTGTCTGAGATCAATCAAATTAATCGAGACCAACAGAAAAATACATCTTGACAAGTAAAACCGCCCTAATGAAATCCTTCAAACTGCACATATTACCTCCTGCTATCATGCGTGACACTCAATTTCCCCAATTAAGAAATAACAGACATCATCCAAATCATCAGGCAGGGCAATCTCAGATCCAAAGATGTGCAGGTTAGGTGTATCGACTATGCTAAATTGCCTCAGTGTCCCGGGATGTGTAGGTTATAGGGATTAGTGGGGTGAATGTAGGGTTATGGGAATAGGGCCTGGGTGGGATTGTCGTCAGTGGGCCAAATGGCCTCTTTCTGCATTATAGGGTTTCTATGTTTCCATGAATGAAAGTGGTGGTTCAGCACGGTGGTAGAATTCTTGCCTGCCACATGGGAGGCCCAGTTCGATTCCCAGCCAATGCAAAGGCCCTTCTTCAGGGTGGCAGAATGGTTAACACGATTGCCTTACAGCACCAGGGACCCAGGTTTGATTCCTGGCTTGGCTTACTGTCTGTGCGGAGTCAGCATATTCCCTCCATGTCTGCATGGATTTCCTCTGGATTCCTCCAAACAGTCCAAAAGACGTGCTGGTTAGATGCATTGGCCATACTAAATTCTCCCTCAGTGTTCCCAAACAGGCGCTGGAGCAGTGCCAGGTTTAGACTTGGTGAGGATCTAAGCTATATAAAGCTTGGAGGCCTTTGTTAAAAAAATTACACCAAAAGGTCTCACAAAGGTGCATACCAAAACAGGACCTTGAGTCACCACAAAAAAATTGAAAACATAATTATGCCTTTTAATTATTTAATAGCAAGGTATTTATAGTGAAAAATAAAAATTATTTTCAAATGAATTTTTTTGAGTTGCTCTTCAAGCTGGTGCTCTCTTTTTCTTTTCTCATATTCGTTCTTAAAGGTTGTCTTCATTGTAAACCTTCTGAAATTGTGTGAGGCCTCTACGGATTCTGAGGCCCTAAGATGTAGCTTATTTAGCTTATGCCTAATCCGGCACTGCACCAGTGTGTGACGACTAGGGAATTTTCATAGTAACTTCATTGCAGTGTTATTGTAAGCCTACCTGTGACACTAATAAATAAACTTTAAAAAACTATTCGCTTCCAATTATTAATCCAATATTAAAGAAATCACAAGCCTAAACTCCGGCCTGAAGCATCCATATGGAACAACTATTCACACTTGTCAAAAGAATATATTTCCTCCGACTCAATGAAAAATTGAAGTGAAATCTGCAGTTAAGTTGTGGAAAGAATTGCGCATTTTCCCTTTCCAGACAGTTCTAGAAGATTTCCCTGATGTTTTCTTGAGCACAGGAGATGACCGACAGACCTATGGGTCCACAATCTATTCCAAATCAGGACAAGAGAATATCAGGCTTCCTGAGAGTGGGAACATCACCCTGATCAATACCCAGTGATGATTCACAGCAAGTGCATATTTGGCTATCAACAGAGTTAGCTCAAAGTAAGGTCATTCATGGCACACTAATAAGACAGTATTTGTGGTATTTGTTTTAAAAATGCTCACAATGCTTTATGACATTTTCTTCACCACCCACCCCCCCCAAAGCAATCAGCAACTAAGAAGAAAACAGGATTGGAAACCATAATGCATCACATTATGTACATGAGTAAGTTACATCTAAATTTACCATAAATGGAACAACTGAAAATTTGAGTTCGTACAGACAAGAATCCATCAAAACAATGACGACAAAGTCTCAGTTCCCAAACCACAAAGTCAAGTTCTCTATACCAATGACAACTTTGATCTCTACAACATCTGTGAAAGATTAAAAAGGTTAGGACAGTTGTAGGGTCAAAGGAGGATAGAGAGATAGGGATGGTAAGGCCATGGAGATTTGAAAACAAGGGTGAGAATTTCAAAAATCAAGACTTAGCTGGACTATGAGCCAGTACCAGTCAGTGAAAACAGGGATGAGTGAGTGAAGGAGAGTTGATCAGTTTGGATACAAGAAATCCACTGGAATTGTCAAGTCTAATAGTAACAAAGGCACGTACAACAGTTTCACCGCAAATAAAGCTGACGTTGGAGGGTCGAGCCATCACAGTATTGTGGAAGTGAAATTAGACCTTCTTGGTGATGCACCAGTTTGAAAGGTCCTCACAGGATCAAATACAACTTCAATGTTGCAAATGGTATGATTCAGCATCAGACACTTGCCAGTGAGAGCTTTGGGTGAAGGAATAGTTTGTCAAAGGAACCAAGGAAAATAGCTGCAATACTCCTGATACTTAGTTGAAGGAAATTTCTCTGCATCCAGTACTAGATGTCAGCCAACCAATCTGATAACTTAGAGACAGTGGCAAGGACAGTTGCAAATCTTCAGTGGATATAAGAAACATGAATTTACCACGTGGACAAAAACAGGAGTGCCTATATATGGGTGACTCCAAGGTTTACATTGTGCAGTGAGTGAAGTGCAAAAATGGTAATCTAATTCTCTGCCAACATTCACGCCAATCATCCTACTATGATTGGTCCCACATAGTCACTTTGTTACTCATACTCCAGCCATATCTTTGCTCAATGCTGAGCCCAGTGTTTTCCCACTTTCCTCACCCCAACCATATCCCCTCACATTCTCCTTCACTCCCACCAACCAATCCTCATCTCCCATTCCACAATCTCCTCATCCCCACCCAATCACTTCATCCCCCAAGAGTGTGACCAGTTTTGGTTATCTTAGGGAAAAATAGACTGGCATTGAAGTCAATCCCAGAGAAGGTTCTCTAGGTTGATCCCAGGTAGATTAAGATTAAGTTGGGCTGTACTCATTTGAGTTTAAAAGAGCAAGAGGCAGCATTATTCAAGCATATAGGATTCTCAGATGGCTTGACAGGGTAGGTGCTGAGAAGTTGTTTCTCTTTGTGGGAGAGTCTCAGACCAGAGGGCATAATCTCAGCGTAAGGGATCATCCATTTGAGAGAGAGAGATGAGAAAGGGAGTTAATTATGAAATTTTTTAACCACAGAGAAGCGTACAGGCTGGATCATCAAGTATGTTCAAAGCTGAGATAAACCCAAGATGTGCAGGTTAGATGGATTAACCAACAATGGAGTCAAAGATTATGGGGACAAAGTGGGGTTAGGATGATCATATCAAACAATATGTCATCGAATAACAAAGCAAACTCAATGGGCCAAATGGCCCACTTCTATATCTGGTGGTCCTATTTCCAGGATGGTCCCCTCACTCAATCTCTGGTCGCCTCAGCCCCCCTGATCCACTTGGTTGACTGCAATCAATTCAATCCTCTTGGGAATCACTAAAACCCTCATTAGATTCTAATATACAATCCCTCACCCTCCCCCCTCACCCACCCCCCCACCCACCCCCCCTTCACCCTCACCCCCACCCCCCTCACCCAACCCCCCTTCACCCTCACCCCCACCCCCCTCACCCACCCCCCCCTTCACCCCCACCCCTCACCCACCCCCCCCTTCACCCCCACCCCTCACCCACCCCCCCCTTCACCCCCACCCCTCACCCACCCCCCCCTTCACCCTCACCCCCACCCCCCTCACCCACCCCCCCCTTCACCCCCACCCCTCACCACCCCCCCTTCATCCTCACCCCCACCCCTCACCACCCCCCCTTCATCCTCACCCCCACCCCCCCCCTCACCCCCATCCCCTCACTGAACCCTCTTATTCAGTGTCAGATCCCCTCACTGGATCCCTGAGGTAAACACTGGCTCCTCTCAGTTGACTCTTGGTTCAGAGACTGGATCCCTCCACTGGATCCCGGATCCAATCAGTGGATCGCCTCCACACCACCCCCCCCCCTCCCCCCTAACTCCAAACGGCCAGGGCCGGACTAATCCACCTCCCGCTGGCGGCGGGGACTCAGGAAATGGCCGAGGTGGCGGGTTCTGGCCCGGGCCTGGCGGGCGGCCTGTGCGGGCTCAGAGTGGAAGCTGTGGCCGTGTCTGCGGGCTCCCGGTGCGGGGCTAGCGGCGGCTGTGAGCGCTGAGGCCGGGCCGCGGCTTCCCCCCCGCCCAGAGCCGCAGTGATCCAGCCCGGGCCGGACCGTACCACCGGCGGCCCGGGGAGGAGAGGCGGGCTCGGGGCTGCGGGGAGAGGCTCAGCTCACCCGGCTCTCCGGCCGCCCGCCCTGCAGCCTCCGCTCCCCCACCCAGCGCCCCGGGGCCGGGTCGCCGACACTCCTCCTCCCACCACCGCCTCCCCACCCCCGCGGCCCCGAGCGGGTGGGCCGCAGCCGCCGCCATTTTGGGAGCGACTAAGAGGCAGAGAGTGCGGGAAGGAGGGAGAGGGGGAGCGGCCGCACCGCATTACCGACCCCGCCAGCCCGCACCCAGCACACTTACCACAGCGCACACTGCCGCCTAAAACCACCGCAAAGCCCCGCCACCGGCTCCCAGCGCCCGGGCCGCCGCTTAATAGCGGCCGGTGCTCACCTCAGAACGGAGAATGGAGCAGCGCCGCCCGCATTAGCATAAAGAGGCCCGCCCGCCTCAACAACCCATTGGCTCAGCGAGCAGAGAGAGAGGGAATGTGAGAGAAAACAGAGAGAGAGGGAGTGTGAGAGAAAACAGAGAGAGAGAAAACAGAGAGAGAGGGAGTGTGAGAGAAAACAGAGAGAAAACAGAGAGAGAGGGAGTGTGAGAGAAAACAGAGAGAGAGGGAGTGTGAGAGAAAACAGAGAGAGAGAAAACAGAGAGAGAGGGAGTGTGAGAGAAAACAGAGAGAAAACAGAGAGAGAGGGAGTGTGAGAGAAAACAGAGAGAGAGGGAGTGTGAGAGAAAACAGAGAGAGAGGGAGTGTGAGAGAAAACAGAGAGAGGGAGTGTGAGAGAAAACAGAGAGAGAGAAAACAGAGAGAGAGAAAACAGAGAGAGAGGGAGTGTGAGAGAAAACAGAGAGAGAGGGAGTGTGAGAGAAAACAGAGAGAGAGGGAGTGTTAGAGAAAACAGAGAGAGAGAATGTGAGAGAAAACAGAGAGAGAAAACAGAGAGAGAGGGAATGTGAGAGAAAACACAGAGAGAGAAAACAGAGAGAGAGGGAGTGTGAGAGAAAACACAGAGAGAGAAAACAGAGAGAGAGGGAGTGTGAGAGAAAACAGAGAGAGAGAAAACAGAGAGAGGGAGTGTGAGAGAAAACAGAGAGAGAGGGAGTGTGAGAGAAAACAGAGAGAGAGAAAACAGAGAGAGAGGGAGTGTGAGAGAAAACAGAGAGAGAGAAAACAGAGAGAGAGGGAGTGTGAGAGAAAACAGAGAGAGAGGGAGTGTGAGAGAAAACAGAGAGAGGGAGTGTGAGAGAAAACAGAGAGAGAAAACAGAGAGAGAGGGAGTGTGAGAGAAAACAGAGAGAGAGAAAACACAGAGAGAGAGGGAGTGTGAGAGAAAACAGAGAGAAAACAGAGAGAGAGGGAGTGTGAGAGAAAACAGAGAGAGAGGGAGTGTGAGAGAAAACAGAGAGAGAGGGAGTGTGAGAGAAAACAGAGAGAGGGAGTGTGAGAGAAAACAGAGAGAGAGGGAGTGTGAGAGAAAACAGAGAGAGAGAAAACAGAGAGAGAGGGAGTGTGAGAGAAAACAGAGAGAGAGGGAGTGTGAGAGAAAACAGAGAGAGAGGGAGTGTTAGAGAAAACAGAGAGAGGGAATGTGAGAGAAAACAGAGAGAGAAAACAGAGAGAGAGGGAATGTGAGAGAAAACACAGAGAGAGAAAACAGAGAGAGAGGGAGTGTGAGAGAAAACACAGAGAGAGAAAACAGAGAGAGAGGGAGTGTGAGAGAAAACAGAGAGAGAGAAAACAGAGAGAGGGAGTGTGAGAGAAAACAGAGAGAGAGGGAGTGTGAGAGAAAACAGAGAGAGAGAAAACAGAGAGAGAGGGAGTGTGAGAGAAAACAGAGAGAGAGAAAACAGAGAGAGAGGGAGTGTGAGAGAAAACAGAGAGAGAGGGAGTGTGAGAGAAAACAGAGAGAGAGAAAACAGAGAGAGAGGGAGTGTGAGAGAAAACAGAGAGAGAGAAAACAGAGAGAGGGAATGTGAGAGACAACAGAGAGAGAGGGAGTGTGAGAGAAAACAGAGAGAGAGAAAACAGAGAGAGGGAATGTGAGAGAAAACAGAGAGAGAGAAAACAGAGAGAGAGAGAGTGTGAGAGAAAACAGAGAGGGAGTGTGAGAGAAAACAGAGAGGGAGTGTGAGAGAAAACAGAGAGAGAGAAAACAGAGAGGGAGTGTGAGAGAAAACAGAGAGAGAGGGAGTGTGAGAGAAAACAGAGAGAGGGAGTGTGAGAGAATACAGAGAGAGAGGGAGTGTGAGAGAAAACAGAGAGCGGGAGTGTGAGAGAAAACAGAGAGAGGGAGTGAGAGAAAACAGAGAGAGAGAAAACAGGGAGGGGGAGTGTGAGAGAAAACAGAGAGAGGGAGTGTGAGAGAAAACAGAGAGAGAGGGAGTGTGAGAGAAAACAGAGAGAGGGAGTGTGAGAGAAAGCAGAGAGAGAGGGAGTGTGAGAGAAAACAGGGAGAGAAAACAGAGAGACGGAGTGTGAGAGAAAACAGAGAGAGAGAAAACAGAGAGGGGGAGTGTGAGAGAAAACAGAGAGAGGGAGTGTGAGAGAAAACAGAGAGAAGGAGTGTGAGAGAAAACAGAGAGAGAGAGTGTGAGAGAAAACAGAGAGAGGGAGTGTCAGAGAAAACAGAGAGAGGGAGTGTCAGAGAAAACAGAGAGAGAGAAAACAGAGAGAGGGAGTGTGAGAGAAAAGAGAGAGAGAGAGAAAACAGAGAGAGGGGGAGTGTGAGAGAAAACAGAGAGAGAGAAAACAGAGAGAGGGAGTGTGAGAGAAAACAGAGAGAGAGGGAGTGTGAGAGAAAACAGAGAGAGAGAGTGTGAGAGAAAACAGAGAGAGGGAGTGTGAGAGAAAAGAGAGAGAGGGAGTGTGAGAGAAAACAGAGAGAGAGAAAACAGAGAGAGAGGGAGTGTGAGAGAAAACAGAGAGAGAGAAAACAGAGGGAGTGTCAGGGAAAACAGAGAGGGAGTGTCAGAGAAAACAGAGAGAGAGGGAGTGTGAGAGAAAACACAGAGAGGGAGTGTGAGAGAAAACACAGAGAGGGAGTGTGAGAGAAAACTTAGAGAGAGAAAACAGAGAGAGAGGGAGTGTGAGAGAAAACTGAGAGAGAGAAAACAGAGAGAGAGGGAGTGTGAGAGAAAACAGAGAGAGAGGGAGTGTGAGAAAACAGAGAGAGAGAGGGAGTGTGAGAAAACAGAGAGAGGGAGTGTGAGAGAAAACAGAGAGAGGGAGTGTGAGAGAAAACAGAGAGAGAAAACAGAGAGAGGGAGTGTGAGAGAAAAGAGAGACAGGGAGTGTGAGAGAAAACAGAGAGAGGGAGTGTGAGAGAAAACAGAGAGAGAGAAAACAGAGAGAGAGGGAGTGTGAGAGAAAAAAGAGAGAGAGGGAGTGTGAGAGAAAACAGAGAGAGGGAGTGTGAGAGAAAACAGAGAGGGAAAACAGAGAGAGGGAGTGTGAGAGAAAACAGAGAGAGGGAAAACAGAGAGAGAGGGAGTGTGAGAGAAAACAGAGAGAGGGAGTGTGAGAGAAAACAGAGAGAGGGAGTGTGAGAGAAAACAGAGAGAGAGGGAGTGTGAGAGAAAACAGAGAGAGGGAAAACAGAGAGAGAGGGAGTGTGAGAGAAAACAGAGGGAGTGTGAGAGAAAACAGAGAGAGGGAAAACAGAGAGAGAGGGAGTGTGAGAGTAAACAGAGAGAGAGGGAGTGTGAGAGAAAACAGAGGTAGAGAAAACAGAGAGAGAGGGAGTGTGAGAGAAAACAGAGAGAAAACAGAGAGAGAGGGAGTGTGAGAGAAAACAGAGAGAGGGAGTGTGAGAGAAAAGAGAGAGAGGGAGTGTGAGAGAAAACAGAGAGAGAGAAAACAGAGAGAGGGAGTGTGAGAGAAAACAGAGAGGGAGTGTGAGAGAAAACAGAGAGAGGGAGTGTGAGAGAAAACAGAGAGAGGGAGTGTGAGAGAAAACAGAGAGAGGGAGTGTGAGAGAAAACAGAGAGAGGGAGTGTGAGAGAAAACAGAGAGAGGGAGTGTGAGAGAAAATAGAGAGAGAGTAAACAGAGAGAGAGGAAGTGTGAGAGAAAACAGAGAGAGGGAAAACAGAGAGAGAGGGAGTGTGAGAGAAAACAGAGAGAGGGAGTGTGAGAGAAAACAGAGAGAGGGAGTGTGAGAGAAAACAGAGGGAGAGAAAACAGAGAGAGAGGGAGTGTGAGAGAAAACAGAGAGAGAGGCAACAGAGAGAGGGAGTGTGGTAGAAAACAGGGAGAGAGGGAATGTGAGAGAAAACAGAGGGAGAGAAAACAGAGAGAGAGGGAGTGTGAGAGAAAACAGAGAGAGAGAAAACACAGAGAGGGAGTGTGAGAGGAAACAGAGAGAGGGAAAACAGAGAGAGAGGGAGTGAGAGTAAACAGAGAGAAGGAGTGTGAGAGAAAACAGAGAGAGAGAAAACAGAGAGAGAGGGAGTGTGAGAGAAAACAGAGAGAGAGAAAACAGAGAGAGGGAATGTGAGAGACAACAGAGAGAGGGAGTGTGAGAGAAAACAGAGAGAGAGAAAACAGAGAGAGGGAATGTGAGAGAAAACAGAGAGAGAGAAATCAGAGAGAGAGAGAGTGTGAGAGAAAACGGAGGGAGTGTGAGAGAAAACAGAGAGGGAGTGTGAGAGAAAACAGAGAGAGAGAAAACAGAGAGGGAGTGTGAGAGAAAACAGAGAGAGAGGGAGTGTGAGAGAAAACAGAGAGAGGGAGTGTGAGAGAATACAGAGAGAGGGAGTGTGAGAGAAAACAGAGAGCGGGAGTGTGAGAGAAAACAGAGAGAGGGAGTGAGAGAAAACAGAGAGAGAGAAAACAGGGAGGGGGAGTGTGAGAGAAAACAGAGAGAGGGAGTGTGAGAGAAAACAGAGAGAGAGGGAGTGTGAGAGAAAACAGAGAGAGGGAGTGTGAGAGAAAGCAGAGAGAGAGGGAGTGTGAGAGAAAACAGGGAGAGAAAACAGAGAGACGGAGTGTGAGAGAAAACAGAGAGGGGGAGTGTGAGAGAAAACAGAGAGAGGGAGTGTGAGAGAAAACAGAGAGAAGGAGTGTGAGAGAAAACAGAGAGAGAGAGTGTGAGAGAAAACAGAGAGAGGGAGTGTCAGAGAAAACAGAGAGAGGGAGTGTCAGAGAAAACAGAGAGAGAGAAAACAGAGAGAGGGAGTGTGAGAGAAAAGAGAGAGAGAGAAAACAGAGAGAGGGGGAGTGTGAGAGAAAACAGAGAGAGAGAAAACAGAGAGAGGGAGTGTGAGAGAAAACAGAGAGAGAGGGAGTGTGAGCGAAAACAGAGAGAGAGTGTGAGAGAAAACAGAGAGGGAGTGTGAGAGAAAGAGGGAGGGAGTGTGAGAGAAAACAGAGAGAGAGAAAACAGAGAGAGGGAGTGTGAGAGAAAACAGAGAGAGAGAAAACAGAGGGAGTGTCAGGGAAAACAGAGAGGGAGTGTCAGAGAAAACAGAGAGAGAGGGAGTGTGAGAGAAAACACAGAGAGGGAGTGTGAGAGAAAACACAGAGAGGGAGTGTGAGAGAAAACTTAGAGAGAGAAAACAGAGAGAGAGGGAGTGTGAGAGAAAACAGAGGGAGTGTGAGAGAAAACTGAGAGAGAGAAAACAGAGAGAGAGGGAGTGTGAGAGAAAACAGAGAGAGAGGGAGTGTGAGAAAACAGAGAGAGGGAGTGTGAGAGAAAACAGAGAGAGAAAACAGAGAGAGGGAGTGTGAGAGAAAAGAGAGAGAGAAAACAGAGAGAGGGAGTGTGAGAGAAAAGAGAGACAGGGAGTGTGAGAGAAAACAGAGAGAGGGAGTGTGAGAGAAAACGGAGAGAGAGAAAACAGAGAGAGGGAGTGTGAGAGAAAAAAGAGAGAGAGGGAGTGTGAGAGAAAACAGAGAGAGGGAGTGTGAGAGAAAACAGAGAGGGAAAACAGAGAGAGGGAGTGTGAGAGAAAACAGAGAGAGGGAGTCTGAGAGAAAACAGAGAGAGGGAAAACAGAGAGAGGGAGTGTGAGAGAAAACAGAGAGAGAGGGAGTGTGAGAGAAAACAGAGAGAGGGAAAACAGAGAGAGAGGGAGTGTGAGAGAAAACAGAGAGGGAGTGTGAGAGAAAACAGAGAGAGGGAAAACAGAGAGAGAGGGAGTGTGAGAGTAAACAGAGAGAGAGGGAGTGTGAGAGAAAACAGAGGTAGAGAAAACAGAGAGAGAGGGAGTGTGAGAGAAAACAGAGAGAGAGGGAGTGTGAGAGAAAACAGAGAGAGGGAGTGTCAGAGAAAAGACTGAGAGGGAGTGTGAGAGAAAACAGAGAGAGAGAAAACAGAGAGAGAGGGAGTGTGAGAGAAAACAGAGAGGGAGTGTGAGAGAAAACAGAGAGAGGGAGTGTGAGAGAAAACAGAGAGAGGGAGTGAGAGAAAACAGAGAGAGGGAGTGTGAGAGAAAAGAGAGAGGGAGTGTGAGAGAAAACAGAGAGAGGGAGTGTGAGAGAAAATAGAGAGAGAGTAAACAGAGAGAGAGGAAGTGTGAGAGAAAACAGAGAGAGGAAAAACAGAGAGAGAGGGAGTGTGAGAGAAAACAGAGAGAGGGAGTGTGAGAGAAAACAGAGAGAGGGAGTGTGAGAGAAAACAAAGAGAGAGAAAACAGAGAGAGGGAGTGTGGTAGAAAACAGAGAGATAGGGAATGTGAGAGAAAACAGAGAGAGGGAAAACAGAGAGAGAGGGAGTGTGAGAGAAAACAGAGAGGGAGTGTTGAGAAAACAGAGAGAGAAAACAGAGAGAGAGGGAGTGTGAGAGAAAACAGAGAGAGAGAAAACAGAGAGGGAGTGTGAGAGAAAACAGAGAGAGGGAAAACAGAGAGAGAGGGAGTGTGAGAGTAAACAGAGAGAGAGGGAGTGTGAGAGAAAACAGAGGTAGAGAAAACAGAGAGAGAGGGAGTGTGAGAGAAAACAGAGAGAAAACAGAGAGAGAGGGAGTGTGAGAGAAAACAGAGAGAGGGAGTGTGAGAGAAAAGAGAGAGAGGGAGTGTGAGAGAAAACAGAGAGAGAGAAAACAGAGAGAGGGAGTGTGAGAGAAAACAGAGAGGGAGTGTGAGAGAAAACAGAGAGAGGGAGTGTGAGAGAAAACAGAGAGAGGGAGTGTGAGAGAAAACAGAGAGAGGGAGTGTGAGAGAAAACAGAGAGAGGGAGTGTGAGAGAAAACAGAGAGAGGGAGTGTGAGAGAAAATAGAGAGAGAGTAAACAGAGAGAGAGGAAGTGTGAGAGAAAACAGAGAGAGGGAAAACAGAGAGAGAGGGAGTGTGAGAGAAAACAGAGAGAGGGAGTGTGAGAGAAAACAGAGAGAGGGAGTGTGAGAGAAAACAGAGGGAGAGAAAACAGAGAGAGAGGGAGTGTGAGAGAAAACAGAGAGAGAGGCAACAGAGAGAGGGAGTGTGGTAGAAAACAGGGAGAGAGGGAATGTGAGAGAAAACAGAGGGAGAGAAAACAGAGAGAGAGGGAGTGTGAGAGAAAACAGAGAGAGAGAAAACACAGAGAGGGAGTGTGAGAGGAAACAGAGAGAGGGAAAACAGAGAGAGAGGGAGTGAGAGTAAACAGAGAGAAGGAGTGTGAGAGAAAACAGAGAGAGAGAAAACAGAGAGAGAGGGAGTGTGAGAGAAAACAGAGAGAGAGAAAACAGAGAGAGGGAATGTGAGAGACAACAGAGAGAGGGAGTGTGAGAGAAAACAGAGAGAGAGAAAACAGAGAGAGGGAATGTGAGAGAAAACAGAGAGAGAGAAATCAGAGAGAGAGAGAGTGTGAGAGAAAACGGAGGGAGTGTGAGAGAAAACAGAGAGGGAGTGTGAGAGAAAACAGAGAGAGAGAAAACAGAGAGGGAGTGTGAGAGAAAACAGAGAGAGAGGGAGTGTGAGAGAAAACAGAGAGAGGGAGTGTGAGAGAATACAGAGAGAGGGAGTGTGAGAGAAAACAGAGAGCGGGAGTGTGAGAGAAAACAGAGAGAGGGAGTGAGAGAAAACAGAGAGAGAGAAAACAGGGAGGGGGAGTGTGAGAGAAAACAGAGAGAGGGAGTGTGAGAGAAAACAGAGAGAGAGGGAGTGTGAGAGAAAACAGAGAGAGGGAGTGTGAGAGAAAGCAGAGAGAGAGGGAGTGTGAGAGAAAACAGGGAGAGAAAACAGAGAGACGGAGTGTGAGAGAAAACAGAGAGGGGGAGTGTGAGAGAAAACAGAGAGAGGGAGTGTGAGAGAAAACAGAGAGAAGGAGTGTGAGAGAAAACAGAGAGAGAGAGTGTGAGAGAAAACAGAGAGAGGGAGTGTCAGAGAAAACAGAGAGAGGGAGTGTCAGAGAAAACAGAGAGAGAGAAAACAGAGAGAGGGAGTGTGAGAGAAAAGAGAGAGAGAGAAAACAGAGAGAGGGGGAGTGTGAGAGAAAACAGAGAGAGAGAAAACAGAGAGAGGGAGTGTGAGAGAAAACAGAGAGAGAGGGAGTGTGAGCGAAAACAGAGAGAGAGTGTGAGAGAAAACAGAGAGGGAGTGTGAGAGAAAGAGGGAGGGAGTGTGAGAGAAAACAGAGAGAGAGAAAACAGAGAGAGGGAGTGTGAGAGAAAACAGAGAGAGAGAAAACAGAGGGAGTGTCAGGGAAAACAGAGAGGGAGTGTCAGAGAAAACAGAGAGAGAGGGAGTGTGAGAGAAAACACAGAGAGGGAGTGTGAGAGAAAACACAGAGAGGGAGTGTGAGAGAAAACTTAGAGAGAGAAAACAGAGAGAGAGGGAGTGTGAGAGAAAACAGAGGGAGTGTGAGAGAAAACTGAGAGAGAGAAAACAGAGAGAGAGGGAGTGTGAGAGAAAACAGAGAGAGAGGGAGTGTGAGAAAACAGAGAGAGGGAGTGTGAGAGAAAACAGAGAGAGAAAACAGAGAGAGGGAGTGTGAGAGAAAAGAGAGAGAGAAAACAGAGAGAGGGAGTGTGAGAGAAAAGAGAGACAGGGAGTGTGAGAGAAAACAGAGAGAGGGAGTGTGAGAGAAAACGGAGAGAGAGAAAACAGAGAGAGGGAGTGTGAGAGAAAAAAGAGAGAGAGGGAGTGTGAGAGAAAACAGAGAGAGGGAGTGTGAGAGAAAACAGAGAGGGAAAACAGAGAGAGGGAGTGTGAGAGAAAACAGAGAGAGGGAGTCTGAGAGAAAACAGAGAGAGGGAAAACAGAGAGAGGGAGTGTGAGAGAAAACAGAGAGAGAGGGAGTGTGAGAGAAAACAGAGAGAGGGAAAACAGAGAGAGAGGGAGTGTGAGAGAAAACAGAGAGGGAGTGTGAGAGAAAACAGAGAGAGGGAAAACAGAGAGAGAGGGAGTGTGAGAGTAAACAGAGAGAGAGGGAGTGTGAGAGAAAACAGAGGTAGAGAAAACAGAGAGAGAGGGAGTGTGAGAGAAAACAGAGAGAGAGGGAGTGTGAGAGAAAACAGAGAGAGGGAGTGTCAGAGAAAAGACTGAGAGGGAGTGTGAGAGAAAACAGAGAGAGAGAAAACAGAGAGAGAGGGAGTGTGAGAGAAAACAGAGAGGGAGTGTGAGAGAAAACAGAGAGAGGGAGTGTGAGAGAAAACAGAGAGAGGGAGTGAGAGAAAACAGAGAGAGGGAGTGTGAGAGAAAAGAGAGAGGGAGTGTGAGAGAAAACAGAGAGAGGGAGTGTGAGAGAAAATAGAGAGAGAGTAAACAGAGAGAGAGGAAGTGTGAGAGAAAACAGAGAGAGGAAAAACAGAGAGAGAGGGAGTGTGAGAGAAAACAGAGAGAGGGAGTGTGAGAGAAAACAGAGAGAGGGAGTGTGAGAGAAAACAAAGAGAGAGAAAACAGAGAGAGGGAGTGTGGTAGAAAACAGAGAGATAGGGAATGTGAGAGAAAACAGAGAGAGGGAAAACAGAGAGAGAGGGAGTGTGAGAGAAAACAGAGAGGGAGTGTTGAGAAAACAGAGAGAGAAAACAGAGAGAGAGGGAGTGTGAGAGAAAACAGAGAGAGAGAAAACAGAGAGGGAGTGTGAGAGAAAACAGAGAGAGGGAAAACAGAGAGAGGGAGTGTGAGAGAAAACAGAGAGAGGGAAAACAGAGAGAGAGGGAGTGTGAGAGTAAACAGAGAGAGAGGGAGTGTGAGAGAAAACAGAGGTAGAGAAAACAGAGAGAGGGAGTGTGAGAGAAAAGAGAGAGAGTAAGTGTGAGAGAAAACAGAGGGAGAGAAAACAGAGAGAGAGGGAGTGTGAGAGAAAACAGAGAGAGAGGGAGTGTGAGAGAAAACAGAGAGAGGGAGTGTGAGAGAAAAGAGAGAGAGTAAGTGTGAGAGAAAACAGAGGGAGAGAAAACAGAGAGAGGGAGTGTGAGAGAAAACAGAGAGAGAGGGAGTGTGAGAGAAAACAGAGAGGGAGTGTGAGAGAAAACAGAGAGAGAAAACAGAGAGAGGGAGTGTGAGAGAAAACAGAGAGAGGGAGTGTGAGAGAAAAGAGAGAGAGGGAGTGTGAGAGAAAACAGAGAGAGGGAGTGTGAGAGAAAATAGAGAGAGAGAAAACAGAGAGAGAGGGAGTGTGAGAGAAAAAAGAGAGAGAGGGAGTGTGAGAGAAAACAGAGAGAGGGAGTGTGAGAGAAAACAGAGAGGGAAAACAGAGAGAGGGAGTGTGAGAGAAAACAGAGAGAGGGAAAACAGAGAGAGAGGGAGTGTGAGAGAAAACAGAGAGGGAGTGTGAGAGAAAACAGAGAGAGGGAAAACAGAGAGAGGGAGTGTGAGAGAAAACAGAGAGAGAGGGAGTGTGAGAGAAAACAGAGAGAGGGAAAACAGAGAGAGAGGGAGTGTGAGAGAAAACAGAGAGGGAGTGTGAGAGAAAACAGAGAGAGGGAAAACAGAGAGAGAGGGAGTGTGAGAGTAAACAGAGAGAGAGGGAGTGTGAGAGAAAACAGAGGTAGAGAAAACAGAGAGAGAGGGAGTGTGAGAGAAAACAGAGAGAAAACAGAGAGAGAGGGAGTGTGAGAGAAAACAGAGAGAGGGAGTGTGAGAGAAAAGAGAGAGAGGGAGTGTGAGAGAAAACAGAGAGAGAGAAAACAGAGAGAGAGGGAGTGTGAGAGAAAACAGAGAGGGAGTGTGAGAGAAAACAGAGAGAGGGAGTGTGAGAGAAAACAGAGAGAGGGAGTGTGAGAGAAAACAGAGAGAGGGAGTGTGAGAGAAAACAGAGAGAGGGAGTGTGAGAGAAAATAGAGAGAGAGTAAACAGAGAGAGAGGAAGTGTGAGAGAAAACAGAGAGAGGGAAAACAGAGAGAGAGGGAGTGTGAGAGAAAACAGAGAGAGGGAGTGTGAGAGAAAACAGAGAGAGGGAGTGTGAGAGAAAACAGAGGGAGAGAAAACAGAGAGAGAGGGAGTGTGAGAGAAAACAGAGAGAGAGAAAACAGAGAGAGGGAGTGTGGTAGAAAACAGGGAGAGAGGGAATGTGAGAGAAAACAGAGGGAGAGAAAACAGAGAGAGGGAGTGTGAGAGAAAACAGAGAGAGAGAAAACAGAGAGAGGGAGTGTGAGAGGAAACAGAGAGAGGGAAAACAGAGAGAGAGGGAGTGAGAGTAAACAGAGAGAAGGAGTGTGAGAGAAAACAGAGAGAGAAAACAGAGAGAGAGGGAGTGTGAGAGAAAACAGAGAGAGAGAAAACAGAGAGAGGGAATGTGAGAGACAACAGAGAGAGAGGGAGTGTGAGAGAAAACAGAGAGAGAGAAAACAGAGAGAGGGAATGTGAGAGAAAACAGAGAGAGAGAAAACAGAGAGAGAGAGAGTGTGAGAGAAAACGGAGGGAGTGTGAGAGAAAACAGAGAGGGAGTGTGAGAGAAAACAGAGAGAGAGAAAACAGAGAGGGAGTGTGAGAGAAAACAGAGAGAGAGGGAGTGTGAGAGAATACAGAGAGAGGGAGTGTGAGAGAATACAGAGAGAGGGAGTGTGAGAGAAAACAGAGAGCGGGAGTGTGAGAGAAAACAGAGAGAGGGAGTGAGAGAAAACAGAGAGAGAGAAAACAGGGAGGGGGAGTGTGAGAGAAAACAGAGAGAGGGAGTGTGAGAGAAAACAGAGAGAGAGGGAGTGTGAGAGAAAACAGAGAGAGGGAGTGTGAGAGAAAGCAGAGAGAGAGGGAGTGTGAGAGAAAACAGGGAGAGAAAACAGAGAGACGGAGTGTGAGAGAAAACAGAGAGAGAGAAAACAGAGAGGGGGAGTGTGAGAGAAAACAGAGAGAGGGAGTGTGAGAGAAAACAGAGAGAAGGAGTGTGAGAGAAAACAGAGAGAGAGAGTGTGAGAGAAAACAGAGAGAGGGAGTGTCAGAGAAAACAGAGAGAGGGAGTGTCAGAGAAAACAGAGAGAGGGAGTGTGAGAGAAAAGAGAGAGAGAGAAAACAGAGAGAGGGGGAGTGTGAGAGAAAACAGAGAGAGAGAAAACAGAGAGAGGGAGTGTGAGAGAAAACAGAGAGAGAGGGAGTGTGAGCGAAAACAGAAAGAGAGTGTGAGAGAAAACAGAGAGAGGGAGTGTGAGAGAAAAGAGAGAGGGAGTGTGAGAGAAAACAGAGAGAGAGAAAACAGAGAGAGAGGGAGTGTGAGAGAAAACAGAGAGAGAGAAAACAGAGGGAGTGTCAGGGAAAACAGAGAGGGAGTGTCAGAGAAAACAGAGAGAGAGGGAGTGTGAGAGAAAACACAGAGAGGGAGTGTGAGAGAAAACACAGAGGGAGTGTGAGAGAAAACTTAGAGAGAGAAAACAGAGAGAGAGGGAGTGTGAGAGAAAACAGAGAGGGAGTGTGAGAGAAAACTGAGAGAGAGAAAACAGAGAGAGAGGGAGTGTGAGAGAAAACAGAGAGAGAGAAAACAGAGAGAGAGGGAGTGTGAGAAAACAGAGAGAGGGAGTGTGAGAGAAAACAGAGAGAGAAAACAGAGAGAGGGAGTGTGAGAGAAAAGAGAGAGAGAAAACAGAGAGAGGGAGTGTGAGAGAAAAGAGAGACAGGGAGTGTGAGAGAAAACAGCGAGAGGGAGTGTGAGAGAAAACAGAGAGAGAGAAAACAGAGAGAGAGGGAGTGTGAGAGAAAAATTAGAGAGAGGGAGTGTGAGAGAAAACAGAGAGAGGGAGTGTGAGAGAAAACAGAGAGGGAAAACAGAGAGAGGGAGTCTGAGAGAAAACAGAGAGAGGGAAAACAGAGAGAGGGAGTGTGAGAGAAAACAGAGAGAGAGGGAGTGTGAGAGAAAACAGAGAGAGGGAAAACAGAGAGAGAGGGAGTGTGAGAGAAAACAGAGAGAGAGGGAGTGTGAGAGAAAACAGAGGTAGAGAAAACAGAGAGAGGGAGTGTGAGAGAAAAGAGAGAGAGTAAGTGTGAGAGAAAACAGAGGGAGAGAAAACAGAGAGAGAGGGAGTGTGAGAGAAAACAGAGAGAGAGGGAGTGTGAGAGAAAACAGAGAGAGGGAGTGTGAGAGAAAAGAGAGAGAGTAAGTGTGAGAGAAAACAGAGGGAGAGAAAACAGAGAGAGGGAGTGTGAGAGAAAACAGAGAGAGAGGGAGTGTGAGAGAAAACAGAGAGGGAGTGTGAGAGAAAACAGAGAGAGAAAACAGAGAGAGGGAGTGTGAGAGAAAACAGAGAGAGGGAGTGTGAGAGAAAAGAGAGAGAGGGAGTGTGAGAGAAAACAGAGAGAGGGAGTGTGAGAGAAAATAGAGAGAGAGAAAACAGAGAGAGAGGGAGTGTGAGAGAAAAAAGAGAGAGAGGGAGTGTGAGAGAAAACAGAGAGAGGGAGTGTGAGAGAAAACAGAGAGGGAAAACAGAGAGAGGGAGTGTGAGAGAAAACAGAGAGAGGGAAAACAGAGAGAGAGGGAGTGTGAGAGAAAACAGAGAGAGGGAGTGTGAGAGAAAACACAGAGAGGGAAAACAGAGAGAGGGAGTGTGAGAGAAAACAGAGAGAGAGGGAGTGTGAGAGAAAACAGAGAGAGGGAAAACAGAGAGAGAGGGAGTGTGAGAGAAAACAGAGAGGGAGTGTGAGAGAAAACAGAGAGAGGGAAAACAGAGAGAGAGGGAGTGTGAGAGTAAACAGAGAGAGAGGGAGTGTGAGAGAAAACAGAGGTAGAGAAAACAGAGAGAGAGGGAGTGTGAGAGAAAACAGAGAGAAAACAGAGAGAGAGGGAGTGTGAGAGAAAACAGAGAGAGGGAGTGTGAGAGAAAAGAGAGAGAGGGAGTGTGAGAGAAAACAGAGAGAGAGAAAACAGAGAGAGAGGGAGTGTGAGAGAAAACAGAGAGGGAGTGTGAGAGAAAACAGAGAGAGGGAGTGTGAGAGAAAACAGAGAGAGGGAGTGTGAGAGAAAACAGAGAGAGGGAGTGTGAGAGAAAACAGAGAGAGGGAGTGTGAGAGAAAATAGAGAGAGAGTAAACAGAGAGAGAGGAAGTGTGAGAGAAAACAGAGAGAGGGAAAACAGAGAGAGAGGGAGTGTGAGAGAAAACAGAGAGAGGGAGTGTGAGAGAAAACAGAGAGAGGGAGTGTGAGAGAAAACAGAGAGAGAGGGAGTGTGAGAGAAAACAGAGAGAGAGGGAGTGTTAGAGAAAACAGAGAGAGGGAATGTGAGAGAAAACAGAGAGAGAAAACAGAGAGAGAGGGAATGTGAGAGAAAACACAGAGAGAGAAAACAGAGAGAGAGGGAGTGTGAGAGAAAACACAGAGAGAGAAAACAGAGAGAGAGGGAGTGTGAGAGAAAACAGAGAGAGAGAAAACAGAGAGAGGGAGTGTGAGAGAAAACAGAGAGAGAGGGAGTGTGAGAGAAAACAGAGAGAGAGAAAACAGAGAGAGAGGGAGTGTGAGAGAAAACAGAGAGAGAGAAAACAGAGAGAGAGGGAGTGTGAGAGAAAACAGAGAGAGAGGGAGTGTGAGAGAAAACAGAGAGAGAGAAAACAGAGAGAGAGGGAGTGTGAGAGAAAACAGAGAGAGAGAAAACAGAGAGAGGGAATGTGAGAGACAACAGAGAGAGAGGGAGTGTGAGAGAAAACAGAGAGAGAGAAAACAGAGAGAGGGAATGTGAGAGAAAACAGAGAGAGAGAAAACAGAGAGAGAGAGAGTGTGAGAGAAAACAGAGAGGGAGTGTGAGAGAAAACAGAGAGGGAGTGTGAGAGAAAACAGAGAGAGAGAAAACAGAGAGGGAGTGTGAGAGAAAACAGAGAGAGAGGGAGTGTGAGAGAAAACAGAGAGAGGGAGTGTGAGAGAATACAGAGAGAGAGGGAGTGTGAGAGAAAACAGAGAGCGGGAGTGTGAGAGAAAACAGAGAGAGGGAGTGAGAGAAAACAGAGAGAGAGAAAACAGGGAGGGGGAGTGTGAGAGAAAACAGAGAGAGGGAGTGTGAGAGAAAACAGAGAGAGAGGGAGTGTGAGAGAAAACAGAGAGAGGGAGTGTGAGAGAAAGCAGAGAGAGAGGGAGTGTGAGAGAAAACAGGGAGAGAAAACAGAGAGACGGAGTGTGAGAGAAAACAGAGAGAGAGAAAACAGAGAGGGGGAGTGTGAGAGAAAACAGAGAGAGGGAGTGTGAGAGAAAACAGAGAGAAGGAGTGTGAGAGAAAACAGAGAGAGAGAGTGTGAGAGAAAACAGAGAGAGGGAGTGTCAGAGAAAACAGAGAGAGGGAGTGTCAGAGAAAACAGAGAGAGAGAAAACAGAGAGAGGGAGTGTGAGAGAAAAGAGAGAGAGAGAAAACAGAGAGAGGGGGAGTGTGAGAGAAAACAGAGAGAGAGAAAACAGAGAGAGGGAGTGTGAGAGAAAACAGAGAGAGAGGGAGTGTGAGAGAAAACAGAGAGAGAGAGTGCGAGAGAAAACAGAGAGAGGGAGTGTGAGAGAAAAGAGAGAGAGGGAGTGTGAGAGAAAACAGAGAGAGAGAAAACAGAGAGAGAGGGAGTGTGAGAGAAAACAGAGAGAGAGAAAACAGAGGGAGTGTCAGGGAAAACAGAGAGGGAGTGTCAGAGAAAACAGAGAGAGAGGGAGTGTGAGAGAAAACACAGAGAGGGAGTGTGAGAGAAAACACAGAGAGGGAGTGTGAGAGAAAACTTAGAGAGAGAAAACAGAGAGAGAGGGAGTGTGAGAGAAAACTGAGAGAGAGAAAACAGAGAGAGAGGGAGTGTGAGAGAAAACAGAGAGAGAGGGAGTGTGAGAAAACAGAGAGAGAGAGGGAGTGTGAGAAAACAGAGAGAGGGAGTGTGAGAGAAAACAGAGAGGGAGTGTGAGAGAAAACAGAGAGAGGGAAAACAGAGAGAGAGGGAGTGTGAGAGTAAACAGAGAGAGAGGGAGTGTGAGAGAAAACAGAGGTAGAGAAAACAGAGAGAGAGGGAGTGTGAGAGAAAACAGAGAGAAAACAGAGAGAGAGGGAGTGTGAGAGAAAACAGAGAGAGGGAGTGTGAGAGAAAAGAGAGAGAGGGAGTGTGAGAGAAAACAGAGAGAGAGAAAACAGAGAGAGAGGGAGTGTGAGAGAAAACAGAGAGGGAGTGTGAGAGAAAACAGAGAGAGGGAGTGTGAGAGAAAACAGAGAGAGGGAGTGTGAGAGAAAACAGAGAGAGGGAGTGTGAGAGAAAACAGAGAGAGGGAGTGTGAGAGAAAATAGAGAGAGAGTAAACAGAGAGAGAGGAAGTGTGAGAGAAAACAGAGAGAGGGAAAACAGAGAGAGAGGGAGTGTGAGAGAAAACAGAGAGAGGGAGTGTGAGAGAAAACAGAGAGAGGGAGTGTGAGAGAAAACAGAGAGAGAGGGAGTGTGAGAGAAAACAGAGAGAGAGGGAGTGTTAGAGAAAACAGAGAGAGGGAATGTGAGAGAAAACAGAGAGAGAAAACAGAGAGAGAGGGAATGTGAGAGAAAACACAGAGAGAGAAAACAGAGAGAGAGGGAGTGTGAGAGAAAACACAGAGAGAGAAAACAGAGAGAGAGGGAGTGTGAGAGAAAACAGAGAGAGAGAAAACAGAGAGAGGGAGTGTGAGAGAAAACAGAGAGAGAGGGAGTGTGAGAGAAAACAGAGAGAGAGAAAACAGAGAGAGAGGGAGTGTGAGAGAAAACAGAGAGAGAGAAAACAGAGAGAGAGGGAGTGTGAGAGAAAACAGAGAGAGAGGGAGTGTGAGAGAAAACAGAGAGAGAGAAAACAGAGAGAGAGGGAGTGTGAGAGAAAACAGAGAGAGAGAAAACAGAGAGAGGGAATGTGAGAGACAACAGAGAGAGAGGGAGTGTGAGAGAAAACAGAGAGAGAGAAAACAGAGAGAGGGAATGTGAGAGAAAACAGAGAGAGAGAAAACAGAGAGAGAGAGAGTGTGAGAGAAAACAGAGAGGGAGTGTGAGAGAAAACAGAGAGGGAGTGTGAGAGAAAACAGAGAGAGAGAAAACAGAGAGGGAGTGTGAGAGAAAACAGAGAGAGAGGGAGTGTGAGAGAAAACAGAGAGAGGGAGTGTGAGAGAATACAGAGAGAGAGGGAGTGTGAGAGAAAACAGAGAGCGGGAGTGTGAGAGAAAACAGAGAGAGGGAGTGAGAGAAAACAGAGAGAGAGAAAACAGGGAGGGGGAGTGTGAGAGAAAACAGAGAGAGGGAGTGTGAGAGAAAACAGAGAGAGAGGGAGTGTGAGAGAAAACAGAGAGAGGGAGTGTGAGAGAAAGCAGAGAGAGAGGGAGTGTGAGAGAAAACAGGGAGAGAAAACAGAGAGACGGAGTGTGAGAGAAAACAGAGAGAGAGAAAACAGAGAGGGGGAGTGTGAGAGAAAACAGAGAGAGGGAGTGTGAGAGAAAACAGAGAGAAGGAGTGTGAGAGAAAACAGAGAGAGAGAGTGTGAGAGAAAACAGAGAGAGGGAGTGTCAGAGAAAACAGAGAGAGGGAGTGTCAGAGAAAACAGAGAGAGAGAAAACAGAGAGAGGGAGTGTGAGAGAAAAGAGAGAGAGAGAAAACAGAGAGAGGGGGAGTGTGAGAGAAAACAGAGAGAGAGAAAACAGAGAGAGGGAGTGTGAGAGAAAACAGAGAGAGAGGGAGTGTGAGAGAAAACAGAGAGAGAGAGTGCGAGAGAAAACAGAGAGAGGGAGTGTGAGAGAAAAGAGAGAGAGGGAGTGTGAGAGAAAACAGAGAGAGAGAAAACAGAGAGAGAGGGAGTGTGAGAGAAAACAGAGAGAGAGAAAACAGAGGGAGTGTCAGGGAAAACAGAGAGGGAGTGTCAGAGAAAACAGAGAGAGAGGGAGTGTGAGAGAAAACACAGAGAGGGAGTGTGAGAGAAAACACAGAGAGGGAGTGTGAGAGAAAACTTAGAGAGAGAAAACAGAGAGAGAGGGAGTGTGAGAGAAAACTGAGAGAGAGAAAACAGAGAGAGAGGGAGTGTGAGAGAAAACAGAGAGAGAGGGAGTGTGAGAAAACAGAGAGAGAGAGGGAGTGTGAGAAAACAGAGAGAGGGAGTGTGAGAGAAAACAGAGAGAGGGAGTGTGAGAGAAAACAGAGAGAGAAAACAGAGAGAGGGAGTGTGAGAGAAAAGAGAGACAGGGAGTGTGAGAGAAAACAGAGAGAGGGAGTGTGAGAGAAAACAGAGAGAGAGAAAACAGAGAGAGAGGGAGTGTGAGAGAAAAAAGAGAGAGAGGGAGTGTGAGAGAAAACAGAGAGAGGGAGTGTGAGAGAAAACAGAGAGGGAAAACAGAGAGAGGGAGTGTGAGAGAAAACAGAGAGAGGGAAAACAGAGAGAGAGGGAGTGTGAGAGAAAACAGAGAGAGGGAGTGTGAGAGAAAACAGAGAGAGGGAGTGTGAGAGAAAACAGAGAGAGAGGGAGTGTGAGAGAAAACAGAGAGAGGGAAAACAGAGAGAGAGGGAGTGTGAGAGAAAACAGAGGGAGTGTGAGAGAAAACAGAGAGAGGGAAAACAGAGAGAGAGGGAGTGTGAGAGTAAACAGAGAGAGAGGGAGTGTGAGAGAAAACAGAGGTAGAGAAAACAGAGAGAGAGGGAGTGTGAGAGAAAACAGAGAGAAAACAGAGAGAGAGGGAGTGTGAGAGAAAACAGAGAGAGGGAGTGTGAGAGAAAAGAGAGAGAGGGAGTGTGAGAGAAAACAGAGAGAGAGAAAACAGAGAGAGGGAGTGTGAGAGAAAACAGAGAGGGAGTGTGAGAGAAAACAGAGAGAGGGAGTGTGAGAGAAAACAGAGAGAGGGAGTGTGAGAGAAAACAGAGAGAGGGAGTGTGAGAGAAAACAGAGAGAGGGAGTGTGAGAGAAAACAGAGAGAGGGAGTGTGAGAGAAAATAGAGAGAGAGTAAACAGAGAGAGAGGAAGTGTGAGAGAAAACAGAGAGAGGGAAAACAGAGAGAGAGGGAGTGTGAGAGAAAACAGAGAGAGGGAGTGTGAGAGAAAACAGAGAGAGGGAGTGTGAGAGAAAACAGAGGGAGAGAAAACAGAGAGAGAGGGAGTGTGAGAGAAAACAGAGAGAGAGGCAACAGAGAGAGGGAGTGTGGTAGAAAACAGGGAGAGAGGGAATGTGAGAGAAAACAGAGGGAGAGAAAACAGAGAGAGAGGGAGTGTGAGAGAAAACAGAGAGAGAGAAAACACAGAGAGGGAGTGTGAGAGGAAACAGAGAGAGGGAAAACAGAGAGAGAGGGAGTGAGAGTAAACAGAGAGAAGGAGTGTGAGAGAAAACAGAGAGAGAGAAAACAGAGAGAGAGGGAGTGTGAGAGAAAACAGAGAGAGAGAAAACAGAGAGAGGGAATGTGAGAGACAACAGAGAGAGGGAGTGTGAGAGAAAACAGAGAGAGAGAAAACAGAGAGAGGGAATGTGAGAGAAAACAGAGAGAGAGAAATCAGAGAGAGAGAGAGTGTGAGAGAAAACGGAGGGAGTGTGAGAGAAAACAGAGAGGGAGTGTGAGAGAAAACAGAGAGAGAGAAAACAGAGAGGGAGTGTGAGAGAAAACAGAGAGAGAGGGAGTGTGAGAGAAAACAGAGAGAGGGAGTGTGAGAGAATACAGAGAGAGGGAGTGTGAGAGAAAACAGAGAGCGGGAGTGTGAGAGAAAACAGAGAGAGGGAGTGAGAGAAAACAGAGAGAGAGAAAACAGGGAGGGGGAGTGTGAGAGAAAACAGAGAGAGGGAGTGTGAGAGAAAACAGAGAGAGAGGGAGTGTGAGAGAAAACAGAGAGAGGGAGTGTGAGAGAAAGCAGAGAGAGAGGGAGTGTGAGAGAAAACAGAGAGAGGGAGTGTGAGAGAAAAGAGAGAGAGTAAGTGTGAGAGAAAACAGAGGGAGAGAAAACAGAGAGAGGGAGTGTGAGAGAAAACAGAGAGAGAGGGAGTGTGAGAGAAAACAGAGAGGGAGTGTGAGAGAAAACAGAGAGAGAAAACAGAGAGAGGGAGTGTGAGAGAAAACAGAGAGAGGGAGTGTGAGAGAAAAGAGAGAGAGGGAGTGTGAGAGAAAACAGAGAGAGGGAGTGTGAGAGAAAATAGAGAGAGAGAAAACAGAGAGAGAGGGAGTGTGAGAGAAAAAAGAGAGAGAGGGAGTGTGAGAGAAAACAGAGAGAGGGAGTGTGAGAGAAAACAGAGAGGGAAAACAGAGAGAGGGAGTGTGAGAGAAAACAGAGAGAGGGAAAACAGAGAGAGAGGGAGTGTGAGAGAAAACAGAGAGAGGGAGTGTGAGAGAAAACACAGAGAGGGAAAACAGAGAGAGGGAGTGTGAGAGAAAACAGAGAGAGAGGGAGTGTGAGAGAAAACAGAGAGAGGGAAAACAGAGAGAGAGGGAGTGTGAGAGAAAACAGAGAGGGAGTGTGAGAGAAAACAGAGAGAGGGAAAACAGAGAGAGAGGGAGTGTGAGAGTAAACAGAGAGAGAGGGAGTGTGAGAGAAAACAGAGGTAGAGAAAACAGAGAGAGAGGGAGTGTGAGAGAAAACAGAGAGAAAACAGAGAGAGAGGGAGTGTGAGAGAAAACAGAGAGAGGGAGTGTGAGAGAAAAGAGAGAGAGGGAGTGTGAGAGAAAACAGAGAGAGAGAAAACAGAGAGAGAGGGAGTGTGAGAGAAAACAGAGAGGGAGTGTGAGAGAAAACAGAGAGAGGGAGTGTGAGAGAAAACAGAGAGAGGGAGTGTGAGAGAAAACAGAGAGAGGGAGTGTGAGAGAAAACAGAGAGAGGGAGTGTGAGAGAAAATAGAGAGAGAGTAAACAGAGAGAGAGGAAGTGTGAGAGAAAACAGAGAGAGGGAAAACAGAGAGAGAGGGAGTGTGAGAGAAAACAGAGAGAGGGAGTGTGAGAGAAAACAGAGAGAGGGAGTGTGAGAGAAAACAGAGAGAGAGGGAGTGTGAGAGAAAACAGAGAGAGAGGGAGTGTTAGAGAAAACAGAGAGAGGGAATGTGAGAGAAAACAGAGAGAGAAAACAGAGAGAGAGGGAATGTGAGAGAAAACACAGAGAGAGAAAACAGAGAGAGAGGGAGTGTGAGAGAAAACACAGAGAGAGAAAACAGAGAGAGAGGGAGTGTGAGAGAAAACAGAGAGAGAGAAAACAGAGAGAGGGAGTGTGAGAGAAAACAGAGAGAGAGGGAGTGTGAGAGAAAACAGAGAGAGAGAAAACAGAGAGAGAGGGAGTGTGAGAGAAAACAGAGAGAGAGAAAACAGAGAGAGAGGGAGTGTGAGAGAAAACAGAGAGAGAGGGAGTGTGAGAGAAAACAGAGAGAGAGAAAACAGAGAGAGAGGGAGTGTGAGAGAAAACAGAGAGAGAGAAAACAGAGAGAGGGAATGTGAGAGACAACAGAGAGAGAGGGAGTGTGAGAGAAAACAGAGAGAGAGAAAACAGAGAGAGGGAATGTGAGAGAAAACAGAGAGAGAGAAAACAGAGAGAGAGAGAGTGTGAGAGAAAACAGAGAGGGAGTGTGAGAGAAAACAGAGAGGGAGTGTGAGAGAAAACAGAGAGAGAGAAAACAGAGAGGGAGTGTGAGAGAAAACAGAGAGAGAGGGAGTGTGAGAGAAAACAGAGAGAGGGAGTGTGAGAGAATACAGAGAGAGAGGGAGTGTGAGAGAAAACAGAGAGCGGGAGTGTGAGAGAAAACAGAGAGAGGGAGTGAGAGAAAACAGAGAGAGAGAAAACAGGGAGGGGGAGTGTGAGAGAAAACAGAGAGAGGGAGTGTGAGAGAAAACAGAGAGAGAGGGAGTGTGAGAGAAAACAGAGAGAGGGAGTGTGAGAGAAAGCAGAGAGAGAGGGAGTGTGAGAGAAAACAGGGAGAGAAAACAGAGAGACGGAGTGTGAGAGAAAACAGAGAGAGAGAAAACAGAGAGGGGGAGTGTGAGAGAAAACAGAGAGAGGGAGTGTGAGAGAAAACAGAGAGAAGGAGTGTGAGAGAAAACAGAGAGAGAGAGTGTGAGAGAAAACAGAGAGAGGGAGTGTCAGAGAAAACAGAGAGAGGGAGTGTCAGAGAAAACAGAGAGAGAGAAAACAGAGAGAGGGAGTGTGAGAGAAAAGAGAGAGAGAGAAAACAGAGAGAGGGGGAGTGTGAGAGAAAACAGAGAGAGAGAAAACAGAGAGAGGGAGTGTGAGAGAAAACAGAGAGAGAGGGAGTGTGAGAGAAAACAGAGAGAGAGAGTGCGAGAGAAAACAGAGAGAGGGAGTGTGAGAGAAAAGAGAGAGAGGGAGTGTGAGAGAAAACAGAGAGAGAGAAAACAGAGAGAGAGGGAGTGTGAGAGAAAACAGAGAGAGAGAAAACAGAGGGAGTGTCAGGGAAAACAGAGAGGGAGTGTCAGAGAAAACAGAGAGAGAGGGAGTGTGAGAGAAAACACAGAGAGGGAGTGTGAGAGAAAACACAGAGAGGGAGTGTGAGAGAAAACTTAGAGAGAGAAAACAGAGAGAGAGGGAGTGTGAGAGAAAACTGAGAGAGAGAAAACAGAGAGAGAGGGAGTGTGAGAGAAAACAGAGAGAGAGGGAGTGTGAGAAAACAGAGAGAGAGAGGGAGTGTGAGAAAACAGAGAGAGGGAGTGTGAGAGAAAACAGAGAGGGAGTGTGAGAGAAAACAGAGAGAGGGAAAACAGAGAGAGAGGGAGTGTGAGAGTAAACAGAGAGAGAGGGAGTGTGAGAGAAAACAGAGGTAGAGAAAACAGAGAGAGAGGGAGTGTGAGAGAAAACAGAGAGAAAACAGAGAGAGAGGGAGTGTGAGAGAAAACAGAGAGAGGGAGTGTGAGAGAAAAGAGAGAGAGGGAGTGTGAGAGAAAACAGAGAGAGAGAAAACAGAGAGAGAGGGAGTGTGAGAGAAAACAGAGAGGGAGTGTGAGAGAAAACAGAGAGAGGGAGTGTGAGAGAAAACAGAGAGAGGGAGTGTGAGAGAAAACAGAGAGAGGGAGTGTGAGAGAAAACAGAGAGAGGGAGTGTGAGAGAAAATAGAGAGAGAGTAAACAGAGAGAGAGGAAGTGTGAGAGAAAACAGAGAGAGGGAAAACAGAGAGAGAGGGAGTGTGAGAGAAAACAGAGAGAGGGAGTGTGAGAGAAAACAGAGAGAGGGAGTGTGAGAGAAAACAGAGAGAGAGGGAGTGTGAGAGAAAACAGAGAGAGAGGGAGTGTTAGAGAAAACAGAGAGAGGGAATGTGAGAGAAAACAGAGAGAGAAAACAGAGAGAGAGGGAATGTGAGAGAAAACACAGAGAGAGAAAACAGAGAGAGAGGGAGTGTGAGAGAAAACACAGAGAGAGAAAACAGAGAGAGAGGGAGTGTGAGAGAAAACAGAGAGAGAGAAAACAGAGAGAGGGAGTGTGAGAGAAAACAGAGAGAGAGGGAGTGTGAGAGAAAACAGAGAGAGAGAAAACAGAGAGAGAGGGAGTGTGAGAGAAAACAGAGAGAGAGAAAACAGAGAGAGAGGGAGTGTGAGAGAAAACAGAGAGAGAGGGAGTGTGAGAGAAAACAGAGAGAGAGAAAACAGAGAGAGAGGGAGTGTGAGAGAAAACAGAGAGAGAGAAAACAGAGAGAGGGAATGTGAGAGACAACAGAGAGAGAGGGAGTGTGAGAGAAAACAGAGAGAGAGAAAACAGAGAGAGGGAATGTGAGAGAAAACAGAGAGAGAGAAAACAGAGAGAGAGAGAGTGTGAGAGAAAACAGAGAGGGAGTGTGAGAGAAAACAGAGAGGGAGTGTGAGAGAAAACAGAGAGAGAGAAAACAGAGAGGGAGTGTGAGAGAAAACAGAGAGAGAGGGAGTGTGAGAGAAAACAGAGAGAGGGAGTGTGAGAGAATACAGAGAGAGAGGGAGTGTGAGAGAAAACAGAGAGCGGGAGTGTGAGAGAAAACAGAGAGAGGGAGTGAGAGAAAACAGAGAGAGAGAAAACAGGGAGGGGGAGTGTGAGAGAAAACAGAGAGAGGGAGTGTGAGAGAAAACAGAGAGAGAGGGAGTGTGAGAGAAAACAGAGAGAGGGAGTGTGAGAGAAAGCAGAGAGAGAGGGAGTGTGAGAGAAAACAGGGAGAGAAAACAGAGAGACGGAGTGTGAGAGAAAACAGAGAGAGAGAAAACAGAGAGGGGGAGTGTGAGAGAAAACAGAGAGAGGGAGTGTGAGAGAAAACAGAGAGAAGGAGTGTGAGAGAAAACAGAGAGAGAGAGTGTGAGAGAAAACAGAGAGAGGGAGTGTCAGAGAAAACAGAGAGAGGGAGTGTCAGAGAAAACAGAGAGAGAGAAAACAGAGAGAGGGAGTGTGAGAGAAAAGAGAGAGAGAGAAAACAGAGAGAGGGGGAGTGTGAGAGAAAACAGAGAGAGAGAAAACAGAGAGAGGGAGTGTGAGAGAAAACAGAGAGAGAGGGAGTGTGAGAGAAAACAGAGAGAGAGAGTGCGAGAGAAAACAGAGAGAGGGAGTGTGAGAGAAAAGAGAGAGAGGGAGTGTGAGAGAAAACAGAGAGAGAGAAAACAGAGAGAGAGGGAGTGTGAGAGAAAACAGAGAGAGAGAAAACAGAGGGAGTGTCAGGGAAAACAGAGAGGGAGTGTCAGAGAAAACAGAGAGAGAGGGAGTGTGAGAGAAAACACAGAGAGGGAGTGTGAGAGAAAACACAGAGAGGGAGTGTGAGAGAAAACTTAGAGAGAGAAAACAGAGAGAGAGGGAGTGTGAGAGAAAACTGAGAGAGAGAAAACAGAGAGAGAGGGAGTGTGAGAGAAAACAGAGAGAGAGGGAGTGTGAGAAAACAGAGAGAGAGAGGGAGTGTGAGAAAACAGAGAGAGGGAGTGTGAGAGAAAACAGAGAGAGGGAGTGTGAGAGAAAACAGAGAGAGAAAACAGAGAGAGGGAGTGTGAGAGAAAAGAGAGACAGGGAGTGTGAGAGAAAACAGAGAGAGGGAGTGTGAGAGAAAACAGAGAGAGAGAAAACAGAGAGAGAGGGAGTGTGAGAGAAAAAAGAGAGAGAGGGAGTGTGAGAGAAAACAGAGAGAGGGAGTGTGAGAGAAAACAGAGAGGGAAAACAGAGAGAGGGAGTGTGAGAGAAAACAGAGAGAGGGAAAACAGAGAGAGAGGGAGTGTGAGAGAAAACAGAGAGAGGGAGTGTGAGAGAAAACAGAGAGAGGGAGTGTGAGAGAAAACAGAGAGAGAGGGAGTGTGAGAGAAAACAGAGAGAGGGAAAACAGAGAGAGAGGGAGTGTGAGAGAAAACAGAGGGAGTGTGAGAGAAAACAGAGAGAGGGAAAACAGAGAGAGAGGGAGTGTGAGAGTAAACAGAGAGAGAGGGAGTGTGAGAGAAAACAGAGGTAGAGAAAACAGAGAGAGAGGGAGTGTGAGAGAAAACAGAGAGAAAACAGAGAGAGAGGGAGTGTGAGAGAAAACAGAGAGAGGGAGTGTGAGAGAAAAGAGAGAGAGGGAGTGTGAGAGAAAACAGAGAGAGAGAAAACAGAGAGAGGGAGTGTGAGAGAAAACAGAGAGGGAGTGTGAGAGAAAACAGAGAGAGGGAGTGTGAGAGAAAACAGAGAGAGGGAGTGTGAGAGAAAACAGAGAGAGGGAGTGTGAGAGAAAACAGAGAGAGGGAGTGTGAGAGAAAACAGAGAGAGGGAGTGTGAGAGAAAATAGAGAGAGAGTAAACAGAGAGAGAGGAAGTGTGAGAGAAAACAGAGAGAGGGAAAACAGAGAGAGAGGGAGTGTGAGAGAAAACAGAGAGAGGGAGTGTGAGAGAAAACAGAGAGAGGGAGTGTGAGAGAAAACAGAGGGAGAGAAAACAGAGAGAGAGGGAGTGTGAGAGAAAACAGAGAGAGAGGCAACAGAGAGAGGGAGTGTGGTAGAAAACAGGGAGAGAGGGAATGTGAGAGAAAACAGAGGGAGAGAAAACAGAGAGAGAGGGAGTGTGAGAGAAAACAGAGAGAGAGAAAACACAGAGAGGGAGTGTGAGAGGAAACAGAGAGAGGGAAAACAGAGAGAGAGGGAGTGAGAGTAAACAGAGAGAAGGAGTGTGAGAGAAAACAGAGAGAGAGAAAACAGAGAGAGAGGGAGTGTGAGAGAAAACAGAGAGAGAGAAAACAGAGAGAGGGAATGTGAGAGACAACAGAGAGAGGGAGTGTGAGAGAAAACAGAGAGAGAGAAAACAGAGAGAGGGAATGTGAGAGAAAACAGAGAGAGAGAAATCAGAGAGAGAGAGAGTGTGAGAGAAAACGGAGGGAGTGTGAGAGAAAACAGAGAGGGAGTGTGAGAGAAAACAGAGAGAGAGAAAACAGAGAGGGAGTGTGAGAGAAAACAGAGAGAGAGGGAGTGTGAGAGAAAACAGAGAGAGGGAGTGTGAGAGAATACAGAGAGAGGGAGTGTGAGAGAAAACAGAGAGCGGGAGTGTGAGAGAAAACAGAGAGAGGGAGTGAGAGAAAACAGAGAGAGAGAAAACAGGGAGGGGGAGTGTGAGAGAAAACAGAGAGAGGGAGTGTGAGAGAAAACAGAGAGAGAGGGAGTGTGAGAGAAAACAGAGAGAGGGAGTGTGAGAGAAAGCAGAGAGAGAGGGAGTGTGAGAGAAAACAGGGAGAGAAAACAGAGAGACGGAGTGTGAGAGAAAACAGAGAGGGGGAGTGTGAGAGAAAACAGAGAGAGGGAGTGTGAGAGAAAACAGAGAGAAGGAGTGTGAGAGAAAACAGAGAGAGAGAGTGTGAGAGAAAACAGAGAGAGGGAGTGTCAGAGAAAACAGAGAGAGGGAGTGTCAGAGAAAACAGAGAGAGAGAAAACAGAGAGAGGGAGTGTGAGAGAAAAGAGAGAGAGAGAAAACAGAGAGAGGGGGAGTGTGAGAGAAAACAGAGAGAGAGAAAACAGAGAGAGGGAGTGTGAGAGAAAACAGAGAGAGAGGGAGTGTGAGCGAAAACAGAGAGAGAGTGTGAGAGAAAACAGAGAGGGAGTGTGAGAGAAAGAGGGAGGGAGTGTGAGAGAAAACAGAGAGAGAGAAAACAGAGAGAGGGAGTGTGAGAGAAAACAGAGAGAGAGAAAACAGAGGGAGTGTCAGGGAAAACAGAGAGGGAGTGTCAGAGAAAACAGAGAGAGAGGGAGTGTGAGAGAAAACACAGAGAGGGAGTGTGAGAGAAAACACAGAGAGGGAGTGTGAGAGAAAACTTAGAGAGAGAAAACAGAGAGAGAGGGAGTGTGAGAGAAAACAGAGGGAGTGTGAGAGAAAACTGAGAGAGAGAAAACAGAGAGAGAGGGAGTGTGAGAGAAAACAGAGAGAGAGGGAGTGTGAGAAAACAGAGAGAGGGAGTGTGAGAGAAAACAGAGAGAGAAAACAGAGAGAGGGAGTGTGAGAGAAAAGAGAGAGAGAAAACAGAGAGAGGGAGTGTGAGAGAAAAGAGAGACAGGGAGTGTGAGAGAAAACAGAGAGAGGGAGTGTGAGAGAAAACGGAGAGAGAGAAAACAGAGAGAGGGAGTGTGAGAGAAAAAAGAGAGAGAGGGAGTGTGAGAGAAAACAGAGAGAGGGAGTGTGAGAGAAAACAGAGAGGGAAAACAGAGAGAGGGAGTGTGAGAGAAAACAGAGAGAGGGAGTCTGAGAGAAAACAGAGAGAGGGAAAACAGAGAGAGGGAGTGTGAGAGAAAACAGAGAGAGAGGGAGTGTGAGAGAAAACAGAGAGAGGGAAAACAGAGAGAGAGGGAGTGTGAGAGAAAACAGAGAGGGAGTGTGAGAGAAAACAGAGAGAGGGAAAACAGAGAGAGAGGGAGTGTGAGAGTAAACAGAGAGAGAGGGAGTGTGAGAGAAAACAGAGGTAGAGAAAACAGAGAGAGAGGGAGTGTGAGAGAAAACAGAGAGAGAGGGAGTGTGAGAGAAAACAGAGAGAGGGAGTGTCAGAGAAAAGACTGAGAGGGAGTGTGAGAGAAAACAGAGAGAGAGAAAACAGAGAGAGAGGGAGTGTGAGAGAAAACAGAGAGGGAGTGTGAGAGAAAACAGAGAGAGGGAGTGTGAGAGAAAACAGAGAGAGGGAGTGAGAGAAAACAGAGAGAGGGAGTGTGAGAGAAAAGAGAGAGGGAGTGTGAGAGAAAACAGAGAGAGGGAGTGTGAGAGAAAATAGAGAGAGAGTAAACAGAGAGAGAGGAAGTGTGAGAGAAAACAGAGAGAGGAAAAACAGAGAGAGAGGGAGTGTGAGAGAAAACAGAGAGAGGGAGTGTGAGAGAAAACAGAGAGAGGGAGTGTGAGAGAAAACAAAGAGAGAGAAAACAGAGAGAGGGAGTGTGGTAGAAAACAGAGAGATAGGGAATGTGAGAGAAAACAGAGAGAGGGAAAACAGAGAGAGAGGGAGTGTGAGAGAAAACAGAGAGGGAGTGTTGAGAAAACAGAGAGAGAAAACAGAGAGAGAGGGAGTGTGAGAGAAAACAGAGAGAGAGAAAACAGAGAGGGAGTGTGAGAGAAAACAGAGAGAGGGAAAACAGAGAGAGGGAGTGTGAGAGAAAACAGAGAGAGGGAAAACAGAGAGAGAGGGAGTGTGAGAGTAAACAGAGAGAGAGGGAGTGTGAGAGAAAACAGAGGTAGAGAAAACAGAGAGAGGGAGTGTGAGAGAAAAGAGAGAGAGTAAGTGTGAGAGAAAACAGAGGGAGAGAAAACAGAGAGAGAGGGAGTGTGAGAGAAAACAGAGAGAGAGGGAGTGTGAGAGAAAACAGAGAGAGGGAGTGTGAGAGAAAAGAGAGAGAGTAAGTGTGAGAGAAAACAGAGGGAGAGAAAACAGAGAGAGGGAGTGTGAGAGAAAACAGAGAGAGAGGGAGTGTGAGAGAAAACAGAGAGGGAGTGTGAGAGAAAACAGAGAGAGAAAACAGAGAGAGGGAGTGTGAGAGAAAACAGAGAGAGGGAGTGTGAGAGAAAAGAGAGAGAGGGAGTGTGAGAGAAAACAGAGAGAGGGAGTGTGAGAGAAAATAGAGAGAGAGAAAACAGAGAGAGAGGGAGTGTGAGAGAAAAAAGAGAGAGAGGGAGTGTGAGAGAAAACAGAGAGAGGGAGTGTGAGAGAAAACAGAGAGGGAAAACAGAGAGAGGGAGTGTGAGAGAAAACAGAGAGAGGGAAAACAGAGAGAGAGGGAGTGTGAGAGAAAACAGAGAGGGAGTGTGAGAGAAAACAGAGAGAGGGAAAACAGAGAGAGGGAGTGTGAGAGAAAACAGAGAGAGAGGGAGTGTGAGAGAAAACAGAGAGAGGGAAAACAGAGAGAGAGGGAGTGTGAGAGAAAACAGAGAGGGAGTGTGAGAGAAAACAGAGAGAGGGAAAACAGAGAGAGAGGGAGTGTGAGAGTAAACAGAGAGAGAGGGAGTGTGAGAGAAAACAGAGGTAGAGAAAACAGAGAGAGAGGGAGTGTGAGAGAAAACAGAGAGAAAACAGAGAGAGAGGGAGTGTGAGAGAAAACAGAGAGAGGGAGTGTGAGAGAAAAGAGAGAGAGGGAGTGTGAGAGAAAACAGAGAGAGAGAAAACAGAGAGAGAGGGAGTGTGAGAGAAAACAGAGAGGGAGTGTGAGAGAAAACAGAGAGAGGGAGTGTGAGAGAAAACAGAGAGAGGGAGTGTGAGAGAAAACAGAGAGAGGGAGTGTGAGAGAAAACAGAGAGAGGGAGTGTGAGAGAAAATAGAGAGAGAGTAAACAGAGAGAGAGGAAGTGTGAGAGAAAACAGAGAGAGGGAAAACAGAGAGAGAGGGAGTGTGAGAGAAAACAGAGAGAGGGAGTGTGAGAGAAAACAGAGAGAGGGAGTGTGAGAGAAAACAGAGGGAGAGAAAACAGAGAGAGAGGGAGTGTGAGAGAAAACAGAGAGAGAGAAAACAGAGAGAGGGAGTGTGGTAGAAAACAGGGAGAGAGGGAATGTGAGAGAAAACAGAGGGAGAGAAAACAGAGAGAGGGAGTGTGAGAGAAAACAGAGAGAGAGAAAACAGAGAGAGGGAGTGTGAGAGGAAACAGAGAGAGGGAAAACAGAGAGAGAGGGAGTGAGAGTAAACAGAGAGAAGGAGTGTGAGAGAAAACAGAGAGAGAAAACAGAGAGAGAGGGAGTGTGAGAGAAAACAGAGAGAGAGAAAACAGAGAGAGGGAATGTGAGAGACAACAGAGAGAGAGGGAGTGTGAGAGAAAACAGAGAGAGAGAAAACAGAGAGAGGGAATGTGAGAGAAAACAGAGAGAGAGAAAACAGAGAGAGAGAGAGTGTGAGAGAAAACGGAGGGAGTGTGAGAGAAAACAGAGAGGGAGTGTGAGAGAAAACAGAGAGAGAGAAAACAGAGAGGGAGTGTGAGAGAAAACAGAGAGAGAGGGAGTGTGAGAGAATACAGAGAGAGGGAGTGTGAGAGAATACAGAGAGAGGGAGTGTGAGAGAAAACAGAGAGCGGGAGTGTGAGAGAAAACAGAGAGAGGGAGTGAGAGAAAACAGAGAGAGAGAAAACAGGGAGGGGGAGTGTGAGAGAAAACAGAGAGAGGGAGTGTGAGAGAAAACAGAGAGAGAGGGAGTGTGAGAGAAAACAGAGAGAGGGAGTGTGAGAGAAAGCAGAGAGAGAGGGAGTGTGAGAGAAAACAGGGAGAGAAAACAGAGAGACGGAGTGTGAGAGAAAACAGAGAGAGAGAAAACAGAGAGGGGGAGTGTGAGAGAAAACAGAGAGAGGGAGTGTGAGAGAAAACAGAGAGAAGGAGTGTGAGAGAAAACAGAGAGAGAGAGTGTGAGAGAAAACAGAGAGAGGGAGTGTCAGAGAAAACAGAGAGAGGGAGTGTCAGAGAAAACAGAGAGAGGGAGTGTGAGAGAAAAGAGAGAGAGAGAAAACAGAGAGAGGGGGAGTGTGAGAGAAAACAGAGAGAGAGAAAACAGAGAGAGGGAGTGTGAGAGAAAACAGAGAGAGAGGGAGTGTGAGCGAAAACAGAAAGAGAGTGTGAGAGAAAACAGAGAGAGGGAGTGTGAGAGAAAAGAGAGAGGGAGTGTGAGAGAAAACAGAGAGAGAGAAAACAGAGAGAGAGGGAGTGTGAGAGAAAACAGAGAGAGAGAAAACAGAGGGAGTGTCAGGGAAAACAGAGAGGGAGTGTCAGAGAAAACAGAGAGAGAGGGAGTGTGAGAGAAAACACAGAGAGGGAGTGTGAGAGAAAACACAGAGGGAGTGTGAGAGAAAACTTAGAGAGAGAAAACAGAGAGAGAGGGAGTGTGAGAGAAAACAGAGAGGGAGTGTGAGAGAAAACTGAGAGAGAGAAAACAGAGAGAGAGGGAGTGTGAGAGAAAACAGAGAGAGAGAAAACAGAGAGAGAGGGAGTGTGAGAAAACAGAGAGAGGGAGTGTGAGAGAAAACAGAGAGAGAAAACAGAGAGAGGGAGTGTGAGAGAAAAGAGAGAGAGAAAACAGAGAGAGGGAGTGTGAGAGAAAAGAGAGACAGGGAGTGTGAGAGAAAACAGCGAGAGGGAGTGTGAGAGAAAACAGAGAGAGAGAAAACAGAGAGAGAGGGAGTGTGAGAGAAAAATTAGAGAGAGGGAGTGTGAGAGAAAACAGAGAGAGGGAGTGTGAGAGAAAACAGAGAGGGAAAACAGAGAGAGGGAGTCTGAGAGAAAACAGAGAGAGGGAAAACAGAGAGAGGGAGTGTGAGAGAAAACAGAGAGAGAGGGAGTGTGAGAGAAAACAGAGAGAGGGAAAACAGAGAGAGAGGGAGTGTGAGAGAAAACAGAGAGAGAGGGAGTGTGAGAGAAAACAGAGGTAGAGAAAACAGAGAGAGGGAGTGTGAGAGAAAAGAGAGAGAGTAAGTGTGAGAGAAAACAGAGGGAGAGAAAACAGAGAGAGAGGGAGTGTGAGAGAAAACAGAGAGAGAGGGAGTGTGAGAGAAAACAGAGAGAGGGAGTGTGAGAGAAAAGAGAGAGAGTAAGTGTGAGAGAAAACAGAGGGAGAGAAAACAGAGAGAGGGAGTGTGAGAGAAAACAGAGAGAGAGGGAGTGTGAGAGAAAACAGAGAGGGAGTGTGAGAGAAAACAGAGAGAGAAAACAGAGAGAGGGAGTGTGAGAGAAAACAGAGAGAGGGAGTGTGAGAGAAAAGAGAGAGAGGGAGTGTGAGAGAAAACAGAGAGAGGGAGTGTGAGAGAAAATAGAGAGAGAGAAAACAGAGAGAGAGGGAGTGTGAGAGAAAAAAGAGAGAGAGGGAGTGTGAGAGAAAACAGAGAGAGGGAGTGTGAGAGAAAACAGAGAGGGAAAACAGAGAGAGGGAGTGTGAGAGAAAACAGAGAGAGGGAAAACAGAGAGAGAGGGAGTGTGAGAGAAAACAGAGAGAGGGAGTGTGAGAGAAAACACAGAGAGGGAAAACAGAGAGAGGGAGTGTGAGAGAAAACAGAGAGAGAGGGAGTGTGAGAGAAAACAGAGAGAGGGAAAACAGAGAGAGAGGGAGTGTGAGAGAAAACAGAGAGGGAGTGTGAGAGAAAACAGAGAGAGGGAAAACAGAGAGAGAGGGAGTGTGAGAGTAAACAGAGAGAGAGGGAGTGTGAGAGAAAACAGAGGTAGAGAAAACAGAGAGAGAGGGAGTGTGAGAGAAAACAGAGAGAAAACAGAGAGAGAGGGAGTGTGAGAGAAAACAGAGAGAGGGAGTGTGAGAGAAAAGAGAGAGAGGGAGTGTGAGAGAAAACAGAGAGAGAGAAAACAGAGAGAGAGGGAGTGTGAGAGAAAACAGAGAGGGAGTGTGAGAGAAAACAGAGAGAGGGAGTGTGAGAGAAAACAGAGAGAGGGAGTGTGAGAGAAAACA
This sequence comes from Prionace glauca, assembly GCA_037974335.1. Classification (NCBI taxonomy): domain Eukaryota; kingdom Metazoa; phylum Chordata; class Chondrichthyes; order Carcharhiniformes; family Carcharhinidae; genus Prionace; species Prionace glauca. The sequence goes on along the minus strand of CM075749.1, from coordinate 2,061,984 downwards.
GAGAGAGGGAGTGTGAGAGAAAACAGAGAGAGGGAGTGTGAGAGAAAATAGAGAGAGTAAACAGAGAGAGAGGAAGTGTGAGAGAAAACAGAGAGAGGGAAAACAGAGAGAGAGGGAGTGTGAGAGAAAACAGAGAGAGGGAGTGTGAGAGAAAACAGAGAGAGGGAGTGTGAGAGAAAACAGAGGGAGAGAAAACAGAGAGAGAGGGAGTGTGAGAGAAAACAGAGAGAGAGAAAACAGAGAGAGGGAGTGTGGTAGAAAACAGGGAGAGAGGGAATGTGAGAGAAAACAGAGGGAGAGAAAACAGAGAGAGAGGGAGTGTGAGAGAAAACAGAGAGAGAGAAAACAGAGAGGGGGAGTGTGAGAGAAAACAGAGAGAGGGAGTGTGAGAGAAAACAGAGAGAAGGAGTGTGAGAGAAAACAGAGAGAGAGAGTGTGAGAGAAAACAGAGAGAGGGAGTGTCAGAGAAAACAGAGAGAGGGAGTGTCAGAGAAAACAGAGAGAGGGAGTGTGAGAGAAAAGAGAGAGAGAGAAAACAGAGAGAGGGGGAGTGTGAGAGAAAACAGAGAGAGAGAAAACAGAGAGAGGGAGTGTGAGAGAAAACAGAGAGAGAGGGAGTGTGAGCGAAAACAGAAAGAGAGTGTGAGAGAAAACAGAGAGAGGGAGTGTGAGAGAAAAGAGAGAGGGAGTGTGAGAGAAAACAGAGAGAGAGAAAACAGAGAGAGAGGGAGTGTGAGAGAAAACAGAGAGAGAGAAAACAGAGGGAGTGTCAGGGAAAACAGAGAGGGAGTGTCAGAGAAAACAGAGAGAGAGGGAGTGTGAGAGAAAACACAGAGAGGGAGTGTGAGAGAAAACACAGAGAGGGAGTGTGAGAGAAAACTTAGAGAGAGAAAACAGAGAGAGAGGGAGTGTGAGAGAAAACAGAGAGGGAGTGTGAGAGAAAACTGAGAGAGAGAAAACAGAGAGAGAGGGAGTGTGAGAGAAAACAGAGAGAGAGAAAACAGAGAGAGAGGGAGTGTGAGAAAACAGAGAGAGGGAGTGTGAGAGAAAACAGAGAGAGAAAACAGAGAGAGGGAGTGTGAGAGAAAAGAGAGAGAGAAAACAGAGAGAGGGAGTGTGAGAGAAAAGAGAGACAGGGAGTGTGAGAGAAAACAGCGAGAGGGAGTGTGAGAGAAAACAGAGAGAGAGAAAACAGAGAGAGAGGGAGTGTGAGAGAAAAATTAGAGAGAGGGAGTGTGAGAGAAAACAGAGAGAGGGAGTGTGAGAGAAAACAGAGAGGGAAAACAGAGAGAGGGAGTCTGAGAGAAAACAGAGAGAGGGAAAACAGAGAGAGGGAGTGTGAGAGAAAACAGAGAGAGAGGGAGTGTGAGAGAAAACAGAGAGAGGGAAAACAGAGAGAGAGGGAGTGTGAGAGAAAACAGAGAGGGAGTGTGAGAGAAAACAGAGAGAGGGAAAACAGCGAGAGAGGGAGTGTGAGAGTAAACAGAGAGAGAGGGAGTGTGAGAGAAAACAGGTAGAGAAAACAGAGAGAGAGGGAGTGTGAGAGAAAACAGAGAGAGAGGGAGTGTGAGAGAAAACAGAGAAAGAGAAAACAGAGAGAGGGAGTGTGAGAGAAAACAGAGAGAGAGGGAGTGTGAGAGAAAACAGAGAGAGGGAATGTGAGAGAAAACAGAGAAAGAAAAAACAGAGACAGGGAGTGTGAGAGAAAACAGAGAGAGGGAGTGTTGAGAAAACAGAGAGAGAAAACAGAGAGAGAGGGAGTGTGAGAGAAAACAGAGAGAGAGAAAACAGAGAGGGAGTGTGAGAGAAAACAGAGAGAGGGAAAACAGAGAGAGAGGGAGTGTAAGAGAAAACAGAGAGAGGGAAAACAGAGAGAGAGGGAGTGTGAGAGTAAACAGAGAGAGAGGGAGTGTGAGAGAAAACAGAGGTAGAGAAAACAGAGAGAGGGAGTGTGAGAGAAAACAGAGAGGGAGTGTGAGAGAAAACAGAGAGAGGGAGTGTGAGAGAAAAGAGAGAGTAAGTGTGAGAGAAAACAGGGAGAGAAAACAGAGAGAGAGGGAGTGTGAGAGAAAACAGAGAGAGAGGGAGTGTGAGAGAAAACAGAGAGGGAGTGTGAGAGAAAACAGAGAGAGAAAACAGAGAGAGGGAGTGTGAGAGAAAACAGAGAGAGGGAGTGTGAGAGAAAAGAGAGAGGGAGTGTGAGAGAAAACAGAGAGAGGGAGTGTGAGAGAAAATAGAGAGAGAGAAAACAGAGAGAGAGGAAGTGTGAGAGAAAACAGAGAGAGGGAAAACAGAGAGAGAGGGAGTGTGAGAGAAAACAGAGAGGGAGTGTGAGAGAAATTAGAGAGAGAGGGAGTGTGAGAGAAAACAGAGGGAGAGAAAACAGAGAGAGAGGGAGTGTGAGAGAAAACAGAGAGAGAGAAAACAGAGAGAGGGAGTGTGGTAGAAAACAGAGAGATAGGGAATGTGAGAGAAAACAGAGAGAGGGAAAACAGAGAGAGAGGGAGTGTGAGAGAAAACAGAGAGGGAGTGTTGAGAAAACAGAGAGAGAAAACAGAGAGAGAGGGAGTGTGAGAGAAAACAGAGAGAGAGAAAACAGAGAGGGAGTGTGAGAGAAAACAGAGAGAGGGAAAACAGAGAGAGGGAGTGTGAGAGAAAACAGAGAGAGGGAAAACAGAGAGAGAGGGAGTGTGAGAGAAAACAGAGGTAGAGAAAACAGAGAGAGGGAGTGTGAGAGAAAAGAGAGAGAGTAAGTGTGAGAGAAAACAGAGGGAGAGAAAACAGAGAGAGAGGGAGTGTGAGAGAAAACAGAGAGAGAGGGAGTGTGAGAGAAAACAGAGAGAGGGAGTGTGAGAGAAAAGAGAGAGAGTAAGTGTGAGAGAAAACAGAGGGAGAGAAAACAGAGAGAGGGAGTGTGAGAGAAAACAGAGAGAGAGGGAGTGTGAGAGAAAACAGAGAGGGAGTGTGAGAGAAAACAGAGAGAGAAAACAGAGAGAGGGAGTGTGAGAGAAAACAGAGAGAGGGAGTGTGAGAGAAAAGAGAGAGAGGGAGTGTGAGAGAAAACAGAGAGAGGGAGTGTGAGAGAAAATAGAGAGAGAGAAAACAGAGAGAGAGGGAGTGTGAGAGAAAAAAGAGAGAGAGGGAGTGTGAGAGAAAACAGAGAGAGGGAGTGTGAGAGAAAACAGAGAGGGAAAACAGAGAGAGGGAGTGTGAGAGAAAACAGAGAGAGGGAAAACAGAGAGAGAGGGAGTGTGAGAGAAAACAGAGAGAGGGAGTGTGAGAGAAAACAGAGAGAGGGAAAACAGAGAGAGGGAGTGTGAGAGAAAACAGAGAGAGAGGGAGTGTGAGAGAAAACAGAGAGAGGGAAAACAGAGAGAGAGGGAGTGTGAGAGAAAACAGAGAGGGAGTGTGAGAGAAAACAGAGAGAGGGAAAACAGAGAGAGAGGGAGTGTGAGAGTAAACAGAGAGAGAGGGAGTGTGAGAGAAAACAGAGGTAGAGAAAACAGAGAGAGAGGGAGTGTGAGAGAAAACAGAGAGAAAACAGAGAGAGAGGGAGTGTGAGAGAAAACAGAGAGAGGGAGTGTGAGAGAAAAGAGAGAGAGGGAGTGTGAGAGAAAACAGAGAGAGAGAAAACAGAGAGAGAGGGAGTGTGAGAGAAAACAGAGAGGGAGTGTGAGAGAAAACAGAGAGAGGGAGTGTGAGAGAAAACAGAGAGAGGGAGTGTGAGAGAAAACAGAGAGAGGGAGTGTGAGAGAAAACAGAGAGAGGGAGTGTGAGAGAAAATAGAGAGAGAGTAAACAGAGAGAGAGGAAGTGTGAGAGAAAACAGAGAGAGGGAAAACAGAGAGAGAGGGAGTGTGAGAGAAAACAGAGAGAGGGAGTGTGAGAGAAAACAGAGAGAGGGAGTGTGAGAGAAAACAGAGGGAGAGAAAACAGAGAGAGAGGGAGTGTGAGAGAAAACAGAGAGAGAGAAAACAGAGAGAGGGAGTGTGGTAGAAAACAGGGAGAGAGGGAATGTGAGAGAAAACAGAGGGAGAGAAAACAGAGAGAGAGGGAGTGTGAGAGAAAACAGAGAGAGAGAAAACAGAGAGAGGGAGTGTGAGAGGAAACAGAGAGAGGGAAAACAGAGAGAGAGGGAGTGAGAGTAAACAGAGAGAAGGAGTGTGAGAGAAAACAGAGAGAGAAAACAGAGAGAGAGGGAGTGTGAGAGAAAACAGAGAGAGAGAAAACAGAGAGAGGGAATGTGAGAGAAAACAGAGAGAGAGAAAACAGAGAGAGAGAGAGTGTGAGAGAAAACGGAGGGAGTGTGAGAGAAAACAGAGAGGGAGTGTGAGAGAAAACAGAGAGAGAGAAAACAGAGAGGGAGTGTGAGAGAAAACAGAGAGAGAGGGAGTGTGAGAGAATACAGAGAGAGGGAGTGTGAGAGAATACAGAGAGAGGGAGTGTGAGAGAAAACAGAGAGCGGGAGTGTGAGAGAAAACAGAGAGAGGGAGTGAGAGAAAACAGAGAGAGAGAAAACAGGGAGGGGGAGTGTGAGAGAAAACAGAGAGAGGGAGTGTGAGAGAAAACAGAGAGAGAGGGAGTGTGAGAGAAAACAGAGAGAGGGAGTGTGAGAGAAAGCAGAGAGAGAGGGAGTGTGAGAGAAAACAGGGAGAGAAAACAGAGAGACGGAGTGTGAGAGAAAACAGAGAGAGAGAAAACAGAGAGGGGGAGTGTGAGAGAAAACAGAGAGAGGGAGTGTGAGAGAAAACAGAGAGAAGGAGTGTGAGAGAAAACAGAGAGAGAGAGTGTGAGAGAAAACAGAGAGAGGGAGTGTCAGAGAAAACAGAGAGAGGGAGTGTCAGAGAAAACAGAGAGAGGGAGTGTGAGAGAAAAGAGAGAGAGAGAAAACAGAGAGAGGGGGAGTGTGAGAGAAAACAGAGAGAGAGAAAACAGAGAGAGGGAGTGTGAGAGAAAACAGAGAGAGAGGGAGTGTGAGCGAAAACAGAAAGAGAGTGTGAGAGAAAACAGAGAGAGGGAGTGTGAGAGAAAAGAGAGAGGGAGTGTGAGAGAAAACAGAGAGAGAGAAAACAGAGAGAGAGGGAGTGTGAGAGAAAACAGAGAGAGAGGGAGTGTGAGAGAAAACAGAGAGAGGGAAAACAGAGAGAGAGGGAGTGTGAGAGAAAACAGAGAGGGAGTGTTGAGAAAACAGAGAGAGAAAACAGAGAGAGAGGGAGTGTGAGAGAAAACAGAGAGAGAGAAAACAGAGAGGGAGTGTGAGAGAAAACAGAGAGAGGGAAAACAGAGAGAGGGAGTGTGAGAGAAAACAGAGAGAGGGAAAACAGAGAGAGAGGGAGTGTGAGAGTAAACAGAGAGAGAGGGAGTGTGAGAGAAAACAGAGGTAGAGAAAACAGAGAGGGAGTGTGAGAGAAAAGAGAGAGAGTAAGTGTGAGAGAAAACAGAGGGAGAGAAAACAGAGAGAGAGGGAGTGTGAGAGAAAACAGAGAGAGAGGGAGTGTGAGAGAAAACAGAGAGAGGGAGTGTGAGAGAAAAGAGAGAGAGTAAGTGTGAGAGAAAACAGAGGGAGAGAAAACAGAGAGAGGGAGTGTGAGAGAAAACAGAGAGAGAGGGAGTGTGAGAGAAAACAGAGAGGGAGTGTGAGAGAAAACAGAGAGAGGGAAAACAGAGAGAGAGGGAGTGTAAGAGAAAACAGAGAGAGGGAAAACAGAGAGAGAGGGAGTGTGAGAGTAAACAGAGAGAGAGGGAGTGTGAGAGAAAACAGAGGTAGAGAAAACAGAGAGAGGGAGTGTGAGAGAAAACAGAGAGGGAGTGTGAGAGAAAACAGAGAGAGGGAGTGTGAGAGAAAAGAGAGAGTAAGTGTGAGAGAAAACAGGGAGAGAAAACAGAGAGAGAGGGAGTGTGAGAGAAAACAGAGAGAGAGGGAGTGTGAGAGAAAACAGAGAGGGAGTGTGAGAGAAAACAGAGAGAGAAAACAGAGAGAGGGAGTGTGAGAGAAAACAGAGAGAGGGAGTGTGAGAGAAAAGAGAGAGGGAGTGTGAGAGAAAACAGAGAGAGGGAGTGTGAGAGAAAATAGAGAGAGAGAAAACAGAGAGAGAGGAAGTGTGAGAGAAAACAGAGAGAGGGAAAACAGAGAGAGAGGGAGTGTGAGAGAAAACAGAGAGGGAGTGTGAGAGAAATTAGAGAGAGAGGGAGTGTGAGAGAAAACAGAGGGAGAGAAAACAGAGAGAGAGGGAGTGTGAGAGAAAACAGAGAGAGAGAAAACAGAGAGAGGGAGTGTGGTAGAAAACAGAGAGATAGGGAATGTGAGAGAAAACAGAGAGAGGGAAAACAGAGAGAGAGGGAGTGTGAGAGAAAACAGAGAGGGAGTGTTGAGAAAACAGAGAGAGAAAACAGAGAGAGAGGGAGTGTGAGAGAAAACAGAGAGAGAGAAAACAGAGAGGGAGTGTGAGAGAAAACAGAGAGAGGGAAAACAGAGAGAGGGAGTGTGAGAGAAAACAGAGAGAGGGAAAACAGAGAGAGAGGGAGTGTGAGAGTAAACAGAGAGAGAGGGAGTGTGAGAGAAAACAGAGGTAGAGAAAACAGAGAGAGGGAGTGTGAGAGAAAAGAGAGAGAGTAAGTGTGAGAGAAAACAGAGGGAGAGAAAACAGAGAGAGAGGGAGTGTGAGAGAAAACAGAGAGAGAGGGAGTGTGAGAGAAAACAGAGAGAGGGAGTGTGAGAGAAAAGAGAGAGAGTAAGTGTGAGAGAAAACAGAGGGAGAGAAAACAGAGAGAGGGAGTGTGAGAGAAAACAGAGAGAGAGGGAGTGTGAGAGAAAACAGAGAGGGAGTGTGAGAGAAAACAGAGAGAGAAAACAGAGAGAGGGAGTGTGAGAGAAAACAGAGAGAGGGAGTGTGAGAGAAAAGAGAGAGAGGGAGTGTGAGAGAAAACAGAGAGAGGGAGTGTGAGAGAAAATAGAGAGAGAGAAAACAGAGAGAGAGGGAGTGTGAGAGAAAAAAGAGAGAGAGGGAGTGTGAGAGAAAACAGAGAGAGGGAGTGTGAGAGAAAACAGAGAGGGAAAACAGAGAGAGGGAGTGTGAGAGAAAACAGAGAGAGGGAAAACAGAGAGAGAGGGAGTGTGAGAGAAAACAGAGAGAGGGAGTGTGAGAGAAAACAGAGAGAGGGAAAACAGAGAGAGGGAGTGTGAGAGAAAACAGAGAGAGAGGGAGTGTGAGAGAAAACAGAGAGAGGGAAAACAGAGAGAGAGGGAGTGTGAGAGAAAACAGAGAGGGAGTGTGAGAGAAAACAGAGAGAGGGAAAACAGAGAGAGAGGGAGTGTGAGAGTAAACAGAGAGAGAGGGAGTGTGAGAGAAAACAGAGGTAGAGAAAACAGAGAGAGAGGGAGTGTGAGAGAAAACAGAGAGAAAACAGAGAGAGAGGGAGTGTGAGAGAAAACAGAGAGAGGGAGTGTGAGAGAAAAGAGAGAGAGGGAGTGTGAGAGAAAACAGAGAGAGAGAAAACAGAGAGAGAGGGAGTGTGAGAGAAAACAGAGAGGGAGTGTGAGAGAAAACAGAGAGAGGGAGTGTGAGAGAAAACAGAGAGAGGGAGTGTGAGAGAAAACAGAGAGAGGGAGTGTGAGAGAAAACAGAGAGAGGGAGTGTGAGAGAAAATAGAGAGAGAGTAAACAGAGAGAGAGGAAGTGTGAGAGAAAACAGAGAGAGGGAAAACAGAGAGAGAGGGAGTGTGAGAGAAAACAGAGAGAGGGAGTGTGAGAGAAAACAGAGAGAGGGAGTGTGAGAGAAAACAGAGGGAGAGAAAACAGAGAGAGAGGGAGTGTGAGAGAAAACAGAGAGAGAGAAAACAGAGAGAGGGAGTGTGGTAGAAAACAGGGAGAGAGGGAATGTGAGAGAAAACAGAGGGAGAGAAAACAGAGAGAGAGGGAGTGTGAGAGAAAACAGAGAGAGAGAAAACAGAGAGAGGGAGTGTGAGAGGAAACAGAGAGAGGGAAAACAGAGAGAGAGGGAGTGAGAGTAAACAGAGAGAAGGAGTGTGAGAGAAAACAGAGAGAGAAAACAGAGAGAGAGGGAGTGTGAGAGAAAACAGAGAGAGAGAAAACAGAGAGAGGGAATGTGAGAGACAACAGAGAGAGAGGGAGTGTGAGAGAAAACAGAGAGAGAGAAAACAGAGAGGGAATGTGAGAGAAAACAGAGAGAGAGAGAGTGTGAGAGAAAACGGAGGGAGTGTGAGAGAAAACAGAGAGGGAGTGTGAGAGAAAACAGAGAGAGAGAAAACAGAGAGGGAGTGTGAGAGAAAACAGAGAGAGAGGGAGTGTGAGAGAATACAGAGAGAGGGAGTGTGAGAGAATACAGAGAGAGGGAGTGTGAGAGAAAACAGAGAGCGGGAGTGTGAGAGAAAACAGAGAGAGGGAGTGAGAGAAAACAGAGAGAGAGAAAACAGGGAGGGGGAGTGTGAGAGAAAACAGAGAGAGGGAGTGTGAGAGAAAACAGAGAGAGAGGGAGTGTGAGAGAAAACAGAGAGAGGGAGTGTGAGAGAAAGCAGAGAGAGAGGGAGTGTGAGAGAAAACAGGGAGAGAAAACAGAGAGACGGAGTGTGAGAGAAAACAGAGAGAGAGAAAACAGAGAGGGGGAGTGTGAGAGAAAACAGAGAGAGGGAGTGTGAGAGAAAACAGAGAGAAGGAGTGTGAGAGAAAACAGAGAGAGAGAGTGTGAGAGAAAACAGAGAGAGGGAGTGTCAGAGAAAACAGAGAGAGGGAGTGTCAGAGAAAACAGAGAGAGGGAGTGTGAGAGAAAAGAGAGAGAGAGAAAACAGAGAGAGGGGGAGTGTGAGAGAAAACAGAGAGAGAGAAAACAGAGAGAGGGAGTGTGAGAGAAAACAGAGAGAGAGGGAGTGTGAGCGAAAACAGAAAGAGAGTGTGAGAGAAAACAGAGAGAGGGAGTGTGAGAGAAAAGAGAGAGGGAGTGTGAGAGAAAACAGAGAGAGAGAAAACAGAGAGAGAGGGAGTGTGAGAGAAAACAGAGAGAGAGGGAGTGTGAGAGAAAACAGAGAGAGGGAAAACAGAGAGAGAGGGAGTGTGAGAGAAAACAGAGAGGGAGTGTTGAGAAAACAGAGAGAGAAAACAGAGAGAGAGGGAGTGTGAGAGAAAACAGAGAGAGAGAAAACAGAGAGGGAGTGTGAGAGAAAACAGAGAGAGGGAAAACAGAGAGAGGGAGTGTGAGAGAAAACAGAGAGAGGGAAAACAGAGAGAGAGGGAGTGTGAGAGTAAACAGAGAGAGAGGGAGTGTGAGAGAAAACAGAGGTAGAGAAAACAGAGAGAGGGAGTGTGAGAGAAAAGAGAGAGAGTAAGTGTGAGAGAAAACAGAGGGAGAGAAAACAGAGAGAGAGGGAGTGTGAGAGAAAACAGAGAGAGAGGGAGTGTGAGAGAAAACAGAGAGAGGGAGTGTGAGAGAAAAGAGAGAGAGTAAGTGTGAGAGAAAACAGAGGGAGAGAAAACAGAGAGAGGGAGTGTGAGAGAAAACAGAGAGAGAGGGAGTGTGAGAGAAAACAGAGAGGGAGTGTGAGAGAAAACAGAGAGAGAAAACAGAGAGAGGGAGTGTGAGAGAAAACAGAGAGAGGGAGTGTGAGAGAAAAGAGAGAGAGGGAGTGTGAGAGAAAACAGAGAGAGGGAGTGTGAGAGAAAATAGAGAGAGAGAAAACAGAGAGAGAGGGAGTGTGAGAGAAAAAAGAGAGAGAGGGAGTGTGAGAGAAAACAGAGAGAGGGAGTGTGAGAGAAAACAGAGAGGGAAAACAGAGAGAGGGAGTGTGAGAGAAAACAGAGAGAGGGAAAACAGAGAGAGAGGGAGTGTGAGAGAAAACAGAGAGAGGGAGTGTGAGAGAAAACAGAGAGAGGGAAAACAGAGAGAGGGAGTGTGAGAGAAAACAGAGAGAGAGGGAGTGTGAGAGAAAACAGAGAGAGGGAAAACAGAGAGAGAGGGAGTGTGAGAGAAAACAGAGAGGGAGTGTGAGAGAAAACAGAGAGAGGGAAAACAGAGAGAGAGGGAGTGTGAGAGTAAACAGAGAGAGAGGGAGTGTGAGAGAAAACAGAGGTAGAGAAAACAGAGAGAGAGGGAGTGTGAGAGAAAACAGAGAGAAAACAGAGAGAGAGGGAGTGTGAGAGAAAACAGAGAGAGGGAGTGTGAGAGAAAAGAGAGAGAGGGAGTGTGAGAGAAAACAGAGAGAGAGAAAACAGAGAGGGAGGGAGTGTGAGAGAAAACAGAGAGGGAGTGTGAGAGAAAACAGAGAGAGGGAGTGTGAGAGAAAACAGAGAGAGGGAGTGTGAGAGAAAACAGAGAGAGGGAGTGTGAGAGAAAACAGAGAGAGGGAGTGTGAGAGAAAATAGAGAGAGAGTAAACAGAGAGAGAGGAAGTGTGAGAGAAAACAGAGAGAGGGAAAACAGAGAGAGAGGGAGTGTGAGAGAAAACAGAGAGAGGGAGTGTGAGAGAAAACAGAGAGAGGGAGTGTGAGAGAAAACAGAGGGAGAGAAAACAGAGAGAGAGGGAGTGTGAGAGAAAACAGAGAGAGAGAAAACAGAGAGAGGGAGTGTGGTAGAAAACAGGGAGAGAGGGAATGTGAGAGAAAACAGAGGGAGAGAAAACAGAGAGAGAGGGAGTGTGAGAGAAAACAGAGAGAGAGAAAACAGAGAGAGGGAGTGTGAGAGGAAACAGAGAGAGGGAAAACAGAGAGAGAGGGAGTGAGAGTAAACAGAGAGAAGGAGTGTGAGAGAAAACAGAGAGAGAAAACAGAGAGAGAGGGAGTGTGAGAGAAAACAGAGAGAGAGAAAACAGAGAGAGGGAATGTGAGAGACAACAGAGAGAGAGGGAGTGTGAGAGAAAACAGAGAGAGAGAAAACAGAGAGAGGGAATGTGAGAGAAAACAGAGAGAGAGAAAACAGAGAGAGAGAGAGTGTGAGAGAAAACGGAGGGAGTGTGAGAGAAAACAGAGAGGGAGTGTGAGAGAAAACAGAGAGAGAGAAAACAGAGAGGGAGTGTGAGAGAAAACAGAGAGAGAGGGAGTGTGAGAGAATACAGAGAGAGGGAGTGTGAGAGAATACAGAGAGAGGGAGTGTGAGAGAAAACAGAGAGCGGGAGTGTGAGAGAAAACAGAGAGAGGGAGTGAGAGAAAACAGAGAGAGAGAAAACAGGGAGGGGGAGTGTGAGAGAAAACAGAGAGAGGGAGTGTGAGAGAAAACAGAGAGAGAGGGAGTGTGAGAGAAAACAGAGAGAGGGAGTGTGAGAGAAAGCAGAGAGAGAGGGAGTGTGAGAGAAAACAGGGAGAGAAAACAGAGAGACGGAGTGTGAGAGAAAACAGAGAGAGAGAAAACAGAGAGGGGGAGTGTGAGAGAAAACAGAGAGAGGGAGTGTGAGAGAAAACAGAGAGAAGGAGTGTGAGAGAAAACAGAGAGAGAGAGTGTGAGAGAAAACAGAGAGAGGGAGTGTCAGAGAAAACAGAGAGAGGGAGTGTCAGAGAAAACAGAGAGAGGGAGTGTCAGAGAAAACAGAGAGAGAGAAAACAGAGAGAGGGGGAGTGTGAGAGAAAACAGAGAGAGAGAAAACAGAGAGAGGGAGTGTGAGAGAAAACAGAGAGAGAGGGAGTGTGAGCGAAAACAGAAAGAGAGTGTGAGAGAAAACAGAGAGAGGGAGTGTGAGAGAAAAGAGAGAGGGAGTGTGAGAGAAAACAGAGAGAGAGAAAACAGAGAGAGAGGGAGTGTGAGAGAAAACAGAGAGAGAGAAAACAGAGGGAGTGTCAGGGAAAACAGAGAGGGAGTGTCAGAGAAAACAGAGAGAGAGGGAGTGTGAGAGAAAACACAGAGAGGGAGTGTGAGAGAAAACACAGAGAGGGAGTGTGAGAGAAAACTTAGAGAGAGAAAACAGAGAGAGAGGGAGTGTGAGAGAAAACAGAGAGAGGGAGTGTGAGAGAACACAGAGAGGGAAAACAGAGAGAGGGAGTCTGAGAGAAAACAGAGAGAGGGAAAACAGAGAGAGGGAGTGTGAGAGAAAACAGAGAGAGAGGGAGTGTGAGAGAAAACAGAGAGAGGGAAAACAGAGAGAGAGGGAGTGTGAGAGAAAACAGAGAGGGAGTGTGAGAGAAAACAGAGAGAGGGAAAACAGAGAGAGAGGGAGTGTGAGAGTAAACAGAGAGAGAGGGAGTGTGAGAGAAAACAGGTAGAGAAAACAGAGAGAGAGGGAGTGTGAGAGAAAACAGAGAGAAAACAGAGAGAGAGGGAGTGTGAGAGAAAACAGAGAGAGGGAGTGTCAGAGAAAAGACTGAGAGGGAGTGTGAGAGAAAACAGAGAGAGAGAAAACAGAGAGAGAGGGAGTGTGAGAGAAAACAGAGAGGGAGTGTGAGAGAAAACAGAGAGAGGGAGTGTGAGAGAAAACAGAGAGAGGGAGTGTGAGAGAAAAGAGAGAGGGAGTGTGAGAGAAAACAGAGAGAGGGAGTGTGAGAGAAAATAGAGAGAGAGTAAACAGAGAGAGAGGAAGTGTGAGAGAAAACAGAGAGAGGAAAAACAGAGAGAGAGGGAGTGTGAGAGAAAACAGAGAGAGGGAGTGTGAGAGAAAACAGAGAGAGAAAACAGAGAGAGAGGGAGTGTGGTAGAAAACAGGGAGAGAGGGAATGTGAGAGAAAACAGAGGGAGAGAAAACAGAGAGAGAGGGAGTGTGCGAGAAAACAGAGAGAGAGAAAACAGAGAGAGGGAGTGTGAGAGGAAACAGAGAGAGGGAAAACAGAGAGAGAGGGAGTGAGAGTAAACAGAGAGAAGGAGTGTGAGAGAAAACAGAGGTAGAGAAAACAGAGAGAGAGTGTGAGAGTAAACAGAGAGAGAGGGAGTGTGAGAGAAAACAGAGACAGGGAGTGTGAGAGAAAACAGTGAGAGAGAAAACAGAGAGAGGGAGTGTGAGAGAAAACAGTGAGAGAGAAAACAGAGAGAGGGAGTGTGAGAGAAAACAGAGAGAGAGAGTGAGAGAAAACAGAGAGAGAGGGAGTGTGAGAGAAAACAGAGAGAGAGGGAGTGTGAGAGAAAACAGAGAGAGAGGGAGTGTGAGAGAAAACAGAGAGAGAGGGAGTGTGAGAGAAAACAGAGAAAGAAAACAGAGAGAGGGAGTGTGAGAGAAAACAGAGAGAGAGGGAGTGTGAGAGAAAACAGAGAGAGGGAATGTGAGAGAAAACAGAGAAAGAAAAAACAGAGACAGGGAGTGTGAGAGAAAACAGAGAGAGGGAGTGTTGAGAAAACAGAGAGAGAAAACAGAGAGAGAGGGAGTGTGAGAGAAAACAGAGAGAGAGAAAACAGAGAGGGAGTGTGAGAGAAAACAGAGAGAGGGAAAGCAGAGAGAGAGGGAGTGTAAGAGAAAACAGAGAGAGGGAAAACAGAGAGAGAGGGAGTGTGAGAGTAAACAGAGAGAGAGGGAGTGTGAGAGAAAACAGAGAGAGGGAGTGTGAGAGAAAAGAGAGAGAGGGAGTGTGAGAGAAAACAGAGAGAGAGAAAACAGAGAGAGGGAGTGTGAGAGAAAACAGAGAGGGAGTGTGAGAGAAAACAGAGAGAGGGAGTGTGAGAGAAAACAGAGAGAGGGAGTGTGAGAGAAAACAGAGAGAGGGAGTGTGAGAGAAAACAGAGAGAGGGAGTGTGAGAGAAAACAGAGAGAGGGAGTGTGAGAGAAAATAGAGAGAGAGTAAACAGAGAGAGAGGAAGTGAGAGAAAACAGAGAGAGGGAAAACAGAGAGAGAGGGAGTGTGAGAGAAAACAGAGAGAGGGAGTGTGAGAGAAAACAGAGAGAGGGAGTGTGAGAGAAAACAGAGAGAGGGAGTGTGAGAGAAAACAGAGGGAGAGAAAACAGAGAGAGAGGGAGTGTGAGAGAAAACAGAGAGAGAGAAAACAGAGAGAGGGAGTGTGGTAGAAAACAGGGAGAGAGGGAATGTGAGAGAAAACAGAGGGAGAGAAAACAGAGAGAGAGGGAGTGTGAGAGAAAACAGAGAGAGAGAAAACACAGAGAGGGAGTGTGAGAGGAAACAGAGAGAGGGAAAACAGAGAGAGAGGGAGTGAGAGTAAACAGAGAGAAGGAGTGTGAGAGAAAACAGAGAGAGAGAAAACAGAGAGAGAGGGAGTGTGAGAGAAAACAGGGAGAGAGAAAACAGAGAGAGGGAATGTGAGAGACAACAGAGAGAGAGGGAGTGTGAGAGAAAACAGAGAGAGAGAAAACAGAGAGAGGGAATGTGAGAGAAAACAGAGAGAGAGAAAACAGAGAGAGAGAGAGTGTGAGAGAAAACGGAGGGAGTGTGAGAGAAAACAGAGAGGGAGTGTGAGAGAAAACAGAGAGAGAGAAAACAGAGAGGGAGTGTGAGAGAAAACAGAGAGAGAGGGAGTGTGAGAGAAAACAGAGAGAGGGAGTGTGAGAGAATACAGAGAGAGGGAGTGTGAGAGAAAACAGAGAGCGGGAGTGTGAGAGAAAACAGAGAGAGGGAGTGAGAGAAAACAGAGAGAGAGAAAACAGGGAGGGGGAGTGTGAGAGAAAACAGAGAGAGGGAGTGTGAGAGAAAACAGAGAGAGAGGGAGTGTGAGAGAAAACAGAGAGAGAGGGAGTGTGAGAGAAAACAGGGAGAGAAAACAGAGAGACGGAGTGTGAGAGAAAACAGAGAGGGGGAGTGTGAGAGAAAACAGAGAGAGGGAGTGTGAGAGAAAACAGAGAGAAGGAGTGTGAGAGAAAACAGAGAGAGAGAGTGTGAGAGAAAACAGAGAGAGGGAGTGTCAGAGAAAACAGAGAGAGGGAGTGTCAGAGAAAACAGAGAGAGAGAAAACAGAGAGAGGGAGTGTGAGAGAAAAGAGAGAGAGAGAAAACAGAGAGAGGGGGAGTGTGAGAGAAAACAGAGAGAGAGAAAACAGAGAGAGGGAGTGTGAGAGAAAACAGAGAGAGAGGGAGTGTGAGCGAAAACAGAGAGAGAGTGTGAGAGAAAACAGAGAGGGAGTGTGAGAGAAAAGAGAGAGAGGGAGTGTGAGAGAAAACAGAGAGAGAGAAAACAGAGAGAGAGGGAGTGTGAGAGAAAACAGAGAGAGAGAAAACAGAGGGAGTGTCAGGGAAAACAGAGAGGGAGTGTCAGAGAAAACAGAGAGAGAGGGAGTGTGAGAGAAAACACAGAGAGGGAGTGTGAGAGAAAACACAGAGAGGGAGTGTGAGAGAAAACTTAGAGAGAGAAAACAGAGAGAGAGGGAGTGTGAGAGAAAACAGAGGGAGTGTGAGAGAAAACTGAGAGAGAGAAAACAGAGAGAGAGGGAGTGTGAGAGAAAACAGAGAGAGAGGGAGTGTGAGAAAACAGAGAGAGGGAGTGTGAGAGAAAACAGAGAGAGAAAACAGAGAGAGGGAGTGTGAGAGAAAAGAGAGAGAGAAAACAGAGAGAGGGAGTGTGAGAGAAAAGAGAGACAGGGAGTGTGAGAGAAAACAGAGAGAGGGAGTGTGAGAGAAAACGGAGAGAGAGAAAACAGAGAGAGGGAGTGTGAGAGAAAAAAGAGAGAGAGGGAGTGTGAGAGAAAACAGAGAGAGGGAGTGTGAGAGAAAACAGAGAGGGAAAACAGAGAGAGGGAGTGTGAGAGAAAACAGAGAGAGGGAGTCTGAGAGAAAACAGAGAGAGGGAAAACAGAGAGAGGGAGTGTGAGAGAAAACAGAGAGAGAGGGAGTGTGAGAGAAAACAGAGAGAGGGAAAACAGAGAGAGAGGGAGTGTGAGAGAAAACAGAGAGGGAGTGTGAGAGAAAACAGAGAGAGGGAAAACAGAGAGAGAGGGAGTGTGAGAGTAAACAGAGAGAGAGGGAGTGTGAGAGAAAACAGAGGTAGAGAAAACAGAGAGAGAGGGAGTGTGAGAGAAAACAGAGAGAAAACAGAGAGAGAGGGAGTGTGAGAGAAAACAGAGAGAGGGAGTGTCAGAGAAAAGACTGAGAGGGAGTGTGAGAGAAAACAGAGAGAGAGAAAACAGAGAGAGAGGGAGTGTGAGAGAAAACAGAGAGGGAGTGTGAGAGAAAACAGAGAGAGGGAGTGTGAGAGAAAACAGAGAGAGGGAGTGAGAGAAAACAGAGAGAGGGAGTGTGAGAGAAAAGAGAGAGGGAGTGTGAGAGAAAACAGAGAGAGGGAGTGTGAGAGAAAATAGAGAGAGAGTAAACAGAGAGAGAGGAAGTGTGAGAGAAAACAGAGAGAGGAAAAACAGAGAGAGAGGGAGTGTGAGAGAAAACAGAGAGAGGGAGTGTGAGAGAAAACAGAGAGAGGGAGTGTGAGAGAAAACAGAGAGAGAGAAAACAGAGAGAGAGGGAGTGTGGTAGAAAACAGGGAGAGAGGGAATGTGAGAGAAAACAGAGGGAGAGAAAACAGAGAGAGAGGGAGTGTGAGAGAAAACAGAGAGAGAGAAAACAGAGAGAGGGAGTGTGAGAGGAAACAGAGAGAGAGGGAGTGAGAGTAAACAGAGAGAAGGAGTGTGAGAGAAAACAGTGAGAGGGAGTGTGAGAGAAAACAGTGAGAGAGAAAACAGAGAGAGGGAGTGTGAGAGAAAACAGTGAGAGAGAAAACAGAGAGGGAGTGTGAGAGAAAACAGAGAGAGAGAGTGAGAGAAAACAGAGAGAGGGAGTGTGAGAGAAAACAGAGAGAGAGGGAGTGTGAGAGAAAACAGAGAGAGAGGGAGTGTGAGAGAAAACAGAGAGAGAGGGAGTGTGAGAGAAAACAGAGAGAGAGGGAGTGTGAGAGAAAACAGAGAAAGAGAAAACAGAGAGAGGGAGTGTGAGAGAAAACAGAGAGAGAGGGAGTGTGAGAGAAAACAGAGAGAGGGAATGTGAGAGAAAACAGAGAAAGAAAAAACAGAGACAGGGAGTGTGAGAGAAAACAGAGAGAGGGAGTGTTGAGAAAACAGAGAGAGAAAACAGAGAGAGAGGGAGTGTGAGAGAAAACAGAGAGAGAGAAAACAGAGAGGGAGTGTGAGAGAAAACAGAGAGAGGGAAAACAGAGAGAGAGGGAGTGTAAGAGAAAACAGAGAGAGGGAAAACAGAGAGAGAGGGAGTGTGAGAGTAAACAGAGAGAGAGGGAGTGTGAGAGAAAACAGAGGTAGAGAAAACAGAGAGAGGGAGTGTGAGAGAAAACAGAGAGGGAGTGTGAGAGAAAACAGAGAGAGGGAGTGTGAGAGAAAAGAGAGAGAGTAAGTGTGAGAGAAAACAGGGAGAGAAAACAGAGAGAGAGGGAGTGTGAGAGAAAACAGAGAGAGAGGGAGTGTGAGAGAAAACAGAGAGGGAGTGTGAGAGAAAACAGAGAGAGAAAACAGAGAGAGGGAGTGTGAGAGAAAACAGAGAGAGGGAGTGTGAGAGAAAAGAGAGAGGGAGTGTGAGAGAAAACAGAGAGAGGGAGTGTGAGAGAAAATAGAGAGAGAGAAAACAGAGAGAGAGGAAGTGTGAGAGAAAACAGAGAGAGGGAAAACAGAGAGAGAGGGAGTGTGAGAGAAAACAGAGAGGGAGTGTGAGAGAAATTAGAGAGAGAGGGAGTGTGAGAGAAAACAGAGGGAGAGAAAACAGAGAGAGAGGGAGTGTGAGAGAAAACAGAGAGAGAGAAAACAGAGAGAGGGAGTGTGGTAGAAAACAGAGAGATAGGGAATGTGAGAGAAAACAGAGAGAGGGAAAACAGAGAGAGAGGGAGTGTGAGAGAAAACAGAGAGGGAGTGTTGAGAAAACAGAGAGAGAAAACAGAGAGAGAGGGAGTGTGAGAGAAAACAGAGAGAGGGAGTGTCAGAGAAAAGACTGAGAGGGAGTGTGAGAGAAAACAGAGAGAGAGAAAACAGAGAGAGAGGGAGTGTGAGAGAAAACAGAGAGGGAGTGTGAGAGAAAACAGAGAGAGGGAGTGTGAGAGAAAACAGAGAGAGGGAGTGAGAGAAAACAGAGAGAGGGAGTGTGAGAGAAAAGAGAGAGGGAGTGTGAGAGAAAACAGAGAGAGGGAGTGTGAGAGAAAATAGAGAGAGAGTAAACAGAGAGAGAGGAAGTGTGAGAGAAAACAGAGAGAGGAAAAACAGAGAGAGAGGGAGTGTGAGAGAAAACAGAGAGAGGGAGTGTGAGAGAAAACAGAGAGAGGGAGTGTGAGAGAAAACAAAGAGAGAGAAAACAGAGAGAGGGAGTGTGGTAGAAAACAGAGAGATAGGGAATGTGAGAGAAAACAGAGAGAGGGAAAACAGAGAGAGAGGGAGTGTGAGAGAAAACAGAGAGGGAGTGTTGAGAAAACAGAGAGAGAAAACAGAGAGAGAGGGAGTGTGAGAGAAAACAGAGAGAGAGAAAACAGAGAGGGAGTGTGAGAGAAAACAGAGAGAGGGAAAACAGAGAGAGGGAGTGTGAGAGAAAACAGAGAGAGGGAAAACAGAGAGAGAGGGAGTGTGAGAGTAAACAGAGAGAGAGGGAGTGTGAGAGAAAACAGAGGTAGAGAAAACAGAGAGAGGGAGTGTGAGAGAAAAGAGAGAGAGTAAGTGTGAGAGAAAACAGAGGGAGAGAAAACAGAGAGAGAGGGAGTGTGAGAGAAAACAGAGAGAGAGGGAGTGTGAGAGAAAACAGAGAGAGGGAGTGTGAGAGAAAAGAGAGAGAGTAAGTGTGAGAGAAAACAGAGGGAGAGAAAACAGAGAGAGAGGGAGTGTGAGAGAAAACAGAGAGAGAGGGAGTGTGAGAGAAAACAGAGAGGGAGTGTGAGAGAAAACAGAGAGAGAAAACAGAGAGAGGGAGTGTGAGAGAAAACAGAGAGAGGGAGTGTGAGAGAAAAGAGAGAGAGGGAGTGTGAGAGAAAACAGAGAGAGGGAGTGTGAGAGAAAATAGAGAGAGAGAAAACAGAGAGAGAGGGAGTGTGAGAGAAAAAAGAGAGAGAGGGAGTGTGAGAGAAAACAGAGAGAGGGAGTGTGAGAGAAAACAGAGAGGGAAAACAGAGAGAGGGAGTGTGAGAGAAAACAGAGAGAGGGAAAACAGAGAGAGAGGGAGTGTGAGAGAAAACAGAGAGAGGGAGTGTGAGAGAAAACAGAGAGAGGGAAAACAGAGAGAGGGAGTGTGAGAGAAAACAGAGAGAGAGGGAGTGTGAGAGAAAACAGAGAGAGGGAAAACAGAGAGAGAGGGAGTGTGAGAGAAAACAGAGAGGGAGTGTGAGAGAAAACAGAGAGAGGGAGTGTGAGAGAAAACAGAGAGAGGGAGTGAGAGAAAACAGAGAGAGGGAGTGTGAGAGAAAAGAGAGAGGGAGTGTGAGAGAAAACAGAGAGAGGGAGTGTGAGAGAAAATAGAGAGAGAGTAAACAGAGAGAGAGGAAGTGTGAGAGAAAACAGAGAGAGGAAAAACAGAGAGAGAGGGAGTGTGAGAGAAAACAGAGAGAGGGAGTGTGAGAGAAAACAGAGAGAGGGAGTGTGAGAGAAAACAGAGAGAGAGAAAACAGAGAGAGAGGGAGTGTGGTAGAAAACAGGGAGAGAGGGAATGTGAGAGAAAACAGAGGGAGAGAAAACAGAGAGAGAGGGAGTGTGAGAGAAAACAGAGAGAGAGAAAACAGAGAGAGGGAGTGTGAGAGGAAACAGAGAGAGAGGGAGTGAGAGTAAACAGAGAGAAGGAGTGTGAGAGAAAACAGTGAGAGGGAGTGTGAGAGAAAACAGTGAGAGAGAAAACAGAGAGAGGGAGTGTGAGAGAAAACAGTGAGAGAGAAAACAGAGAGGGAGTGTGAGAGAAAACAGAGAGAGAGAGTGAGAGAAAACAGAGAGAGGGAGTGTGAGAGAAAACAGAGAGAGAGGGAGTGTGAGAGAAAACAGAGAGAGAGGGAGTGTGAGAGAAAACAGAGAGAGAGGGAGTGTGAGAGAAAACAGAGAGAGAGGGAGTGTGAGAGAAAACAGAGAAAGAGAAAACAGAGAGAGGGAGTGTGAGAGAAAACAGAGAGAGAGGGAGTGTGAGAGAAAACAGAGAGAGGGAATGTGAGAGAAAACAGAGAAAGAAAAAACAGAGACAGGGAGTGTGAGAGAAAACAGAGAGAGGGAGTGTTGAGAAAACAGAGAGAGAAAACAGAGAGAGAGGGAGTGTGAGAGAAAACAGAGAGAGAGAAAACAGAGAGGGAGTGTGAGAGAAAACAGAGAGAGGGAAAACAGAGAGAGAGGGAGTGTAAGAGAAAACAGAGAGAGGGAAAACAGAGAGAGAGGGAGTGTGAGAGTAAACAGAGAGAGAGGGAGTGTGAGAGAAAACAGAGGTAGAGAAAACAGAGAGAGGGAGTGTGAGAGAAAACAGAGAGGGAGTGTGAGAGAAAACAGAGAGAGGGAGTGTGAGAGAAAAGAGAGAGAGTAAGTGTGAGAGAAAACAGGGAGAGAAAACAGAGAGAGAGGGAGTGTGAGAGAAAACAGAGAGAGAGGGAGTGTGAGAGAAAACAGAGAGGGAGTGTGAGAGAAAACAGAGAGAGAAAACAGAGAGAGGGAGTGTGAGAGAAAACAGAGAGAGGGAGTGTGAGAGAAAAGAGAGAGGGAGTGTGAGAGAAAACAGAGAGAGGGAGTGTGAGAGAAAATAGAGAGAGAGAAAACAGAGAGAGAGGAAGTGTGAGAGAAAACAGAGAGAGGGAAAACAGAGAGAGAGGGAGTGTGAGAGAAAACAGAGAGGGAGTGTGAGAGAAATTAGAGAGAGAGGGAGTGTGAGAGAAAACAGAGGGAGAGAAAACAGAGAGAGAGGGAGTGTGAGAGAAAACAGAGAGAGAGAAAACAGAGAGAGGGAGTGTGGTAGAAAACAGAGAGATAGGGAATGTGAGAGAAAACAGAGAGAGGGAAAACAGAGAGAGAGGGAGTGTGAGAGAAAACAGAGAGGGAGTGTTGAGAAAACAGAGAGAGAAAACAGAGAGAGAGGGAGTGTGAGAGAAAACAGAGAGAGGGAGTGTCAGAGAAAAGACTGAGAGGGAGTGTGAGAGAAAACAGAGAGAGAGAAAACAGAGAGAGAGGGAGTGTGAGAGAAAACAGAGAGGGAGTGTGAGAGAAAACAGAGAGAGGGAGTGTGAGAGAAAACAGAGAGAGGGAGTGAGAGAAAACAGAGAGAGGGAGTGTGAGAGAAAAGAGAGAGGGAGTGTGAGAGAAAACAGAGAGAGGGAGTGTGAGAGAAAATAGAGAGAGAGTAAACAGAGAGAGAGGAAGTGTGAGAGAAAACAGAGAGAGGAAAAACAGAGAGAGAGGGAGTGTGAGAGAAAACAGAGAGAGGGAGTGTGAGAGAAAACAGAGAGAGGGAGTGTGAGAGAAAACAAAGAGAGAGAAAACAGAGAGAGGGAGTGTGGTAGAAAACAGAGAGATAGGGAATGTGAGAGAAAACAGAGAGAGGGAAAACAGAGAGAGAGGGAGTGTGAGAGAAAACAGAGAGGGAGTGTTGAGAAAACAGAGAGAGAAAACAGAGAGAGAGGGAGTGTGAGAGAAAACAGAGAGAGAGAAAACAGAGAGGGAGTGTGAGAGAAAACAGAGAGAGGGAAAACAGAGAGAGGGAGTGTGAGAGAAAACAGAGAGAGGGAAAACAGAGAGAGAGGGAGTGTGAGAGTAAACAGAGAGAGAGGGAGTGTGAGAGAAAACAGAGGTAGAGAAAACAGAGAGAGGGAGTGTGAGAGAAAAGAGAGAGAGTAAGTGTGAGAGAAAACAGAGGGAGAGAAAACAGAGAGAGAGGGAGTGTGAGAGAAAACAGAGAGAGAGGGAGTGTGAGAGAAAACAGAGAGAGGGAGTGTGAGAGAAAAGAGAGAGAGTAAGTGTGAGAGAAAACAGAGGGAGAGAAAACAGAGAGAGAGGGAGTGTGAGAGAAAACAGAGAGAGAGGGAGTGTGAGAGAAAACAGAGAGGGAGTGTGAGAGAAAACAGAGAGAGAAAACAGAGAGAGGGAGTGTGAGAGAAAACAGAGAGAGGGAGTGTGAGAGAAAAGAGAGAGAGGGAGTGTGAGAGAAAACAGAGAGAGGGAGTGTGAGAGAAAATAGAGAGAGAGAAAACAGAGAGAGAGGGAGTGTGAGAGAAAAAAGAGAGAGAGGGAGTGTGAGAGAAAACAGAGAGAGGGAGTGTGAGAGAAAACAGAGAGGGAAAACAGAGAGAGGGAGTGTGAGAGAAAACAGAGAGAGGGAAAACAGAGAGAGAGGGAGTGTGAGAGAAAACAGAGAGAGGGAGTGTGAGAGAAAACAGAGAGAGGGAAAACAGAGAGAGGGAGTGTGAGAGAAAACAGAGAGAGAGGGAGTGTGAGAGAAAACAGAGAGAGGGAAAACAGAGAGAGAGGGAGTGTGAGAGAAAACAGAGAGGGAGTGTGAGAGAAAACAGAGAGAGGGAAAACAGAGAGAGAGGGAGTGTGAGAGTAAACAGAGAGAGAGGGAGTGTGAGAGAAAACAGAGAGAAAACAGAGAGAGAGGGAGTGTGAGAGAAAACAGAGAGAGGGAGTGTGAGAGAAAAGAGAGAGAGGGAGTGTGAGAGAAAACAGAGAGAGAGAAAACAGAGAGAGAGGGAGTGTGAGAGAAAACAGAGAGGGAGTGTGAGAGAAAACAGAGAGAGGGAGTGTGAGAGAAAACAGAGAGAGGGAGTGTGAGAGAAAACAGAGAGAGGGAGTGTGAGAGAAAACAGAGAGAGGGAGTGTGAGAGAAAATAGAGAGAGAGTAAACAGAGAGAGAGGAAGTGTGAGAGAAAACAGAGAGAGGGAAAACAGAGAGAGAGGGAGTGTGAGAGAAAACAGAGAGAGGGAGTGTGAGAGAAAACAGAGAGAGGGAGTGTGAGAGAAAACAGAGGGAGAGAAAACAGAGAGAGAGGGAGTGTGAGAGAAAACAGAGAGAGAGAAAACAGAGAGAGGGAGTGTGGTAGAAAACAGGGAGAGAGGGAATGTGAGAGAAAACAGAGGGAGAGAAAACAGAGAGAGAGGGAGTGTGAGAGAAAACAGAGAGAGAGAAAACAGAGAGAGGGAGTGTGAGAGGAAACAGAGAGAGGGAAAACAGAGAGAGGGAGTGAGAGTAAACAGAGAGAAGGAGTGTGAGAGAAAACAGAGAGAGAAAACAGAGAGAGAGGGAGTGTGAGAGAAAACAGAGAGAGAGAAAACAGAGAGAGGGAATGTGAGAGACAACAGAGAGAGAGGGAATGTGAGAGAAAACAGAGAGAGAGAGAGTGTGAGAGAATACAGAGAGAGGGAGTGTGAGAGAATACAGAGAGGGAGTGTGAGAGAAAACAGAGAGAGAGAAAACAGAGAGGGAGTGTGAGAGAAAACAGAGAGAGAGGGAGTGTGAGAGAATACAGAGAGAGGGAGTGTGAGAGAATACAGAGAGAGGGAGTGTGAGAGAAAACAGAGAGCGGGAGTGTGAGAGAAAACAGAGAGAGGGAGTGAGAGAAAACAGAGAGAGAGAAAACAGGGAGGGGGAGTGTGAGAGAAAACAGAGAGAGGGAGTGTGAGAGAAAACAGAGAGAGAGGGAGTGTGAGAGAAAACAGAGAGAGGGAGTGTGAGAGAAAGCAGAGAGAGAGGGAGTGTGAGAGAAAACAGGGAGAGAAAACAGAGAGACGGAGTGTGAGAGAAAACAGAGAGGGGGAGTGTGAGAGAAAACAGAGAGAGGGAGTGTGAGAGAAAACAGAGAGAAGGAGTGTGAGAGAAAACAGAGAGAGAGAGTGTGAGAGAAAACAGAGAGAGGGAGTGTCAGAGAAAACAGAGAGAGGGAGTGTCAGAGAAAACAGAGAGAGGGAGTGTGAGAGAAAAGAGAGAGAGAGAAAACAGAGAGAGGGGGAGTGTGAGAGAAAACAGAGAGAGAGAAAACAGAGAGAGGGAGTGTGAGAGAAAACAGAGAGAGAGGGAGTGTGAGCGAAAACAGAAAGAGAGTGTGAGAGAAAACAGAGAGAGGGAGTGTGAGAGAAAAGAGAGAGGGAGTGTGAGAGAAAACAGAGAGAGAGAAAACAGAGAGAGAGGGAGTGTGAGAGAAAACAGAGAGAGAGAAAACAGAGGGAGTGTCAGGGAAAACAGAGAGGGAGTGTCAGAGAAAACAGAGAG
This sequence comes from Prionace glauca, assembly GCA_037974335.1. Classification (NCBI taxonomy): domain Eukaryota; kingdom Metazoa; phylum Chordata; class Chondrichthyes; order Carcharhiniformes; family Carcharhinidae; genus Prionace; species Prionace glauca. Next base: position 2,037,992 of record CM075749.1, on the reverse strand, counting down.
AGAGGGAGTGTGAGAGAAAACACAGAGAGGGAGTGTGAGAGAAAACACAGAGAGGGAGTGTGAGAGAAAACTTAGAGAGAGAAAACAGAGAGAGAGGGAGTGTGAGAGAAAACAGAGAGGGAGTGTGAGAGAAAACTGAGAGAGAGAAAACAGAGAGAGAGGGAGTGTGAGAGAAAACAGAGAGAGAGAAAACAGAGAGAGAGGGAGTGTGAGAAAACAGAGAGAGGGAGTGTGAGAGAAAACAGAGAGAGAAAACAGAGAGAGGGAGTGTGAGAGAAAAGAGAGAGAGAAAACAGAGAGAGGGAGTGTGAGAGAAAAGAGAGACAGGGAGTGTGAGAGAAAACAGCGAGAGGGAGTGTGAGAGAAAACAGAGAGAGAGAAAACAGAGAGAGAGGGAGTGTGAGAGAAAAATTAGAGAGAGGGAGTGTGAGAGAAAACAGAGAGAGGGAGTGTGAGAGAAAACAGAGAGGGAAAACAGAGAGAGGGAGTCTGAGAGAAAACAGAGAGAGGGAAAACAGAGAGAGGGAGTGTGAGAGAAAACAGAGAGAGAGGGAGTGTGAGAGAAAACAGAGAGAGGGAAAACAGAGAGAGAGGGAGTGTGAGAGAAAACAGAGAGGGAGTGTGAGAGAAAACAGAGAGAGGGAAAACAGAGAGAGAGGGAGTGTGAGAGTAAACAGAGAGAGAGGGAGTGTGAGAGAAAACAGAGGTAGAGAAAACAGAGAGAGAGGGAGTGTGAGAGAAAACAGAGAGAAAACAGAGAGAGAGGGAGTGTGAGAGAAAACAGAGAGAGGGAGTGTCAGAGAAAAGACTGAGAGGGAGTGTGAGAGAAAACAGAGAGAGATAAAACAGAGAGAGAGGGAGTGTGAGAGAAAACAGAGAGGGAGTGTGAGAGAAAACAGAGAGAGGGAGTGTGAGAGAAAACAGAGAGAGGGAGTGTGAGAGAAAAGAGAGAGGGAGTGTGAGAGAAAACAGAGAGAGGGAGTGTGAGAGAAAATAGAGAGAGAGTAAACAGAGAGAGAGGAAGTGTGAGAGAAAACAGAGAGAGGAAAAACAGAGAGAGAGGGAGTGTGAGAGAAAACAGAGAGAGGGAGTGTGAGAGAAAACAGAGAGAGAAAACAGAGAGAGAGGGAGTGTGGTAGAAAACAGGGAGAGAGGGAATGTGAGAGAAAACAGAGGGAGAGAAAACAGAGAGAGAGGGAGTGTGAGAGAAAACAGAGAGAGAGAAAACAGAGAGAGGGAGTGTGAGAGGAAACAGAGAGAGGGAAAACAGAGAGAGAGGGAGTGAGAGTAAACAGAGAGAAGGAGTGTGAGAGAAAACAGAGGTAGAGAAAACAGAGAGAGAGTGTGAGAGTAAACAGAGAGAGAGGGAGTGTGAGAGAAAACAGAGACAGGGAGTGTGAGAGAAAACAGTGAGAGAGAAAACAGAGAGAGGGAGTGTGAGAGAAAACAGTGAGAGAGAAAACAGAGAGAGGGAGTGTGAGAGAAAACAGAGAGAGAGAGTGAGAGAAAACAGAGAGAGAGGGAGTGTGAGAGAAAACAGAGAGAGAGGGAGTGTGAGAGAAAACAGAGAGAGAGGGAGTGTGAGAGAAAACAGAGAGAGAGGGAGTGTGAGAGAAAACAGAGAAAGAGAAAACAGAGAGAGGGAGTGTGAGAGAAAACAGAGAGAGAGGGAGTGTGAGAGAAAACAGAGAGAGGGAATGTGAGAGAAAACAGAGAAAGAAAAAACAGAGACAGGGAGTGTGAGAGAAAACAGAGAGAGGGAGTGTTGAGAAAACAGAGAGAGAAAACAGAGAGAGAGGGAGTGTGAGAGAAAACAGAGAGAGAGAAAACAGAGAGGGAGTGTGAGAGAAAACAGAGAGAGGGAAAGCAGAGAGAGAGGGAGTGTAAGAGAAAACAGAGAGAGGGAAAACAGAGAGAGAGGGAGTGTGAGAGTAAACAGAGAGAGAGGGAGTGTGAGAGAAAACAGAGGTAGAGAAAACAGAGAGAGGGAGTGTGAGAGAAAACAGAGAGGGAGTGTGAGAGAAAACAGAGAGAGGGAGTGTGAGAGAAAAGAGAGAGAGTAAGTGTGAGAGAAAACAGGGAGAGAAAACAGAGAGAGAGGGAGTGTGAGAGAAAACAGAGAGAGAGGGAGTGTGAGAGAAAACAGAGAGGGAGTGTGAGAGAAAACAGAGAGAGAAAACAGAGAGAGGGAGTGTGAGAGAAAACAGAGAGAGGGAGTGTGAGAGAAAAGAGAGAGAGGGAGTGTGAGAGAAAACAGAGAGAGGGAGTGTGAGAGAAAATAGAGAGAGAGAAAACAGAGAGAGAGGAAGTGTGAGAGAAAACAGAGAGAGGGAAAACAGAGAGAGAGGGAGTGTGAGAGAAAACAGAGAGAGGGAGTGTGAGAGAAATTAGAGAGAGAGGGAGTGTGAGAGAAAACAGAGGGAGAGAAAACAGAGAGAGAGGGAGTGTGAGAGAAAACAGAGAGGGAAAACAGAGAGAGAGGGAGTGTGAGAGAAAACAGAGAGGGAGTGTTGAGAAAACAGAGAGAGAGGTAGTGTGAGAGAAAACAGAGAGAGAGAAAACAGAGAGGGAGTGTGAGAGAAAACAGAGAGAGGGAAAACAGAGAGAGAGGGAGTGTGAGAGAAAACAGAGAGAGGGAAAACAGAGAGAGAGGGAGTGTGAGAGTAAACAGAGAGAGAGGGAGTGTGAGAGAAAACAGAGGTAGAGAAAACAGAGAGAGGGAGTGTGAGAGAAAAGAGAGAGAGTAAGTGTGAGAGAAAACAGAGGGAGAGAAAACAGAGAGAGAGGGAGTGTGAGAGAAAACAGAGAGAGAGGGAGTGTGAGAGAAAACAGAGAGAGGGAGTGTGAGAGAAAAGAGAGAGAGTAAGTGTGAGAGAAAACAGAGGGAGAGAAAACAGAGAGAGAGGGAGTGTGAGAGAAAACAGAGAGAGAGGGAGTGTGAGAGAAAACAGAGAGGGAGTGTGAGAGAAAACAGAGAGAGAAAACAGAGAGAGGGAGTGTGAGAGAAAACAGAGAGAGGGAGTGTGAGAGAAAAGAGAGAGAGGGAGTGTGAGAGAAAACAGAGAGAGGGAGTGTGAGAGAAAATAGAGAGAGAGAAAACAGAGAGAGAGGAAGTGTGAGAGAAAACAGTGAGAGGGAAAACAGAGAGAGAGGGAGTGTGAGAGAAAACAGAGAGAGGGTGTGTGAGAGAAATTAGAGAGAGAGGGAGAGTGAGAGAAAACAGAGGGAGAGAAAACAGAGAGAGAGGGAGTGTGAGAGAAAACAGAGAGAAAACAGAGAGAGAGGGAGTGTGGTAGAAAACAGAGAGATAGGGAATGTGAGAGAAAACAGAGGGAGAGAAAACAGAGAGAGAGGGAGTGTGAGAGAAAACAGAGAGAGAGAAAACAGAGAGAGGGAGTGTGAGAGAAAACAGAGAGAGGGAGTGTGAGAGAAAACAGAGGTAGAGAAAACAGAGAGAGGGAGTGTGAGAGAAAACAGAGAGAGAGGGAGTGTGAGAGAAAACAGAGAGAGGGAGTGTGAGAGAAAACAGTGAGAGAGAAAACAGAGAGAGAGAAAACAGAGAGAGGGAGTGTGAGAGAAAACAGAGAGAGAGTGTGAGAGAAAACAGAGAGAGAGGGAGTGTGAGAGAAAACAGAGAGAGAGGGAGTGTGAGAGAAAACAGAGAAAGAGAAAACAGAGAGAGGGAGTGAGAGAAAACAGAGAGAAAGGGAGTGTGAGAGAAAACAGAGAGAGGGAGTGTGAGAAAACAGAGAGAGGGAGTGTGAGAGAAAACAGAGAGAAAACAGAGAGAGAGGGAGTGTGAGAGAAAACAGAGAGAGAGGGAGTGTGAGAGAAAACAGAGAGAGGGAATGTGAGAGAAAACAGAGAAAGAGAAAACAGAGAGAGGGAGTGTGAGAGAAAACAGAGAGAGGGAGTGTGAGAGAAAACAGAGAGATGGAGTGTGAGAGAAAACAGAGGGGGAGAACAGAGAGAGATGGAGTGTGAGAGAAAACAGAGGGGGAGAACAGAGAGAGAGGGAGTGTGAGAGAAAACAGAGAGAGAGGGAGTGTGAGAGAAAACAGAGAGAGAGGGAGTGTGAGAGAAAACAGTGAGAGAGAAAACAGAGAGAGGGAGTGTGAGAGAAAACAGAGAGAGAGAGTGTGAGAGAAAACAGAGAGAGGGAGTGTGAGAGAAAACAGAGAAAGAGAAAACAGAGAGAGAAAACAGAGAGAGTGGGAGTGTGAGAGAAAACAGAGAGAGAGTGTGAGAGAAAACAGAGAGAGAGGGAGTGTGAGAGAAAACAGAGAGTGAGAAAACAGAGAGAGAGGTAGTATGAGAGAAAACAGAGAGAGAGAAAACAGAGAGAGGGAGTGTGAGAGAAAATAGAGAGAGAGAAAACAGAGAGAGAGGAAGTGTGAGAGAAAACAGAGAGAGGGAAAACAGAGAGAGAGGGAGTGTGAGAGAAAACAGAGAGAGGGAGTGTGAGAGAAATTAGAGAGAGAGGGAGTGTGAGAGAAAACAGAGGGAGAGAAAACAGAGAGAGAGGGAGTGTGAGAGAAAACAGAGAGAGAGAAAACAGAGAGAGAGGGAGTGTGGTAGAAAACAGAGAGATATGGAATGTGAGAGAAAACAGAGGGAGAGAAAACAGAGAGAGAGGGAGTGTGAGAGAAAACAGAGAGAGAGAAAACAGAGAGAGGGAGTGTGAGAGAAAACAGAGAGAGGGAGTGTGAGAGAAAACAGAGGTAGAGAAAACAGAGAGAGGGAGTGTGAGAGAAAACAGAGAGAGAGGGAGTGTGAGAGAAAACAGAGAGAGAGGGAATGTGAGAGAAAACAGAGAAAGACAATACAGAGAGAGGGAATGTGAGAGAAAACAGAGAGAGAGAAAACAGAGAGAGGGAGTGTGAGAGAAAACAGAGAGAGGGAGTGTGAGAGAAAACAGAGAGAGAGGGAGTGTGAGAGAAAACAGAGAGAGGGAGTGTGAGAGAAAACAAAGAAAACAGAGAGAGGTAGTGTGAGAGAAAACAGAGAGAGGGAGTATGAGAGAAAACAGTGAGAGAAAACAGAGAGAGAGGGAGTGTGAGAGAAAACAGAGAGAGAGGGAATGTGAGAGAAAACAGAGAAAGAGAAAACAGAGAGAGGGAGTGCGAGAGAAAACAGAGAGAGGGAGTGTGAGAGAAAGCAGAGAGATGGAGTGTGAGAGAAAACAGAGGGGGAGAACAGAGAGAGATGGAGTGTGAGAGAAAACAGAGGGGGAGAACAGAGAGAGAGGGAGTGTGAGAGAAAACAGAGAGAGAGGGAGTGTGAGAGAAAACAGTGAGAGAGAAAACAGAGAGAGGGAGTGTGAGAGAAAACAGAGAGAGAGAGTGTGAGAGAAAACAGAGAGAGGGAGTGTGAGAGAAAACAGAGAAAGAGAAAACAAAGAGAGAGAAAACAGAGAGAGTGGGAGTGTGAGAGAAAACAGAGAGGGAGTGTGAGAGAAAACAGAGAGAGAGGGAGTGTGAGAGAAAACAGAGAGTGAGAAAACAGAGAGAGGGAGTATGAGAGAAAACAGAGAGAGAGGGAGTGTGAGAGAAAACAGAGAGAGAGGGAATGTGAGAGAAAACAGAGAGAGAGGGAGTGAGGGGGAAAACAGAGAGAGGGAGTGTGAGAGAAAACAGAGAGAGGGAGTGTGAGAGAAAACAGAGAGACAGGGAGTGTGAGAGAAATCAGAGAGAGAGGGAGTGTGAGAGAAAACAGAGAGAGAGAAAACAGAGAGAGGGAGTGTGAGAGAAAACAGAGAGAGGGAGTGTGAGAGAAAACAGAGAGAGGGAGTGTGAGAGAAAACAGAGAGAGGGAGTGTGAGAGAAAACAGAGAGAGAGGGAGTGTGAGAGAAAACAGAGAGAGAGAAAACAGAGAGAGGGAGTGTGAGAGAAAACAGAGAGAGAGAAAACAGAGAGAGAGGGAGTGTGAGAGAAAACAGAGAGAGAGAAAACAGAGAGAGAGGGAGTGTGAGAGAAAACAGAGAGAGGGAATGTGAGAGAAAACAGAGAGAGAGAAAACAGAGAGAGAGGGAGTGTGAGAGAAAACAGAGAGAGAGAGTGTGAGAGAAAACAGAGAGAGGGAGTGTGAGAGAAAACAGAGAGAGAGGGAGTGTGAGAGAAAACAGAGAGAGGGAGTGTGAGAGAAAACAGAGAGAGGGAGTGTGAGAGAAAACAGAGAGAGAGGGAGTGTGAGAGAAAACAGAGAGAGAGAAAACAGAGAGAGAGGGAGTGTGAGAGAAAACAGAGAGAGAGGGAGTGTGAGAGAAAACAGAGAGAGAGGGAGTGTGAGAGAAAACAGAGAGAGAAAACAGAGAGAGAGGGAGTGTGAGAGAAAACAGAGAGAGAGAAAACAGAGAGAGGGAATGTGAGAGAAAACAGAGAGAGAGAAAACAGAGAGAGAGGGAGTGTGAGAGAAAACAGAGAGAGAGAAAACAGAGAGAGGGAATGTGAGAGAAAACAGAGAGAGGGAGTGTGAGAGAAAACACAGAGAGAGAAAACAGAGAGAGGGAGTGTGAGAGAAAACAGAGAGAGAAAACAGAGAGAGAGGGAGTGTGAGAGTAAACAGAGAGAGAGAAAACAGAGAGGGAGTGTGAGAGAAAACAGAGAGAGAGGGAGTGTGAGAGAAAACAGAGAGAGAGGGAGTGTGAGAGAAAACAGAGAGAGAGAAAACAGAGAGAGAGGGAGTGTGAGAGAAAACAGAGAGAGAGAAAACAGAGAGAGAGGGAGTGTGAGAGAAAACAGAGAGAGAGAAAACAGAGAGAGGGAATGTGAGAGAAAACAGAGAGAGAAAACAGAGAGAGGGAGTGTGAGAGAAAACAGAGAGAGAAAACAGAGAGAGAGGGAGTGTGAGAGAAAACACAGAGAGAGAAAACAGAGAGAGAGGGAGTGTGAGAGAAAACAGAGAGAGAGAAAACAGAGAGAGAGAAAACAGAGAGAGAGGGAGTGTGAGAGAAAACAGAGAGAGAGGGAGTGTTAGAGAAAACAGAAAGAGAGAAAACAGAGAGAGAGGGAGTGTGAGAGAAAACAGAGAGAGAGAAAACAGAGAGGGAATGTGAGAGAAAACAGAGAGAGAGGGAGTGTGAGAGAAAACAGAGAGAGAGAAAACAGAGAGAGGGAGTGTGAGAGAAAACAGAGAGAGAGTGTGAGAGAAAACAGAGAGAGAGGGAGTGTGAGAGAAAACAGAGAGAGAGGGAGTGTGAGAGAAAACAGAGAGAGAGAAAACAGAGAGAGGGAGTGTGAGAGAAAACAGAGAGAGGGAGTGTGAGAGAAAACAGAGAGAGGGAGTGTGAGAGAAAACAGAGAGAGAGGGAGTGTGAGAGAAAACAGAGAGAGGGAGTGTGAGAGAAAACAGTGAGAGAGAAAACAGAGAGAGAGAAAACAGAGAGAGGGAGTATGAGAGAAAACAGAGAGAGAGTGTGAGAGAAAACCGAGAGAGAGGGAGTGTGAGAGAAAACAGAGAGAGAGGGAGTGTGAGAGAAAACAGAGAAAGAGAAAACAGAGAGAGGGAGTGAGAGAAAACAGAGAGAAAGGGAGTGTGAGAGAAAACAGAGAGAGGGAGTGTGAGAAAACAGAGAGAGGGAGTGTGAGAGAAAACAGAGAGAAAACAGAGAGAGAGGGAGTGTGAGAGAAAACAGAGAGAGAGGGAGTGTGAGAGAAAACAGAGAGAGAGGGAATGTGAGAGAAAACAGAGAGAGGGAGTGTGAGAGAAAACAGAGAGAGGGAGTGTGAGAGAAAACAGAGAGATGGAGTGTGAGAGAAAACAGAGGGGGAGAACAGAGAGAGATGGAGTGTGAGAGAAAACAGAGGGGGAGAACAGAGAGAGAGGGAGTGTGAGAGAAAACAGAGAGAGAGGGAGTGTGAGAGAAAACAGAGAGAGAGGGAGTGTGAGAGAAAACAGTGAGAGAGAAATCAGAGAGAGGGAGTGTGAGAGAAAACAGAGAGAGAGTGTGAGAGAAAACAGAGAGAGGGAGTGTGAGAGAAAACAGAGAAAGAGAAAACAGAGAGAGAAAACAGAGAGAGTGGGAGTGTGAGAGAAAACAGAGAGGGAGTGTGAGAGAAAACAGAGAGAGAGGGAGTGTGAGAGAAAACAGAGAGTGAGAAAACAGAGAGAGAGGGAGTATGAGAGAAAACAGAGAGAGAGAAAACAGAGAGAGGGAGTGTGAGAGAAAATAGAGAGAAAACAGAGAGAGAGGAAGTGTGAGAGAAAACAGAGAGAGGGAAAACAGAGAGAGAGGGAGTGTGAGAGAAAACAGAGAGAGGGAGTGTGAGAGAAATTAGAGAGAGAGGGAGTGTGAGAGAAAACAGAGGGAGAGAAAACAGAGAGAGAGGGAGTGTGAGAGAAAACAGAGAGAGAGAAAACAGAGAGAGAGGGAGTGTGGTAGAAAACAGAGAGATATGGAATGTGAGAGAAAACAGAGGGAGAGAAAACAGAGAGAGAGGGAGTGTGAGAGAAAACAGAGAGAGGGAGTGTGAGAGAAAACAGAGAGAGGGAGTGTGAGAGAAAACAGAGGTAGAGAAAACAGAGAGAGGGAGTGTGAGAGAAAACAGAGAGAGAGGGAGTGTGAGAGAAAACAGAGAGAGAGGGAATGTGAGAGAAAACAGAGAAAGACAAAACAGAGAGAGGGAATGTGAGAGAAAACAGAGAGAGAAAACAGAGAGAGGGAGTGTGAGAGAAAACAGAGAGAGGGAGTGTGAGAGAAAACAGAGAGAGAGAAAACAGAGAGAGGGAGTGTGATAGAAAACAGAGAGAGAGAGTGTGAGAGAAAACAGAGAGAGGGATTGTGAGAGAAAACAGAGAGAGAGGGAGTGTGAGAGAAAACAGAGAGAGAGAAAACAGAGAGAGAGGGAGTGTGAGAGAAAACAGAGAGAGAGGGAATGTGAGAGAAAACAGAGAAAGACAAAACAGAGAGGGAATGTGAGAGAAAACAGAGAGAGGGAGTGTGAGAGAAAACAGAGAGAGAGAAAACAGAGAGAGGGAGTGTGAGAGAAAACAGAGAGAGAGGGAGTGTGAGAGAAAACAGAGAGAGAGGGAGTGTGAGAGAAAACAGAGAGAGGGAGTGTGAGAGAAAACAGAGAGATAGGGAGTGTGAGAGAAAACAGAGAGAGAGGGAGTGTGAGAGAAAACAGAGAGAGAGGGAGTGAGAGGGAAAACAGAGAGGGAGTGTGAGAGAAAACAGAGAGAGAAAACAGAGAGAGTGGGAGTGTGAGAGAAAACAGAGAGGGAGTGTGAGAGAAAACAGAGAGAGAGGGAGTGTGAGAGAAAACAGAGAGTGAGAAAACAGAGAGAGAGGGAGTATGAGAGAAAACAGAGAGAGAGAAAACAGAGAGAGGGAGTGTGAGAGAAAACAGAGAGAGGGAGTGTGAGAGAAAACAGAGAGAGAGGGAGTGTGAGAGAAAACAGAGAGAGGGAGTGTGAGAGAAAACAAAGAAAACAGAGAGAGGTAGTGTGAGAGAAAACAGAGAGAGGGAGTATGAGAGAAAACAGTGAGAGAAAACAGAGAGAGAGGGAGTGTGAGAGAAAACCGAGAGAGAGGGAATGTGAGAGAAAACAGAGAAAGAGAAAACAGAGAGAGGGAGTGTGAGAGAAAACAGAGAGAGGGAGTGTGAGAGAAAACAGAGAGATGGAGTGTGAGAGAAAACAGAGGGGGAGAACAGAGAGAGATGGAGTGTGAGAGAAAACAGAGGGGGAGAACAGAGAGAGAGGGAGTGTGAGAGAAAACAGAGAGAGAGGGAGTGTGAGAGAAAACAGTGAGAGAGAGTGTGAGAGAAAACAGAGAGAGGGAGTGTGAGAGAAAACAGAGAAAGAGAAAACAGAGAGAGAGAAAACAGAGAGAGTGGGAGTGTGAGAGAAAACAGAGAGGGAGTGTGAGAGAAAACAGAGAGAGAGGGAGTGTGAGAGAAAACAGAGAGTGAGAAAACAGAGAGAGAGGGAGTATGAGAGAAAACAGTGAGAGAGGGAATGTGAGAGAAAACAGAGAGAGAGGGAGTGAGAGGGAAAACAGAGGGAGTGTGAGAGAAAACAGAGAGAGAAAACAGAGAGGGAGTGTGTGAGAAAACAGAGAGAGAGAGAAAACAGAGAGAGGGAGTGTGAGAAAACAGAGAGAGGGAGTGTGAGAGAAAACAGAGAGAAAACAGAGAGAGAGGGAGTGTGAGAGAAAACAGAGAGAGAGAAAACAGAGAGAGGGAGTGTGAGAGAAAACAAAGAAAACAGAGAGAGGTAGTGTGAGAGAAAACAGAGAGAGGGAGTGTGAGAGAAAACAGAGAGAGAGAAAACAGAGAGAGAGGGAGTGTGAGAGAAAACAGAGAGAGGGAGTGTGAGAGAAAACAGAGAGAGAAAACAGAGAGAGGGAGTGTGAGAGAAAACAGAGAGAGAGGGAGTGAGAGAGAAAACAGAGAGAGTGTGTGAGAAAACAGAGAGGGGGAGTGTGAGAAAAAACAGAGAGAGAGAGGGAGTGTGAGAGAAAACAGAGAGAGAAAGAAAACAGAGAGAGGGAGTGTGAGAAAACAGAGAGAGGGTGTGTGAGAGAAAACAGAGAGAGGGAGTGTGAGAGAAAACAGAGAGAGGGAGTCTGAGAGAAAACAAAGAAAACAGAGAGAGGTAGTGTGAGAGAAAACAGAGAGAGGGAGTATGAGAGAAAACAGTGAGAGAAAACAGAGAGAGAGGGAGTGTGAGGGAAAACAGAGAGAGGGAATGTGAGAGAAAACAGAGAGAGGGAGTGTGAGAGAAAACAGAGAGATGGAGTGTGAGAGAAAACAGAGGGGGAGAACAGAGAGAGATGGAGTGTGAGAGAAAACAGAGGGGGAGTGTGAGAGAAAACAGAGAGAGAGGGAGTGTGAGAGAAAACAGAGAGTGAGAAAACAGAGAGAGAGGGAGTATGAGAGAAAACAGAGAGAGAGGGAGTATGAGAGAAAACAGAGAGAGAGGGAGTGTGAGAGAAAACAGTGAGAGAGGGAATGTGAGAGAAAACAGAGAGAGAGGGAGTGAGAGGGAAAACAGAGGGAGTGTGAGAGAAAACAGAGAGAGAAAACAGAGAGGGAGTGTGTGAGAAAACAGAGAGAGAGAAAACAGAGAGAGGGAGTGTGAGAAAACAGAGAGAGGGAGTGTGAGAGAAAACAGAGAGAAAACAGAGAGAGAGGGAGTGTGAGAGAAAACAGAGAGAGAGAAAACAGAGAGAGAGGGAGTGTGAGAGAAAACAGAGAGAGAGGGAATGTGAGAGAAAACAGAGAAAGACAAACAGAGAGAGGGAATGTGAGAGAAAACAGAGAGAGAGAAAACAGAGAAAGGGAGTGTGAGAGAAAACAGAGAGAGAGAAAACAGAGAGAGGGAATGTGAGAGAAAACAGAGAGAGAGGGAGTGTGAGAGAAAACAGAGAGAGAGGGAGTGTGAGAGAAAACAGAGAGAGGGAGTGTGAGAGAAAACAGAGAGAGAAAACAGAGAGATAGGGAGTGTGAGAGAAAATAGAGAGAGAGGGAGTGTGAGAGAAAACAGAGAGAGAGGGAGTGAGAGGGAAAACAGAGAGGGAGTGTGAGAGAAAACAGAGAGAGAAAACAGAGAGGGAGTGTGTGAGAAAACAGAGAGGGGGAGTGTGAGACAAAACAGATAGAGAGGGAGTGTGAGAGAAAACAGAGAGAGAAAGAAAACAGAGAGAGAGAAAACAGAGAGAGGGAGTGTGAGAAAACAGAGAGAGGGAGTGTGAGAGAAAACAGAGAGAGAGGGAGTGTGAGAGAAAACAGAGAGAGAGAAAACAGAGAGAGGGAGTGTGAGAGAAAACAAAGAAAACAGAGAGAGGTAGTGTGAGAGAAAACAGAGAGAGGGAGTGTGAGAGAAAACAGAGAGAGAAAACAGAGAGGGAGTGTGAGAGAAAACAGAGAGAGGGAGTGTGAGAGAAAACAGAGAGAGGGAGTGTGAGAGAAAACAGAGAGAGAAAACAGAGAGAGTGGGAGTGTGAGAGAAAACAGAGAGAGAGGGAGTGAGAGAGAAAACAGAGAGAGAGGGAGTGTGAGAGAAAACAGAGAGAGAGAGTGTGAGAGAAAACAGAGAGAGGGAGTGTGAGAGAAAACAGAGAAAGAGAAAACAGAGAGAGAGAAAACAGAGAGAGTGGGAGTGTGAGAGAAAACAGAGAGAGGGAGTGTGAGAGAAAACAGAGAGAGAGAAAACAGAGAGAGGGAGTGTGAGAGAAAACAAAGAAAACAGAGAGAGGTAGTGTGAGAGAAAACAGAGAGAGGGAGTGTGAGAGAAAACAGAGAAAACAGAGAGAGAGGGAGTGTGAGAGAAAACAGAGAGAGAGAAAACAGAGAGAGGGAGTGTGAGAGAAAACAAAGAAAAAAGAGAGAGGGAGTGTGAGAGAAAACAGAGAGAGAGAAAACAGAGAGAGAGGGAGTGTGAGAGAAAACAGAGAGAGGGAGTGTGAGAGAAAACAGAGAGAGAAAACAGAGAGAGGGAGTGTGAGAGAAAACAGAGAGAGAGGGAGTGAGAGAGAAAACAGAGAGAGTGTGTGAGAAAACAGAAAGGGGGAGTGTGAGAAAAAACAGAGAGAGAGGGAGTGTGAGAGAAAACAGAGAGAGAAAGAAAACAGAGAGAGGGAGTGTGAGAAAACAGAGAGAGGGTGTGTGAGAGAAAACAGAGAGAGGGAGTATGAGAGAAAACAGTGAGAGAAAACAGAGAGAGAGGGAGTGTGAGAGAAAACAGAGAGAGAGGGAATGTGAGAGAAAACAGAGAGAGGGAGTGTGAGAGAAAACAGAGAGATGGAGTGTGAGAGAAAACAGAGGGGGAGAACAGAGAGAGATGGAGTGTGAGAGAAAACAGAGGGGGAGTGTGAGAGAAAACAGAGAGAGAGGGAGTGTGAGAGAAAACAGAGAGTGAGAAAACAGAGAGAGAGGGAGTATGAGAGAAAACAGAGAGAGAGGGAGTATGAGAGAAAACAGAGAGAGAGGGAGTGTGAGAGAAAACAGTGAGAGAGGGAATGTGAGAGAAAACAGAGAGAGAGGGAGTGAGAGGGAAAACAGAGGGAGTGTGATAGAAAACAGAGAGAGAAAACAGAGAGGGAGTGTGTGAGAAAACAGAGAGAGAGAAAACAGAGAGAGGGAGTGTGAGAAAACAGAGAGAGGGAGTGTGAGAGAAAACAGAGAGAAAACAGAGAGAGAGGGAGTGTGAGAGAAAACAGAGAGAGAGAAAACAGAGAGAGGGAGTGTGAGAGAAAACAAAGAAAACAGAGAGAGGTAGTGTGAGAGAAAACAGAGAGAGGGAGTGTGAGAGAAAACAGAGAGAGAAAACAGAGAGAGAGGGAGTGTGAGAGAAAACAGAGAGAGGGAGTGTGAGAGAAAACAGAGAGAGAAAACAGAGAGAGAGGGAGTGTGAGAGAAAACAGAGAGAGAGGGAGTGAGAGAGAAAACAGAGAGAGTGTGTGAGAAAACAGAGAGGGGGAGTGTGAGAAAAAACAGAGAGAGAGAGGGAGTGTGAGAGAAAACAGAGAGAGAAAGAAAACAGAGAGAGGGAGTGTGAGAAAACAGAGAGAGGGTGTGTGAGAGAAAACAGAGAGAGAGGGAGTGTGAGAGAAAACAGAGAGAGGGAGTCTGAGAGAAAACAAAGAAAACAGAGAGAGGTAGTGTGAGAGAAAACAGAGAGAGGGAGTATGAGAGAAAACAGTGAGAGAAAACAGAGAGAGAGGGAGTGTGAGAGAAAACAGAGAGAGAGGGAATGTGAGAGAAAACAGAGAGAGGGAGTGTGAGAGAAAACAGAGAGAGGGAGTGTGAGAGAAAACAGAGAGATGGAGTGTGAGGGAAAACAGAGGGGGAGAACAGAGAGAGATGGAGTGTGAGAGAAAACAGAGGGGGAGAACAGAGAGAGAGGGAGTGTGAGAGAAAACAGAGAGAGAGGGAGTGTGAGAGAAAACAGAGAGACAGGGAGTGTGAGAGAAAACAGTGAGAGAGAAAACAGAGAGAGGGAGTGTGAGAGAAAACAGAGAGAGAGAGTGTGAGAGAAAACAGAGAGAGGGATTGTGAGAGAAAACAGAGAGAGAGGGAGTGTGAGAGAAAACAGAGAGAGAGAAAACAGAGAGAGAGGGAGTGTGAGAGAAAACAGAGAGAGAGGGAATGTGAGAGAAAACAGAGAAAGACAAAACAGAGAGAGGGAATGTGAGAGAAAACAGAGAGAGAGAAAACAGAGAGAGGGAGTGTGAGAGAAAACAGAGAGAGAGAAAACAGAGAGAGGGAGTGTGAGAGAAAACAGAGAGAGAGGGAGTGTGAGAGAAAACAGAGAGAGAGGGAGTGTGAGAGAAAACAGAGAGAGGGAGTGTGAGAGAAAACAGAGAGAGAGAAAACAGAGAGATAGGGAGTGTGAGAGAAAACAGAGAGAGAGGGAGTGTGAGAGAAAACAGAGAGAGAGGGAGTGAGAGGGAAAACAGAGAGGGAGTGTGAGAGAAAACAGAGAGAGAAAACAGAGAGGGAGTGTGTGAGAAAACAGAGAGGGGGAGTGTGAGAAAAAACAGAGAGAGAGGGAGTGTGAGAGAAAACAGAGAGAGAAAGAAAACAGAGAGAGAGAAAACAGAGAGAGGGAGTGTGAGAAAACAGAGAGAGGGAGTGTGAGAGAAAACAGAGAGAGAGGGAGTGTGAGAGAAAACAGAGAGAGAGAAAACAGAGAGAGGGAGTGTGAGAGAAAACAAAGAAAACAGAGAGAGGTAGTGTGAGAGAAAACAGAGAGAGGGAGTGTGAGAGAAAACAGAGAGAGAAAACAGAGAGGGAGTGTGAGAGAAAACAGAGAGAGGGAGTGTGAGAGAAAACAGAGAGGGAGTGTGAGAGAAAACAGAGAGAGAAAACAGAGAGAGTGGGAGTGTGAGAGAAAACAGAGAGAGAGGGAGTGAGAGAGAAAACAGAGAGAGAGGGAGTGTGAGAGAAAACAGAGAGAGAGAGTGTGAGAGAAAACAGAGAGAGGGAGTGTGAGAGAAAACAGAGAAAGAGAAAACAGAGAGAGAGAAAACAGAGAGAGTGGGAGTGTGAGAGAAAACAGAGAGGGAGTGTGTGAGAAAACAGAGAGAGAGAAAACAGAGAGAGGGAGTGTGAGAAAACAGAGAGAGGGAGTGTGAGAGAAAACAGAGAGAAAACAGAGAGAGAGGGAGTGTGAGAGGAAACAGAGAGAGAGAAAACAGAGAGAGGGAGTGTGAGAGAAAACAAAGAAAACAGAGAGAGGTAGTGTGAGAGAAAACAGAGAGAGGGAGTGTGAGAGAAAACAGAGAGAGAGAAAACAGAGAGAGAGGGAGTGTGAGAGAAAACAGAGAGAGGGAGTGTGAGAGAAAACAGAGAGAGAAAACAGAGAGAGAGGGAGTGTGAGAGAAAACAGAGAGAGAGGGAGTGAGAGAGAAAACAGAGAGAGTGTGTGAGAAAACTGAGAGGGGGAGTGTGAGAAAAAACAGAGAGAGAGAGGGAGTGTGAGAGAAAACAGAGAGAGGGAGTCTGAGAGAAAACAAAGAAAACAGAGAGAGGTAGTGTGAGAGAAAACAGAGAGAGGGAGTATGAGAGAAAACAGTGAGAGAAAACAGAGAGAGAGGGAGTGTGAGAGAAAACAGAGAGAGAGGGAATGTGAGAGAAAACAGAGAGAGGGAGTGTGAGAGAAAACAGAGAGAGGGAGTGTGAGAGAAAACAGAGAGATGGAGTGTGAGAGAAAACAGAGGGGGCGAACAGAGAGAGATGGAGTGTGAGAGAAAACAGAGGGGGAGAACAGAGAGAGAGGGAGTGTGAGAGAAAACAGAGAGAGAGGGAGTGTGAGAGAAAACAGAGAGAGAGGGAGTGTGAGAGAAAACAGTGAGAGAGAAAACAGAGAGAGGGAGTGTGAGAGAAAACAGAGAGAGAGAGTGTGAGAGAAAACAGAGAGGGATTGTGAGAGAAAACAGAGAGCGAGGGAGTGTGAGAGAAAACAGAGAGAGAGAAAACAGAGAGAGAGGGAATGTGAGAGAAAACAGAGAAAGACAAAACAGAGAGAGGGAATGTGAGAGAAAACAGAGAGAGAGAAAACAGAGAGAGGGAGTGTGAGAGAAAACAGAGAGAGAGAAAACAGAGAGAGAGGGAGTGTGAGAGAAAACAGTGAGAGAGAAAACAGAGAGAGGGAGTGTGAGAGAAAACAGAGAGAGAGAGTGTGAGAGAAAACAGAGAGGGATTGTGAGAGAAAACAGAGAGAGAGGGAGTGTGAGAGAAAACAGAGAGAGAGAAAACAGAGAGAGAGGGAATGTGAGAGAAAACAGAGAGAGAAAACAGAGAGGGAGTGTGTGAGAAAACAGAGAGAGAGAAAACAGAGAGAGGGAGTGTGAGAAAACAGAGAGAGGGAGTGTGAGAGAAAACAGAGAGAAAACAGAGAGAGAGGGAGTGTGAGAGAAAACAGAGAGAGAGAAAACAGAGAGAGGGAGTGTGAGAGAAAACAAAGAAAACAGAGAGAGGTAGTGTGAGAGAAAACAGAGAGAGGGAGTGTGAGAGAAAACAGAGAGAGAGGGAGTGTGAGAGAAAACAGAGAGAGGGAGTGTGAGAGAAAACAGAGAGAGAAAACAGAGAGAGAGGGAGTGTGAGAGAAAACAGAGAGAGAGGGAGTGAGAGAGAAAACAGAGAGAGTGTGTGAGAAAACAGAGAGGGGGAGTGTGAGAAAAAACAGAGAGAGAGAGGGAGTGTGAGAGAAAACAGAGAGAGAAAGAAAACAGAGAGAGGGAGTGTGAGAAAACAGAGAGAGGGTGTGTGAGAGAAAACAGAGAGAGAGGTAGTGTGAGAGAAAACAGAGAGAGGGAGTATGAGAGAAAACAGTGAGAGAAAACAGAGAGAGAGGGAGTGTGAGAGAAAACAGAGAGAGAGGGAATGTGAGAGAAAACAGAGAGAGGGAGTGTGAGAGAAAACAGAGAGAGGGAGTGTGAGAGAAAACAGAGAGATGGAGTGTGAGGGAAAACAGAGGGGGAGAACAGAGAGAGATGGAGTGTGAGAGAAAACAGAGGGGGAGAACAGAGAGAGAGGGAGTGTGAGAGAAAACAGAGAGAGAGGGAGTGTGAGAGAAAACAGAGAGAGAGGGAGTGTGAGAGAAAACAGTGAGAGAGAAAACAGAGAGAGGGAGTGTGAGAGAAAACAGAGAGAGAGAGTGTGAGAGAAAACAGAGAGAGGGATTGTGAGAGAAAACAGAGAGAGAGGGAGTGTGAGAGAAAACAGAGAGAGAGAAAACAGAGAGAGAGGGGGTGTGAGAGAAAACAGAGAGAGAGGGAATGTGAGAGAAAACAGAGAAAGACAAAACAGAGAGAGGGAATGTGAGAGAAAACAGAGAGAGAGAAAACAGAGAGAGGGAGTGTGAGAGAAAACAGAGAGAGAGAAAACAGAGAGAGGGAGTGTGAGAGAAAACAGAGAGAGAGGGAGTGTGAGAGAAAACAGAGAGAGAGGGAGTGTGAGAGAAAACAGAGAGAGGGAGTGTGAGAGAAAACAGAGAGAGAAAACAGAGAGATAGGGAGTGTGAGAGAAAACAGAGAGAGAGGGAGTGTGAGAGAAAACAGAGAGAGAGGGAGTGAGAGGGAAAACAGAGAGGGAGTGTGAGAGAAAACAGAGAGAGAAAACAGAGAGGGAGTGTGTGAGAAAACAGAGAGGGGGAGTGTGAGACAAAACAGATAGAGAGGGAGTGTGAGAGAAAACAGAGAGAGAAAGAAAACAGAGAGAGAGAAAACAGAGAGAGGGAGTGTGAGAAAACAGAGAGAGGGAGTGTGAGAGAAAACAGAGAGAGAGAAAACAGAGAGAGGGAGTGTGAGAGAAAACAAAGAAAACAGAGAGAGGTAGTGTGAGAGAAACAGAGAGAGGGAGTGTGAGAGAAAACAGAGAGAGAAAACAGAGAGGGAGTGTGAGAGAAAACAGAGAGAGGGAGTGTGAGAGAAAACAGAGAGAGGGAGTGTGAGAGAAAACAGAGAGAGAAAACAGAGAGACTGGGAGTGTGAGAGAAAACAGAGAGAGAGGGAGTGAGAGAGAAAACAGAGAGAGAGGGAGTGTGAGAGAAAACAGAGAGAGAGAGTGTGAGAGAAAACAGAGAGAGGGAGTGTGAGAGAAAACAGAGAAAGAGAAAACAGAGAGAGAGAAAACAGAGAGAGTGGGAGTGTGAGAGAAAACAGAGAGAGGGAGTGTGAGAGAAAACAGAGAGAGAGAAAACAGAGAGAGGGAGTGTGAGAGAAAACAAAGAAAACAGAGAGAGGTAGTGTGAGAGAAAACAGAGAGAGGGAGTGTGAGAGAAAACAGAGAGAAAACAGAGAGAGAGGAAGTGTGAGAGAAAACAGAGAGAAAACAGAGAGAGAGGGAGTGTGAGAGAAAACAGAGAGAGAGAAAACAGAGAGAGGGAGTGTGAGAGAAAACAAAGAAAACAGAGAGAGGTAGTGTGAGAGAAAACAGAGAGAGGGAGTGTTAGAGAAAACAGAGTGAGAGAAAACAGAGAGAGAGGGAGTGTGAGAGAAAACAGAGAGATAAAACAGAGAGAGGGAGTGTGAGAGAAAACAGAGAGAGAGGGAGTGAGAGAGAAAACAGAGAGAGTGTGTGAGAAAACAGAAAGGGGGAGTGTGAGAAAAAACAGAGAGAGAGAGGGAGTGTGAGAGAAAACAGAGAGAGAAAGAAAACAGAGAGAGGGAGTGTGAGAAAACAGAGAGAGGGTGTGTGAGAGAAAACAGAGAGAGGGAGTCTGAGAGAAAACAAAGAAAACAGAGAGAGGTAGTGTGAGAGAAAACAGAGAGAGGGAGTATGAGAGAAAACAGTGAGAGAAAACAGAGAGAGAGGGAGTGTGAGAGAAAACAGAGAGAGAGGGAATGTGAGAGAAAACAGAGAGAGGGAGTGTGAGAGAAAACAGAGAGATGGAGTGTGAGAGAAAACAGAGGGGGAGAACAGAGAGAGATGGAGTGTGAGAGAAAACAGAGGGGGAGTGTGAGAGAAAACAGAGAGAGAGGGAGTGTGAGAGAAAACAGAGAGTGAGAAAACAGAGAGAGAGGGAGTATGAGAGAAAACAGAGAGAGAGGGAGTATGAGAGAAAACAGAGAGAGAGGGAGTGTGAGAGAAAACAGTGAGAGAGGGAATGTGAGAGAAAACAGAGAGAGAGGGAGTGAGAGGGAAAACAGATGGAGTGTGAGAGAAAACAGAGAGAGAAAACAGAGAGAGGGAGTGTGAGAAAACAGAGAGAGGGAGTGTGAGAGAAAACAGAGAGAAAACAGAGAGAGAGGGAGTGTGAGAGAAAACAGAGAGAGAGAAAACAGAGAGAGGGAGTGTGAGAGAAAACAAAGAAAACAGAGAGAGGTAGTGTGAGAGAAAACAGAGAGAGGGAGTGTGAGAGAAAACAGAGAGAGAGGGAGTGTGAGAGAAAACAGAGAGAGGGAGTCTGAGAGAAAACAAAGAAAACAGAGAGAGGTAGTGTGAGAGAAAACAGAGAGAGAAAACAGAGAGAGAGGGAGTGTGAGAGAAAACAGAGAGAGAGGGAGTGAGAGAGAAAACAGAGAGAGTGTGTGAGAAAACAGAGAGGGGGAGAGTGAGAAAAAACAGAGAGAGAGAGGGAGTGTGAGAGAAAACAGAGAGAGAAAGAAAACAGAGAGAGGGAGTGTGAGAAAACAGAGAGAGGGTGTGTGAGAGAAAACAGAGAGAGAGGGAGTGTGAGAGAAAACAGAGAGAGGGAGTCTGAGAGAAAACAAAGAAAACAGAGAGAGGTAGTGTGAGAGAAAACAGAGAGAGGGAGTATGAGAGAAAACAGTGAGAGAAAACAGAGAGAGAGGGAGTGTGAGAGAAAACAGAGAGAGAGGGAATGTGAGAGAAAACAGAGAGAGGGAGTGTGAGAGAAAACAGAGAGAGGGAGTGTGAGAGAAAACAGAGAGATGGAGTGTGAGGGAAAACAGAGGGGGAGAACAGAGAGAGATGGAGTGTGAGAGAAAACAGGGGGAGAACAGAGAGAGAGGGAGTGTGAGAGAAAACAGAGAGAGAGGGAGTGTGAGAGAAAACAGAGAGAGAGGGAGTGTGAGAGAAAACAGTGAGAGAGAAAACAGAGAGAGGGAGTGTGAGAGAAAACAGAGAGAGAGAGTGTGAGAGAAAACAGAGAGGGGGAGTGTGAGAGAAAACAGAGAGAGAGGGAGTGTGAGAGAAAACAGAGAGTGAGAAAACAGAGAGAGAGGGAGTATGAGAGAAAACAGAGAGAGAGGGAGTATGAGAGAAAACAGAGAGAGAGGGAGTGTGAGAGAAAACAGTGAGAGAGGGAATGTGAGAGAAAACAGAGAGAGAGGGAGTGAGAGGGAAAACAGATGGAGTGTGAGAGAAAACAGAGAGAGAAAACAGAGAGGGAGTGTGTGAGAAAACAGAGAGAGAGAAAACAGAGAGAGGGAGTGTGAGAAAACAGAGAGAGGGAGTGTGAGAGAAAACAGAGAGAAAACAGAGAGAGAGGGAGTGTGAGAGAAAACAGAGAGAGAGAAAACAGAGAGAGGGAGTGTGAGAGAAAACAAAGAAAACAGAGAGAGGTAGTGTGAGAGAAAACAGAGAGAGGGAGTGTGAGAGAAAACAGAGAGAGAAAACAGAGAGAGAGGGAGTGTGAGAGAAAACAGAGAGAGGGAGTGTGAGAGAAAACAGAGAGAGAAAACAGAGAGAGAGGGAGTGTGAGAGAAAACAGAGAGAGAGGGAGTGAGAGAGAAAACAGAGAGAGTGTGTGAGAAAACAGAGAGGGGGAGTGTGAGAAAAAACAGAGAGAGAGAGGGAGTGTGAGAGAAAACAGAGAGAGAAAGAAAACAGAGAGAGGGAGTGTGAGAAAACAGAGAGAGGGTGTGTGAGAGAAAACAGAGAGAGAGGGAGTGTGAGAGAAAACAGAGAGAGGGAGTCTGAGAGAAAACAAAGAAAACAGAGAGAGGTAGTGTGAGAGAAAACAGAGAGAGGGAGTATGAGAGAAAACAGTGAGAGAAAACAGAGAGAGAGGGAGTGTGAGAGAAAACAGAGAGAGAGGGAATGTGAGAGAAAACAGAGAGAGGGAGTGTGAGAGAAAACAGAGAGAGGGAGTGTGAGAGAAAACAGAGAGATGGAGTGTGAGGGAAAACAGAGGGGGAGAACAGAGAGAGATGGAGTGTGAGAGAAAACAGAGGGGGAGAACAGAGAGAGAGGGAGTGTGAGAGAAAACAGAGAGAGAGGGAGTGTGAGAGAAAACAGAGAGAGAGGGAGTGTGAGAGAAAACAGTGAGAGAAAACAGAGAGAGGGAGTGTGAGAGAAAACAGAGAGAGAGAGTGTGAGAGAAAACAGAGAGAGGGATTGTGAGAGAAAACAGAGAGAGAGGGAGTGTGAGAGAAAACAGAGAGAGAGGGAGTGTGAGAGAAAACAGAGAGAGAGGGAATGTGAGAGAAAACAGAGAAAGACAAAACAGAGAGAGGGAATGTGAGAGAAAACAGAGAGAGAGAAATCAGAGAGAGGGAGTGTGAGAGAAAACAGAGAGAGAGAAAACAGAGAGAGGGAGTGTGAGAGAAAACAGAGAGAGAGGGAGTGTGAGAGAAAACAGAGAGAGAGGGAGTGTGAGAGAAAACAGAGAGAGGGAGTGTGAGAGAAAACAGAGAGAGAAAACAGAGAGATAGGGAGTGTGAGAGAAAACAGAGAGAGAGGGAGTGTGAGAGAAAACAGAGAGAGAGGGAGTGAGAGGGAAAACAGAGAGGGAGTGTGAGAGAAAACAGAGAGAGAAAACAGAGAGGGAGTGTGTGAGAAAACAGAGAGGGGGAGTGTGAGACAAAACAGATAGAGAGGGAGTGTGAGAGAAAACAGAGAGAGAAAGAAAACAGAGAGAGGGAGTGTGAGAAAACAGAGAGAGGGAGTGTGAGAGAAAACAGAGAGAGAGGGAGTGTGAGAGAAAACAGAGAGAGAGAAAACAGAGAGAGGGAGTGTGAGAGAAAACAAAGAAAACAGAGAGAGGTAGTGTGAGAGAAAACAGAGAGAGGGAGTGTGAGAGAAAACAGAGAGAGAAAACAGAGAGGGAGTGTGAGAGAAAACAGAGAGAGGGAGTGTGAGAGAAAACAGAGAGAGGGAGTGTGAGAGAAAACAGAGAGAGAAAACAGAGAGAGTGGGAGTGTGAGAGAAAACAGAGAGAGAGGGAGTGAGAGAGAAAACAGAGAGAGAGGGAGTGTGAGAGAAAACAGAGAGAGAGAGTGTGAGAGAAAACAGAGAGAGGGAGTGTGAGAGAAAACAGAGAAAGAGAAAACAGAGAGAGAGAAAACAGAGAGAGTGGGAGTGTGAGAGAAAACAGAGAGAGGGAGTGTGAGAGAAAACAGAGAGAGAGAAAACAGAGAGAGGGAGTGTGAGAGAAAACAAAGAAAACAGAGAGAGGTAGTGTGAGAGAAAACAGAGAGAGGGAGTGTGAGAGAAAACAGAGAGAAAACAGAGAGAGAGGAAGTGTGAGAGAAAACAGAGAGAAAACAGAGAGAGAGGGAGTGTGAGAGAAAACAGAGAGAGAGAAAACAGAGAGAGGGAGTGTGAGAGAAAACAGAGAGAGAGGGAGTGTGAGAGAAAACAAAGAAAACAGAGAGAGGTAGTGTGAGAGAAAACAGAGAGAGGGAGTGTGAGAGAAAACAGAGAGAGAGAAAACAGAGAGAGAGGGAGTGTGAGAGAAAACAGAGAGATAAAACAGAGAGAGGGAGTGTGAGAGAAAACAGAGAGAGAGGGAGTGAGAGAGAAAACAGAGAGAGTGTGTGAGAAAACAGAAAGGGGGAGTGTGAGAAAAAACAGAGAGAGAGAGGGAGTGTGAGAGAAAACAGAGAGAGAAAGAAAACAGAGAGAGGGAGTGTGAGAAAACAGAGAGAGGGTGTGTGAGAGAAAACAGAGAGAGGGAGTCTGAGAGAAAACAAAGAAAACAGAGAGAGGTAGTGTGAGAGAAAACAGAGAGAGGGAGTATGAGAGAAAACAGTGAGAGAAAACAGAGAGAGAGGGAGTGTGAGAGAAAACAGAGAGAGAGGGAATGTGAGAGAAAACAGAGAGAGGGAGTGTGAGAGAAAACAGAGAGATGGAGTGTGAGAGAAAACAGAGAGAGGGAGTGTGAGAAAACAGAGAGAGGGAGTGTGAGAGAAAACAGAGAGAAAACAGAGAGAGAGGGAGTGTGAGAGAAAACAGAGAGAGAGGGAGTGTGAGAGAAAACAGAGAGAGGGAATGTGAGAGAAAACAGAGAAAGAGAAAACAGAGAGAGGGAGTGTGAGAGAAAACAGAGAGAGGGAGTGTGAGAGAAAACAGAGAGATGGAGTGTGAGAGAAAACAGAGGGGGAGAACAGAGAGAGATGGAGTGTGAGAGAAAACAGAGGGGGAGAACAGAGAGAGAGGGAGTGTGAGAGAAAACAGAGAGAGAGGGAGTGTGAGAGAAAACAGTGAGAGAGAAAACAGAGAGAGGGAGTGTGAGAGAAAACAGAGAGAGAGAGTGTGAGAGAAAACAGAGAGAGGGAGTGTGAGAGAAAACAGAGAAAGAGAAAACAGAGAGAGAAAACAGAGAGAGTGGGAGTGTGAGAGAAAACAGAGAGAGAGTGTGAGAGAAAACAGAGAGAGAGGGAGTGTGAGAGAAAACAGAGAGTGAGAAAACAGAGAGAGAGGTAGTATGAGAGAAAACAGAGAGAGAGAAAACAGAGAGAGGGAGTGTGAGAGAAAATAGAGAGAGAGAAAACAGAGAGAGAGGAAGTGTGAGAGAAAACAGAGAGAGGGAAAACAGAGAGAGAGGGAGTGTGAGAGAAAACAGAGAGAGGGAGTGTGAGAGAAATTAGAGAGAGAGGGAGTGTGAGAGAAAACAGAGGGAGAGAAAACAGAGAGAGAGGGAGTGTGAGAGAAAACAGAGAGAGAGAAAACAGAGAGAGAGGGAGTGTGGTAGAAAACAGAGAGATATGGAATGTGAGAGAAAACAGAGGGAGAGAAAACAGAGAGAGAGGGAGTGTGAGAGAAAACAGAGAGAGAGAAAACAGAGAGAGGGAGTGTGAGAGAAAACAGAGAGAGGGAGTGTGAGAGAAAACAGAGGTAGAGAAAACAGAGAGAGGGAGTGTGAGAGAAAACAGAGAGAGAGGGAGTGTGAGAGAAAACAGAGAGAGAGGGAATGTGAGAGAAAACAGAGAAAGACAATACAGAGAGAGGGAATGTGAGAGAAAACAGAGAGAGAGAAAACAGAGAGAGGGAGTGTGAGAGAAAACAGAGAGAGGGAGTGTGAGAGAAAACAGAGAGAGAGGGAGTGTGAGAGAAAACAGAGAGAGGGAGTGTGAGAGAAAACAAAGAAAACAGAGAGAGGTAGTGTGAGAGAAAACAGAGAGAGGGAGTATGAGAGAAAACAGTGAGAGAAAACAGAGAGAGAGGGAGTGTGAGAGAAAACAGAGAGAGAGGGAATGTGAGAGAAAACAGAGAAAGAGAAAACAGAGAGAGGGAGTGCGAGAGAAAACAGAGAGAGGGAGTGTGAGAGAAAGCAGAGAGATGGAGTGTGAGAGAAAACAGAGGGGGAGAACAGAGAGAGATGGAGTGTGAGAGAAAACAGAGGGGGAGAACAGAGAGAGAGGGAGTGTGAGAGAAAACAGAGAGAGAGGGAGTGTGAGAGAAAACAGTGAGAGAGAAAACAGAGAGAGGGAGTGTGAGAGAAAACAGAGAGAGAGAGTGTGAGAGAAAACAGAGAGAGGGAGTGTGAGAGAAAACAGAGAAAGAGAAAACAAAGAGAGAGAAAACAGAGAGAGTGGGAGTGTGAGAGAAAACAGAGAGGGAGTGTGAGAGAAAACAGAGAGAGAGGGAGTGTGAGAGAAAACAGAGAGTGAGAAAACAGAGAGAGGGAGTATGAGAGAAAACAGAGAGAGAGGGAGTGTGAGAGAAAACAGAGAGAGAGGGAATGTGAGAGAAAACAGAGAGAGAGGGAGTGAGGGGGAAAACAGAGAGAGGGAGTGTGAGAGAAAACAGAGAGAGGGAGTGTGAGAGAAAACAGAGAGACAGGGAGTGTGAGAGAAATCAGAGAGAGAGGGAGTGTGAGAGAAAACAGAGAGAGAGAAAACAGAGAGAGGGAGTGTGAGAGAAAACAGAGAGAGGGAGTGTGAGAGAAAACAGAGAGAGGGAGTGTGAGAGAAAACAGAGAGAGGGAGTGTGAGAGAAAACAGAGAGAGAGGGAGTGTGAGAGAAAACAGAGAGAGAGAAAACAGAGAGAGGGAGTGTGAGAGAAAACAGAGAGAGAGAAAACAGAGAGAGAGGGAGTGTGAGAGAAAACAGAGAGAGAGAAAACAGAGAGAGAGGGAGTGTGAGAGAAAACAGAGAGAGGGAATGTGAGAGAAAACAGAGAGAGAGAAAACAGAGAGAGAGGGAGTGTGAGAGAAAACAGAGAGAGAGAGTGTGAGAGAAAACAGAGAGAGGGAGTGTGAGAGAAAACAGAGAGAGAGGGAGTGTGAGAGAAAACAGAGAGAGGGAGTGTGAGAGAAAACAGAGAGAGGGAGTGTGAGAGAAAACAGAGAGAGAGGGAGTGTGAGAGAAAACAGAGAGAGAGAAAACAGAGAGAGAGGGAGTGTGAGAGAAAACAGAGAGAGAGGGAGTGTGAGAGAAAACAGAGAGAGAGGGAGTGTGAGAGAAAACAGAGAGAGAAAACAGAGAGAGAGGGAGTGTGAGAGAAAACAGAGAGAGAGAAAACAGAGAGAGGGAATGTGAGAGAAAACAGAGAGAGAGAAAACAGAGAGAGAGGGAGTGTGAGAGAAAACAGAGAGAGAGAAAACAGAGAGAGGGAATGTGAGAGAAAACAGAGAGAGGGAGTGTGAGAGAAAACACAGAGAGAGAAAACAGAGAGAGGGAGTGTGAGAGAAAACAGAGAGAGAAAACAGAGAGAGAGGGAGTGTGAGAGTAAACAGAGAGAGAGAAAACAGAGAGGGAGTGTGAGAGAAAACAGAGAGAGAGGGAGTGTGAGAGAAAACAGAGAGAGAGGGAGTGTGAGAGAAAACAGAGAGAGAGAAAACAGAGAGAGAGGGAGTGTGAGAGAAAACAGAGAGAGAGAAAACAGAGAGAGAGGGAGTGTGAGAGAAAACAGAGAGAGAGAAAACAGAGAGAGGGAATGTGAGAGAAAACAGAGAGAGAAAACAGAGAGAGGGAGTGTGAGAGAAAACAGAGAGAGAAAACAGAGAGAGAGGGAGTGTGAGAGAAAACACAGAGAGAGAAAACAGAGAGAGAGGGAGTGTGAGAGAAAACAGAGAGAGAGAAAACAGAGAGAGAGAAAACAGAGAGAGAGGGAGTGTGAGAGAAAACAGAGAGAGAGGGAGTGTTAGAGAAAACAGAAAGAGAGAAAACAGAGAGAGAGGGAGTGTGAGAGAAAACAGAGAGAGAGAAAACAGAGAGGGAATGTGAGAGAAAACAGAGAGAGAGGGAGTGTGAGAGAAAACAGAGAGAGAGAAAACAGAGAGAGGGAGTGTGAGAGAAAACAGAGAGAGAGTGTGAGAGAAAACAGAGAGAGAGGGAGTGTGAGAGAAAACAGAGAGAGAGGGAGTGTGAGAGAAAACAGAGAGAGAGAAAACAGAGAGAGGGAGTGTGAGAGAAAACAGAGAGAGGGAGTGTGAGAGAAAACAGAGAGAGGGAGTGTGAGAGAAAACAGAGAGAGAGGGAGTGTGAGAGAAAACAGAGAGAGGGAGTGTGAGAGAAAACAGTGAGAGAGAAAACAGAGAGAGAGAAAACAGAGAGAGGGAGTATGAGAGAAAACAGAGAGAGAGTGTGAGAGAAAACCGAGAGAGAGGGAGTGTGAGAGAAAACAGAGAGAGAGGGAGTGTGAGAGAAAACAGAGAAAGAGAAAACAGAGAGAGGGAGTGAGAGAAAACAGAGAGAAAGGGAGTGTGAGAGAAAACAGAGAGAGGGAGTGTGAGAAAACAGAGAGAGGGAGTGTGAGAGAAAACAGAGAGAGAGGGAGTGTGAGAGAAAACAGAGAGAGAGGGAGTGTGAGAGAAAACAGAGAGAGAGGGAATGTGAGAGAAAACAGAGAGAGGGAGTGTGAGAGAAAACAGAGAGAGGGAGTGTGAGAGAAAACAGAGAGATGGAGTGTGAGAGAAAACAGAGGGGGAGAACAGAGAGAGATGGAGTGTGAGAGAAAACAGAGGGGGAGAACAGAGAGAGAGGGAGTGTGAGAGAAAACAGAGAGAGAGGGAGTGTGAGAGAAAACAGAGAGAGAGGGAGTGTGAGAGAAAACAGTGAGAGAGAAATCAGAGAGAGGGAGTGTGAGAGAAAACAGAGAGAGAGTGTGAGAGAAAACAGAGAGAGGGAGTGTGAGAGAAAACAGAGAAAGAGAAAACAGAGAGAGAAAACAGAGAGAGTGGGAGTGTGAGAGAAAACAGAGAGGGAGTGTGAGAGAAAACAGAGAGAGAGGGAGTGTGAGAGAAAACAGAGAGTGAGAAAACAGAGAGAGAGGGAGTATGAGAGAAAACAGAGAGAGAGAAAACAGAGAGAGGGAGTGTGAGAGAAAATAGAGAGAAAACAGAGAGAGAGGAAGTGTGAGAGAAAACAGAGAGAGGGAAAACAGAGAGAGAGGGAGTGTGAGAGAAAACAGAGAGAGGGAGTGTGAGAGAAATTAGAGAGAGAGGGAGTGTGAGAGAAAACAGAGGGAGAGAAAACAGAGAGAGAGGGAGTGTGAGAGAAAACAGAGAGAGAGAAAACAGAGAGAGAGGGAGTGTGGTAGAAAACAGAGAGATATGGAATGTGAGAGAAAACAGAGGGAGAGAAAACAGAGAGAGAGGGAGTGTGAGAGAAAACAGAGAGAGGGAGTGTGAGAGAAAACAGAGAGAGGGAGTGTGAGAGAAAACAGAGGTAGAGAAAACAGAGAGAGGGAGTGTGAGAGAAAACAGAGAGAGAGGGAGTGTGAGAGAAAACAGAGAGAGAGGGAATGTGAGAGAAAACAGAGAAAGACAAAACAGAGAGAGGGAATGTGAGAGAAAACAGAGAGAGAAAACAGAGAGAGGGAGTGTGAGAGAAAACAGAGAGAGGGAGTGTGAGAGAAAACAGAGAGAGAGAAAACAGAGAGAGGGAGTGTGATAGAAAACAGAGAGAGAGAGTGTGAGAGAAAACAGAGAGAGGGATTGTGAGAGAAAACAGAGAGAGAGGGAGTGTGAGAGAAAACAGAGAGAGAGAAAACAGAGAGAGAGGGAGTGTGAGAGAAAACAGAGAGAGAGGGAATGTGAGAGAAAACAGAGAAAGACAAAACAGAGAGGGAATGTGAGAGAAAACAGAGAGAGGGAGTGTGAGAGAAAACAGAGAGAGAGAAAACAGAGAGAGGGAGTGTGAGAGAAAACAGAGAGAGAGGGAGTGTGAGAGAAAACAGAGAGAGAGGGAGTGTGAGAGAAAACAGAGAGAGGGAGTGTGAGAGAAAACAGAGAGATAGGGAGTGTGAGAGAAAACAGAGAGAGAGGGAGTGTGAGAGAAAACAGAGAGAGAGGGAGTGAGAGGGAAAACAGAGAGGGAGTGTGAGAGAAAACAGAGAGAGAAAACAGAGAGAGTGGGAGTGTGAGAGAAAACAGAGAGGGAGTGTGAGAGAAAACAGAGAGAGAGGGAGTGTGAGAGAAAACAGAGAGTGAGAAAACAGAGAGAGAGGGAGTATGAGAGAAAACAGAGAGAGAGAAAACAGAGAGAGGGAGTGTGAGAGAAAACAGAGAGAGGGAGTGTGAGAGAAAACAGAGAGAGAGGGAGTGTGAGAGAAAACAGAGAGAGGGAGTGTGAGAGAAAACAAAGAAAACAGAGAGAGGTAGTGTGAGAGAAAACAGAGAGAGGGAGTATGAGAGAAAACAGTGAGAGAAAACAGAGAGAGAGGGAGTGTGAGAGAAAACCGAGAGAGAGGGAATGTGAGAGAAAACAGAGAAAGAGAAAACAGAGAGAGGGAGTGTGAGAGAAAACAGAGAGAGGGAGTGTGAGAGAAAACAGAGAGATGGAGTGTGAGAGAAAACAGAGGGGGAGAACAGAGAGAGATGGAGTGTGAGAGAAAACAGAGGGGGAGAACAGAGAGAGAGGGAGTGTGAGAGAAAACAGAGAGAGAGGGAGTGTGAGAGAAAACAGTGAGAGAGAGTGTGAGAGAAAACAGAGAGAGGGAGTGTGAGAGAAAACAGAGAAAGAGAAAACAGAGAGAGAGAAAACAGAGAGAGTGGGAGTGTGAGAGAAAACAGAGAGGGAGTGTGAGAGAAAACAGAGAGAGAGGGAGTGTGAGAGAAAACAGAGAGTGAGAAAACAGAGAGAGAGGGAGTATGAGAGAAAACAGAGAGAGAGGGAGTGTGAGAGAAAACAGTGAGAGAGGGAATGTGAGAGAAAACAGAGAGAGAGGGAGTGAGAGGGAAAACAGAGGGAGTGTGAGAGAAAACAGAGAGAGAAAACAGAGAGGGAGTGTGTGAGAAAACAGAGAGAGAGAGAAAACAGAGAGAGGGAGTGTGAGAAAACAGAGAGAGGGAGTGTGAGAGAAAACAGAGAGAAAACAGAGAGAGAGGGAGTGTGAGAGAAAACAGAGAGAGAGAAAACAGAGAGAGGGAGTGTGAGAGAAAACAAAGAAAACAGAGAGAGGTAGTGTGAGAGAAAACAGAGAGAGGGAGTGTGAGAGAAAACAGAGAGAGAGAAAACAGAGAGAGAGGGAGTGTGAGAGAAAACAGAGAGAGGGAGTGTGAGAGAAAACAGAGAGAGAAAACAGAGAGAGGGAGTGTGAGAGAAAACAGAGAGAGAGGGAGTGAGAGAGAAAACAGAGAGAGTGTGTGAGAAAACAGAGAGGGGGAGTGTGAGAAAAAACAGAGAGAGAGAGGGAGTGTGAGAGAAAACAGAGAGAGAAAGAAAACAGAGAGAGGGAGTGTGAGAAAACAGAGAGAGGGTGTGTGAGAGAAAACAGAGAGAGGGAGTGTGAGAGAAAACAGAGAGAGGGAGTCTGAGAGAAAACAAAGAAAACAGAGAGAGGTAGTGTGAGAGAAAACAGAGAGAGGGAGTATGAGAGAAAACAGTGAGAGAAAACAGAGAGAGAGGGAGTGTGAGGGAAAACAGAGAGAGGGAATGTGAGAGAAAACAGAGAGAGGGAGTGTGAGAGAAAACAGAGAGATGGAGTGTGAGAGAAAACAGAGGGGGAGAACAGAGAGAGATGGAGTGTGAGAGAAAACAGAGGGGGAGTGTGAGAGAAAACAGAGAGAGAGGGAGTGTGAGAGAAAACAGAGAGTGAGAAAACAGAGAGAGAGGGAGTATGAGAGAAAACAGAGAGAGAGGGAGTATGAGAGAAAACAGAGAGAGAGGGAGTGTGAGAGAAAACAGTGAGAGAGGGAATGTGAGAGAAAACAGAGAGAGAGGGAGTGAGAGGGAAAACAGAGGGAGTGTGAGAGAAAACAGAGAGAGAAAACAGAGAGGGAGTGTGTGAGAAAACAGAGAGAGAGAAAACAGAGAGAGGGAGTGTGAGAAAACAGAGAGAGGGAGTGTGAGAGAAAACAGAGAGAAAACAGAGAGAGAGGGAGTGTGAGAGAAAACAGAGAGAGAGAAAACAGAGAGAGAGGGAGTGTGAGAGAAAACAGAGAGAGAGGGAATGTGAGAGAAAACAGAGAAAGACAAACAGAGAGAGGGAATGTGAGAGAAAACAGAGAGAGAGAAAACAGAGAAAGGGAGTGTGAGAGAAAACAGAGAGAGAGAAAACAGAGAGAGGGAATGTGAGAGAAAACAGAGAGAGAGGGAGTGTGAGAGAAAACAGAGAGAGAGGGAGTGTGAGAGAAAACAGAGAGAGGGAGTGTGAGAGAAAACAGAGAGAGAAAACAGAGAGATAGGGAGTGTGAGAGAAAATAGAGAGAGAGGGAGTGTGAGAGAAAACAGAGAGAGAGGGAGTGAGAGGGAAAACAGAGAGGGAGTGTGAGAGAAAACAGAGAGAGAAAACAGAGAGGGAGTGTGTGAGAAAACAGAGAGGGGGAGTGTGAGACAAAACAGATAGAGAGGGAGTGTGAGAGAAAACAGAGAGAGAAAGAAAACAGAGAGAGAGAAAACAGAGAGAGGGAGTGTGAGAAAACAGAGAGAGGGAGTGTGAGAGAAAACAGAGAGAGAGGGAGTGTGAGAGAAAACAGAGAGAGAGAAAACAGAGAGAGGGAGTGTGAGAGAAAACAAAGAAAACAGAGAGAGGTAGTGTGAGAGAAAACAGAGAGAGGGAGTGTGAGAGAAAACAGAGAGAGAAAACAGAGAGGGAGTGTGAGAGAAAACAGAGAGAGGGAGTGTGAGAGAAAACAGAGAGAGGGAGTGTGAGAGAAAACAGAGAGAGAAAACAGAGAGAGTGGGAGTGTGAGAGAAAACAGAGAGAGAGGGAGTGAGAGAGAAAACAGAGAGAGAGGGAGTGTGAGAGAAAACAGAGAGAGAGAGTGTGAGAGAAAACAGAGAGAGGGAGTGTGAGAGAAAACAGAGAAAGAGAAAACAGAGAGAGAGAAAACAGAGAGAGTGGGAGTGTGAGAGAAAACAGAGAGAGGGAGTGTGAGAGAAAACAGAGAGAGAGAAAACAGAGAGAGGGAGTGTGAGAGAAAACAAAGAAAACAGAGAGAGGTAGTGTGAGAGAAAACAGAGAGAGGGAGTGTGAGAGAAAACAGAGAAAACAGAGAGAGAGGGAGTGTGAGAGAAAACAGAGAGAGAGAAAACAGAGAGAGGGAGTGTGAGAGAAAACAAAGAAAAAAGAGAGAGGGAGTGTGAGAGAAAACAGAGAGAGAGAAAACAGAGAGAGAGGGAGTGTGAGAGAAAACAGAGAGAGGGAGTGTGAGAGAAAACAGAGAGAGAAAACAGAGAGAGGGAGTGTGAGAGAAAACAGAGAGAGAGGGAGTGAGAGAGAAAACAGAGAGAGTGTGTGAGAAAACAGAAAGGGGGAGTGTGAGAAAAAACAGAGAGAGAGGGAGTGTGAGAGAAAACAGAGAGAGAAAGAAAACAGAGAGAGGGAGTGTGAGAAAACAGAGAGAGGGTGTGTGAGAGAAAACAGAGAGAGGGAGTCTGAGAGAAAACAAAGAAAACAGAGAGAGGTAGTGTGAGAGAAAACAGAGAGAGGGAGTATGAGAGAAAACAGTGAGAGAAAACAGAGAGAGAGGGAGTGTGAGAGAAAACAGAGAGAGAGGGAATGTGAGAGAAAACAGAGAGAGGGAGTGTGAGAGAAAACAGAGAGATGGAGTGTGAGAGAAAACAGAGGGGGAGAACAGAGAGAGATGGAGTGTGAGAGAAAACAGAGGGGGAGTGTGAGAGAAAACAGAGAGAGAGGGAGTGTGAGAGAAAACAGAGAGTGAGAAAACAGAGAGAGAGGGAGTATGAGAGAAAACAGAGAGAGAGGGAGTATGAGAGAAAACAGAGAGAGAGGGAGTGTGAGAGAAAACAGTGAGAGAGGGAATGTGAGAGAAAACAGAGAGAGAGGGAGTGAGAGGGAAAACAGAGGGAGTGTGATAGAAAACAGAGAGAGAAAACAGAGAGGGAGTGTGTGAGAAAACAGAGAGAGAGAAAACAGAGAGAGGGAGTGTGAGAAAACAGAGAGAGGGAGTGTGAGAGAAAACAGAGAGAAAACAGAGAGAGAGGGAGTGTGAGAGAAAACAGAGAGAGAGAAAACAGAGAGAGGGAGTGTGAGAGAAAACAAAGAAAACAGAGAGAGGTAGTGTGAGAGAAAACAGAGAGAGGGAGTGTGAGAGAAAACAGAGAGAGAAAACAGAGAGAGAGGGAGTGTGAGAGAAAACAGAGAGAGGGAGTGTGAGAGAAAACAGAGAGAGAAAACAGAGAGAGAGGGAGTGTGAGAGAAAACAGAGAGAGAGGGAGTGAGAGAGAAAACAGAGAGAGTGTGTGAGAAAACAGAGAGGGGGAGTGTGAGAAAAAACAGAGAGAGAGAGGGAGTGTGAGAGAAAACAGAGAGAGAAAGAAAACAGAGAGAGGGAGTGTGAGAAAACAGAGAGAGGGTGTGTGAGAGAAAACAGAGAGAGAGCGAGTGTGAGAGAAAACAGAGAGAGGGAGTCTGAGAGAAAACAAAGAAAACAGAGAGAGGTAGTGTGAGAGAAAACAGAGAGAGGGAGTATGAGAGAAAACAGTGAGAGAAAACAGAGAGAGAGGGAGTGTGAGAGAAAACAGAGAGAGAGGGAATGTGAGAGAAAACAGAGAGAGGGAGTGTGAGAGAAAACAGAGAGAGGGAGTGTGAGAGAAAACAGAGAGATGGAGTGTGAGGGAAAACAGAGGGGGAGAACAGAGAGAGATGGAGTGTGAGAGAAAACAGAGGGGGAGAACAGAGAGAGAGGGAGTGTGAGAGAAAACAGAGAGAGAGGGAGTGTGAGAGAAAACAGAGAGACAGGGAGTGTGAGAGAAAACAGTGAGAGAGAAAACAGAGAGAGGGAGTGTGAGAGAAAACAGAGAGAGAGAGTGTGAGAGAAAACAGAGAGAGGGATTGTGAGAGAAAACAGAGAGAGAGGGAGTGTGAGAGAAAACAGAGAGAGAGAAAACAGAGAGAGAGGGAGTGTGAGAGAAAACAGAGAGAGAGGGAATGTGAGAGAAAACAGAGAAAGACAAAACAGAGAGAGGGAATGTGAGAGAAAACAGAGAGAGAGAAAACAGAGAGAGGGAGTGTGAGAGAAAACAGAGAGAGAGAAAACAGAGAGAGGGAGTGTGAGAGAAAACAGAGAGAGAGGGAGTGTGAGAGAAAACAGAGAGAGAGGGAGTGTGAGAGAAAACAGAGAGAGGGAGTGTGAGAGAAAACAGAGAGAGAGAAAACAGAGAGATAGGGAGTGTGAGAGAAAACAGAGAGAGAGGGAGTGTGAGAGAAAACAGAGAGAGAGGGAGTGAGAGGGAAAACAGAGAGGGAGTGTGAGAGAAAACAGAGAGAGAAAACAGAGAGGGAGTGTGTGAGAAAACAGAGAGGGGGAGTGTGAGAAAAAACAGAGAGAGAGGGAGTGTGAGAGAAAACAGAGAGAGAAAGAAAACAGAGAGAGAGAAAACAGAGAGAGGGAGTGTGAGAAAACAGAGAGAGGGAGTGTGAGAGAAAACAGAGAGAGAGGGAGTGTGAGAGAAAACAGAGAGAGAGAAAACAGAGAGAGGGAGTGTGAGAGAAAACAAAGAAAACAGAGAGAGGTAGTGTGAGAGAAAACAGAGAGAGGGAGTGTGAGAGAAAACAGAGAGAGAAAACAGAGAGGGAGTGTGAGAGAAAACAGAGAGAGGGAGTGTGAGAGAAAACAGAGAGAGAAAACAGAGAGAGTGGGAGTGTGAGAGAAAACAGAGAGAGAGGGAGTGAGAGAGAAAACAGAGAGAGAGGGAGTGTGAGAGAAAACAGAGAGAGAGAGTGTGAGAGAAAACAGAGAGAGGGAGTGTGAGAGAAAACAGAGAAAGAGAAAACAGAGAGAGAGAAAACAGAGAGAGTGGGAGTGTGAGAGAAAACAGAGAGGGAGTGTGTGAGAAAACAGAGAGAGAGAAAACAGAGAGAGGGAGTGTGAGAAAACAGAGAGAGGGAGTGTGAGAGAAAACAGAGAGAAAACAGAGAGAGAGGGAGTGTGAGAGGAAACAGAGAGAGAGAAAACAGAGAGAGGGAGTGTGAGAGAAAACAAAGAAAACAGAGAGAGGTAGTGTGAGAGAAAACAGAGAGAGGGAGTGTGAGAGAAAACAGAGAGAGAGAAAACAGAGAGAGAGGGAGTGTGAGAGAAAACAGAGAGAGGGAGTGTGAGAGAAAACAGAGAGAGAAAACAGAGAGAGAGGGAGTGTGAGAGAAAACAGAGAGAGAGGGAGTGAGAGAGAAAACAGAGAGAGTGTGTGAGAAAACTGAGAGGGGGAGTGTGAGAAAAAACAGAGAGAGAGAGGGAGTGTGAGAGAAAACAGAGAGAGGGAGTCTGAGAGAAAACAAAGAAAACAGAGAGAGGTAGTGTGAGAGAAAACAGAGAGAGGGAGTATGAGAGAAAACAGTGAGAGAAAACAGAGAGAGAGGGAGTGTGAGAGAAAACAGAGAGAGAGGGAATGTGAGAGAAAACAGAGAGAGGGAGTGTGAGAGAAAACAGAGAGAGGGAGTGTGAGAGAAAACAGAGAGATGGAGTGTGAGAGAAAACAGAGGGGGCGAACAGAGAGAGATGGAGTGTGAGAGAAAACAGAGGGGGAGAACAGAGAGAGAGGGAGTGTGAGAGAAAACAGAGAGAGAGGGAGTGTGAGAGAAAACAGAGAGAGAGGGAGTGTGAGAGAAAACAGTGAGAGAGAAAACAGAGAGAGGGAGTGTGAGAGAAAACAGAGAGAGAGAGTGTGAGAGAAAACAGAGAGGGATTGTGAGAGAAAACAGAGAGCGAGGGAGTGTGAGAGAAAACAGAGAGAGAGAAAACAGAGAGAGAGGGAATGTGAGAGAAAACAGAGAAAGACAAAACAGAGAGAGGGAATGTGAGAGAAAACAGAGAGAGAGAAAACAGAGAGAGGGAGTGTGAGAGAAAACAGAGAGAGAGAAAACAGAGAGAGAGGGAGTGTGAGAGAAAACAGTGAGAGAGAAAACAGAGAGAGGGAGTGTGAGAGAAAACAGAGAGAGAGAGTGTGAGAGAAAACAGAGAGGGATTGTGAGAGAAAACAGAGAGAGAGGGAGTGTGAGAGAAAACAGAGAGAGAGAAAACAGAGAGAGAGGGAATGTGAGAGAAAACAGAGAGAGAAAACAGAGAGGGAGTGTGTGAGAAAACAGAGAGAGAGAAAACAGAGAGAGGGAGTGTGAGAAAACAGAGAGAGGGAGTGTGAGAGAAAACAGAGAGAAAACAGAGAGAGAGGGAGTGTGAGAGAAAACAGAGAGAGAGAAAACAGAGAGAGGGAGTGTGAGAGAAAACAAAGAAAACAGAGAGAGGTAGTGTGAGAGAAAACAGAGAGAGGGAGTGTGAGAGAAAACAGAGAGAGAGGGAGTGTGAGAGAAAACAGAGAGAGGGAGTGTGAGAGAAAACAGAGAGAGAAAACAGAGAGAGAGGGAGTGTGAGAGAAAACAGAGAGAGAGGGAGTGAGAGAGAAAACAGAGAGAGTGTGTGAGAAAACAGAGAGGGGGAGTGTGAGAAAAAACAGAGAGAGAGAGGGAGTGTGAGAGAAAACAGAGAGAGAAAGAAAACAGAGAGAGGGAGTGTGAGAAAACAGAGAGAGGGTGTGTGAGAGAAAACAGAGAGAGAGGTAGTGTGAGAGAAAACAGAGAGAGGGAGTATGAGAGAAAACAGTGAGAGAAAACAGAGAGAGAGGGAGTGTGAGAGAAAACAGAGAGAGAGGGAATGTGAGAGAAAACAGAGAGAGGGAGTGTGAGAGAAAACAGAGAGAGGGAGTGTGAGAGAAAACAGAGAGATGGAGTGTGAGGGAAAACAGAGGGGGAGAACAGAGAGAGATGGAGTGTGAGAGAAAACAGAGGGGGAGAACAGAGAGAGAGGGAGTGTGAGAGAAAACAGAGAGAGAGGGAGTGTGAGAGAAAACAGAGAGAGAGGGAGTGTGAGAGAAAACAGTGAGAGAGAAAACAGAGAGAGGGAGTGTGAGAGAAAACAGAGAGAGAGAGTGTGAGAGAAAACAGAGAGAGGGATTGTGAGAGAAAACAGAGAGAGAGGGAGTGTGAGAGAAAACAGAGAGAGAGAAAACAGAGAGAGAGGGGGTGTGAGAGAAAACAGAGAGAGAGGGAATGTGAGAGAAAACAGAGAAAGACAAAACAGAGAGAGGGAATGTGAGAGAAAACAGAGAGAGAGAAAACAGAGAGAGGGAGTGTGAGAGAAAACAGAGAGAGAGAAAACAGAGAGAGGGAGTGTGAGAGAAAACAGAGAGAGAGGGAGTGTGAGAGAAAACAGAGAGAGAGGGAGTGTGAGAGAAAACAGAGAGAGGGAGTGTGAGAGAAAACAGAGAGAGAAAACAGAGAGATAGGGAGTGTGAGAGAAAACAGAGAGAGAGGGAGTGTGAGAGAAAACAGAGAGAGAGGGAGTGAGAGGGAAAACAGAGAGGGAGTGTGAGAGAAAACAGAGAGAGAAAACAGAGAGGGAGTGTGTGAGAAAACAGAGAGGGGGAGTGTGAGACAAAACAGATAGAGAGGGAGTGTGAGAGAAAACAGAGAGAGAAAGAAAACAGAGAGAGAGAAAACAGAGAGAGGGAGTGTGAGAAAACAGAGAGAGGGAGTGTGAGAGAAAACAGAGAGAGAGAAAACAGAGAGAGGGAGTGTGAGAGAAAACAAAGAAAACAGAGAGAGGTAGTGTGAGAGAAACAGAGAGAGGGAGTGTGAGAGAAAACAGAGAGAGAAAACAGAGAGGGAGTGTGAGAGAAAACAGAGAGAGGGAGTGTGAGAGAAAACAGAGAGAGGGAGTGTGAGAGAAAACAGAGAGAGAAAACAGAGAGACTGGGAGTGTGAGAGAAAACAGAGAGAGAGGGAGTGAGAGAGAAAACAGAGAGAGAGGGAGTGTGAGAGAAAACAGAGAGAGAGAGTGTGAGAGAAAACAGAGAGAGGGAGTGTGAGAGAAAACAGAGAAAGAGAAAACAGAGAGAGAGAAAACAGAGAGAGTGGGAGTGTGAGAGAAAACAGAGAGAGGGAGTGTGAGAGAAAACAGAGAGAGAGAAAACAGAGAGAGGGAGTGTGAGAGAAAACAAAGAAAACAGAGAGAGGTAGTGTGAGAGAAAACAGAGAGAGGGAGTGTGAGAGAAAACAGAGAGAAAACAGAGAGAGAGGAAGTGTGAGAGAAAACAGAGAGAAAACAGAGAGAGAGGGAGTGTGAGAGAAAACAGAGAGAGAGAAAACAGAGAGAGGGAGTGTGAGAGAAAACAAAGAAAACAGAGAGAGGTAGTGTGAGAGAAAACAGAGAGAGGGAGTGTTAGAGAAAACAGAGTGAGAGAAAACAGAGAGAGAGGGAGTGTGAGAGAAAACAGAGAGATAAAACAGAGAGAGGGAGTGTGAGAGAAAACAGAGAGAGAGGGAGTGAGAGAGAAAACAGAGAGAGTGTGTGAGAAAACAGAAAGGGGGAGTGTGAGAAAAAACAGAGAGAGAGAGGGAGTGTGAGAGAAAACAGAGAGAGAAAGAAAACAGAGAGAGGGAGTGTGAGAAAACAGAGAGAGGGTGTGTGAGAGAAAACAGAGAGAGGGAGTCTGAGAGAAAACAAAGAAAACAGAGAGAGGTAGTGTGAGAGAAAACAGAGAGAGGGAGTATGAGAGAAAACAGTGAGAGAAAACAGAGAGAGAGGGAGTGTGAGAGAAAACAGAGAGAGAGGGAATGTGAGAGAAAACAGAGAGAGGGAGTGTGAGAGAAAACAGAGAGATGGAGTGTGAGAGAAAACAGAGGGGGAGAACAGAGAGAGATGGAGTGTGAGAGAAAACAGAGGGGGAGTGTGAGAGAAAACAGAGAGAGAGGGAGTGTGAGAGAAAACAGAGAGTGAGAAAACAGAGAGAGAGGGAGTATGAGAGAAAACAGAGAGAGAGGGAGTATGAGAGAAAACAGAGAGAGAGGGAGTGTGAGAGAAAACAGTGAGAGAGGGAATGTGAGAGAAAACAGAGAGAGAGGGAGTGAGAGGGAAAACAGATGGAGTGTGAGAGAAAACAGAGAGAGAAAACAGAGAGAGGGAGTGTGAGAAAACAGAGAGAGGGAGTGTGAGAGAAAACAGAGAGAAAACAGAGAGAGAGGGAGTGTGAGAGAAAACAGAGAGAGAGAAAACAGAGAGAGGGAGTGTGAGAGAAAACAAAGAAAACAGAGAGAGGTAGTGTGAGAGAAAACAGAGAGAGGGAGTGTGAGAGAAAACAGAGAGAGAGGGAGTGTGAGAGAAAACAGAGAGAGGGAGTCTGAGAGAAAACAAAGAAAACAGAGAGAGGTAGTGTGAGAGAAAACAGAGAGAGAAAACAGAGAGAGAGGGAGTGTGAGAGAAAACAGAGAGAGAGGGAGTGAGAGAGAAAACAGAGAGAGTGTGTGAGAAAACAGAGAGGGGGAGAGTGAGAAAAAACAGAGAGAGAGAGGGAGTGTGAGAGAAAACAGAGAGAGAAAGAAAACAGAGAGAGGGAGTGTGAGAAAACAGAGAGAGGGTGTGTGAGAGAAAACAGAGAGAGAGGGAGTCTGAGAGAAAACAAAGAAAACAGAGAGAGGTAGTGTGAGAGAAAACAGAGAGAGGGAGTATGAGAGAAAACAGTGAGAGAAAACAGAGAGAGAGGGAGTGTGAGAGAAAACAGAGAGAGAGGGAATGTGAGAGAAAACAGAGAGAGGGAGTGTGAGAGAAAACAGAGAGAGGGAGTGTGAGAGAAAACAGAGAGATGGAGTGTGAGGGAAAACAGAGGGGGAGAACAGAGAGAGATGGAGTGTGAGAGAAAACAGGGGGAGAACAGAGAGAGAGGGAGTGTGAGAGAAAACAGAGAGAGAGGGAGTGTGAGAGAAAACAGAGAGAGAGGGAGTGTGAGAGAAAACAGTGAGAGAGAAAACAGAGAGAGGGAGTGTGAGAGAAAACAGAGAGAGAGAGTGTGAGAGAAAACAGAGAGGGGGAGTGTGAGAGAAAACAGAGAGAGAGGGAGTGTGAGAGAAAACAGAGAGTGAGAAAACAGAGAGAGAGGGAGTATGAGAGAAAACAGAGAGAGAGGGAGTATGAGAGAAAACAGAGAGAGAGGGAGTGTGAGAGAAAACAGTGAGAGAGGGAATGTGAGAGAAAACAGAGAGAGAGGGAGTGAGAGGGAAAACAGATGGAGTGTGAGAGAAAACAGAGAGAGAAAACAGAGAGGGAGTGTGTGAGAAAACAGAGAGAGAGAAAACAGAGAGAGGGAGTGTGAGAAAACAGAGAGAGGGAGTGTGAGAGAAAACAGAGAGAAAACAGAGAGAGAGGGAGTGTGAGAGAAAACAGAGAGAGAGAAAACAGAGAGAGGGAGTGTGAGAGAAAACAAAGAAAACAGAGAGAGGTAGTGTGAGAGAAAACAGAGAGAGGGAGTGTGAGAGAAAACAGAGAGAGAAAACAGAGAGAGAGGGAGTGTGAGAGAAAACAGAGAGAGGGAGTGTGAGAGAAAACAGAGAGAGAAAACAGAGAGAGAGGGAGTGTGAGAGAAAACAGAGAGAGAGGGAGTGAGAGAGAAAACAGAGAGAGTGTGTGAGAAAACAGAGAGGGGGAGTGTGAGAAAAAACAGAGAGAGAGAGGGAGTGTGAGAGAAAACAGAGAGAGAAAGAAAACAGAGAGAGGGAGTGTGAGAAAACAGAGAGAGGGTGTGTGAGAGAAAACAGAGAGAGAGGGAGTGTGAGAGAAAACAGAGAGAGGGAGTCTGAGAGAAAACAAAGAAAACAGAGAGAGGTAGTGTGAGAGAAAACAGAGAGAGGGAGTATGAGAGAAAACAGTGAGAGAAAACAGAGAGAGAGGGAGTGTGAGAGAAAACAGAGAGAGAGGGAATGTGAGAGAAAACAGAGAGAGGGAGTGTGAGAGAAAACAGAGAGAGGGAGTGTGAGAGAAAACAGAGAGATGGAGTGTGAGGGAAAACAGAGGGGGAGAACAGAGAGAGATGGAGTGTGAGAGAAAACAGAGGGGGAGAACAGAGAGAGAGGGAGTGTGAGAGAAAACAGAGAGAGAGGGAGTGTGAGAGAAAACAGAGAGAGAGGGAGTGTGAGAGAAAACAGTGAGAGAAAACAGAGAGAGGGAGTGTGAGAGAAAACAGAGAGAGAGAGTGTGAGAGAAAACAGAGAGAGGGATTGTGAGAGAAAACAGAGAGAGAGGGAGTGTGAGAGAAAACAGAGAGAGAGGGAGTGTGAGAGAAAACAGAGAGAGAGGGAATGTGAGAGAAAACAGAGAAAGACAAAACAGAGAGAGGGAATGTGAGAGAAAACAGAGAGAGAGAAATCAGAGAGAGGGAGTGTGAGAGAAAACAGAGAGAGAGAAAACAGAGAGAGGGAGTGTGAGAGAAAACAGAGAGAGAGGGAGTGTGAGAGAAAACAGAGAGAGAGGGAGTGTGAGAGAAAACAGAGAGAGGGAGTGTGAGAGAAAACAGAGAGAGAAAACAGAGAGATAGGGAGTGTGAGAGAAAACAGAGAGAGAGGGAGTGTGAGAGAAAACAGAGAGAGAGGGAGTGAGAGGGAAAACAGAGAGGGAGTGTGAGAGAAAACAGAGAGAGAAAACAGAGAGGGAGTGTGTGAGAAAACAGAGAGGGGGAGTGTGAGACAAAACAGATAGAGAGGGAGTGTGAGAGAAAACAGAGAGAGAAAGAAAACAGAGAGAGGGAGTGTGAGAAAACAGAGAGAGGGAGTGTGAGAGAAAACAGAGAGAGAGGGAGTGTGAGAGAAAACAGAGAGAGAGAAAACAGAGAGAGGGAGTGTGAGAGAAAACAAAGAAAACAGAGAGAGGTAGTGTGAGAGAAAACAGAGAGAGGGAGTGTGAGAGAAAACAGAGAGAGAAAACAGAGAGGGAGTGTGAGAGAAAACAGAGAGAGGGAGTGTGAGAGAAAACAGAGAGAGGGAGTGTGAGAGAAAACAGAGAGAGAAAACAGAGAGAGTGGGAGTGTGAGAGAAAACAGAGAGAGAGGGAGTGAGAGAGAAAACAGAGAGAGAGGGAGTGTGAGAGAAAACAGAGAGAGAGAGTGTGAGAGAAAACAGAGAGAGGGAGTGTGAGAGAAAACAGAGAAAGAGAAAACAGAGAGAGAGAAAACAGAGAGAGGGAGTGTGAGAGAAAACAAAGAAAACAGAGAGAGGTAGTGTGAGAGAAAACAGAGAGAGGGAGTGTGAGAGAAAACAGAGAGAAAACAGAGAGAGAGGAAGTGTGAGAGAAAACAGAGAGAAAACAGAGAGAGAGGGAGTGTGAGAGAAAACAGAGAGAGAGAAAACAGAGAGAGGGAGTGTGAGAGAAAACAGAGAGAGAGGGAGTGTGAGAGAAAACAAAGAAAACAGAGAGAGGTAGTGTGAGAGAAAACAGAGAGAGGGAGTGTGAGAGAAAACAGAGAGAGGGAGTGTGAGAGAAAACAAAGAAAACAGAGAGAGGTAGTGTGAGAGAAAACAGAGAGAGGGAGTGTGAGAGAAAACAGAGAGAGAGAAAACAGAGAGAGAGGGAGTGTGAGAGAAAACAGAGAGATAAAACAGAGAGAGGGAGTGTGAGAGAAAACAGAGAGAGAGGGAGTGAGAGAGAAAACAGAGAGAGTGTGTGAGAAAACAGAAAGGGGGAGTGTGAGAAAAAACAGAGAGAGAGAGGGAGTGTGAGAGAAAACAGAGAGAGAAAGAAAACAGAGAGAGGGAGTGTGAGAAAACAGAGAGAGGGTGTGTGAGAGAAAACAGAGAGAGGGAGTCTGAGAGAAAACAAAGAAAACAGAGAGAGGTAGTGTGAGAGAAAACAGAGAGAGGGAGTATGAGAGAAAACAGTGAGAGAAAACAGAGAGAGAGGGAGTGTGAGAGAAAACAGAGAGAGAGGGAATGTGAGAGAAAACAGAGAGAGGGAGTGTGAGAGAAAACAGAGAGATGGAGTGTGAGAGAAAACAGAGGGGGAGAACAGAGAGAGATGGAGTGTGAGAGAAAACAGAGAGAGAGAAAACAGAGAGAGAGGGAGTATGAGAGAAAACAGAGAGAGAGGGAGTATGAGAGAAAACAGAGAGAGAGGGAGTGTGAGAGAAAACAGTGAGAGAGGGAATGTGAGAGAAAACAGAGAGAGAGGGAGTGAGAGGGAAAACAGATGGAGTGTGAGAGAAAACAGAGAGAGAAAACAGAGAGGGAGTGTGTGAGAAAACAGAGAGAGAGAAAACAGAGAGAGGGAGTGTGAGAAAACAGAGAGAGGGAGTGTGAGAGAAAACAGAGAGAAAACAGAGAGAGAGGGAGTGTGAGAGAAAACAGAGAGAGAGAAAACAGAGAGAGGGAGTGTGAGAGAAAACAAAGAAAACAGAGAGAGGTAGTGTGAGAGAAAACAGAGAGAGGGAGTGTGAGAGAAAACAGAGAGAGAGGGAGTGTGAGAGAAAACAGAGAGAGGGAGTCTGAGAGAAAACAAAGAAAACAGAGAGAGGGAGTGTGAGAGAAAACAGAGAGAGAAAACAGAGAGAGAGGGAGTGTGAGAGAAAACAGAGAGAGAGGGAGTGAGAGAGAAAACAGAGAGAGTGTGTGAGAAAACAGAGAGGGGGAGTGTGAGAAAAAACAGAGAGAGAGAGGGAGTGTGAGAGAAAACAGAGAGAGAAAGAAAACAGAGAGAGGGAGTGTGAGAAAACAGAGAGAGGGTGTGTGAGAGAAAACAGAGAGAGAGGGAGTGTGAGAGAAAACAGAGAGAGGGAGTCTGAGAGAAAACAAAGAAAACAGAGAGAGGTAGTGTGAGAGAAAACAGAGAGAGGGAGTATGAGAGAAAACAGTGAGAGAAAACAGAGAGAGAGGGAGTGTGAGAGAAAACAGAGAGAGAGGGAATGTGAGAGAAAACAGAGAGAGGGAGTGTGAGAGAAAACAGAGAGAGGGAGTGTGAGAGAAAACAGAGAGATGGAGTGTGAGGGAAAACAGAGGGGGAGAACAGAGAGAGATGGAGTGTGAGAGAAAACAGGGGGAGAACAGAGAGAGAGGGAGTGTGAGAGAAAACAGAGAGAGAGGGAGTGTGAGAGAAAACAGAGAGAGAGGGAGTGTGAGAGAAAACAGTGAGAGAGAAAACAGAGAGAGGGAGTGTGAGAGAAAACAGAGAGAGAGAGTGTGAGAGAAAACAGAGAGGGGGA
Organism: Prionace glauca; assembly: GCA_037974335.1. Classification (NCBI taxonomy): domain Eukaryota; kingdom Metazoa; phylum Chordata; class Chondrichthyes; order Carcharhiniformes; family Carcharhinidae; genus Prionace; species Prionace glauca. Next base: position 1,994,498 of record CM075749.1, on the reverse strand, counting down.
GTGTGAGAGAAAACAGAGAGAGAGGGAGTGTGAGAGAAAACAGAGAGTGAGAAAACAGAGAGAGAGGGAGTATGAGAGAAAACAGAGAGAGAGGGAGTATGAGAGAAAACAGAGAGAGAGGGAGTGTGAGAGAAAACAGTGAGAGAGGGAATGTGAGAGAAAACAGAGAGAGAGGGAGTGAGAGGGAAAACAGATGGAGTGTGAGAGAAAACAGAGAGAGAAAACAGAGAGGGAGTGTGTGAGAAAACAGAGAGAGAGAAAACAGAGAGAGGGAGTGTGAGAAAACAGAGAGAGGGAGTGTGAGAGAAAACAGAGAGAAAACAGAGAGAGAGGGAGTGTGAGAGAAAACAGAGAGAGAGAAAACAGAGAGAGGGAGTGTGAGAGAAAACAAAGGAAACAGAGAGAGGTAGTGTGAGAGAAAACAGAGAGAGGGAGTGTGAGAGAAAACAGAGAGAGAAAACAGAGAGAGAGGGAGTGTGAGAGAAAACAGAGAGAGGGAGTGTGAGAGAAAACAGAGAGAGAAAACAGAGAGAGAGGGAGTGTGAGAGAAAACAGAGAGAGAGGGAGTGAGAGAGAAAACAGAGAGAGTGTGTGAGAAAACAGAGAGGGGGAGTGTGAGAAAAAACAGAGAGAGAAAGAAAACAGAGAGAGGGAGTGTGAGAAAACAGAGAGAGGGTGTGTGAGAGAAAACAGAGAGAGAGGGAGTGTGAGAGAAAACAGAGAGAGGGAGTCTGAGAGAAAACAAAGAAAACAGAGAGAGGTAGTGTGAGAGAAAACAGAGAGAGGGAGTATGAGAGAAAACAGTGAGAGAAAACAGAGAGAGAGGGAGTGTGAGAGAAAACAGAGAGAGAGGGAATGTGAGAGAAAACAGAGAGAGGGAGTGTGAGAGAAAACAGAGAGAGGGAGTGTGAGAGAAAACAGAGAGATGGAGTGTGAGGGAAAACAGAGGGGGAGAACAGAGAGAGATGGAGTGTGAGAGAAAACAGAGGGGGAGAACAGAGAGAGAGGGAGTGTGAGAGAAAACAGAGAGAGAGGGAGTGTGAGAGAAAACAGAGAGAGAGGGAGTGTGAGAGAAAACAGTGAGAGAGAAAACAGAGAGAGGGAGTGTGAGAGAAAACAGAGAGAGAGTGTGAGAGAAAACAGAGAGAGGGATTGTGAGAGAAAACAGAGAGAGAGGGAGTGTGAGAGAAAACAGAGAGAGAGAAAACAGAGAGAGAGGGAGTGTGAGAGAAAACAGAGAGAGAGGGAATGTGAGAGGAAACAGAGAAAGACAAAACAGAGAGAGGGAATGTGAGAGAAAACAGAGAGAGAGAAAACAGAGAGAGGGAGTGTGAGAGAAAACAGAGAGAGAGAAAACAGAGAGAGGGAGTGTGAGAGAAGACAGAGAGAGAGGAGTGTGAGAGAAAACAGAGAGAGAGGGAGTGTGAGAGAAAACAGAGAGAGGGAGTGTGAGAGAAAACAGAGAGAGAGAAAACAGAGAGATAGGGAGTGTGAGAGAAAACAGAGAGAGAGGGAGTGTGAGAGAAAACAGAGAGAGAGGGAGTGAGAGGGAAAACAGAGAGGGAGTGTGAGAGAAAACAGAGAGAGAAAACAGAGAGGGAGTGTGTGAGAAAACAGAGAGGGGGAGTGTGAGAAAAAACAGAGAGAGAGGGAGTGTGAGAGAAAACAGAGAGAGAAAGAAAACAGAGAGAGAGAAAACAGAGAGAGGGAGTGTGAGAAAACAGAGAGAGGGAGTGTGAGAGAAAACAGAGAGAGAGGGAGTGTGAGAGAAAACAGAGAGAGAGAAAACAGAGAGAGGGAGTGTGAGAGAAAACAAAGAAAACAGAGAGAGGTAGTGTGAGAGAAAACAGAGAGAGGGAGTGTGAGAGAAAACAGAGAGAGAAAACAGAGAGGGAGTGTGAGAGAAAACAGAGAGAGGGAGTGTGAGAGAAAACAGAGAGAGGGAGTGTGAGAGAAAACAGAGAGAGAAAACAGAGAGAGTGGGAGTGTGAGAGAAAACAGAGAGAGAGGGAGTGAGAGAGAAAACAGAGAGAGAGGGAGTGTGAGAGAAAACAGAGAGAGAGAGTGTGAGAGAAAACAGAGAGAGGGAGTGTGAGAGAAAACAGAGAAAGAGAAAACAGAGAGAGAGAAAACAGAGAGAGTGGGAGTGTGAGAGAAAACAGAGAGGGAGTGTGAGAGAAAACAGAGAGAGAGGGAGTGTGAGAGAAAACAGAGAGTGAGAAAACAGAGAGAGAGGGAGTATGAGAGAAAACAGAGAGAGAGGGAGTGTGAGAGAAAACAGAGAGAGAGGGAATGTGAGAGAAAACAGAGGGAGAGGGAGTGAGAGGGAAAACAGAGGGAGTGTGAGAGAAAACAGAGAGAGAAAACAGAGAGGGAGTGTGTGAGAAAACAGAGAGAGAGAAAACAGAGAGAGGGAGTGTGAGAAAACAGAGAGAGGGAGTGTGAGAGAAAACAGAGAGAAAACAGAGAGAGAGGGAGTGTGAGAGAAAACAGAGAGAGAGAAAACAGAGAGAGGGAGTGTGAGAGAAAACAAAGAAAACAGAGAGAGGTAGTGTCAGAGAAAACAGAGAGAGGGAGTGTGAGAGAAAACAGAGAGAGAGAAAACAGAGAGAGAGGGAGTGTGAGAGAAAACAGAGAGAGGGAGTGTGAGAGAAAACAGAGAGAGAAAACAGAGAGAGAGGGAGTGTGAGAGAAAACAGAGAGAGAGGGAGTGAGAGAGAAAACAGAGAGAGTGTGTGAGAAAACTGAGAGGGGGAGTGTGAGAAAAAACAGAGAGAGAGAGGGAGTGTGAGAGAAAACAGAGAGAGAAAGAAAACAGAGAGAGGGAGTGTGAGAAAACAGAGAGAGGGTGTGTGAGAGAAAACAGAGAGAGAGGGAGTGTGAGAGAAAACAGAGAGAGGGAGTCTGAGAGAAAACAAAGAAAACAGAGAGAGGTAGTGTGAGAGAAAACAGAGAGAGGGAGTATGAGAGAAAACAGTGAGAGAAAACAGAGAGAGAGGGAGTGTGAGAGAAAACAGAGAGAGAGGGAATGTGAGAGAAAACAGAGAGAGGGAGTGTGAGAGAAAACAGAGAGAGGGAGTGTGAGAGAAAACAGAGAGATGGAGTGTGAGAGAAAACAGAGGGGGAGAACAGAGAGAGATGGAGTGTGAGAGAAAACAGAGGGGGAGAACAGAGAGAGAGGGAGTGTGAGAGAAAACAGAGAGAGAGGGAGTGTGAGAGAAAACAGAGAGAGAGGGAGTGTGAGAGAAAACAGTGAGAGAGAAAACAGAGAGAGGGAGTGTGAGAGAAAACAGAGAGAGAGAGTGTGAGAGAAAACAGAGAGGGATTGTGAGAGAAAACAGAGAGAGAGGGAGTGTGAGAGAAAACAGAGAGAGAGAAAACAGAGAGAGAGGGAATGTGAGAGAAAACAGAGAAAGACAAAACAGAGAGAGGGAATGTGAGAGAAAACAGAGAGAGAGAAAACAGAGAGAGGGAGTGTGAGAGAAAACAGAGAGAGAGAAAACAGAGAGAGGGAGTGTGAGAGAAAACAGAGAGAGAGGGAGTGTGAGAGAAAACAGAGAGAGAGGGAGTGTAAGAGAAAACAGAGAGAGGGAGTGTGAGAGAAAACAGAGAGAGAGAAAACAGAGAGATAGGGAGTGTGAGAGAAAACAGAGCGAGAGGGAGTGTGAGAGAAAACAGAGAGAGAGGGAGTGAGAGGGAAAACAGAGAGGGAGTGTGAGAGAAAACAGAGAGAGAAAACAGAGAGGGAGTGTGTGAGAAAACAGAGAGGGGGAGTGTGAGAAAAAACAGAGAGAGAAAACAGAGAGAAAAAACAGAGAGAGAGGGAGTGTGAGAGAAAACAGAGAGAGAAAGAAAACAGAGAGAGAGAAAACAGAGAGAGGGAGTGTGAGAAAACAGAGAGAGGGAGTGTGAGAGAAAACAGAGAGAGAGGGAGTGTGAGAGAAAACAGAGAGAGAGAAAACAGAGAGAGGGAGTGTGAGAGAAAACAAAGAAAACAGAGAGAGGTAGTGTGAGAGAAAACAGAGAGAGGGAGTGTGAGAGAAAACAGAGAGAGAAAACAGAGAGGGAGTGTGAGAGAAAACAGAGAGAGGGAGTGTGAGAGAAAACAGAGAGAGGGAGTGTGAGAGAAAACAGAGAGAGAAAACAGAGAGAGAGGGAGTGTGAGAGAAAACAGAGAGAGAGGGAGTGAGAGAGAAAACAGAGAGAGAAAACAGAGAGGGAGTGTGTGAGAAAACAGAGAGGGGGAGTGTGAGAAAAAACAGAGAGAGAGAGGGAGTGTGAGAGAAAACAGAGAGAGGGAGTGTGAGAAAACAGAGAGAGGGTGTGTGAGAGAAAACAGAGAGAGAGGGAGTGTGAGAGAAAACAGAGAGAGGGAGTGTGAGAGAAAACAAAGAAAAGAGAGAGGTAGTGTGAGAGAAAACAGAGAGTGGGAGTGTGAGAGAAAACAGAGAGGGAGTGTGAGAGAAAACAGAGAGAGAAAGAAAACAGAGAGGGAGTGTGAGAGAAAACAGAGAGTGGGAGTGTGAGAGAAAACAGAGAGAGAGGGAGTGTGAGAGAAAACTGAGAGAGGGAGTGTGAGAGAAAACAGAGAGAGAGAGTGTGAGAGAAAACAGAGAGTGGGAGTGTGAGAGAAAACAGAGAGAGAGGGAGTGTGAGAGAAAACTGAGAGAGGGAGTGTGAGAGAAGACAGAGAGAGGGAGTGTGAGAGAAAACAGAGAGAGGGAGTGTGAGAGAAAACAGAAAGAGGGAGTGTGAGAGAAAACGGAGAGAGAGAAAATAGAGCGAGAGGGAGTGTGAGTGAAAACAGAGAGGGAGTGTGAGAGAAAACAGAGTGAGAAAACAGAGAGAGAGGAAGTGTGAGAGAAAACAGAGAGAGAGGGAGTGTGAGAGAAAACAGAGAGAGAGGGAGTGTGAGAGGAAACAGAGAGAGAGGGAGTGAGAGAGAAAACAGAGAGGGAGTGTGAGAGAAAACAGAGAGAGAAAACAGAGAGTGAATGTGTGAGAAAACAGAGAGGGGGAGTGTGAGAAAAAACAGAGAGAGAGAGGGAGTGTGAGAGAAAACAGAGAGAGAAAGAAAACAGAGAGAGAAAACAGAGAGAGGGAGTGTGAGAGAAAACAGAGAGAGACGGAGTGTGAGAGAAAACAGAGAGAGGGAGTGTGAGAGAAAACAAAGAAAACAGAGAGAGGTAGTGTGAGAGAAAACAGAGAGAGGGAGTGTGAGAGAAAACAGAGAGGGAGTGTGAGAGAAAACAGAGAGAGAAAGAAAACAGAGAGGGAGTGTGAGAGAAAACAGAGAGAGAGGGAGTGTGAGAGAAAACAGAGAGAGATGGAGTGTGAGAGAAAACAGAGAGAGAGAAAACAGAGAGAGAGTGTGAGAGAAAACAGAGAGGGAGTGTGAGAGAAGACAGAGAGAGGGAGTGTGAGAGAAAACAGAGAGAGGGAGTGTGAGAGAAAACAAAGAGGGAGTGTGAGAGAAAACAGAGAGAGAGAAAATAGAGAAGGAGGGAGTGTGAGTGAAAACAGAGAAAGAAAGAAAACAGAGGGAGTGTGAGAGAAAAGAGAGAGAGAGTGTGAGAGAAAACAGAGAGAGAGGGAGTGTGAGAGAAAACAGAGAGGGAGTGTGAGAGAAAACAGAGAAAAAAAGAAAACAGAGGGAGTGTGAGAGAAAACAGAGAGAGGGAGTGAGAGAAAACAGAGAGAGAGGGAGTGTGAGAAATAACAGAGAGAGGGAGTGAGAGAAAACAGAGAGAGAAAGAAAACAGAGAGAGGGAGTGTGAGAGAAAACAGAGAGGGAGTGTGAGAGAAAACAGAGAGGGAGTGTGAGAAATAACAGAGAGAGAGAGGGAGTGTGAGAGAAAAGAGGGAGAGAAAACAGAGGGAGAGGGAGTGTGAGAGAAAACAGAGAGGGAGTGTGAGAGAAAACAGAGAGAGAGGGAGTGTGAGAGAAAAGAGGGAGAGAAAACAGAGAGAGGGAGTGTGAGAGGAAACAGAGAGGGAGTGTGAGAGAAAACAGAGAGAGGGAGTGTGAGAGAAAACGGGGGAGTGTGAGAGAAAAGAGAGAGAGAAAACAGAGAGGGGGGAGTGTGAGAGAAAATAGAGAGGGGGGAGTGTGAGAGAAAACAGAGAGAGAGGGAGTGTGAGAGAAAACAAAGTGAAAGAAAACAGAGCGAGGGAGTGTGAGAGAAAACAGTGTGATAATGTGAGAGGAATGACGAGTGATATATGTCTGGAGAGAGAGAGAAAATAGGAATGAATAAGGATAGGGGGACAGAGGGAAAGTTTGAGAGGGATATATGGAGAGTGGGGTGGGGGGAGAGGGGTGGAGAGTATGAGAAGGATAGAGATAGCGGGAGAGAGGGATATGGAAAGATAGAAGGATATGGAGGGAGAGTAAGGGATAATAAGAGATTGAGAATGGGTAAGAGTGAAAATGGAGAGGAGTGAAAATTGATAAGAGTGAGAATGAGGCAGAGTGAGAATTGGGAAGAATGAGAAAGGGGATAAAAAGGGAGCAGAGAATAGAAAGCAAAGGATGGGGAGAGAATGAGGGCTTGGGATTCTGTTTTTGCCTCAGGGATGTTACAGTCTCTGCCTGTTTAATAATGAATTTTTTGTCTCCACAGGCATTTAAGTCCACCTTGTTGACCAGCAAGGGGCATGCATGCGGCAGGTTGTAGTGGGCTGCTCTTGGATGTTGCTTCAGGAGTTGCCTATTGCTTCATGTTGTTAGTGTGCTTAAACTGGACCATCTCAAGGGCAACATGACAGCTCAGAGACTATCTCTGTTGCTGTGCGGACACATGGATTTGGGCCTGTGTCTGTGGGAGTTTGCGCGTTCTCCCCGTGGTTGCGTGGGTTTCCTCCGGGTGCTCCGGTTTCCTCCCACATCCCAAAGATGTGCTTTTAGGCTGATTGATTGGGTAACAAATTGTCCCTATATTGGACCTCCCTGATCCTCGCACATTAGGCGTAAACTAAAATCATGAATAGGTCACTGAGACAATGGGACGGCGGCGCGGGCTCGTTGGGCCGAAGGGCCTGTTTCCCGTGCTGTGTTGTTCTTTGTTCTTTGAATATTTGAGAGAGATAGGGAGAGTGAGAGGAATAGGAAGAAAGAGTGAGAGAGTTTTTCTGATGGCTACAAAGGACTGAAGTCAATGGATCACCTGATGGGCTTTGTGGAGTATGAACTCCCTTATCGAGCAAGCAGAGGCTCATCTAATGGAAGTGAGTAGCAGATGGGTTAAAATCGTTGCTTCATCACAGATTGGATTTCTGTAGGTCCCCGGGTATTCATTCACATGCTATAATTTCTTCTGTTATCATTAAAGGATATTTGGAGACGAAAGACTAGGCTTGGTGGAATTATTACATAGGCAATGAGGAGCAAAACGAGAAAATATGAAACTGGACAAATTCATTGTCAAGAACAAGCAACTCTTCTCTGCTAAGAAAAGGCAATTACACCTCTTTTTGGTAAACTTGAACTGTGTGATACCAACAGAGAAAACTGGGCCCAATAAAAAGAGCGCACATTACACTTCCACAATAACAACATCGAAGGAGACTTAGTTTCTGATAGATGAGGGAATTAAGGGTTATGGGGAGAAGGCTGAAAAGTGGAACTGATCCACTTCAGATCAGCCATGATCTTATTGAATGGCGGGACAGGCTCGAAGGGCTAGATGGCCGACTCCTGCTCCTGTTTCTTATGTAAAAACAAAATTTTTGTTGATGCCATGTTCCTGACATTCAACGTGATAAAAAGTCTGACTTGCCCAGATGCCTCAACTCAAATGAGCCAGTAGACTCGGTGAAAATTCACTACAATCTGAAAGCTCCCATTATACAATGGGAGCTTTCCCAAAGATACCGCTTTAACACGGCTGGGAAAACTCCTGGGAAACTTATTGAGTTTTTGGCCAGGTTATGAAAATTAGCAAAACATTGTGAATTCGGACTGCCTCTGAACAAAACGTTACAAGACAGATTGGTTTATGGCATAAATAACCTGACCTTGCAAAAAAAGCCAGAATCCAGATCGAGCTGGGATTTTAAACAGCCATTGAAGTTGCTATGGAAAACACAGAGGCTCAAGATCTACAGGCAGGCGTGTCTTCCAGTTAGAGGGAGGGGCCTCGTAATCAGTCCTCAATGGACAGTACTTGTGTAAACAAGATATCGGAGGCTTCCTTACAACACCAGAGCTCTAATAACACCACCAGGTAGTGATGGCCCTAAGAGTATTGGGAAATGTATTCCAGAGGGGTGCGGATGCCAGACAATGGACTATTGCAAGCACGACCAAGTGGCATAGCCAAGGCAAAATTTTAGGAATAGGCAAAATGTGTGCTGTTCAGTGAAGAAGCCAAAGCCAATACTTGACCTTACCATGTAGGTATACCAATTGACAGAAACAGTGACATTACAGCTAAGTCACATCATCACAACAAAGTCGCCCCTATGATAGTACAACTACTAATGAATGCTCAACCCTTAATAATGGAGGTGGACATTCAGACTGCAGTCTCTTGTTATCAGGAAACAGATTTACAAGCACCTCCAAACTGGCACCTAATGCCTGAGCTCAGAAGACACAAAGGCCAGACTTGCCACCAGGTGAGCCTTTACAAATATAAGGCACCACAGCAGCCTAACAACTTATAGGCAACAATCAGCTCATCTCCTGTTCATCGTTGTACAGGACAAAGACCAAGTCTTATGGGGAGAGACTGGCCACAGCTGAACTTGTTGCAGATCTTCAGACTAGGCTTGGAAGAATTGCCAGCAGATACCCTGGAATTTTCCAAGAAGGATTGGGCAAAGTAAAAGATGCCAATGCCAAAGGTGCCAAAGCCAACTAAATATTTCAGAGCAACACCAGTCCCATACACCCTGTTGGAAAAAGTCAAAACTGAATTAGGGCGCCTTGAAAGTTTTGACAATAAGGCCCATGCAGCTTGTGGAATGGGCTGCACTTGTGGTCCCCACTCTTAAACTAAACAAGACAGCCTGTCTCTGTGGGGACTAAACAAAGAATCAATCAGGTTACCAAACTTGGTAGGTATCCTATGCCCTGAATCGAAGATTTGTATGCTGAGTTTGCAAGTGGCCAGACATTCTCCAAGTTGAACATGAGCCACATCTATCTTCAGCTTGAATTGATGAGTTTTCAAGAAAACATGATGATCAACATGCACTATGAGTATATTCGCATGTCCTTCATGGTCTCTTCAATGTGCACCATATTCAAATGAGTTATGGAGAACCCACTCCAAGGGCTACCCTGAGTGACAGTGTCCTTGGTTAATGTTCTGGTCATGGAGGCTTTGGAACAAGAGCATCTGGCAAACTTAGAAGAGATCTTGCTGGGATTCTCAAGAGCTGGAATACACTTGAAGAGAGAAAAATGCATCTTCCAAATGATTGAGGTGACCTATTTAGACAGTTGGGTAGATGGCAAAGGTTTACAACCCAGTAAAGCAGTGTTTTCCAAGTGTTTTGTCCAGTGATCCACTTTTACCAAATAGCTATCCCTCACAACTCATGATAGTGGAATCTGTAATGACATGCAAACTTTCCACTTTCTATTAACATTTACAGTATATTAAACTTCAGGGGGACAGTTTCAGATCCATTTCCATGTGATGTAAAATTGGGCAGCATTGTAGTGAGGGCAGCATAAAACTACAACAGGATATTGATAGGGTGAATGGTCAAGTTGGGGCAAATGGATTTTAATACAGGCAAGTGTGTGGTTATGCATTTTGGATCAAAAAAGGACAGGTCACGGTATTTTTTAGAAGGCACAAAATTAAACTCAGTGGATATTCAATGAGATTTGGGGGTCAGGTGCTCCTTAAAATGCCACAAACAGATGCAGAAAATAGAGGACCAACAGAATGCTGGTCTTCACATCTAAAGGGCTGGAGTATAGGGATACAGATGTTCTGCTGCAGTGATACTAAATTTTAGTTACAACTTCTTCCAGTATTGTGAGCAGATGTGGGCACCACCTTAGGAAGGAGGGAGATCAAGATAAGTTTACAAGAATGGTATGTGCACTTAAGGAGTTAAGTTCTGAGGAGAGATTTGACAAATTAAACCTTGATTCCCTCTAATTCAGAAGGTTGAGGGGTGATATGATCTAAGTCTATAAAATATTCATAGGAAGAACAGGTTGGATAAGGATAAACTGTTTTCATTGGTTGAGGGCTCTAGAACCAGGGGCCATAATCTAAAAATTAGGACTGATCAGTTCAGGAGAGCTGTTTGAAAACATTTCTACTTGCAGAGAATGGTGAGGTTTGGAATTCTGTTCCTCAAATGACTATTAGTGTTGGTTCAATTGTGAAGTGAGATAGACAAATTATTATAGAGCAGGGTATTAAGGGATATGGGTCTAGGGCAGGTACATGGAGCTAGACCACAGATCAACCATGATCTTATTCAATAGTGGAGTAGGCTCGAGGGGCTGAATGGTGTCAGTATTTTGCAAACTCCTCTCGTCAACATATACATTCAAACTAAATGTCCAAAATGAGACGAATTTCCTGCGCATCAGACATCCACAGAAAATTGGCTACTGTGTATTTGTGACAGATTTCTCATTTAAGATGCATCATTAGAATGTGGAGCTTACCAGATCAATGTGCTGCTTTTCAGTGGAAACTTCATAGGACAGTCACCGATTACCGCTATCTATTACTATCCCATCAACAAACCTCCCTGGTCGGTTGGATATTTCACATCCATAACTACATTTTGTTGCATCCATTGAATCCGTGGTTAATGAGTCGATTATTCTTTCTCATATACAGTCATAATTTTTTTAAAAGATCCCAATGATTTTTCTGTTTTCCATTGTCATCTCATTTTGAAATTGATTCAACAGCAAAATATTTTAATGCACACAGAGGAAAAATAATGAGTTGGATTGTGAAACAACAACAATACTTGTTATAGTCTGAAGTTAAATAACAGATGTGTTGAGTATAGGGCTAACGGGAGGACTCTGAATAGTGTGGATGAACAGAGGGATCGAGGTGTATGTGTACATAGATCCCTGAAAGTTGGGAATCAAGTAGATAAGGTTGTTAAGAAGGCATACGGTGTCTTGGCGTTTATTGGTAGGGGGATTGAATTTAGGAGTCGCAGCGTCATGTTACAACTGTACAAAACTCTGGTGAGGCCGCACTTGGAGTACTGTGTGCAGTTCTGGTCCCCACAATATAGGAAGGATGTGGAGGCTTTGGAGAGGGTGGAGAGGAGGTTTACCAGGATGTTGCCTGGTATGGAGGAGAGGTCCTATGAGGAGAGACTGAGGGATTTGGGGTTGTTTTCGCTAGAAAGAAGGCGGCTAAGAGGGGATCTTATTGAAACATATAAGATGATTAGAGGTTTAGATAGGGTGGACAGTGATAGCCTTTTTCCTCAGATGGAGAAAGCTAGCACGAGGGGGCATCGCTTTAAATTAAGGGGGGGTAGTTATAGGACGGATGTCAGGGGTAGGTTCTTTACCCAGAGGGTGGTGAGGGATTGGAATGCCCTGTTTGCTGTGGTTGTAAATGCACCTAGTTTGGGGGCGTTTAAGAGATCCATGGATAGGTTTATGGATGAAAAGGGATTGGTTTAGGTTAGAGGGTCATTGTTTTTTAACTGGTCGGCGCAACATCGTGGGCCGAAGGGCCTGTTCTGCGCTGTAATGTTCTATGTTCTGTTCACAAACAGGGCGTGTAAAAATACACAAACTGTGTCACTGTTATCAAGGGTCACACACTAACCTCTGAGCAGGAAGAGGAAGACTCAGAGGATACATTGCTTCCTTTTCTCCTGTATTCAGCGCCATTTCAGGCATTTGCAGCTCGGTGTATATGTGTTCCTCACAACGGAGTGACAAACTGGAGAGGCCTTGCTGTACTCGCACATACCTCTGCTGGAGACTGAGGCGGTGGGGCCTCTGGCAGTCAGAGTGCTGAAGGTAACCGGAACACTGGTCCCCGTTCGAATGTCCTCGGAATCGTCTGTAAGGTAGCCCGCTAATGGTGCCCGGTGTGAAACGCACGGAGACGTGGCGGAGACGGCAGTTCTACCTTCTGGCTCAGACATTGGAGGCGTCCATCTACACCATGAGCAGTGTGGTAAACAAAATGGCTGCCTTGCTCTGCCGTCAAGTAAACCATGACGTCAGAGACTGATAGCCAAGTTCCGCACACATGAGGACGGTCTCAACAGGGATCTTGGGTTCATGTCGCACTATCTGTAACCCCCATGACTTGCCTGGGTTTGCAAAACCTCACTTACTGTACTGTCTGGAGACAATACACATCTCTGTAACCTGTGATCAGTGCTCCTTCCACTCACATTATCAGCCACTTTAAGACTTGAACAGCAGGTTAGGTGTAAGGATTCACATTCTAATCAGTAATCTCTAAACTGTCTGTGCTTTATATGTTCTGTCTGAGGCCAGAACTCTCCATTCACCTGACGAAGAGGGTAACCTCGAAAGCTTGCTTGCTTGTGAGAATATTATCAAATAAATCGGTTGGACTAAAACCTGGTGTTGTCAGACTTTTTACTGTGTCAAGTAAACCACACAGATAATGGGAAGTGCCCCATTCCCTCAGCTTTCCTTCAGGGCCCAGAGCAGGGGCAATAGGGGGTGAAAGCCGAGAGTCAAATCCATCTCTCGTCATCTCTCTTTACCCTCGTCAGGCCTCATTTGGAGTACTGTGCGCAGTTCTGGTCGCCTCACTATAGGAAAGACGTAGAAGCTATTGAAAGGGTGCAGAGGAGATTTACAAGGATGTTGCCTGGACTGGGAGGCATGCCTTATGAAGATAGGTTGAGGGAGCTGGGACTCTTTTCCCTGGAGAGGCGAAGGTTGAGAGGCGACCTGATAGAAGTTTATAAAATGTTGAGAGGAATAGATAGGGTGGACTCTCAGAGGCTATTTCCCCGGGTTGAAATGGTCGCTACGAGAGGACACAGATTTAAGGTGCGGGGAGGGAAGTACAGAGGTGATGTTAGGGGTAAGTTTTTCACTCAGAGGGTGGTGAGTGAATGGAATCGGCTGCCGTCGTCGGTGGTGGAGGCGAACTCGCTGGGGTATTTTAAAAGACTTCTGGATGAGTATATGGGGTTTAATGGGATTGGGGGTTATAGATAGGTCTATAGATTGGTGGGGTTGATGCGATCGGCGCAACTCGAGGGCCGAAGGACCTGTTTGTGCTGTAATGTTCTATGTTCTATGTTCTATCTCATGCCCTCTCTCCCTCAACTAATTGGGAATTGGCTGGTAGAAGGTTATAGAAGGTTATAGAACACTGCAGCACAAACAGGGCCTTCCACCCACAAGTTGCGCCAATCATAGAGGCCTATCTATAACCCCCAATCCCACCAAACCCCATATACTCATCTAGAAGTCTCCCAAAAGACCCCAGCGAGCCCGCCTCCACCACCACCGCCGATTCCACTCACCCTCTGAGTGAAAAACCCACCCCTGACATCTCCTCTGTGCCATCACAGGGCCCCTCTCTGCCGCTGGCACGGCTCTGTGTGAGTGCCTGCGTGGAGAGGTGAGCTTCCTGCCACCACCACGCAGGAGGTGCCGTCACGCCCAGGCCTGCGTGCTCTCAGAGGTGGGTATGCCGGCGTTGGACTGGCGTAAACACAGTAAAAAGTCTGACAACACCAGGTTTTAGTCCAACCGATTTATTTGATAATATTCTCACAAGCTTTTGGGGTTAGTCCCTTCGTCAGGTGAATGAACCTGACGAAGGGACTAACCCCGAAAGCTTGTGAGAATATTATCAAATAAATCGGTTAGACTAAAACCTGGTGTTGTCAGACTTTTTACTGCTCTCAGAGGACCAGGGAACGGCTTCCAAAGTCATCACAGACAGGGCCCAAAGGGTCAGGAGCCAGGTGTGTGCTTCACACAGCTACCACAGGGGGGCAGCCACACATTGCACCACCCAGGACTGCCCCCCCACCTTTCGAAGACCCTTGTCAGACCCCACTTGGGTCTCCAATCCCGAGCAAACGTTCTAAAACTCTGGCATCAGGAAGGCAGTCTTGATTCCTCAAGTGCTATCAGTTTGTCAAAGGGTACAAAATCTTCTATGTCAACTCCTGGATCTTGTCCTCCTCCTTGTCAGACCCCACTTGGAGTACTGTGCGCAGTTCTGGTCACCTCACTACAGGAAGGATGTGGAAGCTATTGAAAGGGTGCAGAGGAGATTTACAATGATGTTGCCTGGATTGGGAGGCATGCCTTATGAAGATAGGTTGAGGGAGCTGGGACTCTTCTCCCTAGAGAGGCGAAGGTTGAGAGGTGACCTGATAGAGGTTTATAAAATGTTGAGAGGAATAGATAGGGTGGATTCTCAGAGGCTATTTCCCAGGGCTGAAATGGTCGCTATGAGAGGACACAGGTTTAAGGTGCTGGGGAGCAGGAACACCACAGAATTAAAATTCTTCCAAAGATTAGTAAATTATTACAGAAAATTTGCCCCAAACTTGGCCTCCATGCTGGTTCCCTTGCACACCCTATTTTAAAAATATCAAATGTGGTCCTGGGAAGTGCAACAGAAAGGTTTTTGACAAAGTTAAACAACTGTTATTCTCATCCAACAATTTGGCCTATTTTGACCCCAATAAAGAAATAGTTCTTCCATTCTTCTCCATACATGGTTGGAATGGTACTTCCACATTTCTCCTCGCTGGAAAGACAGTTGGAAAAGCTCAACACATCTTGTCATAGAGATTTACAGCATGGAAACAGACCCTTCGGCCCAATTTGTCCAGCCTCCTTTTTTTAAGCCCCTAATTTAGTCCCAATTGTCTGCATTTGGCCCATATCCCTCTATACCCATCTTACCTATGTAACTGTCTAAAAACTTTTTTTAAGACAAAATTGTGCCCGCGTCTACTACTACCTCTAACAACTTGTTCCAGACACTCACCACCCTCTGTATGAAAGAAGTGCCCCCCTGAACCCTTTTCTATCTCTCCCCTCTCACCTTAAACCGACACCCTCTAGTTTTAGACTCCCCTACCTTTGGGAAAAGATATTGACTATCTAGCTGATCTATGCCCCTTATTATTTTATAGATCTCTATAAGATAATCCCTCAGCCTCTTATGTTGTTGTTCATCCATCATCATCGATGAGGACCTCAACACCATTAGTCATTTTGAGGCTGGTTGCGGTGTGTTTGAAGATGACTGATCAGGCCCATTTGGGCACAGAATGTCCTGGCACATATTGGACAGACTTGTGTAGACAGTAGTTGTTGCGCTGATGGCTCAGGACCTGCACAGCTCATGCTTAAGTTTTGCTTCAGCAATGCACCTTGCTTCGTGAGCTTGACAGCCTTTGTGGATGAGGCAGTGCCAGGTAGGGCAGTTTTGTGCCAGCGTTTCCCAGGTGGTCGTGTCAATGACAAGCAACTTTAGGGAGGTCTTGAGTCTTTGAAACATTTCTTTTGCCCTCCATGCGAGTGTCTTCCAGCAGAGAGTTCCCCAAAAAGGAGCTGCTTGGGTATGCGCTCATCTGACACACGGATGTCATGACCTGCCCACTGGGTCTGGGCTCTCATCAGCAGTGTGTGGACTGATGGTAGACTTGCTCTCGAGAGAACTTCAATGTCTGGTACTTTGTCTTGCCATTGGATGGGTAATATTCTGTGAAGACAAGTCATGTGGAAATGATTGAGCTGTCTTGCATGCCTTCGATACACAGTCCACGTTTCACAGGCTTACAGGAGGGTAGTGAGTACCGTGGCACTGTAGACCTTCAGTTTTGTTGCTGGGCTGATTCATCGATGTTCCCATACCATGGAGCGCAGTCCACCAAAAGCAAAACTTGCCTTTGCTATTCTGCAGTTAACTTCTGCATCAATAGTCACTGCTTGGGAGAGGGTGCTGCCAAGATAAGTGAACTGGTCCACTGCCTGTAGTTTCTGCCCTTTGATTGTGATTATGGGTTCTGTGTACGGTACATGAGAAACAGGCTGGTGCATGACTTTGATCTTTTTAATGTTGATGGTGAGTCCAAAGTTGTCACAAGCCGTGGAAAATTTGTCCATACTGACTTGCATCTCTGGCTGTGAGCCAGTATACAGGGCACAGTCATCGGCAAAGAGAAAATCTCTCAGAACCGTCTCCTTCACTTTGATAATAGCTTGAAGAGCTCAGGTTGAAGAGCTTCCCATCCACTCTGTACTTGAGGCTGATTCCAGCAACACTGCCCTGGAATACATCATTCAGCACGGCAGTAAACATCATGCTGAACAGTGTGGGTGCGAGCACACAGCCCTGTTTGACGTCATTGGTGATTGGGAATGTCTCAGAGGATTCTCCGCCATCCAGTACTCTGGCCATCACGTCATCATGGAACTGGCGTACCATCTGAATGAATTTGGGAAGGCAGCCGAACTTTGATATGATCCTCCCCAGGCCTTGTCGGCTGACAGTGTCAAAGGCTTTTGCGAGGTCAACAAAGGTTGTGTAGAGCTCACGATTCTGCTCCTGATATTTATCCTAAAGTTGACACATAGCAAAAATTATGTCAGTATTCCCACGACCTTTGCGGAAGCCACACTGTGACTCTGGAAACAGGCCCAGCTCCAGATGAGTGACCAGACGATTTAGCAGGACCCTTGCGAGGGTTTTTCCCGTGATGAAGAGCAGTGAGATTCCTCGGGGATTGTCACATACTTGCCGATTGCCCTTCCTCTTATAGAGGTGTACGATGGAAGCATCTTTAAGTTCCTGAGGAATGGATCCTTGCTTCCCAAAGAACTGGAACAACTCGGTGAGCTTCTCGATAAGTGCAGGACCAGCAGCTTTGTAGATCTCTGCGGGTTTGGCATCTGTCCCTGGGGCTTTGCCACTGGATAGCTGGCTGACAGCTTTTGTGACTTCGGCTACCAGTGGGTCATCCATGGTGCTGTTGATATCAACCTGGGGAATCCTGTTTATTGACTCATCGTTAATTGATGATGGTCAGTTGAGGACGGCTTCAAAGTGTTCAGCCCATCTCTGCAGGATCTGAGCCCTCTCTGTAATGAGAGTTGTACCATCTGTACTCAGGAGGGGGGAACTCCCGAGAGATTGAGGTCCATAGAGAGTGCTGAGGGCTTCATAGAACCGTTTCAAGTTGTTTCTGTCAGCGTATTCCTGTATTTCATTTGCCTTGGCGCTCAGCCAGGTATCCCGCATTTTACACTGTTTATTCTGGACTGTCCTGTGAGCACTGGGAAAAGCATTTTTTCTTGGCAGCTGAAGATGGGTCGTTCTGACAGGCCCGATGAAGATGGTGCTTTTCAACAAGTAGAGCCTGTATCTCCTCATCATTCTCATCAAACCCATCATGCTGCTTGCAGGTGGAGGACCCGAGCATCATCAGCACAGATGTATGGACAGCATCCCTGAAGAATTCCCTGTCGGCCTCAGTGCTCCCTGCGAGGTGTAGGTCAGTAAGCTTGATTTCTAAATCTTCAGCCAGTGCTGAAGCGATGCTGGGGTTCTTTAGTTTGGCCGCATTGATTCTTTTCATAACCTTCCTTCCTTGTGGTCGCCTCTGGGTCTGATGCGGAGCCTCATTTTGGAGACAATGAGCCTGTGATCTGTCCCACAGTCAGCACCACACACGGCCTTGGTCACTCTGACATCCTGCCTGTCTCTTCTCCTGACAATGACATAGTCGATAAGATGCCAATGCTCAGAGTGGGGGTGCATTCAGGAGGTCTTGTTACGGGTAGGCAGACAGAAGGTTGTGTTGGTGATGAGGAGGCCGTGTGCTGCACAGGTCTTCATTAAGAGTAGGCCGTTACTGTTACACTTGCCCACTCCATGCCTCCCAATGACTCCCTGCCAGATTGTAGAGTCACACTCTGCTCTTGCATTGAAATCGCCAAGACCAGCGTGTCAGTACTGCTCACTGCTGATAGGAGGGCATCTAGTTCTTCATAGAACTTGTCTTTCATCTTGTCCGGGTTGTTCATTGTGGGGGCGTAGGCGCTGATCAGGGTGGGTTGACTCCTGTTGTGTAGTGGAAGCTGTAATGTCATAAGCCGGTCGTTCACACTCTTGGGTCAACTATCAAGTTTCTGAACAAGGTGACTCCTGATGGCGAATCCAACTCCAGCATCACGACGCTCATCGCTGCTGCGACCACTCCAGAAAATGTGTCTCCACCTCCAGTTTCAGTCAACTGACCTACGTCGACAAGATGTGTTTCACTCAGGGCTGTAATGTCAACGTTGTATCTTGCAAGCTCCCTGGCAACTAAGGCTGTTCTTCTCTCTGGTCTGTCTGCTGTAGGGTTGTCCAAAAGCGTGCGCACGTTCCAAGTGCCAATGGTGAGCGGTGTCACCTTGTGTTTTATTTTGTTTGTTCGACCACAAGATGGGATCCCCGCCAGCCGTGGGAAACTGGCCAGGGTGTAGGCAATGTTTCGGGCACCTTTTCTAGCCCCTTCCTCATTCTATGGAGGTGAGCAGTGTGTTCCTGAACAGGACTGCTCAGTCCCCAGGTAGACACCGAGTTTCACTGATGCTTCAGTCAGTGGAAGATGACCATTAGACCTGAGCCTCCTGTGTGCAGGTCCGTGACTACAGCTCCCAGTGTATCCACACCTACTGCTCCGTCACTCGCCCATCACCACAGGACTTCAGGGGTTGAACAGGACGCTGATGATGATGATGGTGTCGATACTAGCGCTTGGTTTGGATTAAAGTGAGGGAGAGTTTCCAGCGTCAGCCTCACTCTGTCTTCCCAATTCCCATCTCGATCTTGACTCGACAAGAGTCATGACGGCTGGAGGTGGGACTAGGCGCAGTGGATGACCAGGACATCTTCTTGTCTGGCTCTTCGTGTTCCACAACACTTGCAGAGACTACCTTCTTGACCGTTGGACCTTCCATTGGTCTCGTCCGCTCAATCTGCCGGGCTCTGTCTTCACATGCTGGGATAAAAATCTCCTTATCTCACCGAGGGTTGAGACCCGTCAGTTATCCTCACCTGGTTTAGCCGGCTTGTCGAGGCCGTTGCCCGGGGTGTGGCCCCTGTCACATGCAAACAGCTACGGGGAGCCACAGGTGAGAGCTGAGTGCCAGGTGGGGACAAAGGATGGACAAACCGCCCTGAAAAGACACAATGTGTTCCCCCACCAAAGGTTATACCCCTCCCTGACACCCAATACATGCCCATAAAACAAACCCTTACAGGGACTTTCTATTGCCTCCACCTGGATACAGCATTGGACCTTGTTACTTGCAGTCAATGAATATCTTCTAGAGCACTGCCTTGGAACCCAGATAGACCAAGCTGATGCACTAAGTCACCTTCCATTGCCCACGAGCCTGGTTCCTCTACAGCAGGAGAAGAAGTCATCATGGCGCTAAATTATTTGGAGATTCTGCCAGTGTCTGCAAAGCAAATTAGGGCCTGAACATAAAAGGATCCAATCTTCTATAAAATAAGGCATATGATTGAGTATGTGGACGTTAAGAAAGAGGATGTGTTGGAACTTTTAAATTCTATCAAGTCGCCAGGACCAGATGGGATGAACCCCAGGTTACTGAGGGAGGTGAGGGAAGTGATTGCAGAGCCCCTGGCGATGATCTTTGTGTCGTCGATGGAGATGGGAGAGGTTCCGGAGGATTGGAGGATTGCGGATGTGGTTCCTATTTTCAAGAAAGAGAATAGAGATAGCCTGGGAAATTACCGACCGGTGAGTCTAACCTCAGTGGTTGGTAAGTTGATGGAGAGGGCTCTGAGGGACAGGATTTATGAGCATTTAGAGAAGTTTAGAATGACCAGAAATAGCATGGATTTGTCAAGGGCAGGTCGTGCCTTACGAGCCTTGTTGAGTTCTTTGAAAATGTGACCGAACACATTGATGAAGGAAGAGCAGTGGATGTGGTTTGTATGGACTTCAGCAAGGCGTTTGATAAGGTCCCCCATGCAAGACTTCTTGAGAAGGTGAGAGGGCATGGGATCCAAGGGGCTGTTGCCTTGTGGATCCAGAACTGGCTTGTGTGCAGAAGGCAGAAAGTGGTTGTGGATGGGTCTTTTTCGGAATGGAGGTCAGTCACCAGTGGAGTGCCCCAGGCACTCCACTGGTTTATGTTCTAGGACTCTTGCTGTTAGTCATTTTCATAAATGATCTGGATGAGGAAGTGGAAGGATGGGTTGGTAAGTTTGCCGATGACACGAAGATTGGTGGTGTTGTGGATAGTCTGGAGGGATGTCAGAAGTTGCAGCGTGACATAGATAGGATGCAAGACTGGGCGGAGAAGTGGCAGATGGACTTCAACGAGGACAAATGTGTCGTGGTCCATTTTGGCAGGTCCAATGGAATGAAGGAGTACAATATCGAGGGTAGGACTCTTAGCAGTGTTGAGGAGCAGAAGGACCTTGGGGTCCGGGTCCATAGGACTCTTAAATCGGCCTCGCAGGTGGAGAATGTGGTCAAGAAGGCGTATGGTGTGCTAGCCTTCATTAATCGAGGGATTGAGTTTAGGAGTTGGGAGGTAATGCTGCAACTTTATAAGACCCTTGTCAGACTGCACTTGGAGTACTGTGCACAGTTCTGGTCACCTCACTACAGGAAGGATGTGGAAGCTATTGAGAGGGTGCAGAGGAGATTTACAAGGATGTTGCCTGGATTGGGAGGCATGCCTTATGAAGATAGGTTGAGGGAGCTGGGACTCTTCTCCCTGAAGAGACGAAGGTTGAGAGGCGACCTGATAGAGGTTTATAAAATGTTGAGAGGAATAGATATGGTGGACTCTCAGAGGCTATTTCCCAGGGCTGAAATGGTCCCTACGAGAGGACACAGGTTTAAGGTGCTGGGGAGGGAAGTACAGAGGTGATGTTAGGGGTAAGTTGTTCACTCAGAGGGTGATGAGTGAGTGGAATTGGCTGCCGTCAGTGGTGGTAGAGGCGAACTCGCTGGGGTCTTTTAAAAGACTTCTGGATGAGTATATGGGGTTTAATGGGATTGAGGGTTATAGATAGGCCTGGTAGGTATCGATATGATCGGCGCAACTTGTGGGTCGAAGGGCCTGTTTGTGCTGTAGTGTTCTATATTCTATGTTCTATGATCATAATTGGTGAATTCTGAGGACAACCCTCAGAAGAAATGAAATCCTATCTGGCTAAGGAATATGAGCTCAGTGTTGAGGACAGGCTGATCTCTAAGGTTTCTCAGTAGTTGTCCTTTGCCTAGGGCAGCATCCGATATTAACGGAATTACATAATGGCCACCCTGGAATATCAAAGATGAAAATGCTGGCCAGAAGCTACATCTGGTGACCCAGCCTTGGCTCGACATCACAGACTTGGTGAAGCAATGCAGCGTTTGGCAAGAAAATCAATAACTCCCTCCGTCAGTCTTCCTTCATCCATGGAAGTGACCTGGCAAGCTACACGTATGCATGTACATGGACTTTTTTGGGCCCTTTATGGTTTCCATGTTTTAATCATGATAGCTGCATGCTGCAAGTGGTTGGCCTTTCATACTACAATTGAGAAATTACAATGTTTCTGTACACAAGGAATACCAGATGTCCTGGTTTCTAATAATGGTATGGTTTTTACTAGCAGTGATTTCCAGAACTCTAATGCTATCCAACACAAAGAGGGTCATATGGAAGAGAGGGAGAGCCAAAAGTGAGACAAACGAGAGGTAATGCATTTTGGAAGGTCTAATACAGATCGGAAATATGCAGTAAATGGCAGAACCCTTAAGAATATTGATAGGCAGAGGGATCTGGTGTACAGGTACACAGGTCATTGAAAGTGGCAATGAGGGTGGAGAAGGTAGTCAAGAAGGCAAACAGCATGCTTGCTTTCATTGGCCGGGGTATTGAGTTTAAAAATTGGCAAGTCATGTTGCAACTTTATAGAATCTTAGTTAGACCACACTTGGAATATAGTGTCCAATTCTGGTCACCACACTACCAGAAGGATATGGAGGCTTTGGAGAGGGTACAGAAATGTTGCCTGGTATGGAAGGCATTAGCTATGAGGAGAGGTTGGAGAAACTTGGTTTGTTCTCACTGGAGCGACGGAGGTTGAGAGGAGACCTGATAGAAGTCTACAAGATTATGAGAGGCATGGGCAGAGTGGATAGTCAGAAGCTTTTCCCCAGGGTGGAAGAGTCAATTTCTGGGGGGCACAGGTTTCAGGTGGGAGGGGCAAGGTTTAAAGGAGATGTACGAGGCAGATTTTTTTACACAGAAAGTAGTGCGTGCCTGGAACTCGTTGCCGAGGGAGGTAGTGGAAGCTGATACGGTAGTGACTTTTAAGAATGTCTTGACAGGTACATGAGTAGGATGGGAATAGAGGGATATAGTCCCCGGAAGGGTAGGGAGTTTTAGTTAAGTCGGGCAGCATGGTCAGTGCAGGCTGGAGGGCCGAAGGGCCTGTTCCTGTGCTGTAATTTTCTTTGTTCTTTGTTCATAATGATAGGAGATTCAATAGTTACATAGAACCCTACAGTGCAGAAACAGGCCCTTCGGCCCATCGAGTCTGCACCAAACACAATCCCACCCAGACCCTATCCCCATATCCCTACACATTTACCTGCTAATCCCTCTAACCTACACAACCCAGGATACTAAGGGGCAATTTTAGCATAGCCAATGAACCTAACCCGCACATCTTTGGACTGTGGGAGGAAACCGGAGCACCCGGAGAAAACCCACGCAGACACGAGGAGAATGTGCAAACTCCACACAGGCAGTGACCCGAGCCGGGAATCAAACCCAGGACCCTGGAGCTGTGAAGCAGCAGTGCTAACCACTGTGCTACCGTGCCACCCCACGTTAGGAGAACATGCAGGAGTTTCTGTAATTGCAGTCACAAATTTAGAATGGTATTGCCTCCCTGGTGCCAAGGTCAAGGATTTGATTTGATTTATTATTGTCACATGTATTAGTCTACTGTGAAAAATATTGTTTATTGCATGCTATACAAAGCATACCGTTCATAGAAAAGGAAATGAGAAAGTGCAGAATTTAGTGTTACTGTCATAGCTAAGGTGGAGAGAAAGATCAACTTAATATGAGGTGGGTCCATTCAAAAGTCTGACGGCAGCAGGGATGAAGCTGTTCTCAAGTCGGTGACCTCAGACTTTTGTATCTTTTTCCCGAGAGAAGAAGATGGCAGAGAGAATGTCCGGGATACGTGGAGTTTTTAATTATGCCGGCTGCCACTGAATGGCTGTAGAACATCATAAAGGGGTTGTGTTAACAGCCAGCAGTTGTACTCCACATTGATATGAATGAAAGAAGTTAAAAGAGGAATGTGGTCGTGCAGCCAGAATTTAGGAAGTTAGGCAGGAAATTTCAAGCAGAACTTCAACAGAAGATTGTTGTTGCCATTCCAGAGACTTGATTAAGGGAAGGACAAGATTGGCAGCTTAACATACCAGGATACAGATGTTTCAAGCAGGATAGAGGGGGATGTAAAAGGGATGGGGGAGTTACACTACTGGTTAAAGAGAATATCACCGCTGGACTTACGGGAGGACACCTCGGAGGGCTCATATAGGGAGGCAATATGGGTAGAGCTCAGGAATAGGAAGGGTATAGTCACAATGTTGGGGGTTTACTATAGGCCACCCAACTCCAGCGAGAGATTGAGGATCAGATATGTAGGCAGATTTTGGCAAGGTAAAAAAGTAACAGGGTTGTTGTGGTGGGAGATTTTAACTTCCCCTATATTAATTGGGACTCACTTGGTGCGAGGGGCATGGATGGGGCAGAGTTTGTAAGGAGCATCCAGGAGGGCTTCCTGAAACAGAATGTAGATAGTCCAACTAGGGAAGAGGCCATATGGGACCTGGACTTGGGGAATGAGCCTGGCCAGATGGTCAATGTTTCAGTGGGGGAGCAGTTCGGGAACAATGATCACAATTCAGTAAGCCTTAAGGTACTGATGGATAAAGATAAGTGTAGCCCTCAAGTTAAAATGCTAAATTGGAGGAAGGCTAATTAGAATAATATTAAGCAAGAACTGAAGAATGTAGATTGGGGGCAGATGTTTGAGGGTAAATTAACATCTGGCATGTGGGAGGCTTTCAAGTGTAAATTGATAAGGATTCAGAACCGGCACATTCCTATAAGGATGAAAGATAAGTCTGGCAAGTTTTGGGAACCTTGGATAATGAGAGATGTTATAAGCTTAGTCAAAGAGAAAAAGGAAACATTTGTCAAGGCTGGGAGGCTGGAAACATATGAAGCAAGTGTGGAATACAAGGAAAGTAGAAAGAAACTTAAGCAAGGAGTAAGAAGGGCTAAAAAGGGTCATGAAAAAGGATACCCCAGTCAGCAATCCCATGGGATTATTAAAAACCCCTGGACACTGCATTAGCCCAGATCAAAATAAACATGAGGTCCATTATAGTACTTCAATAACAATTAGAGGTCACTGCGTACAGACATTTCAGTGCCCAAAATACCTCGGAACTGCGAGGAAAAACCTGCAAAGAAACATGACTAAAATACATTTCTTAAAGGCACAATATCATCAAATTTCACAATGTTCAGTACCAATCACAACACCTCAGATACTGAAGAACCTGGACAACATTAAGGCTCGGGCTTTTTAAATTTATTTTTTGACAGTATCTGGAAGTTGCTGGCTAGACCAACATTATTGCCCATCCCTGTTACCTTCGAGAAGGTGATAGCTGCCTTCTTGAACCACTGCAGTCCCTACACCAGAGTGCTTTTAGGGAGTTGCAGAATTCTAATCCAGCGATAGTTAATGAAAGGCAATGTATTCACAAGTCAGGATGGTGAATGGTTTGGAGAGGAAGGTCCAGGTGATCTCATGTGTCTGCCTCACTTGTCTTTCCAGATGGTAATGGTGATGGGTTTGGAAGGTGCTGTCAATGGAGCTTTGGTGAGTTCTTGCAGTGCTTCTTGTAGATGGTACACACCACTGTCCATCAGTGGTGGAGGGATTAAATGTTTATGATTGGGGTGTCAATTAAGTGGGCTGCTTTATCCTGGATGGTGTCAAGCTTTTTGAGTTGTTGGAGGTGCACCCATCCAGCAAACATGTCATCACACTCTTGACTTGTGTTGTGTAGATTTCCTGCCTAGCCTCTATTTTTAGGCTGGCAGATAGATGACAATTCAGGATGGGAAAGCCAGAAACGAGTAGGAAGTGCCTCAATTATAAGGCCCCTTCTGACTGTGGAATGCACTCCTTATGATCCACTGACCTTCTACCCTAAACCCAAGATGTTCCACAGAATCCTCACAGTGCAGAATGATTTAAATTCAACTAGCTGTCATGGTGAGATTTGAATCTGTGTCCCCAGAGCATGGCTGCTAAGTGGCAAGTAACATTCTCACCGCACAAGTGCCAGGCCAATGCCAATAAGAGAGAATCTAACCATGTCCCCTTGACATTCAGTTCAACCTTTACTGAATCCCCCATCATCAATATCCATTGACTAGAAATTGAGCTGGACCAGTCATTAAACTACTGTGAAACAAGGGCAGGTCAAAGGCTAGGGATTCTACTCAAAGCCTGTCCACCATCTACAAGGCAAAACTCAGGGAGTGCAATGGAATGTCTGCACCAGAGCAGTTCCAACAGGCAGTAAAGACCAATGGTATGTTGGCCTTCGTAGCGAAAGGATTTGAGCATAGGGTGGGGACGTTTTGTGACAATTGTTTAGGGCTTTGGTGCGGCCACACCTGGACTATTGTGCACAGTTGTGGTGTCCTTATCTGAAGAAGGATGTCCTTGTTATAGAGGGAGCACTGCAAGGGTTTACCAGGCTGATTCCTGCAATGGCAGGTCTGTCATATGAGGAGAGATTAAGTCAGTTAGGATTATATTCATTAGAATTTAGAAAAGTCAGAGGGGATCGCATAGAAATGTATAAAATTCTGACAGAGTTATTCAGGATCGATTTGGAAAGAATGTTCCCAATGGTGCGGAATCAAGAACTAGGGATAAGGGGTAAACCTTTTAGAATTGAGGTAAGGAGAAATTTCTTCACCCAGAGGGTGGTGAATGTGTGGAATTCACTATCACAGAAAGTATTTGAGGCCAAAACATTGTCTGATTTCAAGAAGAAATTAGATATAGCTCAGGGGCTAAGGGGACCAAGGGATGTGAGAGGAATGGGCGTTCAGGGGGAATTTGATGATCTAAATGAATGGCGGAGCAGATTCAAAGGGCCAAATGCCCTACTCCTGCTTCTATTTTCTCTGTTTCCAACAACACTCAAGAAACTGGGATTATCCTTGCATCCTGCAGCCTGCTTAATTGGTAACCCAAAATATCTCTCCAACACTGACATGCATTTACAAGATGCACTGCAATAACTCATTCTTTTATCAGCACTTTCCAAACAGGCAACTTCTACCACCGATGAAAAATAAGGGCAGCAGATACATGGGAACATCACCACCTCCTCCAAGGTGGTTCTCCTCCAAGCCACACACCATCTTGACTTGGAACCTAATCACAAAATCCTCATTGTTCTTGGGTCAAAATCCTGCAAACCCCTTCCGAATCACACCGTGGGTGTACTCATATCATGTGGACTGCAGCAGTTGCAAGAAGGTGCCAACACTCTTTCAGAGGCAATTGGGGATTTGCAATAAATACTGGCCCAGCCAATCACTGCAATGCCCATGAATCAATTTCTACAAAAGATGACAAAGGCAGGTCTATGGAGTGGGCTGAGAAGTGGCAAACAGCAGCAAAACGACCAAGGAGGATATAGAACATAGAAAAACTACAGCACAAACAGGCCCTTCGGCCTACAAGTTGCGCTAAACATATCTCTACCTACTTACCTATGACCCTCAATCTTACAAAGTCCCATGTACTCATCCAGAAGTCTCTTAAAAGACCCTATCGAATCCGCCTCCACCACCACCACCGCCAGCAACAGATTTCACACACCCACTACCCTCTGAGTGAAAAACTTACCCCTGACGTCTCCTTTGTACCTACTCCCCAGCACCCTAAACCTGTGTCCTCTCATAGCAGCCATTTCAGCCCTGGGAAATAGCCTCTGAGAATCCACCCAATCAATACCGCTCAACATCTTATACACCTCTATCAGGTCACCTCTCATCCTTCGTCTCTCCAAGGAGAAAAGATCGAGCTCCCTCAACCTATCCTCATATGGCATGCCACCCAATCCAGGCAACATCCTTGTAAACCTCCTCTGCACCCTTTCTATTAGCTTCCACATCCTTCCTGTATTGAGGGGACCAGAACTGTGCACAATACTCCAAGTGCAGTCTGACCAGGGTCTTATAGAGCTGCAGCATTATCCCCCGATTCCTAAACTCAATTCCTCAATATGTGCACAAATCATTAAGGGTGGAAGGAAAGGTTGAGAGTTCAATTTGTAAAGTAGACAGTATTCTTGATTTTATTAATAGGGGCATAAAGTACCCACTTAAAAATATTACTTCAGCTTTGCCTGGGAGGTTACATCCAGTTCTGGTCATTACACGTTAAAAAGAATTTGAAAACATTAGGGAAAGTGCAGAATGGTTCCAGGGTGAAGAATTTCAGCCATATAGAAAGATTGGACTGCTTTCCTTAGAACATAGAACATAGAACATAGAACATTACAGCGCAGAACAGGCCCTTCAGCCCACGATGTTGCGCCGACCAGTTACAAAACAATGACCCACTAGCCTAAACCAATCCCTTTTCATCCATAAACCTATCCACAGATCTCTTAAACGCCCCCAAACTAGGTGCATTTACAACTGCAGCTGGCAGGGCATTCCAGTCCCTCACCACCCTCTGGGTAAAGAACCTACCCCTGACATCTGTCCTATAACTACCCCCCCTTAATTTAAAATCGTGCCCCCTCGTGCTAGCTTTCTCCATCCTAGGAAAAAGGCTATCACTATCTACCCTGTCTAAACCTCTAATCATCTTATATGTTTCAATGAGATCCCCTCTTAGCCGCCTTCTTTCCAGCGAAAACAACCCCAAATCTCTCAATCTCTCCTCATAGGATCTCCCCTCCATACCAGGCAACATCCTGGTAAACCTCCTCTGCACCCTCTCCAAAGCCTCTACATCCTTCCTGTAATGTGGGGACCAGAACTGCACACAAAACTCCAAGTGCGGCCGCACCAGAGATGTGTACAGTTGCATCATGACGCTGCGACTCCCAAATTCAAGCCCCCTACCAATAAACGCCAAGACACCGTATGCCTTCTTAACAACCTTATCTACTTGATTCCCAACTTTCAGGGATCTATGTACATATACACCTAGATCCCTCTGCTCCTCCACACTATTCAAAGTCCTCCCGTTAGCCCTATACTCAACACATCTTTTATTCCTACCGAAATGAATTACCTCACACTTCTCCACATTAAACTCCATCCGCCACCTCTCAGCCCAGCTCTGCAACCTTTCTAAGTCATCCTGCAAACTATAACACCCTTCCTCACAATCTACCACACCTCCGACTTTGGTGTCATCAGCAAACTTACTAATCCACCCAACTATACCCTCATCCAGATCATTAATAAAAATTACAAACAGCAGTGGCCCCAAAACAGATCCCTGAGGCACACCACTTGTAACCGAACTCCATGACGAATATTTCCCATCAACCACCACTCTCTGTCTCCTATCTGCTAGCCAATTCCTGATCCAATTACCTAGATCACCCCCAATCCCATACATCTGCATTTTCTGCAGAAGCCTACCATGGTGAACCTTATCAAACGCCTTGCTAAAATCCATATACACCACATCAACTGCCTTACCCCTATCCACCTCTTTGGTCACTTTCTCAAAGAACTCTTAGAGAAAACTGTATTAAGAACAAAGAACATTACAGCGCAGTACAGGCCCTTTGGTCCTCAATGTTGTGCTGACCTTTGAAACCAATCTAAAGCCCATCTAACTAATACTATTCCAATATCATCCATATGTTTATCCAATAACCATTTAAATGCCATTAATGTTGGCGAGTCCATTACTGTTGCAGGCAGGGCATTCCACGCCCTTACTCATCTCTGAGTAAAGAACCTACCTCTGACATCTGTCCTATGTCTATCACCCCTCAATTTAAAGCTGTGTCCCCTCGTGTTAGCCACCTCCATCCGAGGAAAAAGACTCTCACTGTCCACCCTATCTAACCCTCTGATCACCTTGTATGTCTCTATTAAGTCACCTCTTAACCTTCTTCTTTCTAATGAAAACAGCCTCAGGTCCCTCAACCTTTCCTCGCAAGACCTTCCCACCATACCAGTCAACATCCTGGTAAACCTCCTCTGCACCCTTTCCAATGCTTCCACATCTTTCTTATAATAACATAAGATCATAAGAAATAGGAGCAGGAGTAGGCCATCTAGCCCTTCGAGCCTGCCCCGCCATTCAATAAGATCATGGCTGATCTGTCGTGGCTCAGTTCCACATTCCCGCCCTCTCCCCATAACCCTTAATCCCCTCTCTAATCAAGAACCCATCAACCCGCTTCTTAAAAATATTTAGCGAGGCAGCCTCCACCACTTCAACGGGCAGAGAATTCCAGAGATTCACCACCATTTGAGTGAAGAAGTTCTTCCTCAACTCCGTTCTAAACCGCCCCCCTTTATCTTGAGGCTGTGCCCCCTAGTCCTACTGTCTTTTTTGAGCGGAAGAGTCTCTCCAGCTCTATCCTATCCATCCCATTCATCATCTTATACGTCTCGATGAGATCTCCCCTCATTCTTCTAAACTCTAATGAGTACAAGCCTAGTTCATTCAGCCTCTCCTCATAGCTCAACCCCCTCAACTCCGGTATCAGCCTAGTAAACCTCCTCTGCACTCCCTCCAAGGCCAAAATATCTTTGCGCAGGTGCGGCGCCCAAAACTACACACAGTACTCTAGCTGCGGCCTCACCAATGCCCTATACAGCTGTAGCAAGACCTCCCTACTTTTATATTCAATCCCCCTCGCTATGAAGGCCAGCATCCCATTCGCCTTCCTGACCACCTGCTGCACCTGCAAGCTGGGTTTTTGCGACTCATGCACAAGGACCCCGAGGTCCCTCTGCACCGTCGCCTGCTGCAGTTTTTCGCCACGTAAGTAATAGTCCTTCCTACCATTCTTCCTACCAAAGTGGACCACCTCACACTGGCCAACATTAAATTCCATTTGCCATTTCCTGGCCCATTCGCCCAGCCTATCTAAATCCTTCTGCAGACTCTCCACACCCTCCGCACAATTTGCCGTTCCCCCAATCTTGATGTCATCCGCAAATTTCGACACCCTACACTCGGTTCCCTCCTCCAGATCATCTATATAAATGGTAAAAAGCTGAGGCCCCAGCACCGACCCCTGGGGCACTCCACTAGTCACCATCCGCCAATCCGAATAGCACCCGTTGACCCCCAATCTCTGCCTCCTATTTGACAACCAATCCTCTATCCACGCTAACACCCTACCCCCAACTCCAAGTCCCCTGACCTTCTGCAATAACCTCTTATGAGGTACTTTGTCAAACGCCTTCTTAAAATCCAGAAAGACCACATCCACCGGCTCTCCTCTATCCACCGCCCTAGACACATCCTCATAGAACTCCAGTAAATTTGTCAGACACGACTTCCCTTTAATGAAACCGTGCTGCATCTGCCCTATCAAGCAATTCCCTTCAAGATGCCTCGCAATTTCCTCTTTAATGACGGATTCTAACATTTTACCTACCACAGACGTTAAACTAACTGGCCTATAATTCCCTGCCTTTTGCCTGGCACCCTTCTTAAACAACGGCGTAACATTAGCCGTTTTCCAATCTTCCGGCACTTCCCCGGAATCCAGCGACGTCTGGAAAATAACCACCAATGCATCCACTATCACCTCCGCCATTTCTTTCAGAACCCTCGGGTGCATTCCATCCGGTCCTGGGGACTTGTCTACAATCAGCCCCTCCAGTCTGTCGAGCACCGCCTCTCTAGAAACAGTAATGTCATTAAGACCCTCCAGTCCTACCACCTTTCCATCGCTAACACCCGGCAAATTCTTCACGTCCTCCTCCGTGAAGACGGAAACAAAAAAGTTATTCAATACCTGAGCCATATCCCCATCCCCTACCACTAGGTCCCCTTTCTCATCGTCAATAATGCGGCGACCAGAACTGTACGCAATATTCCAAGTGTTTTGTACAGCTGCAACATGACCTCATGGCTCCCAAACTCAATCCCTCTATCAATAAAAGCCTACACACTGTACGCCTTCTTAAGAACCCTATCAACCTGCGTGCCAACTTTCAGGGATCTATGCACATGGACACAGAGACCTCTCTGCTTATCCACACGACCAAGTATCTGACCATTAGCCCAATACTCTGTATTCCTGTTACTAGGAATCAAGATGAGATTTGAAGGAGGTATTCAAAACCACGAGTAACCTGGACAGAGCAGATATTTGATTTTGGTTTGATTTGATTTATTATTGTTGCATGTACTAATACACAGTGAAAAGTATTGTTTCTTGTGTTCTAAACAGACAAAGCATACCGTTTATAGAGAAGGAAAGGAGAAAGTGCAGAATATACACTCATAGCTAGAGTGTAGCGAAAGATCAACTCAATGCAAAGTAAGTCCATTCAAAAGTCTGATGGCAGCAGGAAAGAAGTTGTTCTTGAGTCGGTTGGTATGTGTCCTCAGACTTTTGTATCTTTTGGTAGGGGAAAACCCTTATCATTGGTGAAAGGATCACAATCCAGAGGGTACGGATTTAAGGAAATTTGCAAAAAAAGAGCAACAACAACATGAGGAAAGTCTTTTTCACACAGCAAGTAGATTTGGAATTCACTACCTGTGGTGGAGGAAAGGTCAGTTGAGATTTTGAAAAGAGAATTGGACATTATCTTGAAGGAAAAGTTTGCATAGAACATAGAACACTACAGCACAAACAGGCCCCTCGGCCCACGAGTTGCGCCGATCACATCAACACCTACCAATCTATAGACCTATCTATAACCCCCATTCCCATTAAACCCCATATACTCATCCAGAAGACTTTTAAAAGACCCCAGCGAGTTTGCCTCCACCACCACTGACGGCAGCCGATTCCATTCACTCACCACCCTCTGAGTGAAAAACTTACCCCTAACATCACTTCTGTACTTTCCTCCCCACACCTTAAATCTGTGTCCTCTCGTAGCGATCATTTCAACCCGGGGAAATAGCCTCTGAGAATCCACCCTATCAACATTTTATAAACCTCTATCAGGTCGCCTCTCAACCTTCGTCTCTCCAGGGAAAAGAGTCCCAGCTCCCTCAACCTAACTTCATAAGGCATGCCTCCCAGTCCAGGCAACATCCTTGTAAATCTCCTCTGTACCCTTTCAATAGCTTCTATGTCCTTCCGATAGTGAGGTGACCAGAACTGCGCACAGTACTCCAAATGAGGCCTGACAAGGGTCTTATAAAGTTGCAGCATTACCTCCCGACTCCTAAACTCAATCCCTCGATTAATGAAGGCCAGTACACCATACGCCTTCTTGACCACCTCCTCCACCTGCGAGGCCGATTTAAGAGTCCTGTGGACCCGGACCCCAAGATCCTTCTGCATTGCTACTGGGAAAAAGCAGGGTAGCGACACCAGGCAAATTGCACATTCAGAGGGCCAGTATCTACATGATGGACTGAATGGCCCATTAGGATCATAGAATCCCTACAATGCAGGAGGAGGCCATTTGGCCAATCGAGTCTCCACCCAGGCTCTATCCCTTGAAACCGCGTGTATTTACCTTGCCAGTTCCCCTTACACTAAGGGGCAATCCACATAACCTACTCATCTTTGGACTGCAGGAGGAAACTGGAGCGCCCGGCGACACAGTGACATTCACCCAAGGCTGGAATGGAACACAGGTCCCTGGTGCTATAAGGCAGCAGCGCCAACCACTGTGCCACCATGCCGCCCCGTGTTGCTATCTTGGACAGACATTGGATGAGGACATGAGTGGGTTCCTTCTTTGGTTCGCTCATCACCTGACATAGGGTTGGTCTAACCGGAAGAATAATGCAGGATTCTTGGATGTTGGCTGTTAAATACATTTCTTAAATACAAGTATGTTAGACTGTTTGACATAGTTGGGGATTATGTGAGGAAGGGACATTTGAGGGAATTCCACTGCTATAATCTGTTGGCATGTCCGGTCAGTAATAGCCTACTGTGTCCTAGAAATATTATAAAGACAAACATTTTTTTTAACCATTTTTGGTTAACGTAAAGTCAGTTTATGAAATATGAAAATGGCCTCGTCTTTTCTCAGTTGCTGATAGACCAGATGTGCATTTTCAGCACTTGGATATTTTGCTTTTTATTTCTGCAATGGCAATCCAGCAGATGGCAGTCCAAGGCTGGAGCTGAAATGGTCTCAGACTATTGGCAGGCTTGCTATCACATTAGAGCTCTATATTTATTAGCTATTGTTGAATAATGATGTAACTGTAAATAGCTGTGTAATGAGCATCTTCTGTGACCAACTCTCCAAAAGAGCAACTTAACCAGGCCAAAGGATGATCATTGATGAAGCAGCTAAAGGTGATTGAGTCTCGGGCACTACCCTGAGGAATTAGAAACATAGAAAAACTACAGCACAATACAGGCCCTTCGGCCCACAAAGTTGTGCCTTAGAGATTACTAGGCTTACCTATAACCCTCAATCTTACAAAGTCCCATGTACTCATCCAGAAGTCTCTTAAAAGATCCTATCAAATCCACCTTCACCACCATTGCCAGCAGCCCATTCCACGCACCCACCACTCTCTGAGTGAAAAACTTACCCCTGACATCTCCTCTGTACCTACTCCCCAGCACCTTAAACCTGTGTCGTCCTGTGGCAACCATTTCAGCCCTAGGAAAAAGCCTCTGACTATCCACTCGATCAATACCTCTCAACATTTCATACACCTCTATCATGTCACCCCTCATCCTTCGTCTCTCCATGGAGAAAAAGCCAAGCTTCCTCAATCTATCCTCGTAAGGCATGCTCCCCAATGCAGGCAACATCCTTGTAAATCTCCTCTGCACCCTTTCTAAGGCTTCCACATCCTTCCTGTAATGAGGCGACCAGAACTGAGCACAGTACTCCAAGTGGGGTCTGATCAGGGTCCCATATAGCTGCAACATTATCTGCAGATTCCTGCAGCAATATCTTGGAACTGAGATGATTAATTTCCAACAACCATGGAGATTTTCCCCTTGATTCCCATTGACTTCAGCTTTGCTGAGGCTCCTTGATGCCATAATTTATTGGAGTTCTATGAGGATGTGTCTAGGGCGGTGGATAGAGGAGAGCCGGTGGATGTGGTCTTTCTTGATTTTCAGAAGGCGTTTGACAAGGTGCCTCACAAGAGGTTATTGCAGAAGGTCAGGGGGCATGGAGTTGGGGGTAGGGTGTTAGCGTGGATAGAGGATTGGTTGTAAAATAGGAGGCAGAGAGTGGGGGGTTAATGGGTGCTATTCAGATTGGCGGTTGGTGACTAGTGGGGTGCCCCAGGGGTCGGTGCTGGGGCCTCAGCTATTTACCATTTATATAGATGATCTGGAGGAGGGAACCGAGTGTATGGTGTCGAAATTTGCTGATGATACCAAGATTGGTGGAAAGGCAAATTGCGCGGAGGCTGTGGAGAGTCTGCAGAAGGATCTAGATAGGCTGGGCGAATGGGCCAGGAACTGGCAAATGGAATTTAATGTTGGCAAATGTGAGGTGGTCCACTTTGGAAGGAAGAATGGTAGGAAGGACTATTACTTACGCGGCGAAAAACTGCAGCAGGCGACGGTGCAGAGGGACCTCGGGGTCCTTGTGCATGAGTCGCAAAAACCCAGCTTGCAGGTGCAGCAGGTGGTCAGGAAGGCGAATGGGATGCTGGCCTTCATAGCGAGGGGGATTGAATATAAAAGTAGGGAGGTCTTGCTGCAGCTGTATAGGGCATTGGTGAGGCCGCAGCTGGAGTACTGTGTGCAGTTTTGGGCGCCGTACTTACGCAAGGATATTTTGGCCTTGGAGGGAGTGCAGAGGAGGTTTACTAGGCTGATACCGGAGTTGAGGGGGTTGAGCTATGAGGAGAGGCTGAATAAACTAGGCTTGTACTCGTTAGAGTTTAGAAGAATAAGGGGAGATCTCATTGAGACGTATAAGATGATGAATGGGATGGATAGGGTAGAGGTGGAGAGACTCTTCCCGCTCAGAAAGGACAGTAGGACTAGGGGGCACAGCCTCAAGATAAAGGGGGGGCGGTTTAGAACAGAGTTGAGGAGGAACTTCTTCACTCAAAGGGTGGTGAATCTCTGGAATTCTCTGCCCGTTGAAGTGGTGGAGGCTGCCTCGCTAAATATTTTTAAGACGCGGGTTGATGGGTTTTTGATAAGAGAAGGGATTAAGGGTTATGGGGAGAGGGCGGGAAGGTGGAGCTGAGCCACGACAGATCAGCCATGATCTTATTGAATGGCGGGGCAGGCTCGAAGGGCTAGATAGCCTACTCCTGCTCCTATTTCTTATGTTCTTATGTTCTTATACTTGGTCAATTGTTTCCCTGATATTAAGGATAATCATTTTCATGTACTGCAAAGGCTGGCTATGTTTAAAATGGATAAGAAGTCTCACAACACCAGGTTAAAATCCAACAGGTTTATTTGGTAGCAAAAGCCACGAGCTTTCGGAGCGCTGCTCCTTCATAAGAGAAGTGGGAGTTCTGTTCACAAACAGGGCATATAAAGACACAAATTCAATTTACAAAATAATGGTTGGAATGTGAGTCTTTATAGTGGGCAGGTCCAGATGGCTTGCAAAATTTCAAAGTTCCCCACGATAATAAAGTTCAAGATGTGACAAACAGTGAGAATGGTTGCTGAAGGAAGTAGGGGTAAGATAGTGGAAGCGCTTGTCACAATCTTCCAAACATCCCTAGATACTGAGTTGTGCCATGAGATTGGGAAGTGGCAAATGTGACACCATTGTTGAAGGAAGGGTATCAGAATATTCCTCATCACTACTGGCCAGCCAGTTTAACATCTAACGTCATTTAGAAACAACAATGATGAAAATATTGACAGGCACTTGGAGAAAGCCAACACAGACTTGCAAAAGGAATATCATGTTTACTCATTGAATAGAATTTTTTGATGAGGTAATGGAGAAGGTCGATGAAGGGAATGCAGTGGAAGTCATTTTAAAAAAGCTTGTTTAAAGGATTGAAGCTCATGGAGTAGAAAGGTCAGTATTAACTTGGATGAAAAATTGACTTAAGGACAAAAAAATGCAAGGCATGGTAAATATTTGTTTCTCAGACTGAAGGATGATGTTCCCCAAGGGTCAGTGTAGGTCCACTGTTTTTTTTTTGGATCTGTATAAATGACTTAGATATTGGATACAGAGTAAAATTTCAAAGTTTCCCATGATAATAAAGTTCAAGGTGCGACAAACAGTGAGAATGGCAGCAAGTCCCAGGTCATAACCAGAAAAACCTATTACTCACATCTCCTTTGTATCTATTGATCTAAACCTAATCCATTACCTTATCAAAAAATTCTATTCAATGAGTAAACATGATATTCCTTTTGCAAGTCTGTGTTGGTTTTCTCCAAGTGCCTGTCAATATTTTCATCATTGTTGTTTCTAAATGACGTTAGATGTTAAACTGGCTGGCCAGTAGTGATGAGGAATATTCTGATACCCTTCCTTCAACAATGGTGTCACATTTGCCACTTCCCAATCTCATGGCACAACTCAGTATCTAGGGATGTTTGGAAGATTGTGACAAGCGCTTCCACTATCTTACCCCTACTTCCTTCAGCAACCATTCTCACTGTTTGTCTCACCTTGAACTTTATTATCGTGGGGAACTTTGAAATGGCAGAAGAGGCATTTTGGCCCATTGAGTTGGCACCAACTCTCCAAAAGAGCAACTTAACCAGGCCCACACCCACGGCCCTATCCTTGTAAGCCATGGCTAATTCACCTAATCTACACATCTTTGGACTGTGGGCACCCAGGGAAATCCTATCCAGGCATGGAGAGAATCTTCCAGTTCCACACAGGCTGGAATCAAACCCAGATCCTTGGTGCTGTGTCACCCCAAATGATGGATAATTTCAAAAGGAAATTGGGTGGATTTGAAGGAAATAAACCTGCAGAGTTATGAGGTAAGAGCTGAAGAATTGGATGAAAGGAATATTGTGCAGAGAGTTGATATGGACTTGACTGGCCAAATAGCCTCCTCCTGTACTGTAATGTTTCTGACTGTATTAAAGCACATGCAACATCCCAGCTGCTCAGACTGATTTACTGTGATTCTGCCCAAAACAATCTCTGAAAATATTGTCAACATCTAGGCCAGATCACATACCATATGCAATCAGTAATGTGCTTACTACTGCTCTCCAATGACCCCAATTTTTTCCATGATCTAGATTCTTGCTTCCTCTTGCTGGTCACATGTTGTTGAGCTCCTTAACGTTTGTAATATTGGAGAAGTGGAACTGGAAACAAGTTAGTTTGGGGAGCTGAGGCTCCTCATTGAGGTGCTGACAGCTTGAATTCTCTCTGGGGATGGTGTTCTGCAATGTTCCTCAACTAAATGTGATTTTTTTTTGTACTTCAAATGTGCAACTTCTGCCCATTTGCTGTGGAAATACTTTTCTTTCAAATAAAATGCTGCTGAGGCTGGTCCTTGTGGAATAATGGATAAACAACTCAAAAACTTCTGTTTCCTTTAGTTATTACGTTTGCTTTAAGAAAATGGGAGTTTGTTATTTTTTAATCCTTGGTATTTCATGTCATTATGTTCTGTCTGCCTGGCCGGGAGATTAGCTGAATGGGCAGACTCGTGACACAAGCTTTCATGCCAAGGAGCAGTTTTCTAATCAAGATGATAGTTTCAGTGCGTGGTTTTGCAAATCAATCTTTAACAGTGAGAGAGAATGCTATTCCTGTTTTCTTTGGGTAATCAATCTGTGACACACAGAGACACAGAACAATGCCATTCTATTGTCAGCCAGGGAGACTGAGAGATCCGAGGTCAATGTATGAATGTGTACAGCCTATAAGAGAAGAAATGAGGTGCTGGGTGCTCGACAGGAATATTATTGCATGAGAGGAAGCAGGGAATTGATTTAGTTGCTCTATGGAAGACAGTATGTTACTCATGCTACCCATGTAGTGACTAAGTGAGTGTTATTTTCTACTTTCAGGATGCTGCCATAAGTCCAGAAAACATGTTCTGCCTAGCACACATTGTGATCAGTGCCGCTGTGATGTCAGGTATGTCATTGGCCATGTAGTTGACAGTGAGGAGAATGGCTGTAACCTCCAGAATGATATTAATAGTTTGGGGTCAAGTGGATGGAAAAGTGGCAAATGGAATTCAATCCACAGAAGTGTGAGGTAAAGCATTTGGGGATATATTTAATTAATGGGAGGATATTGTGAGGGTTTGAAGAAGTGGGAAACCTTTGAGTGAATGTCCACAGGTCCCTGAAGGTGGCAGGACAGGTGTATAAGGTGCTAAAGAGAGCCTATGAAGTGCTTTATTGGATGAGTTTTTGATAAGAGAGGGGATTAAGGGTTATGGGGAGAGGGCGGGAAAGTGGAACTGAGCCACGACAGATCAGCCATGATCTTATTGAATGGCGGGGCAGGCTCGAAGGGCTAGATGGCCTACTCCTGCTCCTATTTCTTATGTTCTTATGAATACAAAAACAGGGATGTAATGCTGGAACTGTATTAAACACTGGATAGATGTACCATTTATGGTTGCCACATTATGAGAAGGACATCATTGGATGGCACAGTGGTTAGCACTGCTGCCTCACAGCGCCAAGGATTCAGGTTTGATTCCCGGCTTGGGTCACTGTCTGCGTAGAATTTGCACATTCTCCTTACGTCTGCATGCATTCTCTTCGGGTGCTCTGGTTTCATCCCACACTTCAAAGATGTGTGGGTTAGGTGGATTGACCATGCTAAACTGCCCCTTAGTGTCAGGGGACTAACTAGGGTAAATGCATAGGTGTATGGGGAAATGGCCTGAGTGGGATTGTGGTCGGTGCAAACTTGATGGGCCGAATGGCCTCGATCTGCACTGTAGAATTTTATGATTCTGTGACATAGTTGCTTTGGAGAGTGTTAAAAAAGCATTTAAAATAATGTTGCCAGAGCTTGAAAATTGCAGCTATGAGGAAAGATTGGATAGGCAAGGGTTGTTTTCTTCAGAATAGAGGAGAGTGAGAGGTGACCGAACTGAGGTGAAACAACATATGACAGATTTGGATAGAGTAAACAGGAAAGATCTTTTTCCCTTGCAGAAAAATCAATTGATGCAGAAGACATCAAGTCAATATGCTTGGTAGAAAGGTTAGAGAGGACATGAGGAAATACTTCCTCACCCAGAGAATAGTGAGTGTTTGGAATTCAGTACTTGGTTTTATGGTGGAGACAGAAATCCTCAACTCATTTAAAAAGTTCCTGGATCTGCACCTGAAGTGCTGTAATCTCCAAGGCTACACAGCAGGTGCTGGAAGGTGACATTTGAATGGGCTAGTTATTTCTTTTTTGGCTGGTGAAGATATGATGAACTGATTGGCCTGTTTCAGTGCCACAACTTTTCAATGATTGTTGGTGATAAATCCATCAGTTGGCTGATCAAATCAAACAGCATGTACTCAACCAGCCTGCACTTGCAAAACCCAAAACTAAATATCTGCTGTTAGATATGATTCAATTGGGCAGCACTTGCTGAATAATCTTGCGTGCACTAATATCAACATTAAAAATTAATTTAAGATGATCAGTTGAGCTTGTAACATGGCTAATTTACACTTTCTAGAATTGACATACATTCACATGCAGAAACTTGTTCTGTGAAAACAAAAGCAATATCTTGAAGCATTGTTTGAATTACCAATCAACTGGTGAGCCTATAAATCCTATTACTTTCTCCATGACAATGTGCCAGATTGAACTCACCAACCAATCATCACCCTTTTCTCCTGTAGTAGAAATTGTTGTGATGATTTCAAATTTGTCATTCCTGCATTTGTCCTGATGAGTACAAAATGAAAAGCTTCAGCAGTATGTCTCTCTTTTCAGCAACAGGCTGTAATTCCTAGGTCACACTAACAAGAGAGAGAGGGGAGAGCTAGGAGGGGAGATGTGAGTGATGGGAATTAAAGGGGAGAACGAAGAGAGGTGGAGAGAAATGGGAGGGAGTTGGAAGGAAGGGATGAAGTGGAGGATAACTAGGAAGAGGAAGAGATAAGGGGAGAATGGGAGAGATGGGGTGAGGATGGGGATTTAGGGATGAGATTGGAGGGAAATCAAGCAAGTAGTATATACTTTAGGGTAGAATTAAGAGGTAGAAAAGGATTCAAGACTGAAACAGAAGTTGTCTGTAAATGTCCTGGTAGTGACTGTGTAGGCTGAGATTTGAAAAACATGGAGTAAAGGCAGAGTCCTTTTACTTTGGGATTTTAACTTATATATAGATTAGGAGAAGCAAACCAGTATAAGTCAAAAAGGTGGTGAATTTCAGTGCATGGGAGTGTTTTCTGCAGTAATATGTCCTCAGAGCATGTTTTATGGCAAGCATATGGCAGGACAAGGAAGCGTGGCACAGTGGCACAGTGGTTAGCTCTGCTGCCTCACAGTGCTAAGGATCCAAGTTCGATTCCTGACTTGGGTCACTGCCTGTGTAGAGTTCTCCCCTCCGCCTGCGCAGGTTTCCTCCAAGTCCTCTGGTTTCCTCCCATAGTTTGAAAGACGTGCTGGTTAGGTGCATTGGCAGTGCTAAATAGCGAGAGGCAACGTGGTTTTGTGAAGGGGAGGTCGTGTCTCACTAACTTGATTGAGTTTTTCGAGGAAGTGACAAAGATGATTGATGAAGGTAGGGCAGTGGCTGGCGTCTACATGGACTTCAGTAAGGCCTTGACAAGGCCCCTCATGGCAGACTGGTGCAGAAAGTGAAGTGGCATAGGATCAGAGATGCGCTGGCAAGGTCACAGAAGACAGAGGGTAGCAGTGGAAGGGTGCTTTTCTGAATGGAGGGCTGTGACAAGTGGAGTTCCTCAGGGATCAGTGCTAGGACCTTTGCTGTTTGTAATATATAAAAATCATTTGAAGAAAAATATAACTGGTTTGATTTGTAAGTTTGCGGATGACACAAAGATTGGTGGATTTACAGATAGCAATGAGGACTATCAGAGGATACAGCAGGATAAAGTTAGCCTTATCTAAATCTTGACTTACTTGTACTGCTTCACATTTATCCCAAGATTAAGCTATCCCCTCACTATAATTCTCCATATGCCGATCCAATAACCGCTTGAAAGTTCCTAAAGTCAAGATTTAGATAAGGCTAACTTTAGTGGGATGAGACAGAGACTGTCCACAGTAAACTGGGCAAAACTGTGAATGGTTAAAATGATAGAAGTTCAATGGGAGGTGTTTGAAAAGAATTAAATGTAACGCAGAACATATTTATACCCTAAGGAGCTATACTTGCCAAAGTAAAACAGCCATAGACATCTCAAAAGGTAGAACAGAATCACAGAATGGTTTCAGCATAGTTGGATGCCTTCAGACTATCGAGCCTATACTGAATCTCTGCAACATGAATTCCTTTTCGCTGTTGTCCTGCAAGATATTCTGGCTTCAGATGTTTATTCATTTCTTTTGAAATTCACTGTTGAGTGTGTTTATCTGCAAACTCTGGAAGTGGATTCTATACCATTGCAACTCATTCTGTAAAAGAGTTTTTTTCTCATGTCACCATTGGTTTTTTTAACCAATCACCTTCAATATATATCCTCTGGCCCATCAAATAAATCGGTTGGACTAAAACCTGGTGTTGTCAGACTTTTTACTGTGTTTACGCCAGTCCAACGCCGGCATACCCACATCTTGGCTCTCCCACAGTAGGAACAATTTCTCTCCATCTATTCTGTCTGGATACCTTTTTATTTTGAACATCTCTATCATATCTCTTCTTAACCTCTTTAAAGAGGACAAACCAGCTTTTCCATCTTCATACAACAAAAGTCCCTCATCCTTGAACCATTCACATAAATCTTTTCTGCATCTTCTCTAAAGCCTTCACATCTTTCCTTAAGTGGGGTGCCCAGAATTGGATATAATACTCCAACTGGGGCCAGACCAGTGTTTTATAAATGTTCATTATAGCTTCCTTGCATAACTTCCTCTGTGCCTCTATTTATAAAGACCAGCATCTACTTTTAATGCCCTTTTGACCACTTTCTCAACTCACTCTGCCAACTTAAATGATGAATGCAGCCTTGCCCAAGGTCCCCTGGGGAGACAGTGGTGGTAAGGTAATGTTGCTTGTCTAGTAATCCCAAAGCCCCAGCTGATATTCGAGGGATATGGATTTAAATCCAACCATGACAGCTGATGGAATTTAAATTCAATTAATGAATCAATCTAGTCTCTTATCATTGATTATTGTAAAAACTCATCCATTTCACTCATATTCCATTTGCGATCCTCATTGGCCTACATGTTCCTTCAAGCCCAAACAATATAATTCATTCTTCAGTGACCATTGAAATGACCTATCATGCCACTCAGCTCAAGGGCAATAGGGATAGGTAACAAATGCTGGTCTTGCAGCAATGCCCACATCCCTTGAAAATAATTATAACCTCAGGTTTCTCTATATCGAATCCTGCATTTTATATTGCTTCTCCTCAACCTTCCTACCAAAGTGTATCACTTTTCAACTATCTGCATTGGGTTTCATCCACTGCTTCTCCACCCATTCCACCAACCTCCCTATAGCCTCTTGAAGTTTATCACTATCCT
The DNA here is from genome assembly GCA_037974335.1 of Prionace glauca. Lineage (NCBI taxonomy): Eukaryota > Metazoa > Chordata > Chondrichthyes > Carcharhiniformes > Carcharhinidae > Prionace > Prionace glauca. The sequence goes on along the minus strand of CM075749.1, from coordinate 1,951,660 downwards.
CCTTATTGTTCGATACACTTCCAAGTTTTCTATCAACTGCAAATTTTAAGTTGTGCCTTGTAGACCAAAGTTTATACCATCGATATGTATCAGGAAGTCCAGTGGTCTTATGCCTAGCACCAGGAACTTTACAGTGTACTATTCTCTAGTTGGAAAAACAACCGTTCACCACGAGTCTGTTTTCTGTCACTCAGCCAACCTTATACTCTTTCTGCTAATACCCTTTTTATTCCATGGGCTTCAACTTTATGGGTAAGCCTAGCTTACCTTTTGGAAGTCCATATACACGACATTACCCTCATCAACTCATGCTGCTAGTTCGTAGGAAACCTGAATCAAGCTAATTAAACATTATTTGCCTTTAACAAAACTGTGCTGAAGTTCCTTGATTAATCCACCTTTTTCTGAGTGCCTGTTAATTTTGTCCCAGATAATTGTTTTTGAAGGCTTTCCCATCAGTGAGGTTGAACTGATGAGTAGCTGATGAGTTATTGTTTGTTGAATAAAGGTGCAAGTTTTATACTTCTTCCGTCCTTGGGCAGCTCTGCTATCTGAGGAAGGTTGGAAAATTATGAACAGAATAATAAAGGACAATATAAAATTAAAAGAAAAAGCAAATACAAATATGCAAAGCAGAGCTGAGATTCTGGTGAATGGGAAAGATACAAAAACAAAAAATAAAAACTGATAAAAACAGTAAACGGGAACATGAACATTGAGGGCATGCAACAGATATCAAAATAAATAAATAATTTATTTGCTGTTAACAGACTTTCAAGAAGCTTTTGATAAAGTGCCAACCAATAGGCTTGTTAAAATTATATTAGAAAAGAGGGTGGCTTGGAGAAATGATGGCCCCTTAATAACTGTGATATTATCAGTGAAAGTAAGGGAATGGCAGAAATTCTGAATAATTACTATGTGTCAATACTTACAGTAGCGGAAGTAGTTGTTAACATACCAGACTTCCCAAAGGACAGGGAATCAGCAAAAGTAATGTAAGAAAGTAACAGCACTAAAACAACGAATCCCCAGATCCAGATGTTTCCATCCCAGTGTTTTAAACAGCAGTGCAAGCACTGCTGATGTCATAGCTAAAATTTTCCAAAATTATCTTGATGTAGAACCATTCATTTAGACTGGAAATGTAACTCAATTATTTAGGAAAGGTGACAGAGGGAAACCAGGAAATTATGGACCAGTTAATGCAGCATGTATTGTTGAGGAATTGCTACAAGTCCATAATTAAGGATATTGTAACTAAACACATGGACATTTTCAGCTAATCAGAGAGCGATAGCATGGATATGTGAAGGGGAGCTCAAAATTTGGAATAATGAGTTCAGTCCTGGTCACCTCACTATAAGAAGGATGTGGAAACATTGGAGAGAGTGCAAAGGCGATTTAACAGGAGGAGGGTAGGTCTTATGAGGAAAGGTCGAGGGAGCTGGGGCTTTTCTCTTTGGAGCGGAGGAGGATGAGAGGTGATTTACAGGTTTATAAGATGATGAGAGGGATTGATAGAGTGGACGTGCAGAGAATATTTCCTCGGGTGGGTGTAGCTGTTCCTAGGGGCCATAACTATAAGGTTCATGGTGGGAGATATAGGAGGGATGTCCGAGGTTGATTCTTTACTCAGAGAGTGGTTGGGGTGTGGAATGCACTGCCTGCTGTGACAGTGGAGTCGGACACTTTAGGAACTTTCAAGCAGTTATTGGATAGGCACATGGAGCACTCCGGAATGCTAGGGAGGGAATAGCTTGATCTTGGGATTGGACATAGCTTAGCACAACATTGAGGGCCGAAGGGCCTGTACTGTACTGTACTCTTCTATGTTCTATGTTCTAAACCTGCCAAATGTGATTGGATTTTATGAAGGGGTGACTGAAGTAATGGAGAGGCACATCAGTAGACATTTTTCTGGACTTCCAGAAGAGATTGGATAAAATCTTTCATATGAAACTGAACTAAAGTTTGTAAAATTAAAGGCAAAGTAATAACCTGGTTAGGAAATTAACTCATCTGCCCGAGACACAGAGTAAGGGTAACGATTGGTTACTCCAATTCATAGAGTGTAACTAGTGGTATCCTACAACGATATGTGTTGGGACCTCAACAATTCACTATATTCATTAATGACCTAGATGATGGATGGAAAACCACATATCCAAGCTTTCCAATGACACAATGATAGGCAGCATTGTAAGCAGTGTCAATCAAAGCATAACATTATATAAGTATTAAAAGATTCAGTGGATGGGCAAAATTGTACCTGATGGATTTCAAATTTGGCAGTTGTGAGGTTGTACACTTGCGACTTGCAAAGGAAAGGACAGGGTACTTCCTAAATGGTAAAAAGCTAGAAACAATGGCGATCAAGAGAGATTTGAAGTGTAGGTATAACAATCACTAAAATGTCATATGAAGGTAGTAAATACAGTGGGATCAGGGTGTGCATGTGCATCAGTCTTTGAAGGTGTGAGCGTGGCTAGCAAAGCACATGGGATCTTGGATGACATAAATATAGGCACCAGAGGAGTTACACTGAACACTTCTGAAGCTTTGATTAGGCCAGTTTTGCTCACCACACTTTTGGAAGGATGTGAGGATCATGAAAAAAAATGAAGATGGAGAATTTTAGTTACAAAGTTAGCTTGAAAGGCTGGAATTGTTCTCCTTGGAGTAAAGGAGAATGAAATTTGATCAAAGTGTTCAAGATTATGATAGGATTAGCTGAGGTAGACAAAGAAAAACCGTTCCCATTAGCTGACAGTACATCACTTAGGGGACACAGATTGAACATTTTGGTCAAGAGATGCAAGGGATTGTGAGGACTAACTTTTTATATCGACTGGTAATGATCTGGAACTTGCTGTCCATAAAGGCAGTAAAAAGTCTGACAACATAAAGGCAGTGACAGGAGAAATGGCCAATGATTTCAAAAGGAAATTAGATGGGTACTTGAAGGAAATAAACTCATAGAGCTGGGGAATGGGATTCATGGGAATTAATGGGATGGCCTTTGAATCACAAAAGGTTAGTATGTAGGTGTAGCATGTAATCAAGAAGACAGATGTAATGCTATCCTTTATTACAAAAAGAATTGAACATAAAAGTAAAGATGTTAGGCTTCAGTTACATAGGGCATTGCTGAGACCACGGCTGGAATTTTACCGTCTCGCCACCATGGGAATCGAAGTAGGCGAGGGATTGACAAGGTGGATGTTGAAGGACTGTTTCCTCTTGTGGGTGAGTCCAGAACTAGGAGGCACTGTTGTAAAATTAGAGCTCACCTATATAGGACATAGATGATGACAGAACAATTCTCTCAGAAGGTTGTGTGACTTTGGAACTCTACTTCAGAAGGTGGTGAAGGTGGGGTCAATTAGTATTCTTATGGTGGAGGGAAATAGCTTCTTGTTAAGTAAGGGAATCAAAGGTTGTTGCTGATCAAAGGGGAATGTGGAACTGAACACAAACAGATTAGCCATGATTTTATTGATAGGTGGAGCAGGCTCGAGGGGTCAAATGACCTACTTGTATTTTTTTTTATGTAACCAGCACCCCTTGACATTAGATGACTTTGTTGAATCCGTCACAATCAGCACCTGAGGGTGTTCCTATGAATCAGAAAGTGGATTGGATTAGCCATATAAATACCATGACAACCAGGGCAAGTCAGTGGCTAGGAATCCTGCAGAGAGTAACTCACCACCTGACTCACCAAAGTCTATCCACCATCTGCAAGACACAGGTTAGGAGTGTGATGCAATACTCCTCTCTTGCCTGGATGGGTGCAGCTCCAACAACACTCAAGTAGCTTGACACCATCCAGTACAATGCAGCCTGTCAGATGGTGTCCCTCAATAGCAGTTACCTGTCATGCTTGCTCGCTGTATTCCACCGCTGCTGCTATCTATGTTCATTCCCACACTCCTGTCATGCACGTTCACTGTGCTCTCCCACACTGCATGTTCACGTTCTTGGCACTGTCTCGCTCTATGCACTTACTTTGCAACAGCTGGAGGAAAATTCAACCATTTAGCACCCTGCTGAAAGTGCACAGGATGGGTGTAGAGTGCTGAGAGCGCAGTGTGAGAGCAGGGTGGGTGCAAGGTGCTGGGAGCTCAGGGTGGGTGCAGGGTGCTGAGAGTGTGCAGGGTGGGTGCAGGGTGCTAAGAGTGCGCAGGGTGGGTGCAGGGTGCTGAGAGTGCACAGGGTGGGTGCAGAGAGCTGGGAGCTCACAGGATAGGTGCAGAGAGCTGAGAGTGCAGGGTGGGTGCAGAGAGCTGAGAGTGCGCAGGGTGGGTGCAGAGTACTGAGAGTGCACAGGGTGGGTGCAGAGGGCTGAGACTGCACAGGGTGGGTGCAGAGTACTGAGAGTGCACAGGGTGGGTGCAGAGAGCTGGGAGCTCACAGGATAGGTGCAGAGAGCTGAGAGTGCGCAGGGTGGGTGCAGAGTACTGAGAGTGTACAGGGTGGGTGCAGAGAGCTGAGAGTGCGCAGGGTGGGTGCAGAGTACTGAGAGTGCACAGGGTGGGTGCAGAGAGCTGGGAGCGCAGGGTGGGTGCAGAGAGCTGAGAGTGCACAGGGTGGGTGCAGAGAGTTGGGAGCGCAGGGTGGGTGCAGAGAGCTGAGAGTGCACAGGGTGGGTGCAGAGAGCTGAGAGTGCACAGGGTGGGTGCAGAGAGCTGGGAGTGCACAGGGTGGGTGCAGAGTACTGAGAGTGCGCAGGGTGGGTGCAGAGTACTGAGAGTGCACAGGGTGGGTGCAGAGAGCTGGGAGTGCACAGGGTGGGTGCAGAGAGCTGAGAGTGCACAGGGTGGGTGCAGAGAGCTGGGAGCGCACAGGGTGGGTGCAGAGTACTGAGAGTGCGCAGGGTGGGTGCAGAGCACTGAGAGTGCACAGGGTGGGTGCAGAGAGCTGGGAGTGCACAGGGTGGGTGCAGAGAGCTGAGAGTGCAGGGTGGGTGCAGGGTGCTGAGAGTGCACAGGGTGGGTGCAGAGTACTGAGAGTGCACAGGGTGGGTGCAGAGAGCTGGGAGCGCACAGGGTGGGTGCAGAGTACTGAGAGTGCGCAGGGTGGGTGCAGAGTACTGAGAGTGCACAGGGTGGGTGCAGAGAGCTGGGAGTGCACAGGGTGGGTGCAGAGAGCTGAGAGTGCAGGGTGGGTGCAGGGTGCTGAGAGTGCACAGGGTGGGTGCAGAGTACTGAGAGTGCACAGGGTGGGTGCAGAGAGCTGGGAGTGCACAGGGTGGGTGCAGAGAGCTGAGAGTGCAGGGTGGGTGCAGAGTACTGAGAGTGCGCAGGGTGGGTGCAGAGTACTGAGAGTGCACAGGGTGGGTGCAGAGAGCTGGGAGCTCACAGGATAGGTGCAGAGAGCTGAGAGTGCACAGGGTGGGTGCAGAGAGCTGAGAGTGCACAGGGTGGGTGCAGAGAGCTGGGAGCTCAGGGTGGGTGCAGGGTGCTGGGAGCGCACAGGGTGGGTGCAGAGAGCTGGGAGCGCAGGATGGGTGCAGGGTGCTGAGAGTGCACAGGGTGGGTGCAGGGTGCTGAGAGCACACAGGGTGGGTGCAGAGAGCTGGGAGCTCAGGGTGGGTGCAGGGTGCTGGGAGCGCAGGATGGGTGCAGGGTGCTAAGAGTGCAGGGTGGGTGCAGGGTGCTAAGAGTGCAGGGTGGGTGCAGGGTGCTGAGAGTGCACAGGGTGGGTGCAGAGAGCTGGGAGCTCAGGGTGGGTGCAGGGTGCTGGGAGCGCACAGGGTGGGTGCAGAGAGCTGGGAGCGCAGGATGGGTGCAGGGTGCTAAGAGTGCAGGGTGGGTGCAGGGTGCTAAGAGTGCAGGGTGGGTGCAGGGTGCTGAGAGTGCACAGGGTGGGTGCAGAGTGCTGGGAGCGCAGTGTGAGAGCAGGATGGGTGCAGGGTGCTAAGAGTGCACAGCGTGGGTGCAGGGTGCTGAGAGTGCAGGATGGGAGCAGGGTGCTGGGAGTGCAGGATGGGTGCATGGTGCTGAGAGTGCAGGGTGGGTGCAGGGTGCTGCGAGTGCAGGATGGGTGCATGGTGCTAAGAGTGCAGGGTGGGTGCAGGGTGCTGAGAGTGCACAGGGTGGGTGCAGAGAGCTGGGAGCGCAGGATGGGTGCAGGGTGCTAAGAGTGCAGGGTGGGTGCAGGGTGCTGAGAGTGCACAGGGTGGGTGCAGAGTGCTGGGAGCGCAGTGTGAGAGCAGGATGGGTGCAGGGTGCTAAGAGTGCACAGCGTGGGTGCAAGGTGCTGAGAGTGCAGGATGGGAGCAGGGTGCTGGGAGTGCAGGGTGGGTGCAGGGTAGCTGAGAGTGCACAGGGTGGGTGCAGGGTGCTGGGAGCGCAGTGTGAGAGCAGGATGGGTGCAGGGTGCTAAGAGTGCACAGCGTGGGTGCAGGGTGCTCAGAGTGCAGGGTGGGTGCAGGGTGCTAAGAGTGCAGGATGGGTGCAGGGTGCTAAGAGTGCAGGGTGGGTGCAGGGTGCTAAGAGTGCAGGGTGGGTGCAGGGTGCTAAGAGTGCAGGGTGGGTGCAGGGTGCTGAGAGTGCAGGGTGGGTGCAGGGTGCTGAGAGTGCAGGGTGGGTGCAGGGTGCTGAGAGAGCAGGGTGGGTGCAGGGTGCAGGGTGGGTGCAGGGTGCTGAGAGTGCAGGGAGGGTGCTGGGAGTGCAGGGTGGGTGCAGGATGCTAAGAGTGCAGGGTGGGTGCAGGGTGCTGAGAGTGCACAGGGTGGGTGCAGGGTGCTGAGAGTGCAGGGTGGGTGCAGGGTGCTAAGAGTGCAGGGTGGGTGCAGGGTGCTGAGAGTGCAGGGTGGGTGCAGGGTGCTGGGAGTGCACAGGGTGGGTGCAGGGGGCTGGAGTACAGGGTGGGTGCAGGGTGCTGAGAGTGCAGGGTGGGTGCAGGGTGCTGGGAGTGCAGGGTGGGTGCAGGGGGCTGGAGTACAGGGTGGGTGCAGGGTGCTGAGAGTGCAGGGTGAGAGCAGGATGGGTGCATGGTGCTAAGAGTGCAGGGTGCTGAGAGCGCACAGGGTGGGTGCTGGGTGCCGGGAGTGCAGGGTGGGTGCAGGGTGCCAAGAGTGCAGGGTGGGTGCAGGGTGCTAAGAGTGCAGGCTGGGTGCAGGGTGCTAAGAGTGCAGGCTGGGTGCAGGGTGCTGGGAGTGCAGGGTGGGTGCAGGGTGGGTGCAGGGTGATGAGAGTGCAGGGTGGGTGCAGGGTGCTGAGAGTGCAGGGTGGGTGCAAGGTGCTGGGAGTGCACAGGGAGGGTGCAGGGTGCTGAGAGTGCACAGGGTGGGTGCAGGGTGCTGGGAGTGCACAGGGTGGGTGCAGGGTGCTGGGAGTGCAGGGTGGGTGCAGGGTGCTAAGAGTGCAGGGTGGGTGCAGGGTGCTGAGAGTGCGGGGTGGGTGCAGGGTGCTAAGAGTGCAGGGTGGGTGCAGGGTGCTAAGAGTGCAGGGTGGGTGCAGGGTGCTGAGAGTGCAGGGTGGGTGCAGGGTGCTGAGAGTGCGGGGTGGGTGCAGGGTGCTAAGAGTGCAGGGTGGGTGCAGGGTGCTAAGAGTGCAGGGTGGGTGCAGGGTGCTGAGAGTGCGGGGTGGGTGCAGGGTGCTAAGAGTGCAGGGTGCTGAGAGTGCAGGGTGGGTGCAGGGTGGGTGCAGGGTGCTAAGAGTGCAGGGTGGGTGCAGGGTGCTAAGAGTGCAGGGTGGGTGCAGGGTGCTGAGAGTGCAGGGTGGGTGCAGGGTGCTGAGAGTGCGGGGTGGGTGCAGGGTGCTAAGAGTGCAGGGTGGGTGCAGGGTGCTGAGAGTGCGGGGTGGGTGCAGGGTGCTAAGAGTGCAGGGTGGGTGCAGGGTGCTGAGAGTGCAGGGTGGGTGCAGGGTGGGTGCAGGGTGCTAAGAGTGCAGGGTGCTGAGAGTGCAGGGTGGGTGCAGGGTGCTGAGAGTGCAGGGTGGGTGCAGGGTGCTAAGAGTGCACAGGGTGGGTGCAGGGTGCTGAGAGTGCAGGGTGGGTGCAGGGTGGGTGCAGGGTGCTAAGAGTGCAGGGTGGGTGCAGGGTGCTGAGAGTGCAGGGTGGGTGCAGGGTGCTGAGAGTGCAGGGTGGGTGCAGGGTGCTAAGAGTGCACAGGGTGGGTGCAGGGTGCTGAGAGTGCAGGGTGGGTGCAGGGTGCTGAGAGTGCAGGGTGGGTGCAGGGTGCTAAGAGTGCACAGGGTGGGTGCAGGGTGCTGAGAGTGCAGGGTGGGTGCAGGGTGCTAAGAGTGCACAGGGTGGGTGCAGGGTGCTGAGAGTGCAGGGTGGGTGCAGGGTGCTGAGAGTGCAGGGTGGGTGCAGGGTGCTAAGAGTGCACAGGGTGGGTGCAGGGTGCTGAGAGTGCAGGGTGGGTGCAGGGTGCTGAGAGTGCAGGGTGGGTGCAGGGTGCTGAGAGTGCAGGGTGGGTGCAGGGTGCTAAGAGTGCACAGGGTGGGTGCAGGGTGCTAAGAGTGCAGGGTGGGTGCAGGGTGCTGAGAGTGCAGGGTGGGTGCAGGGTGCTGAGAGTGCAGGGTGGGTGCAGGGTGCTGAGAGTGCAGGGTGGGTGCAGGGTGCTAAGAGTGCACAGGGTGGGTGCAGGGTGCTAAGAGTGCAGGGTGGGTGCAGGGTGCTGAGAGTGCAGGGTGGGTGCAGGGTGCTGAGAGTGCAGGGTGGGTGCAGGGTGGGTGCAGGGTGCTGAGAGCGCGAGGGGCGTGGAGCGCGCTGAGTGCAGTGAGCGCGCGCAGGGCGGGGGAGCGCAGATTGCAGTGAGCGCGCGCGGGGCGGGGGCGCGCAGATTGCAGTGAGCGCGCGCGGGGCGGGGGCGCGCAGATTGCAGAGAGCGCGCGCGGGGCGGGGGCGCGCAGATGGCGATGGGGAGGATGATGGCTGCCGGCGCCTTTCTCTCTCTGCTCCTGCTGGCCGTGCCCGGCCGGGCCGCCTATGTGGAGGTAAGGAGCGGACACCGAGTGCGGGGCCGCTTCAGGCCCGTTCATCAGCGGCTGATTCTCCTCACAAATACCCGCGGCTGCCCGCCTGAGCCCCGGGGGGGGGGATTCGGGCTCGCAGGGTGCGGGTACCGGGGAGGGTGCGGGTACCGGGGAGGGGACCGGGGGGGGTGCGGTACCCGGGGAGGGTGCGGGTACCGGGGAGGGGACCGGGGGGGTGCGGTACCCGGGGAGGGGGGGGTCGGGGAGTGGAGGGGCCGGGCCTGCGGCTCCCCCCCCCCAGTCCCCGGGCTGGAGTAACGGGCGGATGGAGCTGGGAATGTGCTGCTGGGCTCAGGATCCCGGTGGGGGGGGGTTGTTGCCCGGGTTGGGGGTGGGGGTGGGGGTGGGGGGGGTTGTTGCCCGGGTTGGGGGAGGGGGGGGTTGTTGCCCGGGTTTTGGGGGGGGGGTTGTTGCCCGGGTTTGGGGGGGGGGGGGGTTGTTGCCCGGGTTTGGGGGGGGGGGGGTTGTTGCCCGGGTTTGGGGGGGGGGGGGGGTTGTTGCCCGGGTTTGGGGGGGGGGGGGGGTTGTTGCCCGGGTTTGGGGGGGGGGGGGGGGTTGTTGCCCGGGTTTGGGGGGGGGGGGTTGTTGCCCGGGTTTTGGGGGGGGGGGATTGTTGCCCGGGTTTGGGGGGGGGGTTGTTGCCCGGGTTGGGGGTGGGGGGGGTTGTTGCCCGGGTTGGGGGTGGGGGGGGTTGTTGCCCGGGTTGGGGGTGGGGGGGGTTGTTGCCCGGGTTGGGGGTGGGGGGGGTTGTTGCCCGGGTTGGGGGTGGGGGGGGTTGTTGCCCGGGTTTGGGGGGGGGGGGGGTTGTTGCCCGGGTTTGGGGGGGGGGGGTTGTTGCCCGGGTTTGGGGAGGGTGTGGGGGGGGTTGTTGCCCGAGTTTGGGGAGGGTGTGGGGGGGGGTTGTTGCCCGAGTTTGGGGGGGGGGGGTTGTTGCCCGAGTTTGGGGGGGGGGGGTTGTTGCCCGAGTTTGGGGGGGGGGGGTTGTTGCCCGGGTTTGGGGGGGGGTGGTTGTTGCCCGGGTTTGGGGGGGGGTGGTTGTTGCCCGGGTTTGGGGGGGGGATTGTTGCCCGGGTTTGGGGAGGGTGTGGGGGGGGTTGTTGCCCGGGTTTGGGGAGGGGGGGTTGTTGCCCGGGTTTGGGGAGGGTGTGGGGGGGGTTGTTGCCCGGGTTTGGGGAGGGTGTGGGGGGGGTTGTTGCCCGGGTTTGGGGAGGGTGTGGGGGGGGTTGTTGCCCGGGTTTGGGGAGGGTGTGGGGGGGGGTTGTTGCCCGGGTTTGGGGGGGGGTTGTTTCCCGGGTTTGGGGGGGGGTGGTTGTTGCCCGGGTTTGGGGGGGGGGATTGTTGCCCGGGTTTGGGGAGGGGGGGTTGTTGCCCGGGTTTGGGGAGGGGGGGTTGTTGCCCGGGTTTGGGGGGGGGGTTGTTGCCCGGGTTTGGGGAGGGTGGTGGGGGGGGTTGTTGCTTGGGGAGGGTGTGGGGGGGGTTGTTGCCCGGGTTTGGGGGGGGGGGTTGTTGCCCGGGTTTGGGGGGGGGGGTTGTTGCCCGGGTTTGGGGGGGGGGGGGTTGTTGCCCGGGTTTGGGGGTGGGGGGGATTGTTGCCCGGGTTTGGGGGTGGGGGGGATTGTTGCCCGGGTTTGGGGGGGGGGTTGTTGCCCGGGTTTGGGGGGGGGGGGTTGTTGCCCGGGTTTGGGGGGGGGGGGTTGTTGCCCGGGTTTGGGGGGGGGGGGTTGTTGCCCGGGTTTGGGGGGGGGGGTTGTTGCCCGGGTTTGGGGGGGGGGGTTGTTGCCCGGGTTGGGGGGGGGGGTGTTTTTGGTGAATATTGTGAATATTGCTGTGTCGGTGCCTCCTCGGGCTGTAGGGCTGCTCTGAGGGCTCTGCTTCGTGTGTTGTTGTGGAAATGGTCGCGCTGCTTTCCTGTTCCTCGCAGCATGTCGGCCGACAGCATCTGCTTTTCTTCCAAGGAGCTGACTTTTGTCCCTGTGATCTGCAGAGCAGCTCCTTGAATAAAGGTGTTTTTGAGAAGTCCAAGTGATCACCTTGCACTGTGCTTTCTTCCGACACCAACACCATTAATACAAACTGTGAGCCCATATCTGCAAATCTTTTTGTTTGTGCAAAGGCACAGATTAAAATGAATGACTTGCAAGTATATAGTCTGCATCATGTACAAACACCCAGGTGTGCCAGCTGGCAGTGGTGCAGCGGTGCGGCTATTGCTTTGTGCTTGTCACACTGACTGCTGTTTCAGTGCTTTCTGCTTCTCTCACCTTCACAGTGTTGCGTACATATGCTAATCCTGAGTTGCAGTCCCAGAACACCAATATCACAGAATGACTTCAGCACAAAAGGAGGCCATTTAGCCCTCTGTTTTTGCTGGCCCTCTGAATGAATAGTTCGCTTTGTGCCATTCCACTGTCTTTCTCTGGTAGTTTTGCAACATTTTTTCTTTTCAGATTATCCTTTTGTAAACCTTGATCGAATCTCCCTCTGCCACATGCAGGCAGCGTATTCAAACCTATGCCTTTTGGTTTCTGGTCCTTCCATCAATGGGAACAGTTTGTTTCTGTTTAACTGTCCAAAACTCTCTTGATTTTGAAGATCTTGATCAAATCTTTTCTTCAAGAGGAGCAGTCACAGCTTTTCCAGTCTTTCTGTGTTCTTCATCCCTGGAACAATTCTTGTGAATCTCTTCTCCACCTTCTGTACTGACTTCACAGTCTTTCCTAAAATATGATATTGAGAACTGAACGTAATACTGTAACACAGTTTTTGGAGCTTCTTTGTTTTTTCAAGAATCTTTCTACTGATAAAGCTTAGAATACTGTGTGCTTTATTAACCAATTGCAATCTGTCCTGCCAGTTCAATGATTTATGCACAGAAATACCCAGGTACTTCCTGCGCTTCCTTTAAAATTATGTCCTTTATATTGTTTCTTTGAGTTCTTCCGACCAAAATTGAATCCCCTTCACACTTCTCTGTTAAATTTCATCCATCACTTTCACCATCCTGTCCTTTTAATGTTTCGTTGTACTTGTAAGTCTTTATCATCTGCAAATTTTGAAGTTGTGCTCTTTACACCAAGGTCCATGTCATTATTATATATCAGTGAGAGCAAGGGTCCTAATCCTGATCTCTGGGGAGCTCCACTGTAAACCTTCCTCCAGCCTTGAAAAACTACTGTTTCCTGTTATTTATGATGTGGAGATGCTGGCGTTGGACTGGGGTAAACACAGTAAGAAGTCTCACAACACTAGGTTAAGTCCATTTTTTTTTAGTAGTAAACGCCACTAGCTTTCGGAACACTTCCTTCGTCATGTGAGTGGAGAGTTTATCCTGTCAGTTGTCCAGTTTTGTATCCATGTCACTTCTGTCCCTTTTATTCAGGGTGCTATAACTTTGCTCACAAGTCTGTTGTGTGGCACTTCACCTGATACCTTTGCACCATTGCTTAGTTTGTTCACGGGCACAAATCCATTGAACTTGAGCAAGAAGCCAGCTTGTGATGGTGAATGCCAGCTGCTTCTGAAATATTTGAAGTGTGAATAAAAAAGGCTTGTGACACAGTGTGTCTCTGTTCATGTTGTGCTGGGCGAGTGGAAAGTTTCTGAAAAAAAAACACTTTTTTCATAAAAATGCAACCAAGTGGATTTCAGCATTCAGCTTTAAATTGGCAAACTGTGCAAGTTAAAGAGCAGCAGGGGTAGTGATGGTGAACAACATAATTTCCCATTGTTAATCCTGACTTTTTGAACAGATATATTGGTTCATTACTGCTTGATGAAACTGTTGCCAACATTTGGGGTGTGGTTATCAAGTCTTTGATCCAGAGTCGGGCTTGTATCCCATGCAGTAACTTCAAAGGGCCAGAAGCCTTGAAACTGGTTGCTTCAGCCTTCAGACTGAGAATCAGGGTGAGGAGGCTGCATTATGTTTGACATTGTTCTAAATGTCCAATTAAAGAACAAAGAAAATTACAGCACAGGAACAGGCCCTTTGGCCCTCCAAACCTGCACTGACCAACTGAACTAAAATGCTGTACCCTTCTAATGAGGCTATTAGGAGAGAATTAGGAAGCATAGGTTGGACTAGGAGATTACAGGGACTGGGAACGTCCGAAATGTGGAATTTTTTCAAGGAACAGCTACTGCGGGTCTGCGATAGGTATGTCCCTGTCAGGCAAGGAGGATTTGGTAGGGCTAGGGAACCGTGGTGTACTAAAAAAGTTGATTCGTTGGTTAGGAAGAAAAAGGAGGCTTATGTTCGGATGAGGCTTGAGGGCTCAGGTAGTGCATTAGAAAGCTTTAGATTGGCTAGGAGGGAGTTGAAGAGTGAGTTAAGAAGGGCTAAAAGAGGACATGAGAAGACTTTGACTGTTAGGATTAAGAAGAATCCTAAGGCGTTCTATAGGTATGTCAAGAATAGAAGGTTGGTCAGGGCAAGATTAGGGCCAGTTACAGACAACAGAGGGAAGTTGTGTGTGGAACCGGAGGAGATTGGAGAAGCATTGAACCAATATTTCTCTTCGGTGTTCACGCAGGGGGACATGAATATAGCTGAGGAGGACACTGGGTTGCAGGGGTGTAAAATAGACAGTATTACGGTTGATAAGGGATATTCTTGAGGGGTTGAAAATAGATAAGTCCCCTGGTCCGGATGGGATCTACCCTAGGATTCTCTGGGAGGCTAGAGAGGTGATTGCAGAGCCTTTGGCTCTGATCTTCAGGTCGTCATTGGTCTCTGGTGCAGTCCCGGAGGATTGGAGGATAGCGAATGTTGTCCCATTGTTTAAGAAGGGGAACAGAGACTTTGCTGGGAATTATAGACTGGTGAGTCTGACTTCTGTTGTGGGCAAGATTTTAAAAAAAATTATTAGGGATAGGATTTATAGTTATTTGGAGTGTAATGAATTGATTAGAAATAGTCAGTATGGTTTTGTAGCAGGTAGGTCGTGCCTTACTAACCTTATTGAGTTTTTTGATAAGGTGACCAAAGAGGTGGATGGCGGCAAGGCAGTTGATGTAGTATATATGGATTTTAGTAAGGCGTTCGATAAGGTTCACCATGGTAGGCTTCTGCAGAAAATGCAGATGTATGGGATTGGGGGTAATCTAGGAAATTGGATCAGAAATTGGCTGTCAGATAGGAGACAGAGGGTGGTGGTTGATGGTAAATATTCATCATGGAGTTTGGTTACGAGTGGTGTGCCTCAGGGATCTGTTTTGGGGCCACTGCTGTTTATAATCTTTATTAATGATCTGGATGAGGGTATAGTTGGGTGGATTAGTAAATTTGCTGATGACACCAAAGTAGGAGGTGTGGTAGATTGTGAGGAAGGGTGTCATAGTCTGCAGGGAGACTTAGATAGGTTGCAGAGCTGGGCCGAGAGGTGGCGGATGGAATTTAATGCGGAGAAGTGTGAGGTAATTCACTTCGGTAGGAGCAACAGATGTGTCGAGTATAGGGCTAACGGGAGGACTTTGAATAGTGTGGATGAACAGAGGGATGTAGGTGTATGTGTACATAGATCCCTGAAAGTTGGGAATCAAGTAGATAAGGTTGTTAAGAAGGCGTACGGTGTCTTGGCGTTTATTGGTAGGGGGATTGAATTGAAGAGTCGCAGCGTCATGTTGCAACTGTACACTACTCTGGTACGTCCGCACTTGGAGTACTGTGTGCAGTTCTGGTCCCCACATTACAGGAAGGATGTGGAGGCTTTGGAGAGGGTGCAGAGGAGGTTTACTAGGATGTTGCCTGGTATGGTGGGGAGGTCCTATGAGGCGAGACTGAGGGATTTGGGGTTGTTTTCGTTGGAAAGAAGGCGGCTAAGAGGGGATCTTATTGAAACATGTAAGATAATTAGAGGTTTAGATAGGGTGGATAGTGATAGCCTTTTTCCTCTGATGGAGAAAGCTAGCACGAGGGGGCATGGCTTTAAATTAAGGGGGGGTAGTTATAGGACAGATGTCAGGGGTAGGTTCTTTACCCAGCGGATGGTGAGGGATTGGAATGCCCTGCCTGCTGCAGTTGTAAATGCTCCTAGTTTGGGGGCGTTTAAGAGATCTGTAGATAGGTTTATGGATGAAAAGGGATTGGTATAGGCTAGTGGGTCATTGTTTTGGGTCGGCGCAACATCGTGGGCCGAAGGGCCTGTTCTGCGCTGTAATGTTCTATGTTCTGGGGACATATTCCTCTATTCCCATCCTATTCATGTACTTGTCAAGGCGCCCCTTAGAAGTCACTATCATGTCTGCTTCCACTACCTCATTCAGCAGCAAGTTCCAGGCACCAACCATCTCTGTGTAAAAGATTTCCCTTGTACATCTGTTAACCTTATCCCTCACACTTTAGACCTGTGCCCCCTGATGCCTTTATTTAGCTTTGGCTTTTAGATTAAAACAGCTCCAACTTAAAGGGTCAGAAATAAAAGCAGAAAATGTTTGACAAACTTTTGTCAATAGGTCACAGTATTTGTGGAGAGAGAAACAGAGTTAATGTTTCAGGTTAATGACTGTTAATGACAGGTTAATGACATAACAGCAGAACTGTTATGACAAAAAGTCATTGACCCTGAAGCATTAATTCTGTCTTCTCTCCACAGATGCTGTCTGACCTGGGGATTATTTCCAGCATTTTCTGTTTTAGTTCAGTTTTCCAGCATCTGCAATATTTTGCTTTTCGATCCAAGGATCAGAACTTGGATGTTTAATGGTAATTTGGGAGTTTTCACCTTGTACAAAAATGGTGCTTTTCACTGCCTTTCAATATTGACTATGAGATAGCTATGGAATTCACTTCTTCAGGATAGTGGCTATGGCAAAATTGTCAACATTCAGATAAAGCAAGAGGGACCAAAGGGTATCAGAACAGGGGGGTTGGAGGTAAACATGACTTGGGTCATGTCCATATGGGGGATAAATGCAGATATAGACCAGTTGGCCGTGTTTTTGTTTCATTTGGCAGCTTGTATTTACTCCTCTGTAATACTGTTCCTATTAGATAACACACATGGTTGCGCAGAGCAGAGGGCAAGCTTTAATTCATCCAAGACTAAAATAGT
This sequence comes from Prionace glauca, assembly GCA_037974335.1. Lineage (NCBI taxonomy): Eukaryota > Metazoa > Chordata > Chondrichthyes > Carcharhiniformes > Carcharhinidae > Prionace > Prionace glauca. Next base: position 1,935,618 of record CM075749.1, on the reverse strand, counting down.
CAAATCAGAGAAGTTGTATCTGTCTTGCAGGTGTTAAATCCTGATACATGACCCTAATACCAATTCTGTCACATACAGCATTAGTCGAGGCAGTTTTATCTGGCTGTTAAAAAGCAGAGGGAAGATTTATGATAGTACTATGCCAATTGTACCCATTGCACATTCCAGAAGCATTAAAGGCTTGGATTCAGTCGTATATTAAACTGCTGTGCTGCTCGTTAATAACATAGACTATTATGTGATAGAGTTCACGAACAACAACAATCTGCACAGTAAGGTCTTTCAATCTTTGCCAGGTTTCCCAACGTTCATATTGTATGAGTTGCAAAACTATTCATAGTAGTTTTGGAGATTGCTGCTATCTTTTACACCTAACTGATGTTGGGAAATTCTTATTGAAGATCTCCTTCATAGAATATTCAAGTTAGTTTTGTTGCTGGTAATTTTTAGTTTTTAATTTTCTACCTAATGGGGAAGTTAATTAAAATTTAGACTGCAGATAGTGATAGATGTTGTCATGGTATGTGCTATTAATGAAACTTCAAATAAGCATTCACCTTTGAGTGGAACCTTTGAAGGTACAGGAATTTTGAACTTCTTCAATCGTTGAGCCAGTAAATGCATTGTTCACTGCAGAACAAACATCCAGCCTATCAAGGTTTTACCAAGAAAGTTGGCAACCTGTGTTGTAGAGCACAAAGATCAGCCAATGTTCCTACCACTTATTCAATGGCCCTTTCCAGAGAGTTTGCATTTTTGGATGAGATAGGGTAAGATAGGATTCAATGTGATGTCTACCATGACTGAATTTCTACTAGCAGTCACCGCTCTGGCTCATAAAGATGAATGATCTTTTGGAAGAAGCCTATCATACTATAATGAAAATAAGGGAAAGTAAACTGGCCCATATCCAGATTTCTTGTTAATAAGCATTGCACTGTGCCTATAATGGATGCTGTATACCAGACTCGGGTATCCCTTTGTGCACCATGCCGTACATCTATATAATAACTGATGCACCAGTCAGTAACAGTGGTCTCCCAGCATATTTAAAACTGCAACAGAAAATGCTAAAAAATCTCAGCAGTTTGACAGCATCTCTGGAGAGAGAATAGAGCTAATGTTTCAAGTCTGGATAATCTTTCATCATACCCTGGTGGTCTCTAATTATTGAGGAGCCCGAGATACAGAATTAACTTTAAAGTAGGGATGGGCAATGAATGGGAAAAATTTCTTCAGAGTACCTGGGCGGCACGGTAGCACAGTGGTTAGCACTGCTGCTTCACAGTTCCAGGGACCTGGGTTCAATTCGTGGCTCAGGTCATTGTGTGGAGTTTGCACATTCTCCTCGTGTTTGCGTGGGTTTCCTCCGGGTGCTCCGGTTTCCTCCCACAGCCCAAGTGCAGGTTAGGTTGATTGGCCACGCTAAAATTGCCCCTTATTGTCCTGAGATGCGTATGTTGGAGGGATTAATGGGTAAAATATGTAGGGATATGGTGGTAGGGCTTGGGTGGGTCGCAGTCGGTGCAGATTTGATGGGCTGAATGGCCTTTCTCTGAACTGTAGGGTTCTATGATAGTTGAGGCTGTGGAGTTTATTTTTAGTATTGGTGATCATCATTCAAGATTAGATTGAATAGGACAAAGGAAAGGGGGTTAAAAGGTGAGGGGGACAAGCTGAGTAAATGTGTTGGAACTATTTGCTCAGGTGGCAGGTAAATGCCAAAACTTGTTGGACTTAATGGCCTGTCCTAACTTGCACATACTTCTGTGGCATGGAACAGCAGACATGTTGGCACTAGTATGAGTTGGCTAATTGCGCTTGAAAATTTATTACCTTTTAAAGAGTCCGGTGCCAGTCCTGAGCAATGCTAAAAGTGTGCATGGAGTGCAACTCTGATCAGAAACTCTGATCAACTCAAAGACAGGTGAATCGAACAAAGCCACGTTTAAAACTAACTCAGGATTTAGCATGCATTGATCAGACCACACTAAGAATACAGCTTTCAGCTTGTTCATTATGTCATATATATGCATGACTGGTATTGCAGGCAGTGTGCAGAAAACAGCAGGACTGATCGGGATAGGAAGAGATGTGTTAGTGCAAAGAGCCTCCTGAGCATTGAATTGACAAACAGGTATCCAGTACTGAATTGCTGTGGCAACGATAATCATGATGTGGATATGCCGACCCTGGACTGGGGTAAACACAGTCAAAAGTCTGACAGCACCAGGTTTTAGTCCAACTGATTTATTTGATAGTAAACTCACTAGCTTTCAAGGGGATTCCCTCTTCTTCAGGCGAGGCCAGAACTCTCCATTCACCTGAAGAAGAGGGAATCCCCTCGAAAGTTTAGAATCTGTCATTAAGGAGGAAATTGTGAGGCATCTTGAAGGGAATTGCTTGATAGAGCAGACGCAGCACGGTTTCATTAAAGGGAAGTCGTGTCTGACAAATTTACTGGAGTTCTATGAGGATGTGTCTAGGGCGGTGGATAGAGGAGAGCCGGTGGATGTGGTCTTTCTTGATTTTCAGAAGGTGTTTGACAAAGTACCTCACAAGAGGTTATTGCAGAAGGTCGAGGGACATGGAGTTCGGGGTAGGGTGTTAGCGTGGATAGAGGATTGGTTGTCAAATAGGAGGCAGAGAGTGGAGGTCAACGGGTGCTATTCGGATTAGCGGATAGTGACTAGTGGAGTGCCCCGGGGGTCGGTGCTGGGGCCTCAGCTTTTTACCATTTATATAGATGATCTGGAGGAGGGAACCGAGTGTAGGGTGTCGAAATTTGCTGATGACACCAAGATTGGGGGGACGGCAAATTGTGCGGAGAGTGTGGAGAGTCTGCAGAAGGATCGAGATAAGCTGGGCGAATGGGCCAGGAAATGGCAAATGGAATTTAATGTTGGCAAGTGTGAGATGGTCCACTTTGGTAGGAAGAATGGTAGGAAGGACTATTACTTACGGGGCGAAAAACTGCAGCAGGCGACGGTGCAGAGGGACCTCGGGGTCCTTGTGCATGAGTCGCAAAAACCCAGCTTGCAGGTGCAGCAGGTGGTCAGGAAGACGAATGGGATGCTGGCCTTCATAGCGAGGGGGATTGAATATAAAAGTAGGGAGGTCTTGCTGCAGCTGTATAGGGCATTGGTGAGGTCGCAGCTGGAGTACTGTGTGCAGTTTTGGGCGCCGCACCTGCGCAAAGATATTTTGGCCTTGGAGGGAGTGCAGAGGAGGTTTACTAGGCTGATACCGGAGTTGAGGGGGTTGAGCTATGAGGAGAGGCTGAATGAACTAGGCTTGTATTCGTTGGAGTTTAGAAGAATGAGGGGAGATCTCATTGAGACGTATAAGATGATGAATGGGATGGATAGGATAGAGGTGGAGAGACTCTTCCGCTCAAAAATGACAGTAGTACTAGGGGGCAGAGCCTCAAGATAAAGGGGAGGGCGTTTTAGAACGGAGTTGAGGAGGAACTTCTTCAGTCAAAGGGTGGTGAATCTCTGGAATTCTTTGCCCGTTGAAGTGGTGGAGGCTGCCTCGCTAAATATTTTTAAGATGTGGGTTGATGGGTTTTTGATAAGAGAGGGGATTAAGGATTATGTGGAGAGGGCGGGAATGTGGAACTGAGCCACGACAGATCAGCCATGATCTTATTGAATGGTGGGGCAGGCTCGAAGGGCTAGATGGCCTACTCCTGCTCCTATTTCTTATGTTCTTATGAAAGCTAGTGAGTTTACTATCAAATAAATCGGTTGGACTAAAACGTGGTGTTGTCAGACTTTTGGCAACGATAATCCAGAGAGGAGTGTAACCATGCACACCACAACAGAGCAGTAGTCCAGAAGGAGAGCAGTGAAGCTTTGTAGTTGGGATGAGAGTGCAGACTTTGGAACTGCAACCCAGCCTCTGATTCCTGGATAAACAGAAAAGGGTGCAAAATATTTTGAGAGCTGAAGTCCGAGATGTTGTGGTGACCACTTAATCAGAGTAGTGTTGATGTTTACCCTGCACATGAACAAATAGAACAGTACAGCACAGTGCAGGCCCTTTGGCCCTCAATGTTGTGCTGAGCTATGTCCAAACCCAGGATCAAGCCATCCCAATCCCTGTCATTCTGGTGTGTTCCGTATGCCTATCCAATAACTGCTTGAATGTTTTTAGTGTCTGACTGCACTATCACAGCAGGCGGTGAATTTCACACCCCAACTACCCTCTGAGTAAAGAATCTACTTCGGCCATTCCTCCTATATCTTCCACCATGAATCTTTTAGTTATGTGCCCTAGTAACAGCTACATTCATCCGCGGAAATAGTCTTTGCACGTCCATTCTATCAATCCCCTCATCATCTTATAAACCTCTATTAAGTCGCCTCTCATCCTACTCCGCTCTAAAGAGAGAAGCCCCAGCTCCCTCGAGCTTTCCACATAAAACCTACCCTCCAAACCAGACAGCATCCTGGTAAATCTCCTCTGCACTCTCTCCAATGCTTCTATATCCTTATAGTGAGGTGACCAGAACTGCATACAATATTCCAAATAATTCAAACATTTGATAAGCGTTTGATAAGGTTCACCATGGTAGGCTTCTGCAGAAAATGCAGATGTATGGATTGGGGGTGATCTAGGGAATTGGATCAGGAATTGGCTAGCAGATAGGAGGCAGAGGGTGGTGGTTGATGGTAAATATTCATCATGGAGTTCGGTTACGAGTGGTGTGCCTCAGGGATCTGTTTTGGGGCCACTGCTGTTTGTAATCTTTATTAATGATCTGGATGAGGGTATAGTTGGGTGGATTAGTAAATTTGCTGATGACACCAAAGTCGGAGGTGTGGTAGATAGTGATGAAGGGTGTCATAGTTTGCAGGAAGACTTAGACAGGTTGCAGAGCTGGGCCGAGAAGTGGCGGATGGAGTTTAATGCGGAGAAGTGTGAGGTAATTCACTTTGGTAGGAATAACAGATGTGTCGAGTATAGGGCTAACGGGAGAACTTTGAATAGTGTGGATGAGCAGAGGGATCTAGGTGTATGTGTACATCGATCCCTGAAACTTGGGAGTCAAGTAGAAAAGGGATTGGTTTTGGTTAGTGGGTCATTGTTTTTGTAACTGGTCGGCGCAACATCGTGGGCCGAAGGGCCTGTTCTGCGCTGTTATGTTCTATGTTTTATGTTACCTAGCTTCTCCCGACATTCTGATTAACACCCTTTCAACCACTATTCAACCTAATCCAGAATGGTGACTTTGCTTCAGCCGGAACCTTGAACCCAAAAAATGAACTTCACAGCTCTGAAGAAATGTATCCCACCCACTGAAACTGAAGGCGTAGGATGAAATAAATTTAGGCTCTTGCATAAACAATTTTAGATATTAGGACATGTTTACAAAGTTTATTTATTGATGTCACAACAGGCTTACATCAACACTGCAGTGAAGTTACTCAGAAAATCCCTAGGTTGCCACAGTCCAGCGCCTGTTCAGTTACGCTAAGGGAGAATTTAACATGGCCAGTGCACCTAACCAACATGTCTTTTGGACTGTGGGAGGAAATTGGAGCATCTGGAGGAAACCCATGCAAACACCAGGAGAATGTGCAGACTCTTTACGGATAGTGACCCAAGCGAGGAATCGAACCTGGGACCCTGGTGCTGTGAGGCAGCAGTGCTAACCACTGTATAGCTGTGCCCCCTGTATTAAACAGCAGGGCCTCTGGAGTGGTGAACTCAGATAAACTGTTGGTGCCACATACTTGTCAGAGTAAGAATGGCAAGATAACGAGGATGATCTGTAGTTTGCAAAATGGGGTAGTATGGAAGGGATTTGATCATTGAAATAGGACTGAAAGCATTGTCTTTGCTAGTGGGGTTAACATTAATATGTTATTAGAGAGGAGAATAATAGATAACAGATTTGAACAAAGGGGAGTTCAGGAGAATTGAACTGGCCAAAACAGTGTGGTTATTGATGAAGTTAATGCGCAGAATGGTGGAATTGTTACTGCACAGAAGGAGGCCATCTCGTGATTGTTTTCTGGGTCTCTCTTGGAACAATTTACCTATTGCCACCTCTTTTCCTCCTTCCTGCAGACCTTGGTTCCTTTTCACATCCCATTATATCCTTCATGATTCAATTGAACTTCCTGGACCACACTCACTAACAGCATATTCCAACTTATAACCACTTGCTACATGAAAATGTTCTAATATCTCCATTGCTTCTTTTGCTTCTTGCCCTCGATCCTTCCCCCAGAGGAAGTTTTCCCCTATTTATTTGTCTTGACATCTTCCGATTTCGAATACATCCCTCAAATATATTCTCAACGTTCTCCAAAGAAAACAGTCCAGCTTTTCTAGTCAATTGACATAACTGAAGTTTCTCAGCCCCGGGCTGGGCTGGGGCTCTCTCCTAACACACTCAGTTCTTTCCTAAAGTACAGGTATGTGTTAGAATTATTTGGACTGTTGCAGGACTAAAAACTAGACATTCTAAAGCAAATTGCAACACTGTTTTTGGAAAGGATTATATTTCTGTATGTTGGAGGTTTACAGTGTGAAAACAGGCCCTTTGGCCCAGCTTGTCCATGCTGCCCAGTTTTTACCATTAAGTGAGTTGCAATTGCTCGCATTTGGCCCATATCCCATATACTAGTCTTACCCATGTAACTATCTAAATGCTTTTTAAAAGACGAACTTGTACCTGCCTCTACTACTGCCTCTGGCAACTCGTTCCAGGCACTCACCACCCTCTGTGTGGAAAAAATTGCCCTTCTAGACCCTTTTGCGGATCTCTCCTCTCGCCTTAAACCCATGCCCTCCAGTTTTAGACTCCCCTACCTTTGGGGAAAGATATTGAATATCTGCCTTTCTATGCCCTTCATTATTTTATAAATTTTTATAATATCATCCCTAAGCCTCCTATGCTTTAGGGAAAAAAGTCCCAGTCTTACCAGCCTTTCCTTATAACTCAAACCAGTAGCATCCTAATGAATCTTTTCTACACTCTTTCTAGTTTAATTATATCCTTTCTATAATCAGGTGACTAGGACTGTACACAGTATTCCAAGTGTGACCTTACCAATGTCAACAAAATGCCCAACTCCAGTATCAATGTTCTGACCAATGAAACCAAGCATGCCGCATGCCTTCACTACCCTGTATACCTGTGACTCCTTTTTCAAGGAGCTATGAACCTGTACCCCTAAATCTCTTTGTTCTATAACCCCCCCCAACGCACCATCATTAACTGAGTAGGCCCTGCCCTGATTTCATCTATCAAAATGCAATATCTGGCATTTATCTCAAAACTTCAGCATGGTGGCACAGTGGTAAACACTGCTGCCTCAGCGCCAGGGACCCGGGTTCAATTCCGACTTCGGGTCACTGTCTCTGTGGAGTTTGCACATTCTCCCCGTGTCTTCATGGGTTTCCTCCAGGCGCTCTGGTTTCCGCCCACAATCCAAAGATGTGCGGGTTAGGTTGATTGGTCATGCTTACTTGACCCTAGTGTCAGGTGGATTAGCAGGATATGTGTTTGGGTTATGGGAATAGGGCTTGGGTGGGATTGTGGTCGCTGCTGAAGGGCCTTTTCCTGCATTGTAGGGATTCTCTGATTCTAAGCTCCTGCTGCCATTCATTAGCCCAGTGACCCAATTGATCAAGATCCCGTTGCAATCCTAGATGATCTTTTTCACTGTTCACCGTCCACCTGCAAACTTAGTAACCATGTCTCCTGAAGTCTCATCCAAATCATTGATATAAATGACAAATATCCAGCCCAGCACCAATCCTTGGTCACGGGACTTCCAGTTTGAAGAACAAACCTCTACAATCACACTGTCTTCTGTCATCAAGCCAATTTTGTATCCACTTAGATACCTCACCCTGGATCCTGTGAGATTTAACTTTATGCAGCAACCTACCATGCGGGACCATATCAAAGGTCTTGCTAAACTCCATGTGACAACATCGACTGCATTGCCCTCATCTACCTTCTTAGTTATCCCTTCAAAAAAACTCAAATCAAATTCGTGAGACATGATTTTCCACTCACAAAGCCACGCTGTCCCTAATCAGTCCTTGCTTCTCTAAGTGCCTGTAGATCCTGTCTCTCAAAATACCTTCCAACAACCTACCCACTATAAACACTAGACTCACTGACCTGTAGTTCCCAGGTTTTTCCCTGCAGCCTTTCTTAAACAAAGGCACAACATTTGCCACCTCCAATCTTCAGGCACCTCACCTGTGGCTGTTAATGATTCAAATATCTCTGCTAGGGGAGCTGCAATTTCCTCTCTAGCCTTCCACAACATCCTGGGATACACTTCATCTGGTCAGATTTATCGACCTTGATGTACTTTAAGACTATCAGCACCGCTACCTCTGTAATATGTACAAAGCTCAAGACTTCACTATTTATTTCCCCAAGTTTCCTAATATCCATCAGAGCATAAGGATGCTGTAGGATCAACAGAGAAGAATTGAGGAATAAAAAAGGAAATAATAAATTTTTGAATACCCACTACCAAACAATGGAGATGAGAGAAAGGATGACATTTTCCAACATTGACAGCATGAAAGAAGAACAGAGCAATAAGAATGAGTTGGTTTTAATTACCCCGAGGGAGAATTGAAAATGTATGTCATCAGAATGCCTCCAAGACTGCTTCCTAGAACACATTGTTTCTGCTCCTACAATGGCATTGCTTGATTGATTTCTGGGAAATGAAGTGGAATAAATAGCTAATATCACTCGGAGAATAATTGAGTAACTGCGACAACAATGTGGTTGAGTTCACTCTAAGAATAGAAAAAGGTAATGAGTCCAAGATAGAGTTATTGGTCAAACTAAAGGCCTGGTTCAGTGATTATTCGAGGGGATATCTTGATCTCTGGAGAAACGCGAATATCATAGCACTTTACTGTTATAACAATTTGAAATGTTTTGCAATGTATCTTTCAGATTTTGTGATGCAGTATACTTTTTTAGAAAAATTATTAGACGAAATATGGACCAAATTAACAGACAGTAAGTTTAACAAACAGTTGAATAAGAGTCATGTCATCATAGAATTATACAATGCAGAAGAGGCCCTTCGGCCCATCGAGTCCTCACCGACACATTACAAACACCTAAACTCCCACCTGATTTCATTTGCCAGTACTTGGCCAATAGCCCTGAATGTTACGATTGTCAAGTGCTCATCCAGATACTTTTTGAAGAATGTGAGGCAACCTACCTCCAGAACCCCCTCAGGCAGCACATTCCAGACTGTCACCATCTCTGGGTGAAAAAGCTTTTCCTCACATCCCCCCAAATGTCCTGCCCCTCACCTTGAATCTTTATCCCCGCATGACAGACCCTTCAACTATGCGGATCAGCTGCTCCTTATCCACTCTGTCAGGCAAGGAGGATTTGGTAGGGCTAGGGAACCGTGGTGTACTAAAAAAGTTGATTCGTTGGTTAGGAAGAAAAAGGAGGCTTATGTTCGGATGAGGCTTGAGGGCTCAGGTAGTGCATTAGAAAGCTTTAGATTGGCTAGGAGGGAGTTGAAGAGGGAGTTAAGAAGGGCTAAAAGAGGACATGAGATGACTTTGGCTGATAGGATTAAGGAGAATCCTAAGGCGTTCTATAGGTATGTCAAGAACAGAAGGTTGGTTAGGGCAAGATTAGGGCCAGTTACAGACAGTAGAGGGAAGTTGTGTGTGGAACCGGAAGAGATTGGAGAGGCATTGAACCAATATTTCTCTTCGGTGTTCACGCAGGGGGACATGAATGTAGCTGAGGAGGACACTGGGGTGCAGGGGTGTAAAATAGAAAGTATTGCAGTTGATACCGAGGATGTGCTGGATATTCTAGAGGGCTTGAAGATAGATAAGTCCCCTGGTCCGGACGGGATTTACCCTAGGATTCTCTGAGAGGCTAGAGAGGTGATTGCAGAGCCTCTGGCTCTGATCTTCAGGTCATCGTTGGTCTCTGGTATAGTACCGGAAGATTGGAGGACAGCGAATGTTGTCCCATTGTTTAAGAAGGGGAACAGAGACTTCCCTGAGAATTATAGACCAGTGAGTCTTACTTCTGTTGTGGGCAAGGTTTTAGAAAGAATTATTAGGGATAGGATTTATTGTTATTTGGAGAGTAATGAATTGATTAGAGACAGTCAGCATGGTTTTGTAGCAGGTAGGTCATGCCTTACTAACCTTATTGAGTTCTTTGAGAATGTGACCAAAGAGATGGATAGGGATAAGGCAGTTGACGTATATATGGATTTTAGTAAGGCGTTTGATAAGGTTCACCATGGTAGGCGTCTGCAGAAAATGCAGATGTATGGGATTGGGGGTAATCTAGGTACTTGGATCAGGAATTGGCTAGCAGATAGGAGACAGAGGGTGGTGATTGATGGTGAATATTCGTCATGGAGTTCGGTTGCGAGTGGTGTGCCTCAGGGATCTGTTTTGGGGCCACTGCTGTTTGTAGTTTTTATTAATGATCTGGATGAGGGTATAGTTGGTGGATTACTAAGTTTGCTGATGACACCAAAGTAGGAAGTGTGGTAGATTGTGAGGAAGGGTGTCATAGTTTGCAGGGTGACCTAGACAGGTTGCAGAGCTGGGCCGCGAGGTGGCAGATGGAGTTTAATGCAGAGAAGTGTGAGGTAATTCATTTCGGTAGGAATAACAGATGTGTTGAGTATAGGGCTAACGGGAGGACTTTGAATAGTGTGGAGGAGCAGAGGGATCTAGGTGTATGTGTACATAGATCCCTGAAAGTTGGGAATCAAGTAGATAAGGTTGTTAAGAAGACATACGGTGTCTTGGCGTTTATTGGTAGGGGGATTGAATTTAGGAGTCGCAGCATCATGTTGCAACTGTACACAACTCTGGTGCGGCCGCACTTGGAGTACTGTGTGCAGTTCTGGTCCCCACATTACAGGAAGGATGTGGAGGCTTTGGAGAGGGTGCAGAGGAGGTTTACCAGGATGTTGCCTGGTATGGAGGGGAGGTCCTATGAGGAGAGACTGAGGGATTTGGGGTTGTTTTCGCTGGAAAGAAGGAGGCTAAGAGGGGATCTTATTGAAACATATAAGATGATTAGAGGTTTAGATAGGGTGGATAGTGATAGCCTTTTTCCTCTGATGGAGAAATCTAGCACGAGGGGACATGGCTTTAAATTAAGGGGTGGTAGTTATAGGACGGATGTCAGGGGTAGGTTCTTTACCCAGCGGGTGGTGAGGGATTGGAATGCCCTGCCTGCTGCGGTTGTAAATGCGCCTAGTTTGGGGGCGTTTAAGAGATCTGTGGATAGGTTTATGGATGAAAAGGGATTGGTTTAGATTAGTGGGTCAGTGTTTTTTTTAAAAAAACTGGTCGGCGCAACATCGTGGGCCGAAGGGCCTGTTCTGCGCTGTTATGTTCTATGCCTCTCATAATCTTAATTCACCTCATTCAGGTCGCTCCTCAGTCTTCTCCGCTCCAACAAAAACAACCCAAGCCTATGCAACCTCTCTTCATAATTAAATGTTCCATCCCTGGCAGCATCCTGCTGATCTCCTCTGCACCCCCTCCACTGCAATCGTATCCTTTTGATAATGTGGCAACCAGAACTGTACGCAGTCCTCTCACTGTCCCTCAGCAAAATTCTATACAACTCCAACATGACTTCCCTGTTTCTTTAATCTGTGCCTCGACTGATAAGGCAAGTGACTCGTATGCCTTTTTCACCATCCTACTAATGTGCCCCTCTGCTTTCGGAGATCTGTGAACAGACACGCCAAGGTCCCTTTGTTCCACAGAACTTTCTACTGTTCTACCATTCATTGAGTACTTTCTTGTCAAATTACTCCTTCCAAAGGGTATCAACTCGCAGTTTTCATTGTTAACTTACATCTGCCATTTATCTGCCCATTTGACCATTCCGTCAATACCTTTTTGTAGCCCAAGAACTTTGCCTCACTGTTAACCACCTGCCTAATCTTTGTCATCCACAGATTTACTAATCCTAGCCCCCACATAGTCATCAATGTAATTTATATAGATGACGAAGAATAGGGGGCCCAACACAGATCCCTGAGATACGCCACTTGATATTGGCTTCCAGTCAATAAGGCTTGAGAAGCATTCATTAACGCGACAAATAGATTCCCGTAAGGCAGGATATGAGTGCATGGAACTGCCAAGTTCATGGAAAAGAGATTAAAACTGAACTGAAACTTAAAAGGGAAGTAAGCATATGATGAAGATGTGACTCGGTTGGTTTGCAGTGTCAGTTACGGGAACTGAGGTTGGGCAATTTCTGCAGCTACTTTGCCATTTAAACAATGGAAAAACACCACGTGATAAATAAAAGCCAATCCATTGTGAAGTATTCTTGGACAAATATATAGATTGTCTGCTTTATTCTTTTCATTGTTGTGGGTAAAATGCATATTTTGAGTTAACTAAATGCATTTGTACATGTTAGGTAAATTATGCCAGTTTCTGGTCATACTGCATCGAGTTAGCATGATTATCTGTGTCCCTCATTTTAATGATGTGGGTATGCCGGTGTTGGACTGGCGTAAACACAGTAAAAAGTCTGACAACACCAGGTTTTAGTCCAACCGATTTATTTGATAATAGACTCTCAAGCTTTCGAGGTTTCCCTCTTCGTCAAGTGAATGGAGAGTTCTGGCCTCAGACAGAGCATATAAAGCACAGACAGTTTAGAGATTACTGATTAGAATGCGAATTCTTACACCGAACCTGCTGTTCAAGACCTGAAGTGGCTGACAATGTGAGTGGAAGGAGCACTGATCACAGGTTACAGAGATGTGTATTGTCTCAAGACAGTACAGTACAGGGCGGCACGGTAGCACAGTGGTTAGCACTGCTGCTTCACAGCTCCAGGGTCCTGGGTTCGATTCCCGGCTCGGGTCACTGCCTGTGTGGAGTTTGCACATTCTCCTTGTGTCTGCGTGGGTTTTCTCCGGGTGCTCCGGTTTCCTCCCACAGTCCAAAGATGTGCGGGTTAGGTTCATTGGCTATGCTAAAATTGCCCCTTAGTGTCCTGGGATGTGTAGGTTAGAGGGATTAGCAGGTAAAATGTGTAGGGATGTGGGGATAGGGTCTGGGTGGGATTGTGTTCGGTGCAGACTCGATGGGCCGAAGGGCCTGTTTCTGCACTGTAGGGTTCTATGGTAAGTGAGGTTTTGCAAACCCAGGCAAGTCACGGGGGTTACAGATAGTGCGACATGTTAGGTGTAAGGATTCGCATTCTAATCAGTAATCTCTAAACTGTCTGTGCTTCATATGCTCTGTCTGAGGCCAGAACACTCCATTCACCTGACGAAGAGGGAAACCTCGAAAGCTTGTGAGTCTATTATCGAATAAATCGGTTGGACTAAAACCTGGTGTTGTCAGACTTTTTACTGTGTTTCCCTCTTTTTAAAACAGGAATGCCCTCACAGGATTATAGTAGCCAGCATGTGAAGTAAAGATGATCTTTTTTAATCCCGGTCATACTATAGCTTAATTAGATGTTGGACAGCAAAATAAAGGACTGGCAGTTCAGAATTGTAACTTGTTATGTTTAAGTACTTCAATTGGTAAAAATTGTGCTAATTCTTTAGTTAAACTGTATTGTTAAGTAAAGTTTCTTGTGATAAAAGAATTCTAGTGTGTCAATAAAATCATACCTGGAGTGACTCTTATCCTCACTAAAGTCAAAAATAGTTGGGATCTAGTCTTAATTTTATAATATACCTTGGAGTTTCTGATCTGGTCCCGAACTCAGTGGATAAAGAACTGGGCTCTGAATGTTGCACTCAAGAGGTCAAGAAGAAGGGCTTTGCAGGGACCATGGCCACAATTTTTAATCTATTTTAGATTTGTAAATTATGTTGGACAGTCAGTGTAATAGCTTTATTATTTGTAAAGAGAGACATGGATAATCTGGCAAGAGACTAATCAGTGTCTGAATCAAATTAATGAATTTATGAGATCATTAAATACAGCCAGAAAGATATCAGGTATGGAAAAGAAGTGGTGCATTCTGGCATATATAGATTTTCAGAAAGCATTTGATAATCCTGGTATATGGTGTATGAGAACATGTGGGATATGCAACATGGGAAAAGAAGTTAATGACAGATTGGGTTTAATGGATGTTGTTCAGATAAGGGAAGAAGGGTTAGAAGTGGTGTACCGGACAAGTAAGTGCTGAATCCATGTTTGTTAATATATATGTATCTGTCCATTGCACGTCCTGCCAACATCTTCTCAAGGTCCTTTCATTCTCAGTCTTCATCAAACCCTCTACTTTTGCATGTTCAGCAAATTTCAGCCATATTCTTTAAGTCCAAGAATAAACTTAAAAGGAGTAAAGAGTTGAACTGTTTGCAATGATGGACAACTAATAGTTCAAGTAATTTAATTCCTTAAATTACAAATACAGGTATTTAAAGCCTAAAAGACAAGAAGGAATCTGATTAAATGTTTTGAAGAGCTGACTAAATTACTGATCAGAGAATGTAGTTGTTATTTATATGGATTTGCGGAAGGCATTTGATAGGTCCTATGTACTGTACTGTTGGCTAAAATTTAAATTTGTGGAGTTAAGAGCAAAATATTAACACATTGATTGGATAATAAGTATCAGAATAGCTCTGAGAGATCATCAGCCTGAAATGTTAATTTTGTTTCTCTTCAGTAGTTCCCTGATCGATTGAGTTTTTCCAGCATTTCTGGTTTATATTTTTGATTTCCAGCACTTGCAGTATTTTGTCATTATACCTGTTTAAGTGCAAGATGTCACTACATCTTTCCTCAAATGAGGGGACCAAAACTGCATAAATATCCCATTGTGCAATGATCAGCAAACATCCCCATAGCTGACTTTTGTGTTGGTGAGAAGCTTATTGTGAAACTGCTAAAGGTGGTTACGCCTTGGCCACTACCTTGAGGAGCTCCTGCAGTGATGTCCTGGAACTTAGATGATTTGCCTCCAACAACCATAACCATCAAGCTTTGTGTTACATACGCCTCTGATCATTGGAGTGTTTTCCATCTGATTCCCTTTGACTCTGGTTTGTCGGGGACTCCTTAATGCCATGTATAGTCAAATGTTACCTTAAAGCAGACAGTCATTGTCACCTTGCTTCTGGAGTTCATCTCTTTTGTTGATGTTTAAACCAAGGCTGTAATGAGGTCAGAAGTATATGGCCCTGGCAGAACCCAAACCAAGCATCAGTGAGCAGCTTATTGCTGAGTTAAGTGCTTTTTGATAGCATTGTCAATGATGGTTGGGTGAGATTTGTCCTTGTCGATGTGACATACCTGGACAATTTTGCACATTGCTGGGAAGAGGCTAGTGTTGTAGCTGTACTGGAATAGCTTGGCTAAGGGTGCAGCTCGTTCTGGAGTAAAGATTTTTTGTATTACTGCCGGAACATTGTGAGGACCCATAGTCTTTGCAGCATCCAGTGCCTCAACCATTTCTTGATATCAATTGACTTAGGAATGGCAGCTGTGATGCTGGGGACTTCAAGAGAAAACCGAAATGTGTCGTTGACTCAGCACTTGTGGCTGTGGATGGTTGCAAATGTTTCAGCCTTGTCTTCTGCACTGATGTGCTGAGTTCCCCGATCACTGTCCAGCCACCTGCTGGCTGTATCTTGTCAATGGGATGGTTATGGTGGTATTGGGGCATTATCTGCAAGATGTGATTACGTGAGTACGACAATGTCATGATGTCGGTGGTCCATCCAGTTTCATAGGTTTGGTGTAACAGAGTGGCTTGTTAAGCCATTGAAGAATCAGCTATATTGCTGTGGAGTCATGTGTAGGGCAGTCCAGGTAAAGATGACTGAATCATTCTTTAAGGGGAAATTTTTACGACAGTTGACATTTGTTTTCAGGTCACCATTAGACTAGCTTCTGAAATTCCATCTCCTGCCATGGTGGGATTTGAACCCGTGTCCCCAGCACATTAGTCTGGGCCCCTGGATTGCAAGTCTAGTGATACAGCACTATATTACCACCTCCTCTTTAAGGCTTTCTGAAAATTCAAACAGACAACATACATTGCATTCTTTCATCAAGCTTCCTTGTTACTTCATCAAAAAATTCATTTTGTTTTATTGGCAAATAAAATTACGACGGGGGAAATAATTTTACACAGCAAACGATTAGGACCTGGTCCAGGCTGCCAGAATGTGTGATGGAGGCAGGTTATATTGAAACTTTCAAAAGGGAACTGGATTATTATCGGAAAATGAACAAAATGCAGGCTACAGGAAAAAGGCAGGGGAGTGCCATCAAGTGAACTGTTCTATCAGAAAGCCATCACAGATGGTCTCCTCTGAGCTGTAGCTATTTTCCATAAAGTAGAATGTCTTGATTGGAAGAGGTGTACTTATTTGATGAGAATGACCCAGCTTGGGTGAAACAAACAGACGAACAGGAAGAACTGCAGTGGAGCAATGAGTGAGAGTCTTTAAGGAAGTGATGCTTCAGATACAAGTTATGGCCACACAAGGGTGAAAAGTAGGGGATCAAAAAATGGTTACTTGGATGAACAAGAAACTAGAGATTATGACAAAACGGGGAAAAAAAACAGTGTATGATACATGTCAGGTAAATTTTTTCAAGTGGATGTGAAGTCAAATACAATAAGTGGAGAAGGGATATGGGGAGGAAAAGAAGACTGACAAGAAGAGAATAGAACATAGAATGGCAGTTAATGAGGAGGCACAGTGGTTAGCCAGGGACCCAGATTTGACTCCAGCCCTGGGTGACCATGCGGAGTATGCACATTCTCGACATGTCTACACGGGTTTCCTCCAGATCCTCTGATTTCCTTTTACAGTCCAAAGGTATGCAGGATAGATGGATTAACCCTGGTGAGTGCATGGGGTAAACACAGTGAGAAGTCTGACAACACCAGGTTTAAGTCTAACTGATTTATTTGATAGTAAACTTGCAAGCTTTCAGGGTTTGCTCCTTCGTCAGGTGAATGGAGAGTTCTGGCCTCAGACAGAGCATGTAACAGCATGGGGTTACAGGGATGGGGGAGTGGGTCTGGATAAGATGCTCTTTTGGAGAGTCGGAGCAGACTGATAGGCCAAATGGCCTACTTTTGTACTTCGGGATCTTTGGGTGCTGTTAGCATAAAAGGAAGTCCCAGCATGTAAATAATAAGCATGTACTAAGAGGTGGAGTGTGTCCTGTCGAGGTACAAAAGAGGATGATATATGCTTCGTGGTACAGGACAAGGCTAGAATACTTTGAGAACTTTATACCACTGTTTAGAACATAGAACATTACAGCGCGGTACAGGCCCTTCGGCCCTCGATGTTGCGCCGACCAGTGGAACCAATCAAATGACTCTCTAACCTAAACTATTCCAATGTTATCCATATGTTTATCCACTGACCATTTGAACGCCCTTAATGTTGGCAAAGTTTACTTAGATGGGAATCTGTCAAAATAACAGCGTAGTGGAAATAGTAAAAATAAAGGATGTCGTGATACTTGAGAGGGAGGTGTAACTGGGAAGGCTTACTGAACATACCTGATTTGGAAGGCTTGAATCCAGGTTGCAGTGAAGTGTGCGAGCAGAAGAGCTATCCATAATCTCCTAATCTTCCCTAGATATTTGGGTGGGGTACCAGCAGATTACACAGTGGCAAATGTGACGCCCTTACTGAAGAAAGTAGTTGAAACCATTTCCAGGTAAATTTGTTGTTAGTTTAACATTGACATTGGTGTGCCATGGAAGCACTGCTGCCTCACAATGCCAGGGACCTAGGTTTGATTCCAGCCTTTGGCTGTCTGTATGGAGTTTGCATGTTCTCTCGCTGTCTGTGTGGGTTTCCTCCGGGTGTTCTAGTTACCTCCCACAGTCCATAAATGTGCGGGTTAGGCAGGATTGAACATGGTAAATGGCCCTTTAGTGTCCAAAGCTGTGTAGGTTGGGGGATTAGCAGGGTAAATGTGTGGTGATAGGGCGGAGATTGGACCTAAGTAAGATGTCCTGCTGGATAGTGGGTGCAGACTCGATGGGCTGAATAGCTTCTTGCTGCACTTCAGGAATTCTATTCTAAATAGTGGATCAAGGTTTAGAAACAGTCATTGGGGAAAAATCAGCAGGCAGTTGGAGTCAGCATTTATAAAAGGTAGATCACATTTGACTAAAATTAACTGAATTAAATCTATACCTTCTACATCTACTATGGGAATAGTTTATATCTACTCTATCCAAAACCAAAACTCAAGATTTTGAATACCTCTATATATACCTCAACCTTCTCCAAACAGAGCAGTTGCAACTTCCACAATCTGTCTACATAATTGAAGTTCCTCATCCCTGAAACTATTTTCATGAATCTTTTCTGCACATTATTTTTCTCTAATATCTTTGCCACCTTTCTAAAGTATGGTGCCTAGGACTGGATGCAGTGCTCCAGTTGAGGCAAAACTAGTGTTTTATGAAGATTTGACATAACTTTCTTGTTTTTGTTCTCTAATGCCCCTATTAATAAAGTCCAGGATGCCATCTTTTTATTAACTGAGCTCTCAACCTGATCCTGCCAGTTGCCATGACGTATGAACATATGTAGTCAGGTTCCCCTGCTCCTCCGCTCCCTTCAGTTTATGAATCACCTCATTTCTGCCACTCGCCTGTCCAATCCACCACCCATCCTTTAGTGCAGAGGAAAGTGCAAAACTTAAAAGTTACAATATTTCCAAGATTTTTATCACTGCAAATTTTGAATATTTATTCCTGAAACCAAGGTCTTGATCGTTAATATATCTCAGGAAGATCAGTGGCCCAGACACTGATCTTTGGGGAACTCCACAATAAGTTTTCTTCCATCTTAAATAGAATCACTCACCGCTGCTATTTGTTTCCTGTCACTTAGCCAATTTTGTTTTCATGTTTCGACTGCCCTTTTTATTCTATGAGTTCCAACTTTGCTCGGAAGTCCGGTGTGTGACACTCGACAATCCACGTAAACCAAATCAGTGGCGTTAGCCTCATCAAGTTCCTCTGTTATCACGTTAAAAAAACACAATTTATCCATGACAAATCCATGCTGGTTTTTAATTAATTGTCCAAGTGTCTTTTATTTTGGCCCGAACTAACATTCTTAAAAGCTCCCCATCACCAAGGTTAAATGAGAGTTGTCGATTAAAGATCGACCGGTTGAGGTGTGCATGATATTGGAGGTGTGTTTCATAGAATCCCTGCAATACAGAAGGAGGCCATTTGGCTCGTCATGTCTGCACTGACAGCAATCTACCCAGGCCCTATCCTCATAACCCCACATATTTTTCCTGCTAATCTCTGTAACCTATGCTTCCCAGGACACAAAGGGACAATTTACTATGGCCAATCAATCTACCCCACATCTTTGGATTGTGGGAGGAAACCGGAGCACCTGGAGGAAACACGCACAGATGTGGGGAGAATGTGCAAACTCCACACAGGTAGCGACCTAAGCCCAGAATCGAACTGAAGTCCCTGGAGCTGTGCCACCGGGCCACTGCCCGGTGTGTGTCGAAGTGAGAATGGGGTAGAGGAGTCTGTGGGTGTCGGGGGTGGAGGGACATAGGGTTGAAGAGGACGCGGAGGGGATGAAGAGGTTGTAAGTGGGTACATGGGATTGGGTGGGGGGAATTGGCATGTCATGTACAGATGGATGGAAATTGTAAGTGGTGAATTGGAAGAGGGTGTATTATAAGGGGATGGATGTGGGCAAAACATTTGGGTAGGTATCATTGTTCATTAACTAATTGAAGCAGACAGTTTCTTTAGCTTGACTTACTTTCATCTATCAGAAATTGAAAACTTCTAAAGGAGCAGTGATATTAATCAGTGACATGAATTTTTGAGGGTGTATTGACATTCATTTCTCCTCATGGAATGGAGGCTGCTCATTCAAGGATTCTGTTTTTATCAGGAGTTTTATATTCACTTAATGTGCAAGTCGTAAACCACAAATCACTGTACGTTCAGTTTATTGGATCTGCTGGTAATAGGAGCTCATTGAAAACTTGGTGTTTTATTCATGGGATGAAGCAATTTGACATCCAAATGGTTATTTGCATGTATCTTGGAGTTCCAGTCTAATAGTTTCTATTGCTCTTCTGGTACTCTGTGGCAGGTGAAATATGTCTCGTAGGGAATCTTGGCAGCTAACCAGGTAAGTGTCCCTGATGTTTTGCTGCTGCAGCTGACTTTCCATGCCTGGTGTTGTCTTGGCTTCAGTTGGTTAGTGCTATGTTGTTTTCTTTGGTTGGTTTGTTTGAAGTGTGCCCTCTAGCATGATGCTTGTAGTTTAAATGCGATGATTCTTTTTATAGTAGCTAACCGCCTTGTTTTCAAGGTACTGATTAACAACAGCTTCCCTCAATGTAGTACCTTAACGTGAGAAAGGTCCCATGATACTTCACAGGAGTGAGTCTGTCTTTTACAGAAATAAGAAAATAATTGAAGGATGTGGTGGAAGAGGGAGTTGTGATAATGAAAAATATTTGTTTAACTTACCTGCATTCAATATTATTATAATAGAGTCCCCACAAGAGGTTAAAAACTTAGTTTCAGACAGAATGCCATTCAGTTTAGAACCCTCAGAGGTTGTCTGCATGGGTTTTATCATCAGTACTTGCAAGATAATAGTTCTTTTCTGTTAAAAGCTTGGCCTTTCCAATAATTAACTTGGAGGCAAATTACCCACAGGAGCTCCGTGCTTGTTCCATAAGCCTTATATTTGCCAATCTTTGAAATTAACAGACAACTAGTTTGATAACTTGCTTTGATACATCCACGGGTTCTTGATCAGCTGATTAGTTGGCTCACAGAATGATGAATGAGGAAGGCCACTTGGCCTAATCAAACTCCTATCCAAAGTGATCCTGGCGCTGTGTCTCTGCCCCTTGCAATATCCAACTTATTCCAGAGTTTTTGCCTTATTCCACTTAACGCATGCTGGGTTTAACAATTATTTCCTGATATCAATCCTAAAAGGACTCATCTCTTGTTTGACCCTGTGTTCCTGGTTTTACTCTAGTTTTTTTAGTAATACCATGGGTTAACCTCTTGCCTCCCAGGTATCCCTTACATACTTTACTACCCCACTCATTTTTGTCCATTCTTGGTTTTCTAATCACTTCCTTTCAGAAAGAAAATCTGTTGTCTTTACTTGGCCTGATCTATTTGTGACTCCAGACCCACAGCAATGAAATTGACTCCTAAATGATCTCTGAAACTGGATGGACTACCTGGCATTGACCTAGACACTGGAAGTGAAAATGGCAAACCCAGTCCTGTCGACTCTGCACAATCTTCCTGTCTGATATCTGGGGGCAGATGCTAAAATGGGGAGAGCGTCAAACAAACTAATGAAGCAACAGTCTGATGTAGTCGCTCTCATGGAATCATAGCTGCCTGCTATGTACTGGGTGCCATAATTCCTGGAACGACCCTGCCCCGCCAGCAGGACAGACCCAGCAGAGATAATGGCATAGTGGTATTCAAGGAGGGAGTTGCCTGGGAGCTCTGAGCATCCACTCTGGACCCCATGAAGTCTCATGGCATCAGGTAAAACATAGGCAAGGATTCAGATTGTTCTCTGGGTGGGGACTCCTAAAGTCCATCACTGAGTAGCTCAGTACCACTACCAACGACGGAGCTGACTGATTCCTAAAGGATATAGTTCTTGACTGATTCTATGTAAGGTGGTGAGGGAAACAACAAGAAGAAAAAAACCTATTTGACCACGTCCTCCCCATCTACCCTTTGCTGATGTATCTGCCCATGACAGTATTGGCAGGAGTGACCATCCTGTACTTCACATTGAGGATACCCTCTACTGTACTATCTGGCAGTACCACCATGCTAAATGGCATAAATTCTGAGTAGACCTAGCAGCTCAAAAGGCATCCATGAGACACCGTGGCCATCAGCAGCAGCAGAATTATATACAATCACAACCTATAACCTCATGGTCTCAGCATATCCCCCACTTACTTCAAACTGGGGATTAACCCTAATTCAATGAAAAGTTCCTGAGGAACTGACATCAAAAAAGAGTAACAGAAGTTTATCTCCCAACTTCAAATGGTTAAACCGATTGATCCAAGTGTGCAGGTACAACTTAGAGTCAAGCACTCAGAGAAGTATCAGCTTTATCGGGAGCCTCATCACGGACTGGCTAGCAGCTCCCACCTTGGTGCTGCCAAAAGGTTCACATGTGATTCAAAAGAAAAAATGTAAAATCAGAAACTATTGCAGCACTCCACCGTGTCTCGGGCTGAATCAGTTGTTCTCACTTCCAAGTATGCTGGTCTAATAGTCATTGCTCAGTCCCACAATGCCCTTCAGCATTTTCTCAGTGTGGAATCTGGAGGAGGAGGTTTATCTCCACGGTTTCTCTGTGGAATTGGGAGGAGGAGGTGGCCTCCACAGAAACAGGAAGGGTACATCCTTCCTGCATCTGCCTTGTCTATCCTGTTAGCGTTTTACAGGTTTCCTCAGATAACGAAACAAAAACTGCACACAATATTCCATGTGTGGTCTCACCAAGGCACTATATAACTGCAGCAAGATTTCCCTGCCCTGTTCTTGAATCTTTTGCTCAGAAAACCGTCATACCATTTCGTGCTGAACCTGTATCCTTCTGTTTGGTGACTGGTGTACAAAAACACTCAGATCTCATTGCAGCTCCTTCCTCTCAATCTATAGCCATTCAGACATCATAGCTCTCTTCTGTTACAACAGTAAATCAGATGACCTGAGACTTCTTGAATGTCATGTTGTCTGGCCTTGATTTCTGTGTCCTATCATGTCACATTCCTTTTCATTCTGGAAGAATTCCCAGTGTTCTTTCAGAAATGGCATTGTTCTCACACCATCCTGCCAACCACACATTTAACTTCATAATCCACAAGTGAACTTCCTTTCCAAATAACTGAAGTGTTCCAGAAAACATTATTCTGTATCTGTAATCTTGCGATGTTGAATCGCTCCTCATAGTTTTTATGGCCCCCATGTTATTGCAATGCTGTTAATCCTGATGAGAATTTCTACTCTCTGTCCCTAACTATGCTGTTCAGTAGATCTTCTAACTTTTCCCCAGTATGTTCTGCTCTAGCTCCATGTAGCCAATTAAATAGATGGTCTTCCGACACCTAAGGCAATCCACTTCCTGAGCAAAGAATTGCCTACAATTAAAGCCTTTCTCTGACATGCAGACTGCACTTCTCTCTGCTTTTATACCTGCTTTTATTTTGGGGACTTGTATTTCTCTGTATCATTGGAAAGTGCCCGTTACCAGTTTGCTAATGGAATTCTTAAGTAGCTCCATTGTGTTTCCTATACATTTACAAGCTTGATAACCCAATGCCCTCACTTTCTCTACTTGTGGTATGCTTCCGGTATGACAGTTTTTTTTCTGATTGAGCAGGTATGCAGCTGTAATTCCTCAAAGTTTGCTCTTGTGGCTTTATTGCTGACTTGAGATGTATGACCCTTAAATGACCCCCCATCTATCTGTCCTTGTACATTCCTTCACCTTACTTTCCAAAGCCAGAATTATTTTTCACAGATGTGTCATGCGTCATTTTACTTATTGTGTATCTGCTTTTATTATTCGTGCACATCCAACAATCAACTCAAGGTCTCCATCTCCATTTTTATTCTCTTGGCCATTTTCTTATATTCTCCCCTCAATTCCTTGCTTTTAACTTTTATTTAATCCCAGGGACTCTCATTTGATCATCCTTCCATCAAGTGCTATTTTTAGCTTTGACATAACCTTGATGCTTTGTTTCATGTATGTTAACAAGGTATCATTTAGGTTTTTTGTGTAGTTTTTTTGTCATCTACCTCAGGTAGGTGTTGCTGCACCTTGGTTCCTCTCCAGTAGGAGCTCAGGAATGGTCTGTTAAATATTCTCCTGTACATTGCCTTTTAAAAAAAAAAGTAACTAGAATAACTTATCTGCCTGTCTCTCCTGCTTCTGTGTTACTTCACCTAATTTACTAAAACTTCATGCTTTTTGGAGGCAATAGGTAATCAAACTGCCTCTGTAATGAAGTTGAACTTGTGATTGTTCCTTTTACGTTTCTTCAGCCGGTAGTGTTTCTAATGTTCTGCACTAGATTATTCATTTGTTAAACTTCGTGGGCTGCTTCTTTGGAGACAGTGTATTGAGTTTGAGGTTGTGCTCCATGTTGCATGGCTTGATTTGAAAGTAACTGTTCATCACACTGAGTCCATGGTAATAGCATAGCTTCAGCAATCTCTTCATTTTTCTGGAGTGAAATGTGGATCAGATCAGAAGGGAGGGGCAGGCCAGTGATGGTTTTGGACGTTTAATGAATCGTTGTGTTGCTGACAAATTTTGATTGTGGCCTGAGGTGGGGTTCTGAGCATCAAATGATCAGCCCAAGAATAATATTCACCTTGCAAATAAGTATATGTCCATGGTTCATGAAATGTTCAGAAATAAATCCATAAAAAGTATATACCTTGTTTTTGATAGAAAACTGGCTGAATAGCAAAGTCTGTTAGGACAACACATGTTGCCTTTCAGTAAATCTGTCAATTTACTGTGTTTGACTACATTGATTTATACCCTAAACCTTGGTCTGGTTCACTCAGGCAGGGTGACAAGAGTTGTCTGGTCAATTCCATTTGTCATGATTGTTTACCCACATTTTACTCTTATAGTCATAGGCAAAAGCTTTTGGAGTGGTTAATGAAGCTGGACAGGTTTTAAAGTGGCAGTATTTGAAATTGAGAATGAGATGAAGCAGGGTGAAGAGATTTTGTAGAGATTTTCCAGTGCATTGGTTGTGTGCCTCCAATTGTTGTGATGCATCGTGTTAGCATAATGTGTGGTCCATAGGGATTAATCAGCTTGTTACCGCTTGCTTCCAGCTTTCACTGCTAGCTAGCAGTCAGCTATTGAGGGAAAAAAAGAGATGAGTGCATAAGCCTTTTCTCCCAATGCATTACCTATTCAGCAAGTCTCCCTATGGGAACCTATGTAAACAATGTACCTTGCAGATCCAGACTAAATGATGGGATTCAGAAGAGGCCTGCTCCTTAGATGCATGGCATGCAGACTGACCACCATGTGATGACATTCTGATGCCATGACCCAGATTCCCAGGTCTGGTGAATAGCCCCACTGCCTTTTGAGTGTTTTGGGAGAGAAGGTGGCTAAGGGAGTCAACTCGGACAGAAATTTTGGATTGGAATCTTCTGGGTAGTAATCTATCATCTGACAGGCACCCTTTCAGCTCCTTGTGCAGCAGGGCTGGTTACAAACAATATTGGCTTTATTCTTTGAGCAATGTTGACGGGTGTCAACATTAATGTTGACACCCGTCAACATTAATGTTGACACCTTAACATATGATCATTAATGATCATATTAATGATCTGGATGAGGGTATAGTTGGGTGGATTAGTAAGTTTGCTGATGACACCAAAGTCGGAGGTGTGGTAGATTGTGAGGAAGGGTGTCATAGTTTGCAGGATGACTTAGAAAGGTTGCAGAGCTGGGCTGAGAGGTGGCGAATGGAGTTTAATGTGGAGAAGTGTGAGGTAATTCATTTCGGTAGGAATAACAAATGTGTTGAGTATAGGGCTAACGGGAGGACTTTGAATAGTGTGGAGGAGCAGAGGGATCTAGGTGTATGTGTACATAGATCCCTGAAAGTTGGGAATCAAGTAGATAAAGTTGTTAAGAAGGCATACGGAGTTTTGGCGTTTATTGGTAGGGGGATTGAATTTAGGAGTCGTAGCGTCATGATGCAACTGTACACATCTCTGGTGCGGCCGCACTTGGAGTTTTGTGTGCAGTTCTGGTCCCCACATTACAAGAAGGATGTAGAGGCTTTGGAGAGGGTGCAGAGGAGGTTTACCAGGATGTTGCCTGGTATGGAGGGGAGATCCTATGAGGAGAGATTGAGAGATTTGGGGTTGTTTTCGCTGGAAAGAAGGCGGCTAAGAGGGGATCTCATTGAAACATATAAGATGATTAGAGGTTTAGACAGGGTAGATAGTGATAGCCTTTTTCCTAGGATGGAGAAAGCTAACACGAGGGGGCACGATTTTAAATTAAGGGGGGGTAGTTATAGGACAGATGTCAGGGGTAGGTTCTTTACCCAGAGGGTGGTGAGGGACTGGAATGCCCTGCCAGCTGCAGTTGTAAATGCACCTAGTTTGGGGGCGTTTAAAAGATCTGTGGATAGGTTTATGGATGAAAAGGGATTGGTTTAGGCTAGTGGGTCATTGTTTTGTAACTGGTCGGCGCAACATCGTGGGCCGAAGGGCCTGTTCTGCGCTGTAATGTTCTATGTTCTATGTCCTGATGTTTACGAAATTTAGGCTGTCCCGATCATTTGCCCAGGTCTAAGTCTCGCGGAGGGCACTCCAACTTTATGGTTTACTTAGAACACAGGAAGAAACATTGACTGATTATAAGCTCTCCCTTCATTTTGGGTGGTGGGGGGGGGGGGGGGGGGGGCGGTGGTGGTATTGTGTGTGAGTGTGCACATGCGTTTGTGTATTCCAGGGGTTACTTCTGACAGTGGGAGTGATCATTGTTATCATTTGCCCAACTATCACACCAAGGCTTGTTTGCTTCAATGGTTCTTCAAGCTTCAGGAGTCATGTCTCAACATGTGCATTGCTAATTTATGCATGAGGAGCAGACAAACTCAATAAAGACGACTGCAGTCTTTCATATCGCAAACTGGAATGTAAGGACCGTGTAGTCTGACTTTACAGACAAGCTTCTGCAAGTTGATGACGTACGTGTAAGGCAACTATGATTGACAAAGAACTCAGAAAGCTCATTGTGGGCATTGCTGTGCTGCAAGTGACTAGACAGTAACCTAAAGTGAATCCCTGAAGAGGAAACGCTATACATTCTTTTGGCAGGAGAAAACAAGAGTCAACACGTGAACTCGGAATGAGTTTTGCAGTTTAAAAAAAACACAATTTGTGATGATTGAACCCTCTACAAAAGACTCAGGGAGACCTCTTCACCTGACACTCAACTCCACCTCAGATTCTGAGTATCAATTTCATGTGACATTTGATTCTGCCATGAACAGAATTAGGTTTTAGTCCAACCGATTTATTTGATAATATTCTCACAAGCTTTCGAGGGGGCTGCCTCTTCGTCAGGTGAATGGAGAGTTCTCTCCATTCACCTGACGAAGAGGCAGCCCCCTCGAAAGCTTGTGAGAATATTATCAAATAAATCGGTTGGACTAAAACCTGGTGTTGTCAGACTTTTTACTGTGTTTACGCCAGTCCAACGCCGGCATACCCACATCATGAACAGAATTCCCAGTACTGAGGGCATGTGCCTTCTTGGGCATTTCAAAATGATGGTGGGTAATGACTGCACAAATTGACCAGTGTGCGTAAGGTATTCGAGAATCAGCAAGATGAAGGAAAATGGAGAGATTGTTGGAGCTATGCTGTTACCGTTGACTCTGTGTGATGAAGAGTTACTGCCAATTCAAGCCATGCCAGATGGAGCACGACTTCAAACTCTACACATTGTCTCTATAGAAGCACTTAACGCCATTCCAGACTTTCCAGCCATGGAAGAGTTAGACAGTGAATCCTGTGCAGTAGAACTTAGAAGACCACTGACTGTCTTGCCAGTGGTAAATCCCTAGGAAATGATGGCATTTCACATGAAATCATTAAATGTGGAAAACTGGTACAGCTACAGCATCTCCATTAATTTTTGTGTCCCTTCTAGGGGTAAATTTTTCTCTGTGCTGCCAATCAGAGACTCGAAAGGTGTCTACCTGCACAGCAGAGCTGACAGCAAGTTGTTCAACTTGGGAAGACTGCACCCAGGAGTGAAGCGTGTCATGCTCTCATCTGAGAGTTGCTGTTTGATGACATGGCGTTGGCATCCCATACTGAAGCTCATTTGAAATGCCATGTCAGTTGGTTCTGAAGGGCCTGCAAGCTGTTTGTACTACCCATGTCCAGAAGACCAAAGTTGTGGACCAGAATGTGATGAGGTTCACTTTCCCATGCTTTGGATTAACAGTTATCAGTGTTAAAACCCCATCTGACAATCCTGGATGAGTCAGATTAGAGAGTGAAAACTGGCTTGATTGGTTCTAACTTTTTTTAAAGAAACTGTGGAGGTACATTACTGAACAAATTTGCAGTAGTCTTCTGATGAACTTTTAACACAATTTATTCATGAAGAAAACTGATCGAGACCACATCATACAAGAAGTTGAAAAGATTTTGATACAAACAAGGAGATAATTCAAATATACATTTTTCCTTCACCCGAGCTATATTTACAAATTTGGAAAAGGCACTATTCTCCATATCTCATACTCTAACTTTCAAGGTAAGTATGCAGTACGTACGAACCAACTGTCAAAACTGTGGACAAACACAACACACTCCAAAGTAAATGACAGAAGAGAACATAGAACATAGAACATGACAGCGCAGAACAGGCCCTTCGGCCCACGATGTTGCGCCGACCAGTTACAAAACAATGACCCACTAGCCTAAACCAATCCCTTTTCATCCATAAACCTATCCACAGATCTCTTAAACGCCCCCAAACTAGGTGCATTTACAACTGCAGCTGGCAGGGCATTCCAGTCCCTCACCATCCTCTGGGTAAAGAACCTACCCCTGACATCTGTCCTATAACTACCCCCCCTTAATTTAAAATCGTGCCCCCTCGTGCTAGCTTTCTCCATCCTAGGAAAAAGGCTATCACTATCTACCCTGTCTAAACCTCTAATCATCTTATATGTTTCAATGAGATCCCCTCTTAGCCGCCTTCTTTCCAGTGAAAACAACCCCAAATCTCTCAGTCTCTCCTCATAGGATCTCCCCTCCATACCAGGCAACATCCTGGTAAACCTCCTCTGCACCCTCTCCAAAGCCTCTACATCCTTCCTGTAATGTGGGGACCAGAACTGCACACAAAACTCCAAGTGTGGCCGCACCAGAGTTGTGTACAGTTGCATCATGACGCTGCGACTCCTAAATTCAATCCCCCTACCAATAAACGCCAAGACTCCGTATGCCTTCTTTACCACCTTATCTACTTGATTCCCAACTTTCAGGGATCTATGTACACATACACCTAGATCCCTCTGCTCCTCCACACTATTCAAAGTCCTCCCGTTAGCCCTATACTCAACACATCTGTTATTCCTACCGAAATGAATTACCTCACACTTCTCCACATTAAACTCCATCCGCCACCTCTCAGCCCAGCTCTGCAACCTTTCTAAGTCATCCTGCAAACTATGACACCCTTGATACCGGAGTTGAGGGGATTGAGCTATGAGGAGAGGCTGAATAAACTAGGCTTGTACTCGTTAGAGTTTAGAAGAATGAGGGGAGATCTCATTGAGACGTATAAGATGATGAATGGGATGGATAGGATAGAGGTGGAGAGACTGTTCCCGCTCAAAAAAGACAGTAGGACTAGGGGGCACAGCCTCAAGATAAAGGGGGGGCGGTTTAGAACAGAGTTGAGGAGAAACTTCTTCACTCAAAGGGTGGTGAATCTCTGGAATTCTCTGCCCGTTGAAGTGGTGGAGGCTGCCTCGCTAAATATTTTTAAGAAACGGGTTGATGGGTTTTTGATAAGAGAAGGGATTAAGGGTTATGGGGAGAGGGCGGGAAGGTGGAGCTGAGTCACGACAGATCAGCCATGATCTTATTGAATGGTGGGGCAGGCTCGAGGGGCCAGATGGCCTACTCCTGCTCCTATTTCTTATGTTCTTATGTTCTTATGTTCCTCACAACCTACCACACCTCCGACTTTGGTGTCATCAGCAAACTTACTAATCCACCCAACTATACCCTCATCCAGATCATTAATAAAAATTACAAACAGCAGTGGCCCCAAAACAGATCCCTGAGGCACACCACTTGTAACTGAACTCCATGACGAATATTTCCCATCAACCACCACTCTCTGTCTCCTATCTGCTAGCCAATTCCTGACCAATTACCTAGATCACCCCCAATCCCATACATCTGCATTTTCTGCAGAAGCCTACCATGGTGAACCTTATCAAACGCCTTGCTAAAATCCATATACACCACATCAACTGCCTTACCCCTATCCACCTCTTTGGTCACTTTCTCAAAGAACTCGATAAGGTTAGTAAGGCATGACCTACCCGCTACAAAACCATGCTGACTGTCTCTAATCAACTCATTACTTTCCAAATAACTATAAATCCTGTCTCTAATAATCCTTTCCAAAACCTTACCCACCACAGAAGTAAGACTCACCGGTCTATAATTCCCAGGGAAGTCCCTTCTCCCCTTCTTAAACAATGGGACAACATTTGCTGTCCTCCAATCTTCTGGTACTATACCAGAGACTAACGACGACCTGAAGATCAGAGCCAGAGGCTCCGCAATCACCCCTCTTGCCTCCCAAAGAATCCTAGGGTAAATCCCATCTGGACCAGGGGACTTATCTATTTTCAATCCCTCTAAAATATCCAGCACATCCCCCGTATCAACTGCAATACTATCTATTTTACACCCCTGCACCCCAGTGTCCTCCTCAGCTACATTCCTGTCCCCTTGTGTGAACACCGAAGAGAAATATTGGTTCAACGCCTCTCCAATCTCCTCCGGTTCCACACACAACTTCCCTCTACTGTCTGTAACTGGCCCTAATCTTGTCCTAACCAACCTTCTGTTCTTGACATACCTGTGAAATGCCTTAGGGTTCTCCTTAATCCTATCAGCCAAAATCATCTCATGTCCTCTTTTAGCCCTTCTTAACTCCCTCTTCAACTCCCTCCTAGCCAATCTAAAACTTTCTAATGCACTACCTGAGCCCTCAAGCCTCATCCGAACATAAGCCTCCTTTTTCTTCCTAACCAACGAATCAACTTTTTTGGTGCACCACGGTTCCCTGGGCCTACCAAATCCTCCTTGCCTGACAGGGATATACTTATCACAGACCCGCAAATCAGATTTTTTTGATTTCTCAACAACCTCAGATATTGTCTCATGGTCTTACTAAAACACGGGTTTCCAATCACCACACTTGGAAGACCTCACTTTGGAATTCTCTCCAAAAGTTGGTTCCACTTGGATGCATCCAACAAGACTCCACCTTTTCGAGATTTCATCTCATCTTTGAGATTTCTTCGTCTGGATCTCTGTGTACATGATGTGGGTATGCCGGTGTTGGACTGGCGTAAACACAGTAAAAAGTCTGACAACACCAGGTTTTAGTCCAACCTATTTATTTGATAATATACTCACAAGCTTGTGAGTATATTATCAAATAAATAGGTTGGACTAAAACCTGGTGTTGTCAGACTTTTTACCGTGTCTCTGTGTACACTCAGGCTTCACCTTCCAAGCATAATTTCAGATCTTTGGCTGTGCCAAGCAGAATGCCACTGCTATAAAGGGTACCTTTTGTCCTTGCAGCTCCAAGTCATCAGCCTTTGGCTACCCTTGGATCTTCAGGCTTCTGTCGAACACACTTTGCTTCAAGTCTGCTTCCCCTAGCTGTCTTTAGTTTGGAGCCTATTGTTCTGCTCCTTTTTCTCATCTTAACGTAACAGGATCTATTTCTGATCTCTTTCATTGCCCCTTGCATGAGACCACCTTCTGGGAACTTTTTTCTGTCCCACATGTGGGAATACCACCATGATTTGGGAATTTCTCTGTGTCTCTGGCATACACTCTGCAATGATGTTCCTTTTCAGGTTACCAGACCTGCAGTTTTGCACTGTCACTTTTCATTTTTTTTTGAACAGTATCCAGCCTGAAACTGTAAAATTGGATGTGCATATGCGGCCCTTATCCAGCTGGTGCACGCACAAGACGTTCCTAGGCCTGACAAGAACTGCAGTTCTTGAACTCTGACCGCCCATTCTCTCACATTGATTCAAAATTAAAATTTGGAGTTTGTTACACCAGCATCAGTATCAGAATTTCCCAGACTACAGCTAAAGTTGAGAGGTCACGTGTGGAGCTACAACAAACTAATCAAAAATACAAAGTTCTGTGGATATTGCTTGGACAAGTTATGCAAGGTAAGAAAAGTGACTGAACATCGTCCACCTCTGCTGTCCAAAGCATTCACCTGGGTCTCTTGATTAGTATAATATTATATTAATTATTGTAAATGATTATTGAAATAATGTGGGACCTGATGAGGTATATCATCAGGATGTGGGAGGCTAGGGAGGAAATTGCGGGTCCTCTAGCTGAGATATTTGAATCATCAATAGTTACAGGTGAAGTGCCTGAAGACTGGAGAGTGGCAAATGTGCCTTTGTTTAAAAAGCGCTGCAGGAAAAAGCCTGCAGGCTTGTTGGAAAGTATTTTGAGAGACAGGATCTACAGCCATCTAGAGATGCAGGGACTGATTAGGGACAGTCAGCATGGCTTTGAGTGGAAAAAATCTCACAAATTTGATTGAGTTTTTTGAAGGGGTAACCAAAAAAAATAAATGAGGGCAGTGCAGTTGATGTTGTCTACATGGACTTGAGCAAGGCCTTTGACAAGATACTGCATGGTAGGTTGTTGCATAAAGTTAAATCTCACAGGATCCAGGGTGAAGTATCTAAATTGATATAAAATTGGCTTCTTTCCAGAAGCCAGAGTGTTGTAGAGAGTTGTTTTTCAAACTGGAGGCCTGTGACCAGTTTGGATCAGTGCTGGATCCACTGTTATTTGTCACTTATAATCAATGATTTGGATGAGAATATAGGGGGCATGGTTAGTAAGTTTGCAGATGATACCAAGATTGATGGCAAGGTGGATAGTGAGGAAGGCTATTTCCAATTGCAGTGGGATCTTGATCAGTTGGGCCAGTGGGTGGAGTTTAATTTAGACAAATGCGAGGTGATGCATTTTGGTAGATTGAACCAAAGCAGGACTTACTCAGTTAATGGTTGGGCATTTGGGGAGAGTTACAGAACAAAAAGATCTAGGAGTACATGTTCATAGCTCTTGAAAGTGGAGTCACAGGTGGACAGTGGTGAAGAAGGCATTCGGCATGCTTGGTTTCATCAGTCAGAACATTGAATACAGGAGTTGGGATGTGATGTGATGTTGAAGTTGTACAAGACATTAGTAAGGCCACACTTGGAATACTGTGTGCAATTCTGGTCACCCTATAATAGAAGGGATATTATTAAACTAGAAAGAGTACAGAGAACATTTGCTAGGATGCTACCGGGACTTGATGGATTGAGTTATGAAGAGAAGCTGAATAGACTGGGATTTTTTTCTCTGGAGCGTAGAAGGCTGAGGGGAGATCTTATCGCGGTCTATAAAATAATGAGGGGCACAGACAAGGTAGATAGTCAGTATCTTTTCCCAAAGGTAGGGGAGTCTAAAATTAGAGGGCGTAGGTTTAAGGTGAGAGGGGAGAGATACAAAAGTGTCCAGAGGGGCAATTTTTACACACACAGGGTGGTGTGTGTCTGGAACAAGCTGCTAGAGATACTAGTAGAGGCGGGTACAATTTTGTCTTTTAAAAAGCATTTCGATAGTTACATGGGTACAATGGGTATAAAGGGATATGGGTCAAATGTAGGCAATTGGGATTAGTTTAGGGTTTCAAAAAAAAGGGCTGCATTGGCAAGTTGAACTGAAGGGCCAGTTTCCCTGCTGTAAACCTCTATGACTCTATGATATTATTGCCAGCAAGTCTCTGGTTCCTCTTGTGCAATGAGCTTTACCAAAATTTGGCAGATTAAGGATAATTTGGGAAAATGTGACTTTGTCCACTTTTGCAAGAATAGAAAAACAGAACATTTTTTCAATGCAGTATGTTGCAACACAGAGGTACCTGAGTATCCTTGTACATGCATCTCAAAATGTTCGTTTGCAGCAAGTGATTTAAGAAAACAAATGGGATGTTGATCTTTATTTTGAGAGGAAGGGAGTCTAAAAGTAGGGGAAGCTTGCTAAAACTGAAAGGATTTTGATGAGACTGGGGCAAAACAGTGGTTAGCACTGCTTTTCGGTGCTGGGGACCTGGGTTCAATTACGGCCTTGGGCGACTGTCTGTGTGGAGTTTGGACATTCTCCCCATGTCTGCATGGGTTTCCTCCAGGTGGTCCAGTTTTCTCCCACATTCCAAAGATGTGCAGGTTAGGTGGTTTGGCCGTGCTAAATTTTCACTTAGCGTCCCAAGGTCTGTAAAGGGTAAACTAACAAGGTAAATACATAGAGTTACAGGGATAGGGCCTGAGGAAGATGCTCTGTCGGAGAGTTAGTGCAGATTCAATGGTCCGAATGGCCTCCATCTGCACTGTAGGGATTCTGTGATTTTATAAAGTAATGGAGTGCAAAATCAATCCCATTTCATTATTGTAGCTGTCTTTAGCCATTGACAATGAGTTGAGTCAGCTTCTCTGTCGGCAGTGGAATATCAATGGTAGCTCAGTTGATGGATGGGTCAGTAATCATATTGTAAGATTTGTTCAAACCTCCATGACCCTAAAGAATGGAAACTAACATCTCCAGATATCACTTGAGAGATGTATGCAAGAAACATCATGGTTCTTGACAATGAAATCTCTGAGGAAAGTAAAAATATTGAGAACAAGAACAGTTTCAGCTATATGACATCTCCAGTGAACAGCCAAGAAATGCACAGCTGCATCAGCGTTTTGCCAACTGCTGCATGATATTTCATGCAACAACCATCAGAATAAATAGCAGTAATGGCGTTTGTAACAATCTTGTGATCACATTACAGTCTCTAGCTGTACAGAGGCTGACTTGCATCCCAACCCGGATGGTTACTTTTGGTTAAACAAGTAGCTGTGTGAGCACTTTGCCCATGTTACATGTTTAAAAAATTGAATGTTTAAGTTCACTACTGCAGGTGGACATTTGCTGTTTTGGTGATCTTCAATTAATGTATATTCTGTCTTTCCTGATCGTTCATGTAAATGCATGGCATGGACCAGTGACTTTGGCAGGTGAATTTGGAATTGCCCTTTTCATGTTTGGGTAATTAGCCAAACAAATCTTCTTTCTACTGTCACTGTTTATTAAGCTGTGGTGTTCATTAGCACTCAAAATTGTCAATGTTTCTCCACATAGAATTCTTACAGTGAATAAAGAGGTCATTTAATCCATCAAGTCTGCAACTCTCTGAAATAGCATCCCACCCAGGTTCTCCCTTCTGCCCTACAGCTGTAACTCCACACATTTACCATGGCTAATCCACCTAACCTGCACATCTTTGGACTGTGGGACAAAATCGGAGCACCTGGAGGAAGCTGTCTCACATACTGAGGGAACGTGCAAACCACACAGACAGCCACCCAAGACTGGAATGGAACCTGGTTCCTGTGCTGTGAGGCAGTAGTGCTCAGCACTGTGCCCACCCTGTACCATGTACTTCACGGTCACTCAAGTAGTAAGACCAGCTAATTGTGCATGTTCACATCAATTGAAATTATCAGATGCAGTGGTCAACACAGCAGTGTCTGTTTGCAATTGGCTTCATGTTCTGCTAATTTTTAACGTGTTCTATGATAGTGTGAGAATTCGTGCGTCAGTTCATCGAGTCCTGCCATTTGTACAAATCTTAATGCCCTAAATTGCTCAAATTTCTTGAAGCAAACCAGAAGGCATATTAATGAAGGGTTTATAATTGATTATTTAATGGCAGCAAGTGTTCTGTGGTGCGAATCATGAACGATAGCTAACCAGCACAAAGTTATTGGCAGACAGATGTCGTAACTTTGCAGAGAAATATCATTTTTGTCAATGTGCCAATAAAGGAATATCAGGTAGTTTGTACTCCGGTAGCTGGTACCCTGTTTTTTGATTCTGAAGTGTTGCATGGACTCGGTATTTATTGATTGCTATTAAACAGAAAAACGTGGACAATCCTTCAGAGAATTTAAATCATTCGCAAATAAGGTATTCAGGATTTTGAAATATACTCCAAATGTGTTTCTTTTTAGTGGCTTTTCTTTGAAAAGAACATGGCCTCAATTACTTGATAGCACACAAACATATCTTCTTCCATAACAAGTGAATTCTGCAATTTGACCACTGAAAACTGATGAGTTAGGCTTTGAATATTCATGAATTTATTGATCAACCAGTGGCTCTCAACGACTGTTTGGATTTCCTGCTTTGTAGTATTTGTCTCAATACATTTTTATTTGATTTATTTGAATTTATATTAGTAGAAGTAATTTTTCTCCCTGAACCTTATGAAATTCTTATTCCACAATCTTTTGAAGTAGTTTGGTTGGTATGACAAGTTCATATCCAAACAACACTTTACCACTCACCCCAATCCTGAAAAACAAAAAACAATCTGCTCTCCTTCCACTGCTGTGCATACTGCAGGATGAAATATTTGAAGTGGAAGTTGTCTGCCTGGTTGGATAAGCTTGCTTTGGAGTTTTGTTTCTGACGTAACTGTTTTAGGGGCCAAATGTTTTAAGGAATTGAAAAACACCCTTAAACTGAAAATCATGTCTTTGTCTTTCCAATCAGTGACAAGAAAATTTTATCTATATTCTTTGCCCATAACATTTTGGCTGATAGGATTAAGGAGAACCCTAAGGCGTTTTACAGGTATGTCAAGAACAGAAGGTTGGTTAGGACAAGATTAGGGCCAGTTACAGACAGTAGAGGGAAGTTGTGTGTGGAACCGGAGGAGATTGGAGAGGCGTTGAACCAATATTTCTTTTCGGTGTTCACGCAAGGGGACAGGAATGTAGCTGAGGAGGACACTGGGGTGCAGGGGTGTGAAATAGATAGTATTGCAGTTGATACGGGGGATGTGCTGGATATTTTAGAGGGTTTGAAAATAGATAAGTCCCCTGGTCCAGATGGGATTTACCCTAGGATTCTTTGGGAGGCAAGAGGGGTGATTGCGGAGCCTCTGGCTCTGATCTTCAGGTCGTCGTTAGTCTCTGGTATAGTACCAGAAGATTGGAGGACAGCAAATGTTGTCCCATTGTTTAAGAAGGGGAGAAGGGACTTCCCTGGGAATTATAGACCGGTGAGTCTTACTTCTGTGGTGGGTAAGGTTTTGGAAAGGATTATTAGAGACAGGATTTATAGTTATTTGGAAAGTAATGAGTTGATTAGAGATAGTCAGCATGGTTTTGTAGCGGGTAGGTCATGCCTTACTAACCTTATCGAGTTCTTTGAGAAAGTGACCAAAGAGGTGGATAGGGGTAAGGCAGTTGATGTGGTGTATATGGATTTTAGCAAGGCGTTTGATAAGGTTCACCATGGTAGGCTTCTGCAGAAAATGCAGATGTATGGGATTGGGGGTGATCTAGGTAATTGGATCAGGAATTGGCTAGCAGATAGGAGACAGAGAGTGGTGGTTGATGGGAAATATTCGTCATGGAGTTCGGTTACAAGTGGTGTGCCTCAGGGATCTGTTTTGGGGCCACTGCTGTTTGTAATTTTTATTAATGATCTGGATGAGGGTATAGTTGGGTGGATTAGTAAGTTTGCTGATGACACCAAAGTCGGAGGTGTGGTAGATTGTGAGGAAGGGTGTCATAGTTTGCAGGATGACTTAGAAAGGTTGCAGAGCTGGGCTGAGAGGTGGCGAATGGAGTTTAATGTGGAGAAGTGTGAGGTAATTCATTTCGGTAGGAATAACAGATGTGTTGAGTATAGGGCTAACGGAAGGACTTTGAATAGTGTGGAGGAGCAGAGGGATCTAGGTGTATGTGTACATAGATCCCTGAAAGTTGGGAATCAAGTAGATAAAGTTGTTAAGAAGGCATACGGAGTTTTGGCGTTTATTGGTAGGGGGATTGAATTTAGGAGTCGCAGCGTCATGATGCAACTGTACACATCTCTGGTGCGGCCGCACTTGGAGTTTTGTGTGCAGTTCTGGTCCCCACATTACAAGAAGGATGTAGAGGCTTTGGAGAGGGTGCAGAGGAGGTTTACCAGGATGTTGCCTGGTATGGAGGGGAGATCCTATGAGGAGAGACTGAGAGATTTGGGGTTGTTTTCGCTGGAAAGAAGGCGGCTAAGAGGGGATCTCATTGAAACATATAAGATGATTAGAGGTTTAGACAGGGTAGATAGTGATAGCCTTTTTCCTAGGATGGAGAAAGCTAACACGAGGGGGCACGATTTTAAATTAAGGGGGGGTAGTTATAGGACAGATGTCAGGGGTAGGTTCTTTACCCAGAGGGTGGTGAGGGACTGGAATGCCCTGCCAGCTGCAGTTGTAAATGTACCTAGTTTGGGGGCGTTTAAAAGATCTGTGGATAGGTTTATGGATGAAAAGGGATTGGTTTAGGCTAGTGGGTCATTGTTTTGTAACTGGTCGGCGCAACATCGTGGGCCGAAGGGCCTGTTCTGCGCTGTAATGTTCTATGTTCTATGTTCTATAACCTTTCCTCCTTCCTTTATAAAGTACCTATTGGATTTAAATTATTGCATAATTTC
Organism: Prionace glauca; assembly: GCA_037974335.1. Classification (NCBI taxonomy): domain Eukaryota; kingdom Metazoa; phylum Chordata; class Chondrichthyes; order Carcharhiniformes; family Carcharhinidae; genus Prionace; species Prionace glauca. Next base: position 1,897,166 of record CM075749.1, on the reverse strand, counting down.
CCTGCAACAGCTTGGTTAAATTTCTTCATAATCTTGGAAATTTTCAATGCAGAATTTACAACTTGGTGTTAATCATCTTTTCCAACAAAAAAAAGTGCCGCTTTTCATCATAATTTAAATTTGTACAATTAATTTTGAATTCTCTATTTGATATTTTAGATACTGTTAGTTATGCAGCTCCGTTGTTCTGTCATGGTGCAGCATGTGTTTCTAACTGGTCAGTTAATTAATTTCAATCTCTGGTGCCAAATGGAAGTGAGCTGCTTTCACAGGAAAGACGAACTGGAATGTGCTGCTTAAACATTTGTATCTGAATACTGCACCTTGGAGCTGATTGCTGAATGATATTGACAATGATCTGGATGTGTAATGAATTCATTTGTTTTGACCAAGCTTACCACACATGGTGTGAATGTGGAGTACATTTGCAGGATTGCATGCTGAATAATCAGAATAACATGGTTTGGTAGCCAGTGGACTAAAAATAATATAATTGGCAAAAGAACTAATGGAGAGATGATAAACATTTTTACGCAGCAAGTTACGCAGCAGATCTGGATGATCTGCTTAAAATGGTGGGTGGAAGCAAATTCCTAACTTAAAAAGGGATTTAGATGTATACTTAGGAACATGGGAACAATGACGGAGGGGTCTATCTGAACTGTTTTGCATAATGATACAGTGTATATACTTTACATATGCAATATGTAAAGTATATATATGAGGTACATTATTACCATTACACATACTTTCAATACATACACTACAATGTGTATCATGCCACTCAAAAACCATGTGACTTGGGAGAGGCTGAAAACCAGTTAAAATTCAGACCATTTCTTGGGGAGAGAATCTCGCAAGTTCCTAAGTGATCCCTCTAGATGATGAAAATTAATCCAGATGATGATTCTGGCCTGGAATTGGCAACTGTTCCTAAAAGGTGGTGACCGCTGCAATTGAAAGCAGGTCCAGCTCTCGCTAGAAGGAATGAAGTACAAGTCAGCGTCAATAGCACAAGAAATGCCAGAGGTCCGCAGTATTTTAGGAGAAGCATAACTTCCTGACATCTAACCTTTGGATCTGACCTTGCACAATTTAAAATCTGGTATAGTTTGTACAGCAAGTCCTCACCTTAAATTGTGGTCTTGCTCCTGAAAATCATAAAGGGAAACAACTTTAAACAGATGAAAACTAAAATATGATTGATGTTGGAGGTCTGAACTAAAAACAGAAAATTCTGTAATGTCTCAAACATGCCTAACAGCACCTGTGGAGAGAAAAGCTGAGTTAAGATCCACAGCATCTGTGGAGAGAAATGCTGAGCATGCTATGGTGTAGAGGGACCTGGGGGTCCTTGTGCACGAGTCGCAAAAACCCAGTCTGCAGGTGCAGCAGGTGATCAAGAAGGCGAATGGAATGTTGGTCTTTATAGCGAGGGGTTTAGAATATAAAAGCAGGGAGGTCTTGCTGCAACTGTACAGAGTAGGCTGGGTGAATGGGCCAGGAACTGGCAAATGGAATTTAATGTTGGCAAGTGCGAGGTGGTCCACTTTGGTAGGAATAATGGTAGGAAGGATTATTACTTAGGTGACGAAAAACTGCAGCAGGCGACGGTGCAGAGGGATCTCGGGGTCCTTGTGCATGAGTCGCAAAAACCCAGCTTGCAGGTGCAGCAGGTGGTCAGGAAGGCTAATGTGATGCTGGCCTTCATAGCGAGGGGGATTGAATATAAAAGTAGGGAGGTCTTGCTGTGGCTGTATAGGGCATTGGTGAGGCCGCAGCTGGAGTACTGTGTGCAGTTTTGGGCACCGAACTTACGCAAGGATATTTTGGCCTTGGAGGGAGTGCAGAGGAGGTTTACTTGGCTGATGCTGGAGTTGAGGGGGTTGAGCTATGAGGAGAGGCTGAATAATTAGGCTTGTACTCGTTTGAGTTTAGAAGAATGAGGGGAGATCCCATTGAGACGTATAAGATGATGAATGGGATGGATAGGATAGAGGTGGAGAGACTCTTCCTGCTCAGAAAGGACAGTAGGACTAGGAGGCACAGCCTTGAGATAAAGGGGGGGTGGTTTAGAACGGAGTTGAGGAAGATCTTCTTCACTCAAAGGGTGGTGAATCTCTGGAATTCTCTGCCCGTTGAAGTGGTGGAGGCTACCTCGCTAAATATTTTTAAGACGCGGCTTGATGGGTTTTTGATAAGAGAGGGGATTAAGGGTTATGGGGAGAGGGCGGGAATGTGGAACTGAGCCACGACAGATCAGCCATGATCTTATTGAATGGCGGGGCAGGCTCGAAGGACTAGATGGCCTACTCCTGCTCCTATTTCTTATGTTATTATGTACTGGTGAGGCCGTGGCTGGAGTACTGTGCAGTTTGTATGATCCGCTCCCTGCCCAGTACGATTCCCGTGGCAGGAGGCACAGGAGAATTCCCCCTGTAATTTTGAGAGATTCACAATTAAATCAGGACATAAATTAAAAGGATTTGCAATAATTCATAACCTAAGCAAATGCTTTTAACTTAATAAAGGTCGGTAAATATGAAAGGACATTGGCATTGTTTGTTCTGACTGCGGTTCAGTGCATTGGTGCAGACTTGAAACTGTTGCATACTTTGGATCTTAATTCCTGGAATTCTGTTTGTCACGCTTTAAATTTTTTCAATGCATCAGACATTTGGAATATATGTTGTCCAATTTTATTTATAGAAATTTTTCTTACAGAAATCCTATAGTACAGAAAGAGGCCATTTGACCCATCAAGTCTGCACTGACCACAATCCCCCCAGGCCCTACCCCCATATCCCTACATATTTACCCACTAATCCCTCTAACCTATGCATCTCAGGACATTAGGAGCAATTTTTTTAGCATGGCCCATCAACCTAACCGGCACATCTTCTACAAGGAACTTTTTTTTTATGTTGTCTCAATATCATCTTTGAAACGTTATGTATTATGTTTAAAAGCAAATAGCATTAATATTCAGTGCACCATGTTAACAGCAGTTTTAGATTAATATGAAACTTTTCAGTGATTGATTAATTTCAGATATTTTGCTTTCCTGGCTTCCTTTTGCTGATATAAAAAAGGGATTTGAAGAGTGGTATCGAGCCTAGTGCACCTTTAGTAACAGTGTCCTCAGCTACCGAGACACTAAGCTTTAGAATGCTGCCTTTAAACTTCTTCACATCTCTACCTGTTTCCTCTTTTTTGAGATGCTTCTTAAAGCTTGGTTAACTCTTTTATGCAAGCTTTTGTCCGGTATTCCTTCACTCCGTATCCAGACCACGTGGAAAAGTTGAGTTAACTAAGGAGAGACAACATGGATCTGTAAAAAGCAGATCATGTTTGACAAATCAAATTGAACTTTTGATGGAGGGGTTGATGAAGGGAATTCAGTGGATATTATTCATGTAGAGTTTAAAGCCTTTGACAAAGGATACATAAAATGCAGGCTAACAAAGCTGAGGCTTGTGGAATGTGAGGGTGTGGGGTGGTGTGGACAGTTTAGACCAAAAGGTTTAAGCTCAGAAAACTGAGCCATGGAAATAGATGGTAGACTGTGTTCTCCAAGGGTCAGTGCTAGGTCCTCCGCTTGAGTTGAAATAAATAAATGATTTGGATATTGGAATACAGATAAAATCTCAAAATTTGCAGATGATATTCAACTTGGATGATGGTGAGGATAATCCCAGTTGACTGCAATGGGATAATGTGATAGAGAGGTGCAATATAGACCTAATGCCAGAGTGTGCAGGTGTCGCATGGATCTTTGAAGGTGGCAGAACATATTGGGAGAGAAGTTAGCAAAGCACGCTCCTAAATCATGCTTTGATATTTTAGACTTTTTAAATTAAATTTCCATTGGACTTCAGCAAATTACGACAGATGAATCCAGTATCAGCTTTGGATATACAAATCCAGTTCTGGCCATCACAGAGTGTTGGCATGGACTTTTTGTCAAATGGCCTCCTCCTGTACAGTACTGATGTAGTGTGGCCTGGTGTCAGATTGTGCTTTATAATGCTCTTGTGAATTAACTTTGCATATTTTATTGTGTTAAAAGTATGATGTAAATGCAAACTGTTAGTTTTATCAACTAATTGTGGGAAGAAGCTTAAAGAATGGAAGAAGTAAGTCGAGTATAAAAGCTGGAGTCTGATGTTGCAGCTATATAGAACATTGGTTAGGCCACATTTGGAATACTGCGTCCAGTTCTGGTCGCCACACTACCAGAAGGATGTGGAGGCTTTGGAGAGAATGCAGAGGAGGTTTACCAGGATGTTGCCTGGTATGGAGGGTCTTAGCTATGAGGAGAGATTGTGTAAACTGGGGTTGTTCTCCCTGGAAAGACGGAGAATGAGGGGAGACCTAATAGAGGATTATAAGATTATGAAGGGTACAGATAGGGTGAACAGTGGGAAGCTTTTTCCCAGGTTGGAGGTGACGATCATAAGGGGTCACAGGCTTAAGGTGAGAGGGGTGAGGTATGACTCAGATATCAGAGGGACGTTTTTTTTTACAGAGAGGGTGGTGGGGGCCTGGAATGCACTGCCAAGTAGGGTGGAGGTGGACACGCTGGGATTGTTTAAGAATTACTGGGATAGTTACATGAGCAGACTGGGAATGGAGGGATACAAACGAATGGTCTAGTTGGACCAATGAGCTGCACAGGCTTGGAGGGCCGAAGGGCCCGTTTCCTGTGTTGTACTGTTCTTGGTTCTTTGTTTGTTCTTTGGTCAAAAATTGCTTCACAAATGTAAACGGATTATTTAACTTGATCTGTAGTTACAGGATTTGATTGTGCAGATTAAGTAGCTATTAAATGAGGATAGGCATTGGAAGAAAGCTCTCTCGCTATTAGGACTGTTTTATTGCACTGGGGCCTGATAGAAGGATGCCTGTTTTATTTTCATGCAGATGGGGCAAGGAGAGATGTAAGCGGTTGGGCTAGATATGACAGTGATTGGCACAAAGGTCCGTTCCTGTGCTGCATTGTTCTTTGTTCTTTGATAAATTGTGATTTGTTGGGTGTTTGGAATGTGATGCTGCAGTGTTGTGCAATGAATGACTCAGTATTGAACTGGGAAATTGCATTGCTGTCTCGGCTATCCAGCTCAGTGCCAAATGATATTTTGAAGTAGTTTTTGTTAAATTTCCACAGGAAAAGATAGCAGATGGATAGGAATGTTGGCTTTGGATATTAGTTACATTATTTACAATTAGTAGAGAGCAGGATTTTGTTTATTACATGTGGGAGAGATGGCTCAGTTGTGACCCAAGTGTTCCACCAGCTGTCATCATTAATGGAACATTGAAGGCTCTCTTTTCATCAGATGGAAAAGTTGGAGCTTGCATTGATCCTTTTTGTGCCAGACATCATGGTGATACAAAGAATGGCGTAGAGGATAAATTCTGAACCTGTTGAATCGATTACGGTACACTTTTTATTAGAGTGGAAACTTTTGCATTTTCTGTTTATTTTGGATTTCACATGGGCAGTTCCTCTCCATGGACCCATTAAATGTTTCGGATTGAATAATCCTAAATACAGTAATCAACTGATGTGATTCTTGTGGTTAAAATGCTAATTTTATCCAAGTTTCCAAACAACAACAAAAAAGGCAAGAACTGATGTAACTGTCTCATTTTATTTTGGTTGGTGCCATACTTTGAAACAACTTGAATTATCTTCAAAGCAGGCAGAAGGAGTGGCTTTTTTAATGAAAGGGAAGCAGAAAGATTGAATTGGCACATTTCATTTGTATGAGTACAATTACTTGGGAACTGGTAGCTTAGAAACCTTAAAGGTTGGATTGAAATAAAAAAAATGCTTGTTTATAGTTTAATTAAGGTCGCTTTGCACCCATAATGATCACTTAAAGTAAATACAGTGACTTATGGGTGATTGCCAGTTGGAGCTCTGTAAAACATGTCTATCCGCAAAATGTGGAAAAGAGTCTGAGTCATTTGCGGATGCTTTGGAATTTAAAAAAAATGTGCAATGGGAAAAACAGTTTGGAATGAAGGCTACTGCTTCAAGGCAATTAGATAAGTGAAACTCCTTTTATAACATTGTATTTCAGAATTTTTATTTGTGTTCTTGGATTATTCAGATTGGCTTACTGTGAAGGTTGACGCCCAATGGCCTTACACAGGACATCCAACAAGAATAGCTACAGTGGGAGTGCAGTGCAATGTAAACTTGTCATGACTTAAACTAAAACAATGCACAGTATTTTCTTTGTATTTTGAGGGTTGGTTTGGGACAGCGGGGGTGAGGGGATCGAGGCTGACATAAGAATAGGGAATACAATTTGTACTGGGGAGAGGAGAGAGTACAATCTGGATTTAAACCAGTTGAAGGGGACAGCATGGGATAATTGGCATTCAGATTTTAATTATATGAGAGGGATCAGACTCAATCACAGAATCATACAGTGCAGAAGAGGCCCTTTGGCCTATCAAGTCTGTACTGACGCACAGTAGACAAAAAACCTCTCAGAAAACAAGAGTCCACAGCTGGCAATATGGGCCATGGAACAGTGTAAAAAGGAGTGGAATTTGTCCTGTCATTGATTTCAGGAGAAACTGTAGGGGTGGAACTTGAGTTCTATTGATTGTGGAAAAAATGTGTGAATAATTACCCGTTAAACAGACATGTATGGATTTTACCACTCAAACACATCATCAAGGAATTCATGAGAGAGTCGGGTGTAGACCTCACCAAGGACAACATGGCACCATAGCGAGTGACAGAAACATCAGAGCCAAGTGTGAGTTGTCTTCATCCCTTCAGACTTGCATTAAACCTTCCTAACTTGACAATGGATGCTTGTGGACCAAAACATCTGAATAGGCTTCCTCCTGTGGCCTAGAGGTATAGGTCACTGAACTGGTAAACCACAAACATTGAGCAATGCTCTAGCGAGGTGGGGGGGAGAGGGTTCAATTCAAATCCCACAATAATAGATGGTCGGTTGTCTTGTGGGAGGCATGGATGAACTGAGAACAAAAATCTTTCTCCAACAGAGATGAAACTTCAACCAGGTCCACTTTAAAGCTGCTCAATCTCCCTTTACTAGAAGCTTGTGAGAATTGAATTGTCGAGGGTTAATGGCCCAGAGCTGGGTGATACTGTACAAGAAGTCTACGCCTGCATTCTGGAGAAGTACCGGAGGATTGGAAAACTGCCAATGTGACTCCACTATTCAAAAAAGAACAGAGATAAAAAAACGGATAACTATGGGCCAATTAAGCCTAAACATCAATTCTCAGAAAAATGTTTAAATCAATTATTAAGGAGTAATAACCCACCTGGGAAACTGTAACCTAATCAAGCAGAGTCAGCATAGCTTCATGAAAGGCAAATTGTGTCAGACTAATTTAGTAGAGCTTTTTAAGGCAGTCTCAGCAAGAGTGGATGGAGGGCAACCTGTAGATGTGTTGCATTTAGACTTCGATAAGGCACAAAAGGTTAAGTTCTAAGAGATGACTTCAAGGTGTTGGAGGTAGTATATTGGCATAGATAGAGAATTGGCTAATGAGCAGGAGACAGTGATGGAGGGTAAGGAGTTAGATTTCATGTTGGAGACCTGTAACCAATGGAGTGCCACAGGGATCAATATTGGGACTGCAGCTGTTTACAATATATATTAATGACTTGGGGGAAGGAAGCAAATGTCCGATAGGCAAATTTGCAAACGACACAAAAGTGGAAAGACAAATTGCAAGAGGATACAAACAGTTCGCAAAGAGATATTGATAGATTAAGTAAATGGGCAAAAAGTTGGCAAATAGAATATAATGTGGGAAAATGTTGTTTGTTTTGAAAGGATAGCATGTTGGCACAGTGGCTCTGCTGCCTCACAGTGCCAGGGACCCAGGTTTGATTCCAGACTTGCGTCACTGTCTGTGCGAAGCCTGCACCTTCTCCCTGTGTCTGCATGGATTTCCTCTGGGTGCTCCAGTTTCCTCCCACAGTCTGAAAGACATGCTGGTTAGGTTCATTGGCTGTTCTAAATTCTGCCTTAGTATCCAAACAGGTGTTGGAGTGTGATGACTCAAGGATTTTCATTGCAGTGTTAATGTAAACCTACTTGTGACTAATAAATAAACTTCAATAAATAAACTTTAAAATTTAAGAATAAATGGAGAAAAACTTCAGAATGCTACAACAGAAAAGGATCTGGGGGAATTTTGTTTTCCCACATCATGCTCCACTTGCCAAATTTTTGCCCATTTAATCTATCAATATCTCTTGGTAAACGGTATTCCTCTTGCAACTTGCCTTTCCACCTTTTTGTATCATCAGCTAATTTGGCTATAGAACACTTGCATGCAACACAAAGCTAGCACAAAACACAGGTGCAGTAGGTAATCAAAAGGGCTAATGGAATATTGGCTCTTATTTCAAGGGAATTGGAGTATAAGAATAGGGAAGTCTTGCTGCAACTGTGAGATCACATTTGGAATACTGTGAGCAGATTGGTTCCTTGATTTACAGAAAGGTATTATTTCATTGGAGGCAATTCGGAGAAGGTTTACTTGGATAATCCCTGCTATGGAGGGATTGCCTTATGAGGAAAGGCTTTTGGACTCTACTCATTGGAATTTAAAAGAATGAGAGGTGATCTCGTTGAAATATATTGGATTTATAAGGGGCTTGACAAGGGAAATGCTGAGAGGATGTTTCCCCTCATGGGAGAGTCTAGGATCTGAGGGTGTGGTCTTAGAATACAGGGGCGCCAATTTAAGATAGCAGTGAGGAGGAATTTCTTCTCTTGGAGGATTGTGAATTTTTGGAATTCCTTGCCACAGAGATCTGTGGGGGCAGAGTCCTTGTGTATATTTAAGAAGGAGATAGATTTTTGAACAGTAAGGGAACTAATAAGGACTGCAGGGAAAGGACAGGAAAGTGAAAGTGAAGTGGCACAATGGTGAGCACTGCTGCCTAAAAGTACCGGGTTCAATTCCAGCCCTCGTTGACTGCGTTGGGTTTTCACTTTCTCCCTCTCTTTGTGCAGATTTCCTCCCACAGTCCAAAGATGTGTGGGTTACATAGAACATAGAACACTACAGCACAAACAGGCCCTTCGGCCCACGAGTTGCGCCGATCACTTCTATACCTACTAAGCCATAGACCTATCTATAACCCCCAATTCCATTAGATCTCATATACTCATCCAGAAGTCTTTTAAAGACCCCAGTGAGTTTGCCTCCACCATCACCGACGGCAGCCGATTCCATTCACTCACCACCCTCTGAGTGAAAAACTTACCCCTAACATCTCCTCTGTACTTGCTTCCCTGCACCTTAAATCTGTGTCCTCTTGTAGCGACCATTTCAGCCCTGGGAAATAGCCTCTGAGAATCCACCCTATCTATTCCTCTCAACATTTTATAAACCTCTATTAGGTCGCCTCTCAACCTTCGTCACTCCAGAGAGAAGAGTCCCAGCTCCCTCAACCTATCTCCATAAGGCATGCCTCCCAATCCAGGCAACATCCTTATAAATCTCCTCTGCACCCTCTCAATAGCTTCCACATCCTTCCTATAGTGAGGCGACCACAACTGCGCACAGTACTCCAAGTGGGGTCTGACAATGGTCTTATAAAATTGAAGCATTACCTCCCGACTCCTAAACTCAATCCCTCGATTCATGAAGGCCAGTACACCATACGCCTTCTTGACCACATCTTCCACCTGCGAGGCCAATTTCAGTGTCCTATGGACACGGACCCCAAGATCCCTCTGCTCTTCAACACAGCTAAGACTCCTACCCTTGATATTGTATTCTTTCATCCGATTGTTCCTGCCAAAATGGACCACGACACATTTATCCGTGTTGAAGTCCATCTGCCACCTCTCCGCCCAGTCTTGCATCCTATGTCCTGCTGCAACTTCTGACATCCCTCTAGTCCATCCACAACACCACCAACCTTCGTATCGTCTGCGAACTTACTAACCCATCCCTCCACTTCCTCATCCAGGTCATTTATGAAAATGACCAACAGCAAGGGTCCTAGAACAGATCCCTGGGGCACTCCACTGGTGACCGACCTCCATTCCGAAAAAGCCCCATCCACAACCACTCTCTGCCTTCTGCAGGCAACCCGGTTCTGGATCCACAAGGCCAAAGCCCCCTGGATAAGAACATAAGAAATAGGAGCAGGAGTAGGCCCTTGAGCCTGCCCCGCCATTCAATAAGATCATGGCTGATCTGTCGTGGCTCAGTTCCACCTTGCCACCCTCATGCCATGCCCTCTCACCTTCTCAAGAAGTCTTTCATGGGGGACCTTATCAAACGCCTTGCTGAAGTCCATGTAAACCACGTCTACCGCTCTTCCTTTGTCAATGTGCTCAGTCACATTCTCAAAGAACTCAACTAGGCTCGTAAGGCACGATCTGCCCTTGACAAAACCATGTTGACTATTTCTGATCATTCTAAACTCCTCCAAATGCTCATAAATCTTGTCCCTCAGAAGCCCCTCCATCAACTTACCAACCACTGAGGTCAGACTCACCGGTCGGTAAGGTTAGGTAAATTGGTCATGAGTGTCCCAAGATGTGTAGGTTCGGAGGATTAGCCAGGCACATATGTTGGTTTACACGGAAAGGGCCTGGGTGAGATACTCCATGGAAGAGAGAGGCTGAATGGCCTCCTTTGCATTGTCAGAATTCTATCAATGTTGGATCAGCCACAAACCTATTGAATGGCAGAGTAGGTTCGAGGGGCAGAATGGCCTACTCCTGTTCCTCCTACTTTTGGTCTTGCGGTCTTCGTCCTTGCTTAATGTCATCCTGCATAATATTGTTTTTCATTAACATTGTTGTCCAGTTGGAGTCCCGTATTTGCTTGCACAGCTGCTGTTTTGTGTGAACATTTTCAGCCTGGATGTTCCCATGTAACTCCCACGTTTAGCCTGTGTGGGGTGGGTCAAGGCAATGAGGGGAGCCCTTCTTAGAGTCACAGAATTTTACAGCACAAAGAGGCCCATTGTATTTTTGGCCATGCAGCACCTATCCTAGTTCGGTTTTCCACCATTTGGTCTGTAGCGTTGTATGCTGTGATGTTTCAGGTGCTCATCCGAATGAACATAGAACACTACAGCACAAACAGGCCCTTCGGCCCACGAGTTGCGCCAATCACATCAACACCTACCAACCTACAGACCTATCTATAACCCTCAATCTCATTAAACCCCATATACTCATCCAGAAGTCTTTTAAAAGACCCCAGCGAGTTCGCCTCCACCACCACTGACGGCAGCCGATTCCGTCCACTCACCACCCTCTGAGTGAAAAACTTACCCCTAACATCACTTCTGAACTTCCCTCTCTGTACCTTAAATCTGTGTCCTCTCGTAGCAACCATTTCAACCCGGGGAAATAGCCTCTGAGAGTCCACCCTATCTATTCCTCTCAACATTTTGTAAACTTCTATCAGGTCGCCTCTCAATCTTCGTCTCTCCAGGGAAAAGAGTCCCAGCGTCCTCAACCTAACTTCATAAGGCATGCCTCCCAGTCCAGGCAACATCCTTGTAAATCTCCTCTGTACCCTCTCAATAGCTTCTACATCTTTCCTATAGTGAGGCGACCAGAACTGCGCACAATACTCTAAATGAGGCCTGACAAGGGTCTTATAAAGTTGCAGCATTAACTCCCGACTCCGAAACTCAATCCCTCGATTAATGAAGGCCAGTACACCATACGCCTTCTTGTCCACCTCCTCCACCTGCGAGGCCGATTTAAGAGTCCTGTGGACCCGGACCCCTAATCCTTCTGCTCTTCAACACTACTCCGACTTCTGCCCTTGATAGTGTACTCGTTCATTCCGTTGTTTCTGCCAAAACGGACGACTACACATTTATCCGCGTTGAAGTCCATCTGCCACTTCTCCGCCCAGTCCTGCATCCTATCTATGTCCTGCTGCAACTTTTGCCATCCTTCCAGACCATCCACAACACCACCGACCTTAGTGTCATCAGCGAACTTCCTTACCCATCCCTCCACTTCCTCATCCAGGTCATTTATGAAAATAACAAACAACAAGGGTCCCAGAACAGATCCTTGAAGCACTCCGCTAGTGACTGACCTCCATTCAGAAAAAGCCCCATCCACAACCACTCTCTGCCTTCTGCAGGCAAGATGTGGGTATGCCGGCGTTGGACTGGCGTAAACACAGTAAAAAGTCTGACAACACCAGGTTTTAGTCCAACCGATTTATTTGATAATATTCTCACAAGCAAGCAAGCTTTCGCGGTTACCCTCTTCGTCAGGTGAATGGAGAGTTCTGGCCTCAGACAGAGCATATAAAGCACAGACAGTTTAGAGATTGCTGATTAGAATGCGAATTAGAACATAAGAACATAAGAAATAGGAGCAGCAGTAGGCCATCTGGCCCTTCGAGCCTGCCCCACCATTCAATAAGATCATGGCTGATCTGTCGTGGCTCAGCTCCACCTTCCCGCCCTCTCCCCATAACCCTTAATCCCTTCTCTTATCAAAAACCCATCAACCCGTTTCTTAAAAATATTTAGCAAGGCAGCCTCCACCACTTCAACGGGCAGAGAATTCTAGAGATTCACCACCCTTTGAGTGAAGAAGTTCCTCCTCAACTCTGTTCTAAACCGCCTCCCCTTTACCTTGAGGCTGTGCCCCCTAGTCCTACTGTCTTTTTTGAGCGGGAAGAGTCTCTCCACCTCTATCCTATCCATCCCATTCATCATCTTATGGGCGGCACGGTAGCACAGTGATTAGCACTGCTGCTTCACAGCTCCAGGGTCCTGGGTTCGATTCCCGGCTCGGGTCACTGCCTGTGTGGAGTTTGCACATTCTCCTCGTGTCTGCGTGGGTTTTCTCCAGGTGCTCCGGTTTCCTCCCACAGTCCAAAGATGTGTGGGTTAGGTTCATTGGCTATGCTAAAATTGCCCCTTAGTGTCCTGGGATGTGTAGGTTAGAGGGATTAGCAGGTAAAATGTGTAGGGATATGGGGATAGGGTCTGGGTGGGATTGTGTTCGGTGCAGACTCGATGGGCCGAAGGGCCTGTTTCTGCACTGTAGGGTTCTATGCTTATACGTCTCAATGAGATCTCCCCTCATTCTTCTAAACTCTAACGAGTACAAGCCTAGTTTATTCAGCCTCTCCTCATAGCTCAATCCCCTCAACTCTGGTATCAGCCTAGTAAACCTCCTCTGCACTCCCTCCAGGGCCAAAACATCCTTGCGCAGGTGCGGCGCCCAAAACTGCACACGGACGCAACACGGTTTCATAAAAGGGAAGTCGTGTCTGACAAATTTACTGGAGTTCTATGAGGATGTGTCTAGGGCAGTGGATAGAGGAGAGCCGGTGGATGTGGTCTTTCTGGATTTTCAGAAGGCGTTTGACAAGGTACCTCACAAGAGGTTATTGCAGAAGGTCAGGGGACTTGGAGTTGGGGGTAGGGTGTTAGCGTGGATAGAGGATTGGTTGTCAAATAGGAGGCAGAGAGTGGGGGTCAATGGATGCTATTCGGATTGGCGGTTGGTGACTAGTGGGGTGCCCCAGGGGTCGGTGCTGGGTCCTCAGCTATTTACCATTTATATAGATGATCTGGAGGAGGGAACCGAGTGCAAGGTGTCGAAATTTGCTGATGACACCAAGATTGGGGGAAAGGCAAATTGTGAGGAGGGTGTGGAGAATCTGCAGAAGGATCTAGATAGGCTGGGCGAATGGGCCAGGAAATGGCAAATGGAATTTAATGTTGGCAAGTGTGAGGTGGTCCACTTTGGTAGGAGGAATGGTAGGAAGGACTATTACTTACGTGGCGAAAAACTGCAGCAGGCGATGGTGCAGAGGGACCTCGGGGTCCTTGTGCATGAGTCGCAAAAACCCAGCTTGCAGGTGCAGCAGGTGGTCAGGAAGGCGAATGGAATTCTGGCCTTCATAGCGAGGGGGATTGAATATAAAAGTAGGGAGGTCTTGCTGCAGCTGTATAGGGCATTGGTGAGGCTGCAGCTGGAATTAGAATAGAATAGAATTAGAATAGAATAGAAGAGACAGAGTACCCTTCGTCGTCCAGTACTTCCCGGGAGAGGAGAAGCTACGACATCTTCTCCGGAGTCTTCAATATATCATTGATGAAGACGAACATCTCGCCAGGCTATCCCCACACCCCCACTTCTTGCTTTCAGACAACCACACAACCTCAAACAGACCATTGTTCGCAGCAAACTACCCAGCCTTCAGGAGAACAGTGACCACAATACCACACAACCCTGCCACAGCAGCCTCTGCAAGACATGCCGGATCATCGACATGGATACCATCATCACACGTGAGAATACCATCCATCAGGTACATGGTAAATACTCTTGCAACTCGGCCAACGTTGTCTATCTGATACGTTGCAAGAAAGGATGTCCCGAAGCATGGTACATTGGGGAGACCATGCAGACGCTACGACAACGGATGAATGAACATCGCTCGACAGTCACCAGGCAAGACTGTTCCCTTCCTGTTGGCGAACACTTCAGCGGTCACGGGCATTCAGCCTCTGACCTTCGGGTAAGCATTCTCCAAGGCGGCCTTCATGACACACGACAGCGCAGAGTCGCTGAACAGAGACTGATAGCCAAGTTCCGCACACATGAGGACGGTCTCAACAGGGATCTTGGGTTCATGTCGCACTATCTGTAACCCCCGTGACTTGCCTGGGTTTGCAAAACCTCACTCACTGTACTGTCTGGAGACAATACATATCTCTTTAACCTGTGATCAGTGCTCCTTCCACACACGTTATCAGCCACTTTAAGACTTGAACAGCAGGTTAGGTGTAAGGATTCGCATTCTAATCAGCAATCTCTAAACTGTCTGTGCTTTATATGCTCTGTCTGAGGCCAGAACTCTCCATTCACCTGACGAAGAGGGTAACCTCGAAAGCTTGCTTGTGAGAATATTATCAAATAAATCGGTTGGACTAAAACCTGGTGTTGTCAGACTTTTTACTGTGTTCTGCAGGCAAGCCAGTTCTGGATCCACAAGGCCAAAGGCCCTTGGATCCCATGCCCTCTCACCTTCTCAAGAATGCTTCAAAAATGTTGTGAGGATTCCCACCTCTGCCACCCAGATTCCCATCACTCTGTGGGTGAAAAAGTTCTTCCTCAAATCCCCTGGAAATTGCCTGGCCTTATATTAAATCTATTTCCCATGGCTTTTGACCCCTCTCTCAAGAGCAAAGTTGTTTCTTTTCTACTATTTGTTTACCTCAGTCAGGTGTCTCCTTAGCTTTCTCCGCTCTAAGGAAAATAACCCCAGCCTATTCAGTCTCCAGCTCAAGCAACATCTTGGTGAATCTCCTCTGCAGTGTTTCTAGTGCAGTCTGATAGTGTGGCCATCAAAACTGCACACCCTACTCTCTAGCTCTGGCCTATTCAGTGTTTTATACAGCTCAATCATAACCTCTGCTCGTATATTCAGTGCCTCGTCTAATAAAGGCAAGTATCCCATATGCCTTCTTAATCACCTTATTTACCTGTCCTGCTGCCTTAAGAGATCTTTGGACATGCAGCCCAAGATCCCGCTGGTCCTCTTTACTTTCTAGCATCCTACTCAATTCATTGTTTGTTCTCTTGCCATATTAGTCCTCCCAAAATGCATCAGCTCACTCTTGAGGGTTAAATTCCTTTTGCCACTGTTCTGCCCATCTGACCAGCCCATCTATATCATCTCGTAATCTAAGCCTTTTTGCCTCGCCACTGATTTTTGTGTCATCTGTGAACTTACAGATCATATCTCTTACTTTCACGGCTAGATTATTCACGTACAACACAAACAGCAAGGAACCCAGCACCCTTGCACACATAGGCATCCAATCACAAAATCAACCTTCAACCATCATCCCCTGTCTCCTGCTACAACGCCAAATTTAGCTCAGTAGGCCTGACAGCTGGTTTGTGATGCAGAGCGATGCCAACAGCGCTGGTTCAATTCTTGAACCAGCTGAAGCCTTCTCATCTTTGCCCCTTGCCTGAGATGTGGTGATCCTCAGGTTAAATCATCACCATTCACAACCTATGGTCATCTGGGGCTATGACGACTTTGCCTTTTACCTTTATTTTTCATAATGTTATGTTTTCCAGCAACCAGTTAATGATGTTAAATGAGAACTTGCTGAAATAATGTGTGAACAATACAAACTTATAATTATACAGTTTAACAAGCAATTTGTGGACAAAAATAGATTCCTTGTGAATTATCAATTGCTGTAAGCTGCTGATTGATTTGGTTTGTTTTGTCATGAGTTTAACAAAAGTTACATATTATTCGTAATCTCTCTGTAATTTTTCAGAAGTTCGTGCATTTTTGCACTAATGGCCCATGAAGTTTGTCACATAGCTGAATATTGTAATTAATAGTGTAAGCATCACCATGCACCCCAACCACCTTAATGTGATAAAAATTAATACCAGTGAGTCAATGTCTTTGTCTCAGAAAGTGAGCAATTAAAAGTGAGAAGTCTCGAGGAGTGATTTGTCAGAATTTGAAGTTTTAAAATTTAAAAAGAACATTTCCTTTCCATCCTTTCTCTCTCTGTGAATTGAATCTTTCCATATTTAGTTATTTCTGTTTTTGTATTTTTATATTTGATTTAACTCTAATTTACCCTGCCTTCCCCGTTGCTTAGTTTTTAATCGTTAATTCACATTGATTCTGGAGGAACATTGGCCCCATTGTTTATTGTTCTCAGATATCCTGGTGCCCCTGTTATCAGTTCACAGCTATATCAACACACAGGGCAAACATAATGGATGTCTGTCCGAATGGGCACGCTGAGAGATCTGACCATTATAGAAAATTCAGGGCCACATATCAGCTGGACCGTTTCTTCTTTGCTTAATTACTCCTTATAGACAGAACTACTCCATTTTTGAATTTTGATAGCAGTACATTTCTACATTGTTTCTGTAGTTTCTCTGAATCAACCAGAGCACCGCTTTTGGGAGGGTGGAGGGGCAGGGTTTGATACATCATTGAGTTTCAGACTTTGTTCGCTACAAGCAAGTGCATTGGGGCAGCCAGCAGATAATTTTGCTTTTCATTTTACCCTTTCTCTTCTTGATCTCCCTTTGATGTCAGTTGAGTCATACTGAAGAATTGACCAGTTCACTGATCGCACCTATGGTCCCAATACATTTTATCAGTTCATTACTAGGGCATTTTTTCCAGACTACGTTGCAACTCTTTCAGTTACCTTGGACGCTTGTACTTTTCAGCTGAATGTTTCCTCCTCAACATAGTAAATCATTCTGTTTCAGCCCTTTCATTGTGCAGTGAGCAGTGTTCACTGCCAAAGTTAATCATTTCATTTTGAGGGAACCAGAGTCACCTGATTAAGACCTGTAGTTGACTTTGAATATTGTAGGTCAAGGGTACAATTTTGAATTATCTGTACAATCTGCTGTGGATACACCAATGACGACCCTTCCTAAGTATTAATTTTATTCATGGGATGCGTTGGCTGGCATTTATTGTCCATCCTTAATTGTCCTTGAGAAGGGGGTGGTAAGCTGCCTTCTTGAACTAATGCAATCTGTGTGGAATAGGAATATCCACAGTGCTGTTAGGAAGGGAGTTCCAGGATTTTGACTCAATGACAGTGAAGTAGTTCCCAGTCAGGATGGTGTGTGGATTGGAAGGTATCTTGCAAGTGCTGATGTTCCCATGTATCTGCTGCCCTTGTCCTTCTAGATGGCAGAGGCTGCAGCTTTAGAAGGTACTGTCACAGAGCCATAGAGACATACAGCATGGAAACAGGCTCTTCAGCCCAATTTTTCCATGCCATAAGAACATAAGAAATAAGAGCAGGAGTAGGCCTTCAAGCCTGCCCCGCCATTCAATAAGATCATGGTGATCTGAAGTGAATCAGTTCCACTTTCCCACTTTCTCCCCATAACCCTTAATTCCCTTGTCTATCAGAAATCTGTTTAACCGTGACTTAAAGGAAGCGGTGACTTTGGATCAAACCATTCCACCTGTGGGATTTTACTCATCTGATATTTGTATCTTTTGAGTTTATGTTCTTAATCAAGGTCAGTTATGGCTAAATGGTGCATTCTCACCTCGGAGAGCAAAGACCTAGGTTCAAGCCTCACTCCATACACCTCTGTATACAATCTAGGTTGACAAACAGAAGGTGTGCTGCACTGTTGGAGATGCTTTCAGATGACCAAGGCACTGTCTGCCCCTTAGGTGAATTTAAAATTCCTTACAATAATATTCAGAAGAGATGGGAGGCTCACCCTTTGTCCTTGCCAGCATTTACTCCAAGGACAGGTTACCTGGTCATTTATCTCATTGTTATTTGTGCACCATGACCGTGCACAAATTGACTGCCTCCTCTTCTATATTACAACAATAACCACACTTTAAAAGCACTTAATTAGCTGAAAGCATTTTGGGACATTTATGAAAGGCAGTATATGAATGCAAGTTCTTTCAATTTATTACTTTAACATTATAGCAGTTATAGCCCTATTGCTCTCCCATTGCTGCATTAAATAGAAGGAGCCAAGCATAGTCCAATAATATGCAAATGCAGCTCCTCAAACTTACTACAAAGTTCAGCTGCTTGCCCCTGCAAGAGCAATGCACTGCACTATATTATTAAGAGACTGGCACCTAGTGGAAATGCATTGGCAAAGAGCAGCATATGCTATCCCAGCTAGTGAAAAACAGCCACCTGGCATAAAAGTACAGAAATCTTAAAACAATTTTACAAAAATGTGTTTTGACCAAAGTTAACCGGTCATCTGGCATTCTCAGTTTCTGAGCAACGGAGATGTATACGGACAATCTTTTATTTAAAAAAAAACCATTTGGCCATAAAGGCATCAACCTGAATCTAAGCAGCAATCACAGCACTCACTCCTTGCCAAAGCTAAGTGCAAACTGAATCTAATAATTAATTCTTTCAATTCAAAGTCAAACAAACACCTGATCAACTGCAGTACAACTACACAGAATACAGCAGCCATATGTGGGTTAAATCAGGAAGTAGAGGTCCCTCATAATCATTAGGAAACAAGGTCCTAATAATAGCCACACAATGCAAACTATGGTCCTTTACAGGGACTATCCAACATTGGGCAGGATGCTTTGATAAAGGCAGACGTGTGTGAACCTTTTTGAATGGGATGGGTTGTGAGCATTTTAATGTCTCAAAAAAAGTGCTGTTTAAGATGGAAGAATGTTGGGAAACTTGGGATACGAGTTCTCCAGCTAATTTTATTGGGAACAAGATAACAGAGCAGAAAATGTAACATATCAAATAAGCCACCTTCTCAATAATTCAACTCATCAAAATATTGGTTTGCCCTGCCACGCAAACTCCCAGGCAAGTGTACGGTTCAATTCCCAAGCAATGTTTACGTCAATCATAGAATCCTACAGTGCGGAAGGAGGCCATTCGGCACATCGAGCCAGCATCAACCACAATCCCACCCAGGCCATATCCCCATAATCCCATGCATCCACTCCAGCCAGTCTCCCTGACACCAAGGGGCAATTCAGCATGGCAAATCCACCCAACCTGCACATCCCTGGACTATGGGAGTACACCAGAGCACCTGGAGGAAACCCATGCAGACACAGGGAGAACATGCAAATTCCACACAGTGACCCAAGCCAGGATTCGAACCCAGGTCCCTGGCATTGAGGCAATAGCGCTAACCACTGTGCCACCATGCAGCCCCTCAAGGCCTCAATGAGTACAGTAAGAAGTGTCACAACACCAGGTTAAAGTCCAACAAGTCCACCCAACCAGCCAAGTTCCCTAAAATAAACTAATCCCATGTGCCTGTATTTGGCCCATTTCCCTCTAAACCATCCATGTATCTGTCCAAATGTCTTTTAAATTTTCTGAGTGTACCCACTTCCACCACCACCTCTGGCAGCTCATTCCATATACACACCACCCTCTGTGTGAAAAGTTGCTCCTCAGGTCCCTTTTAAATCTTTCTCCTCTCTCCCTAAACCTATGCCTTCTAGACGCCATTACCTTGGGGAAAAGATATTGGCTATTCACCTTATCTATGCCCCTCATGATTTTATAAAACTGAATAAGGTCATCCCCATTCTCCTTCGTTCCAGGGGAGAAAGTCCCAGCCTATCTAGCCTCTCCTCATAATTCAAACCTTCCAGTCCCAGTAACATCCTTGTAAATCTTTGTTGCATCCTTTCCAATTTAGAACATTACAGCACAGAAACAGGCCTTTTGGCACTTCTTGACTGTGCCGAACCATTTTTCTGCCTAGTCTGTGACCTGCATCTAGAACATATTCCTCCACACCCCTCTCATCCTTCCTGTAATTAAAACTGCACTCGATACTCTAAATTCGGCCTCACCAATGTCTTATACAACCTCACCGTAACATTCTGACTCTTATGCTCAATACTTCGATTTATGAACGCCAGTGTTCCAAAAGCACTCTTTACGGCCATTTTATGGAATTATGTAACTGTGTTCCCAGATCCCTCTGTTCTACTGCCCTCTTCAGTGTCCTACCATTTACCTTGTACGTTCTACCTTGGTATGTTCTTCCAAAGTGCAAAACCTCATACTTGTCTGCGTTTAACTCTATCTGCCATTTTTCAGCCCATTTTTTAAGCTGGTCCAAATCCCTCTGCAAGCTTTGAAAACCTTCCTCACTGTCCACTACACCTCCAGTCTAAGTGTAGTGGACAGTGAGGAAGGTTAATAAGATTTAATAACATCCTTCTTATAGCAGGGCAACCAGAATTATGTGCAGTACTCCAAATGTGGCCTTAACAATGTCTTGTACAGTTGTAACGTCCCAACCCCTGTACTCAGTGCTCTGACCAATGAAGGCAAGTGTGTAAATACCTTCACCACCCTGTCTATCTGTGACACCACTTTCAAGGAACTATGTACTTGCACCCCTATGGTCTCTCTATTTGACAGCATTCCCCAGGGCCTTATCATTAACTGTGCAAGTCCTGCCCTGGTTTGTCTTACCAAAGTGCAACACCTCGCATTTATCTGAATCAGATTCTTATCTGCCATTCCTCGGTCCATTGGCCTGTTTGATCAAGATCCCATTGTAATCTGTGCTAACCTCCTTCACTGTCCACTACACCACAAATTTGATGTCATCTGCATACTTATTAACCATGCTTCCTATATTCTCATCCAAATCATTTATATAAATGACAAACAACAGTGGACCCTGCACCGATCCCTGAGGCACACTGCTGGTCACAGGCCTCCAGTCTGAAAAACAACCCTCGACTACCATCCTCTATCTCCTATCGGCAAACCAGTTTTGTATCCGTTGGCTAGCCTATCATAGGATAGCTTGTCGAAGGCCTTGCTAAAGTCCATATAGATGACGTCAACCACACTGCCCTCATCTATTTTCTTGGACACCCCTTCAAAAAAAAAACTGAAATTTGTAAGTCGCAATTTCCCACACACAAAGCTGTGATGACTATCCCTAATCAGTATTTGCCTTTCCAAATGTTTGTGGATCCTCCTCTGAGAATCCGCTCCAATAACTTACCCACCACTGATGTTAGGCTCACTGGTCTGTAGCTTTTCCCTGCCGCCTTTATTAAAAAAGTGGCACATTTGCCTCCCTCTAATCTTCCAGCACCTTGCACGTTGCTGGTGATACAAATATTTCGCTTAAGGGCCCCTCAATTTCTTCCCTAGCTTCCCAAAATGTCGAAGGATCCTTGGTGAGGTTCCTGCAATGTACTTTGTTTATGATGCACACTATTGCCATTTTACACCAATGTTGGAAAGAGTGAATGTTGAAGTGGTGGAGAGGTGCTGCTCAATTGCTTTACATAGAACATTACAGCACAAACAGGCCCTTCGGCCCACTAGTTGCGTCGATCACTTACTAAGCCATAGACCTATCTATAACCCCCAATCCTGTCAGACCCTATATATTCATCCAGAAATCTTTTAAAAGACCCCAGCGAGTTCACCTTCACCACCACCAATAGCAGCCGATTCCATTCACTCACCACCCTCTGAGTGAAAAACTTACCCCTAACATCTCCTGGATTGTGTTCTTTTGCGTGTTGGAGCTACTCATCAGTGCAATAGGATTGTATTGTATCATACTCCTGACTTGTACCCTTGGATAGGAGGCGGGTTACTCTGTGTAGAATTCCCAGCCTCTGATCTGGTATTGTAGCTGCAGTATTTATATGACTGGTCCAGTTCCTTTTCTGGTCAGTGGTGACTTCCAGGCTGTTGTTAGTGGTGATTCAGCAATGAAACTATTGAATAAGGGAGGTGGTTAGACCCTGTCTTGTTGAAGATAATCATTGCTTGGCACTTCTGTGATGCAAATGGGACTTGCCACTTGACAGTGCAAGCTTGAATGTTCTGCAGCTCGCACTGCATGTGGGTGAGGATTGCTTCACTATCTCTGAAGTTGTGAATGGTGCTGAACATTGTGCGAAATGTTGGTACTGACTGTAAAATTCTTTGCAGTATCCAAAGTCATGCAAGATTTTATGTAAGTGCAGTTCTTGTTTTTTTTGGAAAATATTACTTGGTATTAAAGTAAGGAAAGCTCTCATTACTGAAGCCTGTTCGTGCTGAAGTTGCCAGTGGCAACCTGTGAGAAATATGGCTGTATTATACGTATGGTATTTCCACCATTGTTGGGAAACTACAAAGCTGTGAACCCAGCAGCTCATAACATTTTCCTGCTCTACTTGAACTGACACAACAAAGCATATTACTACTTCTCCCTGTGTGCTATGTTGGCAATTTAAATCTTGTAAATGCCTTCACATCTGGGACAGCATGAGTCGAGAACAAGAATGGAAACAGAAGACAGATTGCTTGCAAAATGGACAGATGCCAGGTGCGGTATCGCTCAATTAAACCACATATGCAGTCTTCATTGAATACAACAACCTCTGTCAATAAAACAGGCTCACCAGAATAAGGAGTTTGACATTTAAGCTCTAGATTTTGTTCACATAATTTCAGAAAATGCCTGAACAGAATCTGATGGAAACTGGAGCAAGTATTTAGTCAGTACTTCCGAATCCATAACTAATGATTTATAATCTGGGAATATAAGAATGCTGAAAATACTCAGCCCTAGACAGAAATATCAAGTTCAAACCCAGCCTTTTGGGCATGGGTCTTTAGAATTTAAATGAGGCGTTAAGAGAAAGATCGCAACTTTGTAAATAGATGTAAATTCTATTGCAAACAATGCATTTTTTTGTAAGTTTGAATTCTATTAAAACTCGCTAACTAATTTAGAGATTAGAAATTTCAGTGACAAAAGATAAAGAAAAGTGCCTATGAAGTTTTTTCAGAAAATATTTAGCAATTTATGTGAACAGTCAGTGTTTACCCAGGCATTTAACATTATTACGAAAACAGAAAAATGCTGCAAAATCTCAGCAGGTCTGACCACATCTGTGGAGAACGAATAGAGCCAATGTTTCGAGTCTGGATATATATGTGTATATATAGACATTAAAACCTGACGTAGAAATTTATAATGGGGAGAAGTCTGAGAAAGTGACAAATATGTGATAGCTAGCAGTCAAGTTAGACAGACAAGAGCTGCACACAGATGTAGCTAAAATCAAGTATAGCATATTGAAATAAAGCTAGGAGACAACAAAATGGAGAGTGGATTCTGTTTGCTTTTAATGATCCACTTCTCGAATCACAGAACAGTGCAGTATGAAAGGAGGCAAGTCAGCCCATGACTGTGCAGTTAAGCTTAGAGGATAGCAAATGTGGCCCCGTTATTTAAGAAGGATAGCAAGGATAACCCGGCTAAATATAGGCCAGTGAGCTTGACTTCCGTGGTAGGGAAATTGTTGGAGAGGATCCTTGGAGATAGGATGTATGCACATTTAGAATGGAATAATCTCATTAGTGATAGACAACATAGTTTTATAAGAGGGAGGTCATGCCTCACAAATTTGGTTGAGTTTTTTTGAGGAGGTGACAAAAAAGATTGACGAGGAAAGGGCCATGGATGTTGTCTGTATGGATTTTAGTAAAGCGTTTGACCAAGTCCCTCATGGCAGGTTAGTGCACAGGATAAAAGGAGAGCTAGCTAGATGGGTGGAGAACTGGCTTGGCCATACAATAAAAAGTCTGACAACACCAGGTTTTAGTCCAACCGATTTATTTGATAGTAAACTCAGAAGCTTTCAAGGGGACTCCCTCTTCATCAGGTGAATGGAGAGTTCTGGCCTCGGACAGAGCATATAAAGCACAGACAGTTTAGAGATTACTGATTAGAATGCGAATCTTTACACCTAACCTGCTGTTCAAGTCCTAAAGTGTGTGGAAGGAGCACTGATCACAGGTTAAAGAGATGTGTATTGTCTCCAGACAGCACAGTGAGTGAGGTTTTGCAAGTCACAGGGGTTACAGATAGTGCGACATGAACCCAAGATCCCTGTTGAGACCGTCCTTGTGTGCGGAACTTGGCTATCAGTCTCTGCTCAGCGACTCTGCGCTGTCGTGTGTCGTGAAGGCTGCCTTGGAGAACGCTTACCCGAAGGTCAGAGGCTGAATGCCCCTGACCACTGAAGTGTTCGCCAACAGGAAGGGAACAGTCTTGCCTGGTGATTGTCGAGCGATGTTCATTCATCCGTTGTCGTAGCGTCTGCATGGTCTCCCCATAATCACCAGGCTCGATAATCACCAGGCAAGACTGTTCCCTTCCTGTTGGCGAACACTTCAGCGGTCATGGGCATTCAGCCTCTGACCTTCTGGTAAGCATCCTCCAAGGCGGCCTTCATGACACACGACAGCGCAGAGTCGCTGAGCAGAGACTGATAGCCAAGTTCCAAACACGAGGACGGTCTCAACAGGGATCTTGGGTTCATGTCACACTATCTGTAACCCCCGTGACTTGCCTGGGTTTGCAAAACCTCACTCACTGTGCTGTCTGGAGACAATACATATCTCTTTAAACGGTGATCAGTGCTCCTTCCACACACATTGTCGGCCACTTTAGGACTTGAACAGCAGGTTAGGTGTAAAGATTCGCATTCTAATCAGTAATCTCTAAACTGCCTGTGCTTTATATGTTCTGTCTGAGGCCAGAACTCTCCATTCACCTGACGAAGAGGGCCCTTGAAAGCTTCTGAGTTTACTATCAAATAAATCGGTTGGACTAAAACCTGGTGTTGTCAGACTTTTTACTGTGTTTACCCCAGTCAACGCTGGCACATCCACATCTTGACCGTAGAAGACAGAGGATAGCAGTGGAAGGGCCTTTTTCCGGCTGGCGGTCTGTGACTAGTGGTGTTCCATGGGGCTGTGTACTGGGAGCTCTGCTGTTTGTGATATATATAAATGATTTGGAAGAAGGTGTAACTGGTGTGATCAGTAAGTTTGTGGACGACACAAAGATGGCTGGACTTGCAGATAGCGATGAACATTGTCAGACAGTACAGCAGGATGTAGATAAGCTGGAAAATTGGGCAGAGAAATGGCAGATGGAATTTAATTCAGATAAATGCAAAGTGTTGCATTTTGGTAGAACTAATGTAGAGGGGAGCTATACAATAAATGGCAGAATTATCAGGAGTATAGACACACAGGGACCTGGGTGTGCAGGTTCACAGATCCTTAAAAGTGGCAACACAGATGGAGAAGGTGGTGAAGAAGGTAATGGCATGCTTGCCTTTATAGGACAGGGCATAGAGTATAAAAGTTGGTGTATGATGTTCCAGCTATATAGAAAGTTGGTTCGGCCACATTTGGAATACTGCGTCCAGTTCTGGTCGCCACACTACCAGAAGGACATGGAGGCTTTGGAGAAAGTACAGAAAAGGTTTACCAGGATTTTCCCTGGCTATGTGGAGAGGTTGGGTAAACTGGGGTTGTTCTCCCTGGAAAGATGGAGGATGAGGGGCGACCTAATGGAGGTTTATAAGATTATGAAGGGTATAGATAGGGTGAACAGTGGGAAACTTTTTCCCAGGCCAGAGGTGACAAACACAAGGGTTCACGGGTTCAAGGTGAGGGGGGCAAGGTTTAACACAGTTGTCAGAGGGATGTATTTTACACAGAGGGTGGTGGGAGCCTGGAACGCACTGCCAAGCAAGTTGGTAGAGGTGGACACGGTGGAATCGTTTAAGACTTATCTAGATAGCCACATGAAAAGACTGGGAATGGAGAGATACAAATAAATAGTCTAATTGGAAGCATGAGTGGCACAGACTTGGAGGACAGAAGGGCCTGTTTCCTGTGCTGTATTTGGCCTTTGTACTTCAATTTGCTTCACTGACAGATTGGCTTGAATTCCCTGTGTGAAATACAATGGGATATCAAACAATTAATAGTAAATCTTTCACCTAGAACACACTTTTTGTTTGTGGCCATAGTATTGGCCACAATACTATGTGGCCATAGTATTGTGGCCAATACTATGGCCACATAGCAATACTATGTGGCCATAGTATTGCTATGGCCACACTATTGCCATAGCAATACTATGGCAATAGTGCCATAGTATTGCTATGGCACTACAAGTCATAGTAGTGCCATAGCAATACTATGACTTGTTGTCATAGTATTGCTATGGCACACTCCATTCAGAACTTCATAGCCAAAATTGAAGAAGGAGTGAATGTTTGAACCAAAACCAAAGGAAACAAGGAGGGCACTGCTCACAAAAAACAACAGTGAACTGACCAGTTAGCAAAAACCTGACTGTCTGATCGTTCAAAATTCTTGGGGAAAAAAACCTATTTGCCACTGCTGACCGTCAAAAAGAGGTTAGAAACAGAAATATGAAACAAAATGAAAACAATTGTTCATTCAATTGCTTCCTGTCTCTAGATCATCAATTCAGATATTTGTTGGGACACGGAAGTCCTCCACCCAACTCACTATCCCAACCCCTACACAACTCTCTCCCCCCGCTCCGCTCTCTTCCCCCCTCGCATTCACGTCCTCCCCAGCCTGGCGCCCATCAACAGCTACCCCCCTGCCCCAGGCTCTCTCTTGTCTGATTTCTCCCTCTTGTACTTTTTACTGTGTTTACCCCAGTCCAACGCTGGCACATTCACATCATTCTCCCTCTTGCCCAGCCCCCTCAGCCCACCACGGGGTCAGCTTGCCTCACTTGCTATTCCTCAACTCATATCTGTGCATTTTGCTGCTCCCAGTGGTACTTGCCCTGTTTGAACAACAGAGGAACCTGATTGCAAAGATAGTTGGTAGGGGGACAATTTTTCTCTCTCATTTCTTTGGCGCTTTTAAGAGTTAATTCACTGACTGACACTGTGTTTTGAATACTAGTGTGATGTTCAGTTTTCTACCATGTGCAGATTTAAAAAAAAGGTAATCATTATTCAGAGAAGTAACAGGAGATGTGTGGAATATTTTTGAGGGAAGTAAGCAAGCAGGTTCTAGATATTTTGGGCTTGACTAATTGGCCACAACACCGAGAACTGCTTTCTCTTGACCACATTGAGGTTTTTAATACCTGTCTGAAATGCTGCAAAATGTGGAGCAGCTCACTTTATATGCCCTGAAGCTCAGATTTCTACTGCTGGACATAGAAAAGGATTTGGAATATTCTTTGGCGCTACGTTCATTTTTTCCATAAGCTTCTTAAAGTGCCCTTCTTAAAAATATTTTTCCGTTTTTAAAAGAACTGCACAATGCTAGTTGAGAGTGTCTCTGGCCAGTGTGAGACTTCACTGTGTGAAGTCAAATCAGTATAAGTTAAAGTCTGTTAACTTTTTACAGAATAATGGTGGGATGCAATTTTAGTCACTCTTCAGAAAGCATGGACCATGATGTTGGAGACATGTGAGCCTGATTTTTGAAGCAAGCTCAAGTGGCTAAATTGTTTGCACATAGAAATTGTTAAAATGCTATCATGGAGGTGTTGGTGAAAAAGTTAGCATGCTATAAAGCAAGGCGAAGGATGATTTGATTTATTATTGTCGTGTATATTAATATACTGTGAAAAGTATTGTTTCTTGCGTGTTATACTGTCATACTGTTCTCAGAGAAGGAAAGGAGAGAGTACAGAATGTAGTGTTACAGTCATAGCTAAGGTGTAAAGAAAGATCAACTTAATACGAGGTGCAGAGAAGAAGCTGTTCTTGAGTCGGTTGGTACCTGACTCAGACTTCTGTATCTTTTCCTGACAGAAGAAGGTGGAAGAGAGAGTGTCCAGGGTGCTTAGGATCGTTAGAAGCCAAACCAAGCAGTGATACAACTAGAAAGAATGCTTTCTATGGTCATAGATCATCATCATAGAACCCCACAGCACAGAAAGAGGCCCTTTGGCCCATCAAGGAATGAAGGCATGAAGTAGATTCTGAGACATGGCTTTGGTTAGCTGACCATTAAAGAGGGGCTGTTGAGCAGAAGTTTAGTTTCCACTAGATTTCACCTCTCCAGGTTTGCTGATAATTTGTGTTCTGCTAGAGGATTTATCCAGTGAGAAGACAGCACTGAGCTTATTTAGAACCAGAGAACATTACAGTACAGAAACAGGGCTTTTGGCCCTTGTTGGCTGTGCCGAACCATTTTTTGCCTCGTCCCACTGACCTGCACCTGGACCATATCCTCTCAGACTCCTCTCATCCATGTATCTGTCCAAGTTTGAAGCCACAAAACTGAGTAACCTTTGAGAAAGAGGAATCTTTTGGGCCTGATTATGCTTGTCATTATTGATTAGAAACTTACCTTGTGATTCCAGTATCTCCCAAAGACATTACTTCAGTGATGGATTGGAAATTAATCTGCTCAAAACATTTTACTATTAGGAGATTGTTGTTGTTCAGCATATCTTCATGCAAACTTGTTTTTTCCCTTTGGGGAAGTGATGGAAGCATTCCCGAGCTGATTATCAGCACTTTGAACCACTTTATGAACGCTCCTTCCATAGCCAACAAGTCCTGGCATCGGATTTGTATCCGGAACTTCTGGTGCAGCGGTCGGAGTGCTACCACTCCGCCAAAGGCCTTCCTACATTTTGAGTTGTGGAAAGAGCAGACCTTAGAAGAAAAGGTGAATGCTGAGAAGATGGAAAATAAGGCATTCCAAAGAGATAAAATGAGCAGATTTGTTAATTTGATGAAGGCTGTGAGATTGATGGAAAGAGCAGCTGGTGAGAGGTTCTAAGCCAGTTCCATCACTGTATAGCTGCTTCAAAAGTTGTTGCAGTTTCAGTCTAATCTCTCTGCTGTCAGTGAAGCACAGCACAAACTGGAAAGTAGAGGCAGCAAAACAATTTGCATAAATTTCTTGTGCTAATCTTGAATTTGGCTGTAATGAGGCACTTCCGATTGTAGTCAGACAGGAGAACCCCATCTAGTTTGACATGCCATGGGTGCTGTTTGTTTACTAATGCACGCTTGCGCACCATTTCCTGCCAAGCTCCACTTTAAGCAACTGTTGAGATATTTTGCCACACTTAATTCAAATGAAAAATGCATGTTTTTGATAGCATTGAATTGCTATATTGTGGATAAAATAACTGGAAAGGATAACCAGCATTGGTTAAGATGTATTGATTTTAAATAGAACATAGAACATTACAGCGCAGAACAGGCCCTTCGGCCCACGATGTTGCGCCGACCAGTTACAAAACAATGACCCACTAGCCTAAACCAATCCCTTTTCATCCATAAACCTATCCACAGATCTCTTAAACGCTCCCAAACTAGGTGCATTTGCAACTGCAGCTGGCAGGGCATTCCAGTCCCTCACCACCCTCTGGGTAAAGAACCTACCCCTGACATCTGTCCTATAACTACCCCCCCTTAATTTAAAATCGTGCCCCCTCGTGCTAGCTTTCCCCATCCTAGGAAAAAGGCTATCACTATCTACCCTATCTAAACCTCTAATCATCTTATATGTTTCAATGAGATCCCCTCTTAGCCGCCTTCTTTCCAGCGAAAACAACCCCAAATCTCTCAGTCTCTCCTCATAGGATCTCCCCTCCATACCAGGCAACATCCTGGTAAACCTCCTCTGTACCCTCTCCAAAGCCTCTACATCCTTCCTGTAATGCGGGGACCAGAGCTGCACACAAAACTCCAAGTGTGGCCGCACTAGAGTTGTGTACAGTTGCATCATGACGCTGCGACTCCTAAATTCAATCCCCCTACCAATAAACGCCAAGACTCCGTATGCCTTCTTAACAACCTTATCTACTTGATTCCCAACTTTCAGGGATCTATGTACACATACACCTAGATCCCTCTGCTCCTTCACACTATTCAAAGTCCTCCCGTTAGCCCTATACTCAACACATCTGTTATTCCTACCGAAATGAATTACCTCACACTTCTCCACATTAAACTCCATCCGCCACCTCTCAGCCCAGCTCTGCAACCTTACTAAGTCATCCTGCAAACTATGACACCCTTCCTCACAATCTACCATACCTCCGACTTTGGTGTCATCAGCAAACTTACTAATCCACCCAACTATACTCTCATCCAGATCATTAATAAAAATTACAAACAGCAGTGGCCCCAAAACAGATCCCTGAGGCACACCACTTGTAACCGAACTCCATGACGAATATTTCCCATCAACCACCACAGGGCGGCACGGTAGCACAGTGGTCAGCACTGCTGCTTCACAGCTCCAGGGTCCTGGGTTCGATTCCCGGCTCGGGTCACTGCCTGTGTGGAGTTTGCACATTCTCCTCGTGTCTGCGTGGGTTTTCTCCGGGTGCTCAGGTTTCCTCCCACAGTCCAAAGATGTGCGGGTTAGGTTCATTGGCTATGCTAAAAAATTGCCCCTTAGTGTCCTGGGATGTGTAGGTTAGAGGGATTGGCAGGTAAATGTGTAGGGATATGGGGATGGGGTCTGGGTGGGATTGTGTTCGGTGCAGACTCGATGGGCCGAAGGGCCTGTTTCTGCACTGTAGGGTTCTAACTCTCTGTCTCCTATCTGCTAGCCAATTCCTGATCCAATTACCTAGATCACCCCCAATCCCATACATCTGCATTTTCTGCAGAAGCCTACCATGGTGAACCTTATCAAACGCCTTGCTAAAGTCCATATACACCACATCAACTGCCTTACCCCTATCCACCTCTTTGGTCACTTTCTCAAAGAACTCGATAAGGTTAGTAAGGCATGACCTACCCGCTACAAAACCATGCTGACTGTCCCTAATCAACTCATTACTTTCCAAATAACTATAAATCCTGTCTCTAATAATCCTTTCCAAAACCTTACCCACCACAGAAGTAAGACTCACCGGTCTATAATTCCCAGGGAAGTCCCTTCTCCCCTTCTTAAACAATGAGACAACATTTGCTGTCCTCCAATCTTCTGGTACTATACCAGAGACTAACGACGACCTGAAGATCAGAGCCAGAGGCTCCGCAATCACCCCTCTTGCCTCCCAAAGAATCCTAGGGTAAATCCCATCTGGACCAGGGGACTTATCTATTTTCAATCCCTCTAAAATATCCAGCACATCCCCCGTATCAACTGCAATACTATCTATTTTACACCCCTGCACCCCAGTGTCCTCCTCAGCTACATTCCTGTCCCCTTGCGTGAACACCGAAGAGAAATATTGGCTCAACGCCTCTCCAATCTCCTCAGGTTCCACACACAACTTCCCTCTACTGTCTGTAACTGGCCCTAATCTTGTCCTAACCAACCTTCTGTTCTTGACATACCTGACATTCTTGACAAATCTGCAGTTTCAACTGCCCTGCATAACAACCTCCTTGTTGCCCATTGCAAACTGGTACCCTCCATTTCTACTTTGAAATTAAAAGAATGACAGGTGATGCCTATTGTACAGGGAATTGGGCATTGATAGATGTGAAGTTATAAAATATGAATGCCATCTTGTGATTTTATGATGGTAAATATCTTTTGTTCTCCAGTTATTGCTCTAATAGAGTGAAGCGCACACACTTATTAAGTCCATTTCACTCATCAAGATGATCCAAAATGCTTCAATGTGAGTGAAGTATTTAATAAAAGTTTTGATGGAATTTAATGTTGGCAAGTGTGAGGTGGTCCACTTTGGAAGGAAGAATGGTAGGAAGGACTATTACTTACGTGGCGAAAAACTGCAGCAGGCGTCGGTGCAGAGGGACCTCGGGGTCCTGGTGCATGAGTCGCAAAAACCCAGCTTGCAGGTGCAGCAGGTGGTCAGGAAAGCGAATGGGATGCTGGCCTTCATAGCGAGGGGGATTGAATATAAAAGTAGGGAGGTCTTGCTGCAGCTGTATAGGGCATTGGTGAGGCCGCAGCTGGAGTACTGTGTGCAGTTTTGGGCGCCGCACCTGCGCAAGGATGTTTTGGCCCTGGAGGGAGTGCAGAGGAGGTTTACTAGGTTTACTACCAGAGTTGAGGGGATTGAGCTATGAGGAGAGGCTGAATAAACTAGGCTTGTACTCGTTAGAGTTTAGAAGAATGAGGAGAGATCTCATTGAGACGAATAAGATGATGAATGGGATGGATAGGATAGAAGTGGAGAGACTCTTCCCGCTCAAAAAAGACAGTAGGACTAGGGGGCACAGCCTCAAGATAAAGGGGGAGGCGGTTTAGAACAGAGTTGAGGAGGAACTTCTTCACTCAAAGGGTGGTGAATCTCTGGAATTCTCTGCCCGTTGAAGTGGTGGAGGCTGCCTCGCTAAATATTTTTAAGAAGCGGGTTGATGGGTTTTTGATAAGAGAAGAGATTAAGGGTTATGGGGAGAGGGCGGGAAGGTGGACCTGAGCCACGACAGATCAGCCATGATCTTATTGAATGGCGGGGCAGGCTCGAAGGGCTAGATGGCCTACTCCTGCTCCTATTTCTTATGTTCCTATGTTCTTATGATAGAGAATGAAGGCTGATCAAATAACATTGTATGTTTTTGTTGTTTCCAAGCACAAGTTCTTATTATATACAGTAGAACTTCCAAGTAGCGAGTGAAGTCTTCCAACAAGTAAGCAGATAATGAAATTGATCTGTGTTGTGAACTAGGAAGAAGGCAGAATAAATGGAGGTGATGATAATTCCATTGTATAAAGTGCAACGGGATAAGCGTCTGTGGGTTCTGAAACCTTAGTTCAGAATGATGTGTGGTCATGATGAGAGCTCGAAGCCCGGTTTATATTTCACTGCTGTGGTTCATTTTCTGTTTGTGTAGCATCTTCAAATACTCCATTAAATTCAAAAACAAGGAGAATTACTGGTGAGAAGGTTGATTGTTTCTGTTTTATTTTCAGGCATTAGCAGCCAATACTGGAGCTGGATTTGCAGTGGCAGAGCCACAGATTGCCATGTTTTGTGGGAAATTGAATATGCATGTCAACATCCAGACTGGAAAATGGGAACCTGACCCTTCAGGAACCAAAAGCTGCGTAGAAACCAAGGAAGATATTTTGCAGTATTGTCGAGAGGTGAGTTTAAGAATGACATAAAACATGGAAATTAGGAACAGGTGGGGGCCATTCAGCCCTTCAAATATGTTCTGCTATTCATTTGATCATGGCTGACCATTTGACTCAATAGCCCTTTGATCCCCTTTGCCTTGAGTGCAAGATCGAACTGCTTCTAGAAAATATTCAATGTTTCGACCTTTACTTTCTGTGGAAGCAAATTCCTACTGTTTGATGACAGAATTTCTTCTCGTCTCCGCCCTAAACGGTCTACCCTGTATCCTCAGACTGTGACTCTTGTTTGTGGACTACCCCACCATTGTGAACATTATCCAATGCATCTACCCTGTCCAGTCCTGCTAGAATTTTACAAGTTTCAATGAGTTCTCCCCTCATTCTTCTGAATTCCAGGAAATACAATCCTAACTGATTCAATCTCTCCTCATATATCAGTCCTGCCATCCCAGGAATCAGTCTGGTAAACCTACTTTGCACTCCCTGTAGAGCAAGAACATTCTTCCTCAGATAAGGAGGCCAAAACTGTACACAATATTCCAGGTGAGGTCTTAGTAATACATCCCTGCTTTTGCATTCAAATCCTCTCGCTATGAAGGCCAACATACCATTTGCCTTTTTTATTGCCTGCTGCACCTGCATGCTTAAAGCTAAAGTTTATTTAGGACATAGAAAACTACAGCACAAACAGGCCCTTCGGCCCACAAGTTGTGCTGATCATATCCATACCTACAGGCCATAGAACTATCTATAACTCCCAATCCCATTAAATCCCATGTACTCATCCAGAAGTCTCTCAAAATACCCCAGTGAGTTCGCCTCTACCACCACCAACGGCAGCCGATTCCACTCACTCACCACCCCCTGAATGAAAAACTTACCCCTAACATCTCCTCTGTACCTGCTCCCCAGCATCTTAAACCTGTGTCCTCTCGTAGCGACCATTTCAGCCCTGGGGAATAGGCTCCGAGAATCCACCCTATCTATTCCTCTCAACATTTTATAAACCTCTATCAGGTCGCCTCTCAACTTTCGTCTCTCCAGGGAGAAGAGACCTAGCTCCCTCAACCTATCTTCATAAGGCATGCCTCCCAATCCAGGCAACATCCTTGTAAACATCCTTATATATATATTTATTAGTCACAAGTATGCTTACATATGCACCGCAGTGAAGTTACTGTGAGAATCCCCCAGTTGCCACACTCCAGCACCTATTTGCGTACTGAGGGAGAACTTAGCATGTCCAGTGCAGCTATCCAGTACATCTTTTGGACTGTGGGAGGAAACCCATGGGGAGAATTTACAGATTCTGCGCAGACAGTGATCCAAGCCAGGAATTGAACCTGGGTCACTGGAGCTGGGAGGCAGCAGTGCTAATTACTGTGCCACCCTGCTTACTTTCAGTGATTGGTGTATGAGGATACTAACGTCTCATTGCACATTTTCACTCCTAATTTGTGGCTGCTCAGACAGTAATCTGCCTTCCGAAGCAAACAACCTGACATTTATCCACATTATAGTGCATCTCCTAATCAATTGCCCACTAACTCAGCTTACCCAAATCACAGTGAAGGATCTCTACATCCTCCTCACAGCTCCACCCAGCTTTGTGTCATCTGCAAATTTGGAGATATTACATTTAGTTCCCTTATCTAAATCATTAATATATAAAGTGAATATCGGGGTCCAGCACTGATAGCTTCGGTACCCCACTAGTCACTGCCTGCCATTTGGCAAAATAAAACATTTATTCCTTCTGTTTGTTCCTGTCTGCTAACCAGTTTTCTATCCATCTCAATACACTATCTCAATCCCACGCGCTTCAATTTTACACGCCAATTTTTTATGTGGGATCTTGTCGAAAGCCTTCTGAAAGTCCAAATAAACCACATGGACTGGCTCCCCTCATCAACTCTATTAGTTACGGATTCAAAGAATTCCAGCCAACTTGTCCAGAATGACTTCCTTTCTATAAATCCATGCTAAATCTGTCCAATCCTGTCAATGATTTCCAAGCGTTATGCTACAAAATCTTTGATAACTAGAACGTAGAACATTACAGCACAGTACAGGCCCTTCAGCCCTCATTGTTGTGCCGAGCTATGCCCAATCCCAAGATCAAGCCATCCCTTCCCTATAATTCTGGAGTGCTCCATGTGCCTATCCAATACCGCTTGAAAGTTCCTAAAGTGTCTGACTCCACTATCACAGCAGGCAGTCTATTCCACACCCCAACCACTCGCCGAGTGAAGAATCTACCTTGGACATCCTTCCTGTATCTCCCACCGTGAATCTTATAGTTATGTCCCCTAGTAACAGCTACATCCACTCGAGGAAATAGTCTGTACGCGTCCACTCTATCAACCCCTCTCATCTTATAAACCTTTATTAAGTTACCTCTCATCCTCCTCCGCTCCAAAGAGAAAAGCCCCAGCTCCCTCAACCTTTCCTCATAAGACCTCCCCTCCAAACCAGGCAACATCCTGACGAATCTCCTCTGCACTCTCTCCAATGCTTCCACATCCTTCTTATAGTGAGGTGACCAGAACTGCACACAATATTCCAAATGTGGTCTCACCAACGTCTGGTACAGTTGCAGCATAACTCCACGGCTCTTGCTCTATCCACTTGAGTGGCAATCTTCAGAAACCTGTGGATATGAACCCCAAGATCTCTTTGTTCCTCCACATTCAGAACCCTGCCGTTGGTCCTGTAATCTGCATTCAAGTTTGTCCTACCAAAACGAATCACCTCACACTTATCAGGGTTAAACTCCATCTGCCACTTTTCGGCCCAGTTCTGCATCCTGTCTGTGTCTCTTTGCAACCTGCGAGAGCCCTCCACCTCATCCACTACTCCACCAATCTTGGAACTGATTCTAGAATTTTCCCCATAACCGATGTCAGCCTTACTGGTTATAATTCCCTGCTTTCTCTCAACCTCCCTTTTTAATTAGTGAGGATACGTTAGCTATACTCCATTCTGTAGGAACTGTTCCAGAGTCCATAGAATGTTGGAAGGTGACTACCAATGCATCTACTATTTCTAGTGCCACTTCCTTAAATTCTCTGGGATGTAAATTATTGGCCTTCAATTCTATCAGTTTCCCCAACACCATACTAGTACTGATCTCCTTAGTTCCTCCTCCTTACTCAACTCTGTGTTCACCAACATTTCTCTGTGTTATTTGTGTCTTCCTTTGTGAAGATGGAATTAAAGTACGTATTTAGTTGGTCAGCCATTTTTGTTGCGCATTATAAAATCTGTTTCTGATTGTAAGTGACCTACATTTGACTTCAATCTTTTTCTTCTTCCATACCTATAGAAACTTTTGCAGTCAGTTTTTATGTTCCTACAAGCTTATTCTCTCACTCTATTTTACCCTGCTTAATCAGTTCCTTTGGCGTCCTTTGCTGAATTCTAAGCTGCTCCCAATCCTCAGGTCTGTTTGTTTTTTTTGTGAAAAGTCTGACAACACCAGGTTTTAGTGTTGTCAGACTTTTCACTGTGTTTACGCCAGTCCAACGCCAACATACCCACATCATGTTTTTTTTTTGGCCAGTGGGCTTGCATCTCCCTTGAATCTAATACTATCTCTAATTTCCCTTCTAAGCCATTGTTTGGCCACCTTTCCAGATTTGCATGTCATTAGAATTCAAAGTTGACTATACTCAACCTTAAAAAAACTGGAATCATCAGTCAATGCAACTCCACAAGAGAGACTATAATGTCTGTATTTGACATCTAGGTGGAATAACGCTTTCCTTGTCGCATGTGACTTGCCATGTTCTGTTACAAGAGTCTTTGATATAATTATCTTCATAAATATCACCTTTTTTTGTTAGGTTTACCCAGAGCTCCAAATTACGAATGTGGTCGAAGCAAATAAGCCAATCAGCATTGAGAACTGGTGTAAGAAGGGAAAGAAACGTTGTCGAGGTCATAATCATGTGGTGATTCCTGTTAAATGCCTGGGTAAGCACAAACCCAAACTGTAACATGATCTACTGTAGCCACCATTCAATTGTGCTCTTCATAGCTGTGACAATATTGTGCCTTTAAGAAATGTATTTGGATAATTTTTGTGTGCAGGATCTGTTTTAGTAATTTATTTTACTTTCGGTGCTGTTTTGTCTCCATCCAGCAGCCCTGCTGTTATTGCATAATTGGTCCTAATTGCTAGAATATTTGTTTTAATCTGGCCTAATGTTCTGTTATGTAAGGATTTTCCCCTGGGGTCTTGCAGAGTGGGGTTTGCTTAGGTCGATAGAAAAAGTCATTTATTGGAACTGGGCTTAACACAGAAAACTTAAATCAGTTGCTGCTAGGAAGCTACACTGTGGAGGGAAGTAGCCCTTTCCCTTTCTGATGTCTGGAGACTGAGATCTGCTAGAGACGAGGTTTATTTCTCTGAATTTCTGCTGTTTCAGGATATGTCCTTCTACATAAGAACATAAGAAATAGGAGCAGGAGTAGGCCATCTAGCCCTTCGAGCCTGCCCTGTCATTCAATAAGATCATGACTGATCTGTCACTGCTCAGTTCCACTTTCCCGCTTTCTCCCCATAACCCTTAATCCCCTCTCTTATCAAAAACCCATCAACCCGCGTCTTAAAAATATTTAGCGAGGCAGCCTCCACCACTTCAACGGGCAGAGAATTCCAGAGATTCACCACCCTTTGAGTGAAGAAGTTCCTCCTCAACTCTGTTCTAAACCGCCCCCCTTTTATCTTGAGGCTGTGGCCCCTAGTCCTACTGTCTTTTTTGAGCGGGAAGAGTCTCTCCACCTCTATCCCATCCATCCCATTCATCATCTTATACGTCTCAATGAGATCTCCCCTTATTCTTCTAAACTCGAACGAGAACAAGTCCAGTTTATTCAGCCTCTCCTCATAGCTCAATCCCCTCAACTCCGGTATCAGCCTAGTAAACCTCCTCTGCAATCCCTCCAAGGCCAAAATATCTTTGCGCAGGTGCGGCGCCCAAAACTGCACACAGCACTCCAGCTGCGGCATCACCAATGCCCTATACAGCTGCAGCAAGACCTTCCTACTTTTATATTCAATCCCCCTCACTATGAAGGCCAGCATCCCATTTGCCTTCCTGACCACCTGCTGCACCTGCAAGCTGGGTTTTTGCGACTCATGCACAAGGACCCCGAGGTCCTTCTGCACCGTCGCCTGCTGCAGTTTTTCGCCCCGTAAGTAATAGTCCTTCCTACCATTCTTCCTACCAAAGTGGACCACCTCACACTTGCCAACATTAAATTCCATTTGCCATTTCCTGGCCCATTCGTCCAGCCTATCTAGATCCTTCTGCAGACTCTCCACACCCTCCGCACAATTTGCCGTTCCCCCAATCTTGGTGTCATCAGCAAATTTCGACACCCTACACTCAGTTCCCTCCTCCAGATCATCTATATAAATGGTAAAAAGCTGAGGCCCCAGCACTGACCCCTGGGGCACTCCACTAGTCACCATCCGCCAATCCAAATAGCACCCGTTGACCCCACTCTCTGCCTCCTATTTGACAACCAATCCTCTATCCACGCTAACACCCTACCCCCAACTCCATGTCCCTCGACCTTCTGCAATAACCTCTTCTGAGGTACTTTGTCAAACGCCTTCTGAAAATCTAGAAAGACCACATCCACCAGCTCTCCTCTATCCACCGCCCTAGACACATCCTCATAGAATTCCAGTAAATTTGTCAGACACGACTTCCCTTTAAAGAAACTGTGCTGCGTCTGCTCTATCAAGCAATTCCCTTCAAGATGCCTCGCAATTTCCTCCTTAATGACAGATTCTAACATTTTACCTACCTCAGACGTTAAACTAACCGGCCTATAATTCCCTGCCTTTTGCCTGGCACCCTTCTTAAACAACGGCGTAACATTAGCCGTTTTCCAATCATCCGGCACTTCCCCGGAATCCAGCGACGTCTGGAAAATAACCACCAAGGCATCCACTATAACCTCCGCCATTTCTTTCAGAACCCTCGGATGCATTCCATCCGGTCCTGGGGACTTGTCCACAATCAGCCCCTCCAGTCGTCGAGCACCACCTCTCTAGAAACAGTAATGTCATTAAGACCCTCCATTCCTACCACCTTTCCATCGCTAACACCCGGCAAATTATTCACGTCCTCCTCCGTGAAGACAGAAGCAAAAAAGTTATTCAATACCTTAGCCATATCCTCATCCCCTACCACTAGGTCCCCTTTCTCATCCTCTAAAGGACCAACATTCACCCTAGCCAGCCTCTTCCTTTTTATATATTTATAAAAACTCTTGCTGTCCTTTTTTATATTAAGCGCTAGCCCAGCTTCATAGTTTTTCCTACCCTTCTTTATCAACTTCTTTGTCAACCTTTGTTGACATTTAAACCTCTCCCAATCCTCTTCTCGCCCATTACTCTTAGCTACTCTAAATTCCTCTGCTTTTAATTTAACACTTTCCTTCACCTCCTTCGTTATCCACGGCTTATTACCTCTCTTCCTACTATCCTTTTTGACCATCGGAATAAATTTCCGCTGAGCACCAAGAAAGATCTCCTTAAAGATCCTCCACTGCTCCTCAACAGACCCTCCCTCCAACGCGCTCCCCCAGTCCACATTCGCCAATTCTTCCCTCATCCTACCGTACTCCCTTCTATTCAAACAGAGGACGCGTGTCCGGGAACCCACTTTCTCTTCCTCCATCTGCACCAGAAACTCCACCATACAATGATCACTCTCCCCAAGAGGATCCTTCACCACAAGGTCCCTAATTCTACCCACCTCATTACATAGCACCAGATCCAAGACAGCTCGCTCCCTCGTCGGCTCCAACACACACTGTTCGAGGAAACTATCCCGGCAGCATTCCAAGAACATGGGTCGACCAATCAATATGCAGATTGAAATCCCCCATAACTATGGCCGTCCCATTCCTGCACGCCGCACTTATTTGCGGGTTAACAGCCCGCCCCACCTCCAGATCATTTATTCGGGGGCCTATAGACGACACCCACCAGCGTCTTCCTCCCTTTGCTGTTCCTAATCTCCACCCACAACGATGCCACCCTCTGCTCCTTGGCTCCAATATCATCCCTTGCTACCACCGTGATGCTATCCTTAATCAGCAGAGTTACTTTTCCCTCCTGCCTATCCTTCCTAAACACTTGATAGCCCTGTACATTCAGCTCCCAGTCCCTGTCACCCTGCAGCCACGTCTCTGTAATGGCCACCAGATCGTATCCATTTGTGTCGATCTGCGCCACCAACTCATCCACTTTATTCCGAATGCTTCGTGCATTCAGATAAAGTGCTTTCATCCCAGCCTTCACCTGGACCCTATTTGCCGTAACGCCACCAACCATACTCACGTCCCCTACTCCCTCTATTATTGGGACATCCTCGGCCTCTTCCCTTACCTGTACCCTCTCCTTAACTTTAGACCTCGTAACATCACCTACCCTCACACCCTCCCCCCCCTAATTAGTTTAAAGCCCTGTCTACAGTCCTCTTTACTCGATTCGCCAGCACTCTGATCCCAGCACGGTTCAGACCAACCCCATCCCGCCCGAACAGGTCCCACCTACCCCAATACTGGTGCCAATGCCCCATAAATTCAAACCCATTCCTCCCACACCAATCCCTGAGCCACCCATTCACTTCCTTAATCCTGTCAACCCTACGCCCGTCTGCACTCGGTTCAGGCAGTAGCCCAGAGATAACCATCTTGTCGGTTCTACTTTTTAATTCCATTCCCAGCTTTTCATACTCCCTCCCCAGATCCTCAGTCCGCATTTTGTTTACGTCACCGGCACCCACATGCACCACAATGACCGGATTCTCACCCTCCCACTCCAGGTTCCTCTGCAGCCCAGCTGCGACATCCCGTACCCGAGCACCAGGCAGACAACACACCCTTCTGTGCACTTTGTCATTGTGACAAAAGACAGTGTCAATACCCTTCACCCCACTATCCCCAATCACTACTACGTTCCTTTTCCCCCTCTCTTTGCCTATGTCCTGCTGCATCACTGTACCGTGTGCAGTTTGCTCACCAACCTCACCTGCCTCGTTCTCATCCAGACTGGAAGCAAGAACCTCAAACCTGTTATGCAGATTAAGAGGCTGAGGCCTCCGCTCCCCACCCTCCTTCCTCCGCTCCTCACCCCCCTTCCTCCTCCCAGCAGCCCCCTCTTGTCCCTGACCCTTAGAGATAGCCACTCTAGGGGGGGTGGATGTCACTTGCACCCCATTGACAATGGCACCCTCTCTCCCCCTGATGAGCCTCAGCGTCTGTAGCTCAGAGGCCAGCTCATTTACCCTGAGCTGGAGCTCCTCCAGCAACCTGCACTTACTGCAGACATGGTCATTGGGATGGACCCTGGGGTCCACCAGTTCCCACTTCATACAGAAACCACACATCACATGACCCTCCATTATTCACTGTAGTAGTTTTGAAAAAAAATTTTTTTTTTTGTTTTTTTTCCCCTTGTTTTCAAATGAACTCACCTGGCCTTTTTTCCCCTCCAGCCCTTTTTGATATTAAGCCCTAATAGCTCACTCTGCTTCCCACTCACTCCACTGCCCGCTCAGACGCTGCCCGCTGTCTACACCAGGCCTCCTTTTAAACCTGGCGCTGATTTAAAGCTGATGTCCCACAACTGCCTGCTAACCACTCCCTCAGAATTCTTAAAGCAGTAAATACAATAAATAAATGCTTTAAACAGTTCTACAAAGAACAAAGTGCTTTAAACTTATTTTAAACAGGTTTTTAACAGGTAAAATCTTAGCTCTCTCTCTGCTCCTTCACTCGTCTGCTCCAGCAAACAATGGAAACTTGTTGTGTGGGAATGAGAAGACAGGTATATCTCTATCTGTCTAGAGGGGTTAAAAAGCTGAAAAAGTGGCACCCATGTGAACATACCTATTTCGCACTGATTCGGAATAGGGATTTATGTTATCGGGATACTGCTTGCAGTGGAACTATTGAGATAGATATTATGAAGAATTATACTTCATCGTGTTTAAACATTTTAATTGGTGTAAGTTATACTTTTTCATTATATTCTATATACTTAAATGAAGTTTGTTTTAATAAAAGCTCCCTGATGGGTCAATTGAATTATACCTGGAAACACTTAATGCTCACTCTAATGCTAAAATCAAAGAAAGTTAGGTTCTTGGCTGACTTTATAATATACCATGGAAATTCTGATCTGGTCCCTAACATAGCCACATAGTCTTACAGAAAAGGTTGCTGCAGTGGAAGTTTTTACTTTCTTTATACTGATTTACCCTGTGTGCCATTCGTAAATATCTATTTTAAACTTGGACTTGCATTGAATACTTACAGTAAATATTACATGTAGTTGTGTGGAAGCACCTCAGAGTGCAACTTGCTCTAGGGAGTCAACTTAAAAACATAAGAACATAAGAAATAGGAGCAGGAGTAGGCCATCTCGCCCCTCGAGCCTGCCCCGCCATTCAATAAGATCATGGCTGATCTGAAGTGGCTCAGTTCCACTTTCCCGCTTTCTCCCCATAACCCTTAATCCCCTTGCCTACCAAAAACCTATCTACCTGCGTCTTAAATATATTTAGCGAGGTAGCCTCCACCACTTCAATGGGCAGAGAATTCCAGAGATTCACCACCCTTTGAGCGAAGAAGTTCCTCCTCAACTCTGTTCTAAACTGCCCCCCACTTATCTTGAGGCTGTGCCCTCTAGTCCTGCTGTTCTTTCTGAGCGGGAAGAACCTCTCCACCTCTACCCTATCCATCCCCTTCATCATCTTATACGTCTCAATAAGATCCCCCCTCATCCTTCTAAACTCTAATGAGTACAAGCGCAGTCTATTCAGCCTCTCTTCATAGTTCAACCCCCTCAACTCCGGTATCAGCCTGGTGAACCTTCTCTGCACTCCCTCCAAGGCCAAAATATCCTTGCGCAAATGCAGCGACCAAAACTGCACACAGTACTCCAGCTGCGGTCTCACCAGTGCCCTGTACAGTTGAAGCAAGACCTCCCTTCTTTTATATTCAATCCCCCTCACTATGAAGGCCAGCATCCCATTTGCCTTCCTGATCACCTGCTGCACCTGTAGGCTGGGTTTTTGCGACTCATGCACAAGGATCCCCAGGTTCCTCTGCACCGTAGCATGCTGCAGCTTTTTGCCCCTTAAATAGTAGTCCCTCCTACTATTAAACCTACCGAAGTGGATAACCTCACACTTGCCAACATTGTATTCCATCTGCCAGGTCCTCGCCTACTCGCTCAGCCTATCTAGATCCCTCTGCAGACTTTCTACACCCTCCGCACAATTTGCTTTTCCACTTATCTTTGTGTCATTAGCAAATTTCGACACCCTACACTCAGCTCCCTCCTCCAGATCATCTATATAAATGGTAAATAGCTGAGGCCCCAGCACCGATCCCTGGGGCACTCCACTAGTCACCAACCGCCAATCAGAATAGCACCCATTGACACCTACTCTCTGCCTCCTATTTGACAACCAATCCTCTATCCATGCTAACACCTTACCGCCAACTCCATGCCCCCTAACCTTCTGTAACAACCTTTGCACCATTTGTAACGACTGTCTTGAAATGTCTGCAACATTTCTTTGTACTATAACTCCCCAAGACCACAACATGCTATATGTAGAGAACAGAATATTATGTTGTGTGATGGCCATTATGCAATGTTCTTTCAGATATTTCATGAGTAAAGTACTTTTGTAAAAAAAAATAAAGTTAGCACAATAAATGGCTTACTGGGTTCTGGTAGAAGACTGTTGAAATTATTTCACGAGAAATTAATTAAACCAGTGGTCTCGGTTAGTGTTAGCTGCTTGGGGATGTGATGTGGTAGCCATTACGGAGACTTGGATGTCTCAGGGACAGGACTGGGTACTTCAGGTGCCAGGTTTCAGATGCTTCAGGAAGGACAGGGAGGCTGGCAGAA
Source organism: Prionace glauca (assembly GCA_037974335.1). Lineage (NCBI taxonomy): Eukaryota > Metazoa > Chordata > Chondrichthyes > Carcharhiniformes > Carcharhinidae > Prionace > Prionace glauca. The sequence goes on along the minus strand of CM075749.1, from coordinate 1,852,809 downwards.
GAGGTGGTGGAGTGGCACTGTTAATCAGGGACAGTGTCATGGCTGCAGAGAAAGAGGATGCCGTGGAGGGACTTTCTACAGAGTCTCTGTGGGTGGAAGTTACGAACAGCAAAGGGTCGAAAACTTTGCTGGGTGTATTCTATAGGCCGCCCAATAGTGACAGGGAAGTTGAAGTGCAGATAGGGAACCAGATTCTGGAGAAATGTATTAATAACAGAGTTGTCGTGATGGGAGACTTCAATTTCCCAAACATCGACTGGAATATCCCTAGGGCAAGGGATTTGGCTGGAGAGGAGTTTGTTAGGTGTGTTCAGGAAGGTTTCCTGACACAGTATGTGGACAAGCCTACGAGGGGAGAGGCTGTACTTGACCTGGTACTGGCGAATGAACCAGGGCAGGTGATGGATCTCTCGGTAGGAGAGCATCTTGGGAATGCTGACCATCATTCTATCTCCTTCACAATTGCATTGGAACGAGATAGGATCAGGCAGGCTAGGAAGGTGTTTGTCTGGAGTAAGGGGAGATACGAAGAAGTCAGGAAGTTACTTGGACAAATAAACTGGAAGGAGGCGTTCCTAGGGAAAAGTACCGAAGGAAGGTGGCGGATATTCAAGGAATGTTTGTCTGGCGCTCTGCATGACAATGTTCCGATGAGACAAGGGGGTTTTGGTAGGTCGCGGGAACCGTGGTGCACGAAGGCTGTGTTGAACCTAGTCAGGAGGAAAAGGAAGGTGTACAAAAGGTTCAGGGAACTAGGAGAGGTTAAGGATCTTGAAGAGTATAAGGACTGTAGAAAGGAGGTTAAAAGGGAAATTAGGAGAGCCAGAAGGGGTCATGAGAAGACCTTGGCGGCTAAGATTAAGGAAAATCCCAAGGCCTTCTATAAATATGTGAAAGGTAAAAGGATGAGAAGGGAAAGGATAGGACTTATAAAAGGTGAAGGGGGAAAGGTCTGTGTAGAACCAGAAGAAATGGCGGAGGTGCTTAATGAGTACTTTGCCTCAGTATTCACAGTGGAAGCTGATCTGGGAGATCTTGCTATGGACTTGCAGCAGATGGAAAAGATTGAGTACGTGGACATTAAGGAGGAGGATGTGTTAGAACTTTTGAATTCTATCAAAATAGATAAGTCACCGGGACCAGATGGGATGTACCCCAGGTTACTGTGGGAGGCGAGGGGAGTGATTGCAGAGCCCCTGGCGATGATCTTTGCATCGTCAATGGAGACGGGAGAGGTTCCGGAAGATTGGAGGATTGCGGATGTAGTCCCTATTTTCAAGAAAGGGAACAGAGATAGCCCGGGAAATTACCGCCCGGTGAGTCTGACCTCAGTGGTTGGTAAGCTGATGGAGAGGCTTCTGAGGGACAAGATTTACGAGCATTTGGAGAGGTTTGATATGAAAAGGAATAGTCAGCATGGATTTGTCAAGGGCAGATCGTGCCTTACGAGCCTAGTTGAGTTCTTCGATAATGTGACTGAACACATTGACGAAGGAAGTGCCGTGGACGTAGTGTACATGGACTTCAGCAAGGCGTTTGATAAGGTCCCCCTTGCAATACTTCTTGAGAAGGTGAGAGGGCATGGGATCCAAGGGCCTTTGGCCTTGTGGATCCAGAACTGGCTTGCCTGCAGAAGGCAGAGAGTGGTTGTGGATGGGTCTTTTTCGGAATGGAGGTCAGTCACCAGTGGGGTGCCCCAGGGATCTGTTCTGGGACCCTTGCTGTTTGTCATTTTCATAAATGACCTGGATGAGGAAGTGGAGGGATGGGTTAGCAAGTTCGCTGATGACACGAAGGTCGGTGGTGTTGTGGATGGTCTGGAAGGATGTCAAAAGTTGCAGCAGGACATAGAAAGGATGCAGGAATGGGCGGAGAAGTGGCAGATGGACTTCAACGCGGATAAATGTGTAGTCGTCCATTTCGGCAGAACCAACGGGATGAACGAGTACACTATCAAGGGCAGGAGTCTTAGTAGCGTTGAAGAGCAGAAGGATCTCGGGGTCCGGGTCCACAGGACTCTTAAATCGGCCTCGCAGGTGGAGGAGGTGGTCAAGAAGGCGTATGGTGTACTGGCCTTCATTAATCGAGGGATTGAGTTTCGGATCGGGAGGTAATGCTGCAACTTTACAGAACCCTCGTCAGACCTCATTTGGAGTACTGTGCGCAGTTCTGGTCGCCTCACTATAGGAAAGTCGTAGAAGCTATTGAAAGGGTGCAGAGGAGATTTACAAGGATATTGCCTGGACTGGGAGTCATGCCTTATGAAGATAGGTTGAGGGAGCTGGGACTCTTTTCCCTGGAGAGGCGAAGGTTGAGAGGCGACCTGATAGAAGTTTATAAAATGTTGAGAGGAATAGATAAGGTGGACTCTCAGAGGCTATTTCCCCGGGTTGAAATGGTCGCTATGAGAGGACACAGATTTAAGGTGCGGGAAGGGAAGTACAGAGGTGATGTTAGGGGTAAGTTTTTCACTCAGAGGGTGGTGAGTGAATGGAATAGGGTGCCGTCATCGGTGGTGGAGGTGAACTCGCTGGGGTCTTTTAAAAGACTTCTGGATGAGTATATGGGGTTTAATGGGATTGGGGGTTATAGATAGGTCTATAGATTGGTGGCGTTGATGTGATCGGCGCAACTCGAGGGCCGAAGGGCCTGTTTGTGCTGTAATGTTCTATGTTCTAATCCTTTTTTATTCATTCATGGGAATGAGTATGTCACTGTCTGTGCTAACTTTTATTGCCTGTAATAGTTCTCCTTGGGTGATAGCCATCATTGTGAACTTCTAAAATTAGAAATTTCTGCCAAATGGTGTATTTCCTTCTTGCCAATTTTGGAATTCCATCATTGGAAATGTTTTTTCAAACAGACCTTCTCCTCCTGTCCATGGTCTAGAAGTGAACTGTCAGACATGGGTTTTGTTCTGATTGTACCTGATCCCATCCATTGCTTTTGGCTGCCCAACAGGGCATGCCAGATTCCCCAGTCCCTGTTTTCTTGCTTGCCTCGTGAGGAGATTTCTGCTTGTTGGGCTTCCATGGTGGGCTTTGCTATCAAGGCAAAAGACATGGGCACTGGAACACAAGGTTTCAAAGTGTCTGACCCCGCATTGTTGCTAGCCCGAGAAATTGACGCTTTAAAGAATGTCTAGTTAAGAAAATTGTGGCGATGATCTTTAAAATACTCTTGTGCTGAGGCATGTGACCACAGCATGAAATAGGTGGCTCAAATATACGCTGATTTATCAGCTAACCCACCTGGAGAGGTTGTGTTTTGTACTGTGCTATATTTCCAGTGTTCAGTCATCTCCTTGCACCCAGCCTGGGGAACATACAAGTCTGTTGACTTGGTTTGGAGTTGCCACAAGCTGTGGAGTTCAGTTGTTCACTAGTTGGCACTTGGTAGTTTTCTCTGTTATCTTTTCAATATTCAGCTATTTTTAACACTGAAACCACATATTGATTTTAATTACATGGTTGTGCAGTGACACTGTTTTAATTGACTGTTGCATTTTTGTGAGGACCCATCACCTTTTTTACCTGTCTCAAACTTGAGTGAGTGGATTTGAATAAAAGGGTTAAGCCCACTCTAAATAGAAAGCTGGAAGCTAACCCCAGCATCCATGGTCCATGTGCTCACCTGTCATGTGTCTGTTCTTGGCTGTTGAGTGAAGGAAGCACACCCTGGTTTCATCCTTCTGCTCTCACTGATGCTTCAGTCAGTTCATTTCTGTTCTTTTATTATGTTTCACAGTGAGGCAACTGAAAAGTCAGCATCCTGACCAGATCAGGTGACGGTTATATTTTAGAGTCCAAAAATGAGCCTAACACTATTCATCTCGTGGTACTTTTACAATTCCTTGTGCACATGATAATCAAAGGTTTGTCAGTACAAAGATCCAAGTTTACAGTAGTTAATAGGTAAAGAAACCCAGTGACTAAATCACTGGCAACTGCAGGGATTGTTAGTAATACTTCATAGAATGCTTGCAGTAAGAGAGAGGCCATTTGCCCCATCAAGCCAATAACAATTCCACTCAGTCCTGATTCTCCTTGAACAGATCATTCAGATACCCTTACATGGAACATAGATACAAATAAGTTGTGTGAATTTACTAATTTTCCTTTTGATTTGTCGTTCATAGACTATTTTGTGTTGTGTTATGCTGTGCATGTTTTAAACGGTTTGGTGATTTGCTGCAAATGCATTGGTCTACAGTCTTGATGTTAATAGAAGGTAAAAATGTTTCTACCCATAATAATTCCACTCATTTGAAATGATTGAGAAGCATTTGCCTTTAGTACAGATCATTTGGTACGATAATTGGTGTGATTTTTTTTCACAAAAAAACTCAGGGTTTTTTAATCTTTGGCCTTTTTCATCCCTGACCTCTGCAGTCTGTATGATGAAGGTATTCCCATAGGTAGGGAGAGAGTTTGAGTTTTGACCTTGCAACGATGAAGGAATAGAAATTATATTTCGAAACTGAAAATGGCCTCAGCATTTAAAATAAATGCCTCAGGGCAACCAAAAGGGCACTTAACCGTATATGTCTTTTTTTTTATTAGACACTAACTCTCGTTTCTGATACTGAACCTTGCACTGGCCAACTGGAAATGAGAACTTCACAAGCCCAGAGCTGCAATCCCCCTTTCTGCACCAACAATACATGAATATCCAACAGGCAACAGATCTTTTTGTGCTCCAATCAGACTTTGAACACATGGCACCTGAAACTGAAATAAGAACAAACGGGCATAAAAATTAGGACGAAGGGAATAGACTAGCCATTGATTCTGCTTCACCTTTCAATACAATCATGGCTGATCTTCTGCCTCAATTCCTTTTGTCCTGAACTCTTCCTTTGTTTCCCAAGAGACTAGCGTTTTAGCTATCCCAGCCGAGGTGCCAATGGCCTAGTGCCATTTCACTGGACTAGTATTCCAGAAACCGAGGATAATGCTCGGGGATCTGGTTTCAAATCCTGCCATGGTAGATGGTGAAATTTAAATTCAATAAAATAAGCTGGAATTAAAAGTCTAAAGATTGATTGTTGAAAAAAATCCATCTGCTTCACTAATGTCCTACCAGAATGATATCTGCCATCCTTACCTGGCCTGGTCTACAGGTGACTTCAGATCCAGAGCAATGAGATTGACCTTTAATTATCTTCTGGTTCAGCCGGTGACGACCATGTCCCATAATATAATAATTAAGAAACTATGACGTTTACGATGCATTGGGATAGAGAATTTCCAAGAGTCACAAAGAAATCTCAACTCATTTCAGTTCAAAATAATCATTGTGAGACTGTGTTCCCATGTCTAGATTCCTTAGCTAGTGGAAATAACACGGTGTCTACCCATCAAGCCCTTAAGCTTCTTGTATGTTTGTGTTTTTTTCTCATTCTTCTAAACTCCAGAGAGTAGAGGCCCAATTTACTCAGCTTCCTATTGTAAGATAATCCTTTTATCCCAGGAACTAATCTTCATGAACGTTCTTTTGTGTTTCTGGTCATCCAGCAGTAAGGATACGTCAGTTGCAAGCAATAAAAGAACTAACTTCTCAAAGTAAATCAAAGAAAAAGATTTAATGAAGAAATTTCATTACACCATCACTTGGGGAACGCCCTGAGCCACACAAACTCTCCACAATCCCATCTGCTTTCTCTTTATATCTGGTCAGCTGATCCTCACAGCATGTTACCATTGGTTACATTATAATAGATTCCAGTTTTATCATTAGTTACATATAACATGTCCTTACTTGGATATGAAGACCAAGCTGCAAACAATCTTTCAGGTGTGCTGTCACCAAAGCCCAATACAGTTGTGGGAAGACTTCCTTATTCATGCCATTTTGCTATTCAGGAAAGGTGACAGGGAAATTGGGATTATTTCTGCTGTGAAGGTTGAGATGAGCACAAAAGTGTTCTCCCTGCCTAAAAATACAGCGATTGACTTCAAAAGAAGTAGAAGACAAAACAAAATGAAAAGAAATACCACACAAAAATATTATGGAAAAGTACTGAACCTTGAAAATGAGAAAATTGCTGCAAGGGATGAAAAAGAACCTAAAAAATCTATCAAAAAGATAAAAAGGCTTTCTCCATTGGAAATGTGATTACGTACACCATGAGTGTAATAAAATAGTAGAACAGGTACTTTCTAAATGCTGAATTGCGTGAAGTGCTGGAGTCCAAAGAGTCTAAGCGCGCAGGTCGTTAAAATATCAGTACAGAAAATTAACATAAAGGCTAATGGAATTCTGGCTTTCATACTGAGAAGAGTATCAAGAATACAAGAAAAATGCTCGAATCCGTCATCAAAGAAGAAATAGCGAGGCACCTGGAGTGGTTTGATCGAGCAGATAGTAAGAGTTTTTATAAATATATAAAAAGGAAGAGGCTGACTAGGGTGAACGTTGGACCATTAGAGGATGAGAGGGGGGACTTAGTGGTAGGGGATGGGGAAATGGCTGAGGCCTTGAATAACTTTTTTGTTTCGATCTTCATGGAGAAGGACGTGAATAATTTGCCGGGTGTTAGCGATGGAAAGATGGTAGGAGTGGAGAGTCTGAATGACATTATTGTTACTACAGAGGCAGTGCTCGAAAGACTGGAGGAACTGATTGTGGACAAGTCCCCAGGACCGGATGGAATGCATCCAAGGGTTCTGAAAGAAATTGTAGGAGTGGATGCCTTGATGATTATTTTCCAAAGATCGCTGGATTCCGGGGAAGTGCCGGAAGATTGGAAAATGGGTAATGTTACACCGTTGTTTAAGAAGGGTGGCAGGCAAAAGGCAGGGAATTATAGACCGGTTAGTTTAATGTCTGTTGCAGGTAAAATGTTAGAATCCTTGATCAAGGAGAAAATAGCAAGGCATCTTGAGGAGAATTGTTTGATAGAGCAGACACAGCACGGTTTCATTAAGGGGAAGTCGTGTCTGACGAATTTATTGGAGTTCTATGAGGATGTGTCTAGGGCAGTGGATAGAGGAGAGCCGGTGGATGTGGTGTTTCTTGATTTTCAGAAGGCGTTTGACAAGGTGCTGCATGAGAGGTTATTACAGAAGGTCAGGGGACATGGAGTTGGGGGTAGGGTGTTAGTGTGAATAGAGGATTGGCTGTCAAATAGGAGACAGAGAGGCGCGGTGATTAAGGGTTATGGGGAGAGGGCGGGAAGGTGGAACTGAGCTATGACAGATCAGCCATGATCTTACTGAATGGCGGGGCAGGCTCGAAGGGCTAGAAGGCCTACTCCTGCTCCTATTTCTTATGTTCTTATGACGCAGCACAGATTCGTTAAGGGGAAGTCGTGTTTGACGAATTTATTGGATTTCTATGAGGATGTGACTAGTGCGGTAGACAGAGGGGAACCGGTGAATGTGGTGTTTCTAGATTTCCAAAAGACTTTTGATAAGGTGCTTCATAAAAGATTGCTACAGAAGGTTAGGGTGCACGGAATTGGGGGTAAGGTGTTAGCGTGGATAGAGGATTTGTCTAATAGGAAGCAGCGAGTTGGTATCAATGGGTGCTATTCTGATTGGAGGTTGGTGACTAGTGGAGTGCCCCGGGGGTCAGTGCTGGGGCCTCAGCTATTTACCATTTATATAAATGATCTGGAGGAGAGGGCTGAGTGTAGGGTGACAAAATTTGCTGATGACACGAAGGTGAGTGGAAAAGCAAATCGCGTGGAGGGTGTGGGAAGTCTGCAGAGGGATCTGGATAGGCTAAGCGAGCGGACGAGGACCTGGCAGATGGAGTATAATGTTAGCAAGTGTGAGGTTATCCACTCTGGCAGAAATAATAGTAGGAGGGATTACTACTTAAAGGGCGAAAAGCTGCAGCATGCTACGGTGCAGAGGGACCTGGGGGTCCTTGTGCATGAGTCGCAAAAACCCAGTCTGCAGGTGCAGCAGGTAATCAAGAAGGCGAATGGGATGTTGGCCTTTATAGTGAGGGGGATTGAATATAAAAGCAGGGAGGTCTTGCTGCAACTGTACAGGGTACTGGTGAGGCCACAGCTGGAGTACTGTGTGCAGTTTTGGTTGCTGCATTTGTGCAAGGATATTTTGGCCTTGGAGAGAGTGCAGAGAAGGTTCACTCAGCTGACACCGGAGATGAGGGGGTTGGACGATGAAGAGAGACTAAATAGACTGGATCTGTACTCGTTGGAGTTTAGAAGGATGAGGGGGGATCTTATAGGGACATGTAAGGTAATGAAAGGGATGGATAGGTAGAAGTAGAGAAATTCTTCCCACTTAGAAAGGATAGCAGGACTAGAGGGCACAGTCTCAAGATAAGAGGGGGGGGTGCAGTTTAGATCAAAGTTGAGGAGGAATTTCTTCACTCAAAGGGTGGTGAATCTCTGGAATTCTCTGCCCGTTGAAGTGGTGGAGGCTGCCTCGCTAAATATATTTCAGTCACGGGTAGATGGGTTTTTGATAGACAAGGGAATTAAGGGTTATGGGGAGAGGGCGGGAAAGTGGAACTGATCCACTTCAGATCAGCCATGATCTTATTGAATAGCGGGGCAGGCTTGAGGGGCTAGATGGCCTACTCCTCCTATTTCTTATGTTCTTATGTCCTTACAGTGTGTTAGAGATCATACTGCAGCACTGCTAAGCTGTGTATTGATCATGCCTTGTGGATACAGTGGGTGAGATCCTAAATGAACATTTCTCATCAGTATTTAGTGTTGAGAAAAGCATGGATGTTAGGGAACTTGAGGAAATAAATAGTGATGTTTGAGGAATGTGCATATTGCAGAGGAGGAGGTGCTGGAAGCCTTAAAGTGCATCAAGGTAGATAAATGCCCAAGACCTGATGAAGTGTATCCCAGGACGTTGTAGGAGGCTAGGGAGGAAATTGCGGATCCCCTAGCCGAGATATTTAAATCATCGATAGTCATGAGTGAGGTGCCTGAAGAATGGACAGTGGCAAATGTGCCTTTGTTTAAAACCTGGAGCTACAGGCCAGTGAGACTCACTGTGTTGGGTAAATTGTTGGAAGCTATTTTGAGAGACAGGATCTACAGTCATTTGGAGAAGCAAGTACTGATTAGGGACAATCAGCATGGCTTTGTGAGTGGAAATGTGATTGAGTTTTTTGAAGTGGTAACAAGAAGGTAGATGAGGGCAGTGATGTTGTCTACATGGACTTTAGCAAGGCCTTTGACAAGGTACTACATGGTCGGTTGTTGCATGAAGTTAAATCTCACGGGGTCCAGGGTGAGATATCTAAATGGATACAAAATTGGCTTTTTGACAGAAGTCAGAGGGTGGTTGTTGAGAAATATTTTTCAGTCTGGAGGCCTGTGACCAGCGGTGTGCCTGAGGGGTTAGTGCTGGGTCCACTGTTATTTGTCATTTATATTAATGATTTGGATGAGAATATAGGAGGCATCGTTAGTAAGTTTGCAGATGATACTAAGACTGGTGGCATAGTGGGCAGTGAAGAAAGTTATCTCCAATTGCAACAGGATCTTGATCAATTGGGCCACTGGACTGACGAATGGCAGATAAAGTTTAATTTAGACAAATGCACAGTGATGCATTTTGGTAGATTGAACCAGAGCAGGACTTACTCAGTTAATGGTAGGACTTTGGGGAGAGTTACAGAACAAAGAAATAAGAACATGAGAAATAGGAGCAGGAGTAGGCCATCTGGCCCCTCGAGCCTGCCCTGTCATTCAATAAGATCATGGCTGATCTCTCGTGTCTCAGTTCCACATTCCCGCCCTCTCCCCATAACCCTTAATCCCTGCGCCTATCAAAAACCTATCAACCTGCGTCTTAAATATATTTAGCGAGGCAGCCTCCACCACTTCAATGGGCAGAGAATTCCAGAGATTCACCACCCTTTGAGTGAAGAAGTTCCTCCTCAACTCCGTTCTAACCCCCCCCCCAGCCCCCCTTTATCTTGAGGCTGTGTCCTCTAGTCCTACTGTCCTTTCTGAGCGGGAAGAGCCTCTCCACCTCTACCCTATCCATCCCATTCATCAAATTATATGTCTCAGAGATCTCCCCTCATTCTTCTAAACTCTAACGAGTACAAGCCTAGTTTATTCAGCCTCTCCTCATAGTTCAACCCCCTCAACTCCAGTATCAGCCTAGTAAACCTCCTCTGCACTCCCTCCAAGGCCAAAATATCCTTGTGTAAGTGCGGCGACCAATACTGCACACAGTACTCCAGCTGCGGCCTCACCAATGCTCGATACAGCTGCAGCAAGACCTCTCTACTTTTATATTCAATCCCCCTCGCTATGAAGGCCAGCATCCCATTCGCCTTCCTGACCACCTGCTGCACATGCAAGCTGGGTTTTTGCGACTCGTGCGCAAGGACCCCGAGGTCCCTCTGCACCATCGCATGCTGCGGTTTTTCGCCATGTAAGTATAATAGTCCTTCCTACCATTATTCCTACCAAAGTGGATAACTTCACGTTTGCCAACATTAAATTCCATTTGCCAGTTCCTGGCCCATTCGCCCAGCCTATCTAGATCCTTCTGCAGACTCTCCACACCCTCCGCACAACTTGCCGTTCCCCCAATCTTGGTGTCATCAGCAAATTTCGACACCCTACACTTGGGTCCCTCCTCCAGATCATCTATATAAATGGTAAATAGCTGAGGCCCCAGCACTGACCCCTGGGGCACTCCACTAGTCACCAACCGCCAATCCGAATAGCACCCATTGACCCCCACTCTCTGTCTCCTATTTGACAGCCAATCCTCTATCCACGCTAACACCCTACCCCCAACTCCATGTCCCCTGACCTGTAATAACCTCTTGTGAGGCACCTTATCAAATGCCTTCTGAAAATCAAGAAACATCACATGCACCGGCTCTCCTCTATCCTCTGCCCTAGACACATCCTCATAGAACTCCAATAAATTCGTCAGACACGACTTCCCCTTAACGAAACCGTGCTGCGTCTGCTCTATCAAACAATTCTCCTCAAGATGCCTCGCTATTTTCTCCTTGATCAAGGATTCTAACATTTTACCTACAACAGACGTTAAACTAACCGGCCTATAATTCCCTGCCTTTTGCCTGCCACCCTTCTTAAACAACGGCATAACATTAGCCGTTTTCCAATCTTCCGGCACTTCCCCGGAATCCAGCGACGTTTGGAAAATAACCACCAAGGCATCCACTATCACCTCCGCCATTTCTTTCAGAACTCTTGGATGCATTCCATCCGGTCCTGGGGACTTGTCCACAATCAGTCCCTCCAGTCTGTCGAGCACTGCCTCTGTAGTAACAATAATGTCATTCAGACTCTCCACTCCTACCACCTTTCCATCGCTAACACCCGGCAAATTATTCACGTCCTCCTCCGTGAAGACCGAAACAAAAAAGTTATTCAAGGCCTCAGCCGTTTCCCCATCCCCTACCACTAAGTCCACCCCCCATCCTCTAAGGGTCCAATGTTCACCCTAGCCAGCCTCTTCCTTTTTATATATTTATAAAAAGTCTTCCTATCCTTTTTTATATTAAGCACTAGCCCAGCTTCATAGTTTATCCTACCCTTCTTTATCAACTTCTTTGTTGACATTTAAACCTCTCCCAATCCTCTTCTCGTCCACTACTCTTAGCTACTCTAAACGCATCCGCTTTTAATTTAACACTTTTCCTTTACCTCCTTTGTTATCCACGGCTGATTATCTCTCCTCCTACGATCCTTTTTAACCATCGGAATAAATTTCTGCTGAGCACCAAGAAAGATCTCCTTAAAGATCCTCCACTGTTCCTCAGCAGACTTACCTTCCAACGTGCTCCCCCAATCAACATTCGCCAATTCCCCTCTCATCCTACCGTACTCCCCTCTGTTCAAACAAAGGACATGTGTCCGGGAACCCACTTTCTCCTCCTCCATCTGCATCAGAAACTCCACCGTACAATGATCACTCTTCCCAAGAGGATCCTTCACACAAGGTCCCTAATTCTACCCGCCTCATTACATAACACCAGATCCAAGATAGCTCGCTCTCTCGTCGGCTCCAACACACACTGTTCAAGGAAACTATCCCGGCAGCATTCCAAGAACTCTTCCTCAAGCCCACCGCATCCAACATGGGCCGACCAATCAATATGTAGATTGAAATCCCCCATAATTATTGCCGTTCCATTCCTGCACGCCGCAGGAATGGAACTAGGGTTTAAGTTCACAGCTCCTTGAAAGTGGAGTCACAGGTGGACAGAATGGTGAAGAAGATATTCGACATGCTTGGTTTTATCGGTCAGAGCATTGAATACAGGAGTTGGGGTGTCTTGTTGAAGTTGTACAAGACATAGGTAAAGCCACACTTGGAATACTGTGTGCAATTCTGGTCACTCTATTGTAGAAAGGATATTATTAAACTAGAAAGAATGCAGAAAAGGTTTACTAGGATGTTACCAGGACTTGATATATTGAGTTATAAGGAGAGACTGGATAGACTGTGCCTTTTTTCTCTGGAGCATAGGAGACTGAGATGTGAACTTATAGAGGTCTGTAAAATAATGAGAGGCACAGATCAGCTCGATAGTCAATATCTGTTCTGAAAGGTAGAGGGGTCTAAACCTAGAGGACATAGGTTTAAGGTGAGAGAGAAGAGATACAAAAGTATCCAGAGGGGCAATTTTTTCACACAGAGGGTGGTGAGTGTCTGGAACAAGCTGCCAGAGGTAGCAGTAGAGGCGGGTACAATTTTATCTTTTAAAAAGCATTTAGATAGCTACATGGGTACAATGGGTATAGAGGGATGTGGGCCAAATGCGTACAATTGGGATTAGCTTTGGAGTTTTTAAAAAAAAAGGTCAGCATGGACATGTTGGGCCGAAGAGCCTGTTTCCATGCTCTAAACCTCTGTGACTCCAGTGAGCAGCTCTGGGCACCACACCTGAAGCAGGATATGTTGCCATCCAAGCATGTGGATTGTGCTCCATCACGCATCTAATTTAAGCCTTGTGAATGGTAGACATGCTTTGGGGAATCAGATGGTGAGTTACTCTCTGCAGAATCCCCAGTCTCTGATTTGCTTTTGTATTTATATGGATGCTCTAGTTCAGCGTCTGGTCAGTGGTAACCCCCAGGATGTTGTTGATAATGAGAAATTTCGTAACTGCAATGTCATTGAATGTCAAGGGGTAATGGTTTGATTCTCTTTTGTTGGAGATGATTGTTGCCTAGTACTTGTGTGGTGCGTATACACTTGCCACTTATAGCAGAGATTAAGAGCAGGGGCTTTAGGGGCAACAAAAAGTGTTAAAGGAACTGTGTTATGTTTACAAGGATGTTGCCTGGACTGGGAGGCATGCCTTATGAAGTTAGGTTGAGGAAGCTGGGACTCTTCTCCCTGGAGAGACGAAGGTTGAGAGGCGACCTGATAGAAGTTTACAAAATGTTGAGAGGAATAGATAGGGTGGACTCTCAGAGGCTATTTCCCCGGGTTGAAATGGTCGCTACGAGAGGACACAGATTTAAGGTCCAGGGAGGGAAGTTCAGAAGTGATGTTAGGGGTAAGTTTTTCACTCAGAGGGTGGTGAGTGAATGGAATCGGCTGCTGTCAGTGGTGGTGGAGGCGAACTCGCTGGGGTCTTTTAAAAGACTTCTGGATGAGTATATGGGGTTTAATGAGATTGAGGGTTATAGATAGGTCTGTAGGTTGGTAGGTGTTGATGTGATCGGTGCAACTCGTGGGCCGAAGGGCCTGTGTGTGCTGTAGTGTTCTATGTTCTATGTAACAGTAGGCAGCTAATTCATTGATGAGTTGAATTCTTGTCTTTAATTAAAGAGCTGGAAAAAATAATGATTGCATTAGATAAATAACACAAACTAGAGAAATGTATGAATTGAATAAAAATCTTAACTAATTAAACATGTGGGTGGCACAGTGGTTAGCACTGCTGCCTCGTAGCGCCAGGGACCCGAGTTCGATTCCTGGCTTGGGTGACCATCTGTGCGGAGTGTGCTTGTTCTCCCTGTCTCTGCATGTGTTCTCTCCCACAGTCCGAAAGATGTGCTGGTTAGGTGTGTTGGCCATGCTAACTTCTCCTTCAGTGAGCCCGAACAGGCGCCAGAGTGTGGCAACTAGTGGATTTTCACATTAACACATTGCAGTGTTACATTAACAATACATTACGTGCAATAATGTAAGTCTACTAATAAATTAACTTTAAACGCATATAAAAAGGATTAGAGAAGGATGGGAATGCAGGTGGTGTAGAATCATAGAATCCCTGCAGTGTGGAAGGAGGCCATTCATTCATTGAGTCTGCACCGACTCAGAGCATCTTACCCAAGCCCTGTCTTTGTAACTCCACATATTTACACCACTAATCCCCCTAACCTACATATCTTGAGATACTAAGAGGCAGTTTTAGCATGGCCAGTCCACCTCACCTGCACGTCTTTGGGCAATGGGAAGAAACTGGAGCACATGGAGGAAACCCCAGCAGATACGGGGAGAATGTGCAAACTCCAATAGACTCACGCAAGGCTGAATTGAACCCAGGATCCTGACACTGTGAGGCAGAAATGTGAACTACTGTGCCATTCCAATATCCTATATCATAACTACAAAATGTTGAGGTTGGTGGAGACCAGTGAGATCCCAGGCAAATGTCTGCAAAGAGATATGTGCAAAAAATATTTGTAAGTCAAGGGATTTCACCCCCAGCGCTGATGAGGAATCCGAGCTGCAAACATTGCCATGTGTCACAGTGATTGTGCTATCTGGACACTGAGATCCAGGAGGCTGCCACATCCAGTTTAATGTGGTGCAGTCTGGCAAATGGTCACAAACCAAATGATGTAAACACATAAGAAAGTTCTTGCTGCTTGTTTTTTTTAAATAATGAGGTCAAAGTCTGCATGGTGTGCAGAGTCACTCAGGGTCATAGGAATCATTCACAACACTCAAGCTGAGCTAAGAGTTTTAAAGGTTTAGAATTACATTGCATTTTTGTTTGCACTGTTAAGCCATGTTTTTCGTGTTGCACTGCCATCTCTTAAGAGCTTTGTGTTAACTTTACGCACCCCCACCCCCGACTGACCTGCTGCTATTGACAAACTTTATACCCCTTTTCAAGTGATAGATATTCATGTATTCATGTTCACTTGTGTTTTGAGGATATCCTCCTGAGACAGGATAGTTAAAACTAAATATGGGCAGGTTTGCTGATGCAGGAAGTGACAAGAGATGCTCATAATTTATGGATGTAGAATTTAGAGAGAGTTAGGACATGGATTGATAGTTTTAAGCAAGGGATTGGAATACGCGACATTGAACCTGCAGATAAAAGCTTAGAAAAATGAAAGAATGTTTTTTGCAATTAGAAACAACAAAGAAAGATAATCCTCAAAGCAAAACCTGCATCAGTGATGTTCTGAAATAGGATTATTTGAGAGATCTAGATTCTCGGGCTCATTAACCAATAGGCCAACCATCCTGATAATTGAGCTATGTTTCCTACTCCAGATCAGTTATGCTGGTCCATCCTCTAGTTTACTGTCATAACTTGCCCCAGATGGGCTTCTGAGCGGGTGCTGCATGCTGGGAGGTGCTGGCATTAGCAAGTGCAGTGGGACCCATGTCTTCCTCAAGAACAAGGAAGGAGGATTTATTATCTGATTACAGTTGATTACAGTGGAAGCAGCAAGAGGAGAATTTCAGGAAATAGTTCAGTGGCAGTTAATCTGGGGTCCCATCAAAGTTTGCAAGTGGCAAGTGATTCCCTCAGTCTACAACATAAGAGTTTAGTATGTAGGGAATGTATGGTAATAACGGCTGAGCATGTGTTGGTCAGCATTGTTTGTTAGACCAACAAAGGACAAAAGTAGTCTTGGATCATCGCATTGAAATCATACTGCTGATTGTTTGAAGGGACCAAGTTTTCGTTGAAGTTCACTGGGTGATCAGTTGGTCTAACATTGGATTTGAATTGGGCTAATAGTCCAGTGAGATTTAGCCTTGGTCCATAGGTTAGCAACTACAGCCTTTTTGTGGGTGCATAATAGCCCCTATCATAATTATAGCAGGAGCTTTCTGTCCCTTCCTGGTTACCTTTTTGGTTGTTCTGTCGCAGTTGTGGCTTTCTTTTGATGTGTAGTCTTTAGGATGCCCGCCTTCAGAGAACTTTTTATTTTCTCTCTTGTTGGGCATTCTCAACTATCTCAGCCCATTGTAAATCCAGGTGATTCTACCAGTAACCCTTGGGGTCTTATATTTCTCTCGTCGGATCTGACCACACAGTGCCACTATATTCAGTCTCCAAATACCTGAATGATTAATATAAAAGTAGGGAGGTCTTGCTGCAGCTGTATAGGGCATTGGTGAGGCCGCAGCTGGAGTACTGTGTGCAGTTTTGGGCGCCGCACCTGTGCAAAGATATTTTGGCCTTGGAGGGAGTGCAGAGGAGGTTTACTAGGCTGATACCGGAGTTGATGGGGTTGAGCTATGAGGAGAGGCTGAATGAATTAGGCTTGTACTCGTTGGAGTTTAGAAGAATGAGGGGAGATCTCATTGAGACGTATAAGATGATGAATGGGATGGATAGGATAGAGGTGGAGAGACTCTTCCCGCTCAAAAAAGACAGTAGGACTAGGGGGCACAGCCTCAAGATAAAGTTTTAGAACGGAGTTGAGGAGGAACTTCTTCACTCAAAGGGTGGTGAATCTCCGGAATTCTCTGCCCGTTGAAGTGGTGGAGGCTGCCTCGCTAAATATTTTCAAGAAGCGGGTTGATGGGTTTTTGATAAGAGAGGGGATTAAGGGTTATGGGGAGAGGGCTGGAAAGTGGAACTGAGCCACGACAGATCAGCCATGATCTTATTGAATGGCGGGGCAGGCTCGAAGGGCCAGATGGCCTACTCCTGCTCCTATTTCTTATGTTCTTATGATGAAAGCTGGCTTGGATGTTTTCATTGGTGATCCCAGACATCCTCCTCAAAAGCAGCCCACTGCTAGTTCACAGTGATCAGGTTACCTTTGGCCTAAATGGACCTCAGTTCTCAAGCTAAGTATTCTGTGTCAGAATAAACCAGACACCAAGCTTGTGTTATGGGTGTCCCACCATCCCTCCTGTTGTGGCCCTCCCCTTCCTGTTTCACATCTGTAGTCACAAGAATGGATGAGATTCAAATGTTATTTGTCCCTCTTTCCACAGTTTCATACCTCTTGCTTCCAATCCGGTTTTCTCATAACCTACACTTCCACCATTGCCCTCACAGGATGCCAGGGCGGTGTCTCTCATTGTTACTGCATCCACAATTGCCCATTATCTTCCCAGTCTTCCCTGCAGTTCATAAACTTGTAAAGCATCACTTTTTTGAATCCTCAGCAACATTTGCCAAGTCTCTTTCCCAACACTAAATCTCCTCTTGCTTCCTGAATGGGAATCATGGCCGCCCCAGCATTCAGATCAGAGGCATGCTGCAGCAACATTCCAATCCTCTGCTGGTTGTACAGCTCCAAATCTTCAACCAGCTGATGCTCTCTTTTGGTTTTACTGGCTGGTGGAATCTTGAGTTCATTGGTTTAAGTGTTGGTCTGTTGGATCTGCTGATCTGTTGGCTCAATTTCCTTCTCTTTCTGGCTAATCATCCAAGTAGAAAAATGAGCAGTACAAGTCAAAAGTTTTTTTGCCCTCTCTGAATATTTTCTAGCCTGTCCTATCTTGAATGAAGTTCATAGCTTCCATGTATGGCCTGAAATCACCTGTAACCAGGCAGCCAGTCATCAGCTCTTGCATCTCTTTATCAGGAGGTTTGCCTAATTTCTGTTCTGAGACTCAATTTGGGCATCATGTTTACCTTTCACTAGAATTCTAGTTGTTTTGCGGCACGGTAGCACAGTGGTTAACATTGCTGTCTCACAGCGCCAGGGTTCAATTTCGGCCTCGAGTTACTGTTTGTGTTGAGTTTGCATGTTCTCATGTCTGCATGGGTTTCCTCAGGGTGCTCCAGTTTCCTCCCACAGTCCAAAGCTGTGCAGGTTAGGTGGATTGGCCATGCTAAATAGCCCCTTAGTGTCCAAAGATGTGTCGATTACGTGGATTGGCCAAGGTAAATGTGCGGCGATAGGGCAGAGGGAGGACCTGGGTGGGATGCTTTCTCTAAAGGTTGTTGCAGACCCGATGCACCAAGAGAGAGTGGTCTTTTCCTGCACCGCAGAGATTCTGTGCCTGAGTAATAGCCTTTGTTCACTGATGAGTCTATAAAAGACATTATGCTCCCCAGAAGTTTTTCCTCCCAAGATGGACCAAATTCATGAATGAGAGATCCTTCCTTGCTCTCAACAAATTTTCACAGTGCACCAAGCCCTGCCACAGTTGCCATGTGTCAATTTGTTTTGGAGGGCGTCGATTTATTCTCCTTTTCAAACATTCGTAATTTGCAACAAAGCTTAGTTGTGAATTGACTTGAGTATGCATGTAACGTTCAACTGACTCTCTAATCTCCAGGCTCCAAGGTTTTATCTCTTGCAGATCTCCTATGAAGACATTCCATTCCTGTGTTTTTGCATAAACAAGTAATTCCCACTGCAACAGATTGTCTCAAGGTCTCAGCTTCTTGCTGCAAGAAACTTAGCATGATTTTTCCCATGGTTCACTGCCTTGGCATTGTTTCTATATTGGGTCCTATTTCTAAATTTTACCACTCTGCAATTCTACAAAGAAGCTGTGCAGTAAAGTCATGTTAGTCCCTAATAATAAAGTTAGATTTTATTAATTATTATTCTTATTCGTACATAGTATTCTCATTAGTAACATAATCTTGCAGCTATAAAAAAGAGGAGGAACTTAATAAATTTAATATAAATTTTTAAAATCGTAAAGGGAAAAGTGATGAGAGTCAATCCTCCAACAGGGCCAAACTTCTCCCACCTTGAAGGGTTGAGGCAACACCATCACCTGAATGTTCCTATTCATGCCACACACCATCCTGACTTGGAAATATATCGCCGTTCCTTTACTGCCACTGGGTCAAAATCACAAGATAGACAAACAGCAAAACCTAGTGGTTCCCACCATTGACTATTAAAAGAAATTGCAGATGGCGCTGTGGTTAGTCATGATGTGGGTATGCCGGCGTTGGACTGGCGTAAACACAGTAAAAAGTCTGACAACACCAGGTTTTAGTCCAACCTATTTATTTGATAATATACTCACAAGCTTTCGGGGTTAGCCCCTTCGTCAGATGAGTGGAGAGTCCTGGCCTCAGACAAAGCATATAAAGCACCGACAGTTTAGAGATTACTGATTAGAATGCGAATCCTTACACCTAACCTGCTGTTCAAGACCTGAAGTGGCTGATAATGTGAGTGGAAGGAGCACTGATCACAGTTTAAAGAGATGTGTATTGTCTCCAGACAGTACAGTAAGTGAGGTTTTGCAAACCCAGGCAAGTCACGGGGGTTACAGATAGTGCGACATGAACCCAAGATCCCTGTTGAGACCGTCCTCGTGTGCGGAACTTGGCTATCAGTCTCTGTTCAGCGACTCTGCGCTGTCGTGTGTCATGAAGGCCGCCTTGGAGAATGCTTACCCGAAGGTCAGAGGCTGAATGCCCGTGACCACTGAAGTGTTCGCCAACAGGAAGGGAACAGTCTTGCCTGGTGACTGTCGAGCGATGTTCATTCATCCATTGTCGTAGCGTCTGCATGGTCTCCCCAATGTACCATGCTTCGGGACATTCTTTCTTGCAATGTATCAGGTAGACAATGTTGGCTGAGTTGCAAGAGTATTTACCACGTACCTGGTGGATGGTATTCTCACGTGTGATGATGGTATCCATGTCGATGATCCGGCATGTCTTGCAGAGGTTGCTGTGGCAGGGTTGTGTGGTATTGTGGTCACTGTTCTCCTGAAGGCTGGGTAGTTTGCTGCGAACAATGGTCTGTTTGAGGTTGTGTGGTTGTCTGAAAGCAAGAAGTGGGGGTGTGGGGATAGCGCTGGCGAGATGTTCGTCCTCATCAATGATATGTTGAAGACTCTGGAGAAGATGTCGTAGCTTCTCCGCTCCGGGGAAGTACTGGACGACGAAGAGTACTCTGTCCACTCAGCACCTCACTGTACCGCAAGCCCACAGACAATCTCACAATGCTCCACTTCTTCTACGACATCTTCTCCGGAGTCTTCAACATATCATTGATGAAGACGAACATCTCGCTAGGGCCATCCCCACACCCCCACTTCTTGCTTTCAGACAACCACACAACCTCAAACCGACCATTGTTCGCAGCTAACTACCCAGCCTTCAGGAGAACAGTGACCACAATACCACACAACCCTGCCACAGCAATCTCTGCAAGACATGCCAGATCATCGACATGGATACCATCATCACACATGAGAATACCATCCACCAGGTACATGGTAAATACTCTTGCAACTCGGCCAACATTGTCTACCTGTTGCAAGAAAGGATGTCCCGAAGCATGGTACATTGGGGAGACCATGCAGACGCTACGACAACGGATGAATGAACATCGCTCGACAGTCACCAGGCAAGACTGTTCCCTTCCTGTTGGCAAACACTTCAGTGGTCACGGGCATTCAGCCTCTGACCTTCGGGTAAGCATTCTCCAAGGCGGCCTTCACGACACACGACAGCGCAGAGTCGCTGAACAGAGACTGATAGCCAAGTTCCGCACACATGAGGACGGTCTCAACAGGGATCTCGGGTTCATGTCGCACTATCTGTAACCCCCGTGACTTGCCTGGGTTTGCAAAACCTCACTTACTGTACTGTCTGGAGACAATGCACATCTCTTTAAACTGTGATCAGTGCTCCTTCCACTCACATTATCAGCCACTTCAGGTCTTGAACAGCAGGTTAGGTGTAAGGATTCGCATTTTAATCAGTAATCTCTAAACTGTCTGTGCTTTATATGCTCTGTCTGAGGCCAGAACTCTCCATTCACCTGACGAAGGGGCTAACCCGAAAGCTTGTGAGTATATTATCAAATAAATAGGTTGGAGTAAAACCTGGTGTTGTCAGACTTTTCGCTGTGGTTAGCACCAGGGACTCAGGTTCAATTCCCATCTTGGGTCACTGTGCAGAGTCTGCACATTCCCTCTGTGTTCAGTGTGGGTTTCCTCTCACAATCCAAAAGATATGCTGGTTAGGCGCATTGGCCATGCTAAATTCTCTGTCAGTATACCCGAACAGGTACCAAAGTATGACGATGAGGGGATTTTCATAGCAACTTGATTTCAGTTTAATGTAAGCCTACTTGCGACACTAATAAATCAACTTTCAAGGAAGAATCTTTGTTTCTGTGTCTGCTTATGCATAGGCAGGTGCCAATTTTGTGGCTGCCCAAATGTTGTCAGTTTTCAGTTTGGATTCTTCGCTTTCAGAAATACAATGAAGTACTGCCCTCTCAGTTTGAAATTGGCAAGTTTAAGTATTGGATGTTGTGTAGGATGAGTTTTGATTTGCAATTTATAAACTGCACAGACCATTTTTTGTATTAAAATGTTGTCTGGTTTGCTTTATTAGTGGAAATGATTTGGCTAGTTTCTATTTATGCAGTTGAAGGATATGCTCTCTCTTGCTTTTCCGTTGAATGCTCAGCACTAAGATTTGATTAAAAGAATAACCTTTTCTATTGATGGAAGGTGATGATTTCTGAAATGGAAAAACGATTACCCTCTCAAGTGACCTGCTGAAATTAAATGACAATGTTGCAACTTGATGTACAAAGCTGGAAGCATTACTAAAAAGCTGCTGATGTAGCTAGCGTTCAGCTATAACCCAAAAGGTAAAGTGCTGTTCTAGTCTGATTAAAGGGGCAAGATACAGAGGGCTCTATAAGAGGCACTATAACATTAACAATGATTCAAACTCCATCATTCAGTCTATTTTAACATGTATCAGAAGCTGACCAATGGTGCTAACCAAATGTATACAGCCCCCAAAAAGGGGGAACAAACATGGGTTATGAAATTCGTTAGGTATGTGTGATTTGTACCTTAATTGGCAATTGTATATAGCATTTCCTCACCTCTATTGGAGGGATCTAGTGGCGAACCCAAATGTTGCAGAATTATCAGATTTGTCTGTTGAAAATTGGTTCCTCTTGAAGAAGTAATGTTTAGGGTTGGGGGTAAAGTGGTCACTTTTGGGGGTGTGGTTGAGATCTTGAATATTTTGAACTTGGACCTAAAATATGATCCATTACACTTACATTTCACAACAAGTTGATTTTTAACCTTGAATGAAATGGTGACATTTTAGATATTTGAAGAACCAACTCGAGCATCAATCATGGAAGTTTCCCTCAACAGCCACTCTCACGTGCAGTTTTTGCCCTGTCCGTTGAGACAGTGAGCATAACTCCCTACCTGTTGCTTTCATCAATTCCACTATTTTAAAACATGCTCCATGCTGCAACCGTCCCAGTGGACCCTGACCCTCTTTAGCTTGATGTGGTGTTTGCCGGCGTTGGACTGGCGTAAACACAGTAAAAAGTCTGACAACACCAGGTTTTAGTCCAACCGATTTGTTTGATAATAGACTCACAAGCTTTCGGGGTTAGTCCCTTCGTCAGGTGAATGGAGAGTGATGAAGGGACTAACCCCGAAAGCTTGTGAGTCTGTTATCAAATAAATCGGTTGGACTAAAACCTGGTGTTGTCAGACTTTTTACCCTCTTTAGCTTGCCATCAATTGTTTCTTTTCAATGTAGTTGAGCATATGCCTTTCTTCCAGTCTCCTCTGTTCAGGTTGATGCTCTTGCTCCCTCAGCACATTCTAGATAATTTATTGGCTGATCTGGAGGTGATGGACTGAATTGCCTTTACCTGTGCTGTAAATGTCTTTTGATATTCTTATGGTATTCTCTACTGTCTGGATTTTTGTGGCACACATCATTTGTACTAACTCTCAGTTAATGGTCGCACGTGGAGATGCCGGCGTTGGACAGTAAACACAGTAAGAAGTCTTACAACACCAGATTTATTTGATAGCAAAATCCTCTAGCTTTCAGAGCACTGCTCCTTCCATCAGGTAAGTGCGAGTTCTGTTCACAAACAGGTCATATAAAGACATAAACTCAGTTTGCAAAATAATGGCTGGAATGTGAATCTTTACAGGTAATTAAGTCTTAAAGGTACAGACAATGAGTGGAGAGAGCATTAAGCACAGGTTAAAGAGATGTGTATTGTCTCCAGTTAGTGAGATTGTGCAAGCCCAAGCAAGCTGTGGGGGTTACACGCGGCGTGACATGAATGCAAGATCCCGGTTGAGGCCGTCCTCATATGTGCAGAACTTGGCTATCAGTCTCTACTTTTTTAAAGCATCACTCTCCATCTCGGCTCTTTTCCATCTCCCCATAACTTGCACTTCAAGAGTACATTCAAAGCTAGAGCTATTTCAGTGATGAACTGAATTCCTCTTCAGATGACTTGATGCAGAATGAGTGGACCACATCATTCCTGATGTGTACCCTGATTCTCTGAAAATTCTTTGGCAGTGTGAAAAAAAATGGGTTAATACGTGAAAAGCAGCTCGGCTTGAAAAACATTACGTAATTCCTGAAAAGTGAAATTTTAAATGAAACATGTTAAGCAAATCAAATTTTCGCATTAAACCAACATAAAAACTTGCCACCTCTCCTGTCATGAGTGAAGACCTGGAAAATGAGCAGTGAAAAGCAAGAAGCAACCAGCTGAATGAAACTGCAGACTGAAGAGGTGGCGATGGAAGAGTCAGCCAGTGAGGGAGCTAGCAATGCGTATCAAGGCCAGCAGTGAATGGAAGGGTTGGCTCACAACAGAGGTCATTTCAACATGAACATGACCCCATGTGATACCCAGCGTGAAATGATGATACAAAGCCACAATGCTTACCATGAGTACCAACCCCATTCAAAATACAACGTTAAATCACACAACTAAAAGTGAGGACCTACAAACTTTTATGTTTGACTTGGCTAAGTATGTTGAAATAATTGACGAGCTCAAAGAAGGTATTTTATGTTATGCACATGAACATTCGAAAGGTATATTTGATGGTGTGTCACATGTATTAGCAAAGTTGACTAATGGAATTAATGGAGCTATGTGGCGACAAAATTGTCTGAAGGACACAATGCAGAGAGTATTTGCTAATGGTTGTTTCCCAGGGAATCTATTAGAGCTACTGCACTTTTTGATATTAATTACTTAGTTCAACTTGTGTTTTCAAAGCATAGTATTAAGGTTGCTGGTGGGACAAAAATGGAAAGGTAGAATTGAAAAATGGAGAAATTCTCCAAAGCTTGTCTTGAACCTTGATTAGTTCACGCTTGGAGTACTGTGTGCAAATCTGATTTAGTAGGAATCTGGAGGAACTTGGGATTGTGCAGCACAGGTTAAGAGAGTGATTGCAGACCTATAAGGCTGTGTCTATCAGGAAGTTATGAATAGGTTACATCTCCTCCTGAGAAGGCTGAAGGTTGATCAAGCAGAGCTCTTTAAAATGATTGAAGGTTTGGTAGTGCAAACAAAATGTCAACCAATTGTGCTTGTGTTGCTTTTTCAAACAGCTCCCTAGTTAACACCATTTCCTGAAATTTTCTCTTTCAAGCGTCTGTTCAATTCCCTTTTGAAACAGACTATTATGGTTGCTTCAGTCATCCTTCCGGACAGCGCATTTGATTTGATTATAGTCATATAGAATCATAGAATCCCTACAATGCAGGAGGCGGCCATTCGGCCCATCAAGTCTGCACAGACCACAATCTCACCCAGGCCCTACCCCCTTGACCCTACACATTTACTGTGCTCGTCCCCCTGATACTTAGGGGCAATTTACCATGACCAATCAACCTAACCCATACATTTTTGGATCTATTATTATATAGTAAAAAGTATTGTTTCTTGAGCGCTTTACTGAAGAAGCAGTCTGTTCATAGAGAAGGAAATGAAATAGTGCAGAATGTAGTGTTACAGTCATAGCTGGGGTGTAGAGAAAGATTAACTTAGTGCGAGGTAGGTCCATTAAAAAGTCCGATGGCTTCTTCCCTGCTGCCATTCTTGAGTTGGTTGGTACGTCACTGCGTATCTTTTTCTCGACAAGAACGTGGAAAAGAATATGTCTGGGCTGCATGGGGTCGTTAATTATACTGAGGAAGCAGGAAATATAGACAGAGTCAAGGGATGGGGGTTTGGTTTGTGTGTTGGATTATACCACATTCACGATCTTTTGTAGTTTCTTGTGGTCTTAGGCAGAAGAGGATCATCATTTCATTTAACATCAATTTCACCCCTCTCATGTTACCTTTGGTTCATTCATCAAATACCTTAAATCTGGATGCTGACCATTGTGCCATTTAGCTTAGTTTTCACAGAAAGCTGGGATGTCAAAGCTGTGGTGAGATGGAATTTCGTACAAGATTGATCCAAAATCAGAGCTGGTAGAAAGATAGAAAATGCCACATAATCTATGCATTTGGATACTAACTGTCAGCATTGACACAATATGTGTACATGGATTCCCAGAATCCATCAAATTCGGCAAGTGGATAACATTCCATGAGTGGGAATTGGATATTTGATTTGATTAATTATTGTCACGAATGCATTGAAAAATATTGTTTCTTGCACGCTGTGCAGACAAAACATACTGTTCATAGAGGAGAAGGAAAGATGAGGGTGTAGAGAGAGAAAAGGTCAATATATGGTCGGTCCATTCAACAGTCTGATGGTAGCAGGGACAAAGTTGTTCTTGAATATTTTTAGGCAGTCTTAGCATCAAGTTGGATTGACGTTTTATGAAACCTGTTTAACAAAAGATTTCTGCAACCATAAAAGTAGTTGTATTTATATTAGCTTCTTGTACTACTAAAACATGTGAAAGGACTGTACTTGGACTCAATGCAAAGTGTAGTTTTTTGTGTATTTAGTGAGCAGATGAGTTGATTTTTTTTACCCTTGGGAGCTTTACAGAGCTAATAACCATCTTTTAGATGAGGTTAGAAGATATTAATTTGACCTTAATGCAGTTTTCAGTGATTTCAACAGGTGATATTTGTCTTTATCTGTGAACTACTTAAACATTTGGCCTCTCTTCCTGGAAATGTTTGCAATTAGTTGCATGACTCTTATTTGGAATTAGTGGGAGGCAAAGGTGACATGATTGTCTTAAGTGAAATCCAATTCCTGTCAGTGCCTCTTTGCTGGTCTTACAATCACTTCAGGTGATTGAATGTATCCTTTTGGTGTTGACACTGAGAATTGTGCGTAAAAGGACATTAGCTCCATCAAAATTTGGATGTAATTTGATACATTTTAATTCAAAACCACACGAGCCAAAATTTTGCAGAAACCTCTGATTGTTGACCAGTTAGTGAAGCTTTGAGTTTAATAGAATGCAATGCAGAAGGAAGCCATTTGGCCTATTATTCCTGTTCTGGCTCTGTGAAAGCTGTCATGATGTGGAGGTCTCAACCGGGATCTTGGGTTCATGTCACGCTATCTGTAACTCCCATGACTTGCCTGGGTTTGCAAAACCTCACTTACTGTACTGTCTGGAGACAATACACATCTCTTTAACCTGTGCTTAATGCTTTTTCTACTCACATTGTCTGCATCTTAAAGACTTGAATAGCAGATTAGTTGTAAAGACTCGCATTCTAATCAGTAATCTGTAAACTGTGTGTGCTGTTATATGCTCTGTCTGAGGCGAGAACTCTCCATTCACCTGACGAAGGGGCAAATCCCGAAAGCTTGTGAGTTTACTGTCAAATAATTTGGTTGGACTTTAACCGGGTGTTGTGAGACTTCTTATTCTGTGAAAGCTTTCCAATGATCCTTCCGATTTGCCTCCCAAAAAATGTTGAGCGAATTGCATGGAGCTGTGGGTGGTTGAAATCTCTGAGAAAATCCACTAGTTTTAAGTGTCCCCTTTGGGGATTGAAATCTTATAATTACAATCCTTTTTGAGAATAACAGCAGAGTTTCATTCTTGTGTCTTTGACAGTGGGTGAGTTTGTGAGCGATGTGCTACTGGTTCCAGAAAAATGTCGGTTCTTCCACAAAGAGCAGATGGATGAATGTCGGAGTCATCAGCGCTGGCAGTCTGTTGCCAGAGCGGTAAGAGCTAAAGACCCAGGGGATGGATGGGGCTTATGGATTTTGTTGAGTCTCATGCATACAAAACTGGTAAACATACAGATGCTTAATCTGTCGCATGATTTTATTTCTTATGTTTTGCAATTGTTTGCACCAATCAATAGCCAAGTGATAATTTCTCTCACCAATTAATATTCTCCACAAGCTGAAATCTGGGTCTTTTTGCTTTCTACTAGTGTGGGCCAGCAATTACCTGTCTAATTACAGTTTTTGCTGTGTTGCCATGGTCCCATTAGACAGTTGGAAATATTACACACGGAATGTACTGAAACAACTAATTAATGTTTGTTACACTGTCAGACAGAGGATTAGACTGGTCTGAACTAAACCTTAATTATAGACTCAAATTCTTCAGCATGTCGAGCCTTTTGGATTAAGGCAAAGCCCCAATTGCCACCATGTTGAGTGCAAGCATTTTTGTCATTCCACTTAGACAGTTGTCTTCAGCTCAGACTAGTGTTCATTTGAATTAAGAACAACAAGACAGACCCTCTTTACTTTGAAGTTTGAAAGCAGATGAACTTTTCTGTTATTAACATTCTCAAATAAAAGGAAAACTTTCTTCATATAACACCTCTCGTAACTTCAGACATTCCCAAAGCAGCTTGCAACCAATTAAATAATTTTCATTTTTTTATTAACTCGTGGCATACTGCCCATCTCTAATTGCCTTTGGAGGGCAGTTGACGTCAACCATGTTGCTGTGGTTCTGTAGTCACACATCGGCCAGACCAGATAAGGATGACAGATTTCCTTCCTTCGTGGATGTTCGTGAACTAGGTGGGTTTTTCTGGCAATCGAAATGTTTCCATGGACGTCAGCAGATTCTTAATTCCAGATATTTTATATTGAATCCAAATTCCACCACTGGGATTCAAACCTGGGTCCCAAGAACATTTTCAGTTGAGTTTCTGGATTAATAGTCAAGCAATAATACCACCAGGCTATCATGTCCCTCTTTGTTTTCTACGTTACTGTTATACACTGCCAAATTGAAAAGTTCCACAAATAGTAATGTAATAATGATCAGAGATTGCGGTGTTGTAGCATAGATTGAGAATGTAAGTATTGGCCTAGACACTGGGAACAACTCCCCTACTCTTAAAAGATCCCATGACACAACTTTTGTGTTAATCTGAGAAGTGAAGTGAAATGGAGTCTTGGTTTGATAGCTTCAGTGTT
Source organism: Prionace glauca (assembly GCA_037974335.1). Taxonomy (NCBI): domain Eukaryota; kingdom Metazoa; phylum Chordata; class Chondrichthyes; order Carcharhiniformes; family Carcharhinidae; genus Prionace; species Prionace glauca. Next base: position 1,824,527 of record CM075749.1, on the reverse strand, counting down.
GCAGCACTCCCTCAGTACTGCAATGGAATTTGATTAAGTGTTCAAATTCCTGTGGAGGAAACGCAAAAGCTTCTGACTTGAGATAACATTCTGAGCCATGGTTGGCACAGTGACAACCAAGTGGGCCTGACAAGGATCTTAATGGAATGTCAAAGTTACCAAACTGCTGAGATTCAGATAAACAATTCAAAACATTTTAATTGAGTGGCATGGCATCTTGACAGGTATCAAAAAAAAACTGGTCATTGCATTGAAAGATGCCATTGTCACTTGAGCAGCTGAACCTAATTTCACCAGATCAAGGTAAACTACTAGCCCCTTTTGAGTTGAACAGTCATTGGTTAAGCTTTGTTGGAAAAATATTACAAGTTTTTTTAGAATAACACTGTTTATGATTTGTGACACTTAGTAATTAATAAAGGCATACAACTAAGACTTGAACTGTTTGGCTAAGCGTGATTTGTTACATTAGGGCAGTAGTGACCAGGCTGAAGACCTGTCCCTGACTGGTTTTTAAATGCTGTCATTTCAACTTGTTGCTATTCTGAATTTGCAGAATGAATCATCTGTTCAATGCAGACTTGCCCTTTTTCACCAAACTGGTGAGCATGTTGCTTGTTTGCTGCTGCCAGTGCTGAACTGGCATTTTATGAAGCCAAGAAATTGATACATTTTGGAGAAGTTGGTGGATTCTGACACCATTTTGTGTAATATCTGTTCACACTGCTTATCCCAGATGGATAGTGATGCTTACATCAAAACTAATTCCTGGAATTCCTGGTGACTGGAATTAACTTTTTTTTTACCAGTACTGATGAAAGTAATCTGAGTAACAGTCTTATGACCGACATTTAAATTTGTTACTATGTGCAAGCTTCTTTCTGCTGTAAACAGTGATCTGTCTTTGGTGTGCTTCAGTTTTTGGAAAGGATTATTAGAGACAGGATTTATAGTTATTTGGAAAGTAATGAGTTGATTAGAGATAGTCAGCATGGTTTTGTAGTGGGTAGATCGTGCCTTACTAACCTTATCGAGTTCTTTGAGAAAGTGACCAAAGAGGTGGATAGGGGTAAGGCAGTTGATGTGGTGTATATGGATTTTAGTAAGGCGTTTGATAAGGTTCACCATGGTAGGCTTCTGCAGAAAATGCAGATGTATGGGATTGGGGGTGATCTAGGTAATTGGATCAGGAATTGGCTAGCAGATAGGAGACAGAGAGTGGTGGTTGATGGGAAATATTCGTCATGGAGTTCGGTTACAAGTGGTGTGCCTCAGGGATCTGTTTTGGGGCCACTGCTGTTTGTAATTTTTATTAATGATCTGGATGAGGGTATAGTTGGGTGGATTAGTAAGTTTGCTGATGACACCAAAGTCGGAGGTGTGGTAGATTGTGAGGAAGGGTGTCATAGTTTGCAGGATGACTTAGAAAGGTTGCAGAGCTGGGCTGAGAGGTGGCGGATGGAGTTTAATGTGGAGAAGTGTGAGGTAATTCATTTCGGTAGGAATAACAAATGTGTTGAGTATAGGGCTAACGGGAGGACTTTGAATAGTGTGGAGGAGCAGAGGGATCTAGGTGTATGTGTACATAGATCCCTGAAAGTTGGGAATCAAGTAGATAAAGTTGTTAAGAAGGCATACGGAGTTTTGGCGTTTATTGGTAGGGGGATTGAATTTAGGAGTCGCAGCGTCATGATGCAACTGTACACATCTCTGGTGCGGCCGCACTTGGAGTTTTGTGTGCAGTTCTGGTCCCCGCATTACAGGAAGGATGTAGAGGCTTTGGAGAGGGTGCAGAGGAGGTTTACCAGGATGTTGCCTGGTATGGAGGGGAGATCCTATGAGGAGAGATTGAGAGATTTGGGGTTGTTTTCGCTGGAAAGAAGGCGGCTAAGAGGGGATCTCATTGAAACATATAAGATGATTAGAGGTTTAGACAGGGTAGATAGTGATAGCCTTTTTCCTAGGATGGAGAAAGCTAACACGAGGGGGCACGATTTTAAATTAAGGGGGGGTAGTTATAGGACAGATGTCAGGGGTAGGTTCTTTACCCAGAGGGTGGTGAGGGACTGGAATGCCCTGCCAGCTGCAGTTGTAAATGCACCTAGTTTGGGGGCGTTTAAAAGATCTGTGGATAGGTTTATGGATGAAAAGGGATTGGTTTAGGCTAGTGGGTCATTGTTTTGTAACTGGTCGGCGCAACATCGTGGGCCGAAGGGCCTGTTCTGCGCTGTAATGTTCTATGTTCTATGTTTGTAAAAGATGTGGAAATTTGTTCTGTGAAAGTTCAACATTAATGGGTAATGTGGAAAGGGAGTATGCTGTCTGACTATTTTATGAGCCGATTGGAAGGTTCAAAGTGTACATAGCTTCCCAGTGCCAAAACTCTGACTTATTTTATTTTCTGATTTTATTAATCAACCTGGTTAAGGTTTTTGAGGATATTTGATTTTTATGTGCGATTAACATCGACTCCACTACCAATCTTTGATTTTCACATGCACCACTCAGTGCTGGAACCCTCTGAATAAGCCAGATCAAGCGTGTGACATTTGGACTTTGTGTAAGAACAGTTCCATGAACTGTCCAGAAAAATAACCTTTTTCCTGTGCTTGTTAGTTTTTGGGGAAGTTATTGTCATAGCCAGAAAAATAGTTATCTTTTTCTGATTACCTTCCCTGATTTTCTTGATTTAAAAAAAAACTGTCTGGGTGGGTGTGGGTTTTTTTTTTGTGATGATTTTTCAGAATTCGTTAGAAGCTGTTGGTGTCCTTCCTTGAAGCTGACTCACCTCCATGGCTTCATTATCAGAGCTGAGTTGAAACCTTGCCAAAATGTCTGCAGTAAATTCTGTTCTTGTCTGATAAGATATTGTTGTTACCCAGCATTCCTCACCCTGCAGTGCAAATTAATCAGCAAAATTATACAAGAGACAACACTGGTGATACACAGCAGGTCAGGTAGCGACAGTGGAGAGCGTAAAGATTAACGTTTCAAGAAAATTTCCTTTCATCAAAATCGGACAAAATGAGACACAGCTTTTAAGGAAGTGCAGAGACCGGAGAGGAAATTCTTTCAAAAAAGGCCTGCGATTGGATGGACAACAGAAATGATTAATTGACCAAAGTTTTTTTCACTTCACAGCACACTTCCTGCACTGCAGGATGGACAATTTACAGGGGTCATGTAACGAGTCACTGTAGGTGGAGCTCAGAAACAGAAAGGTCACAGTCACTATGTTGGGGTATACTACAGGCCTCCCAACAGCTCATGAGAAGTGGAGGAACGGATATTTAAGGAGATTCTGGATAGTTGCAGAAAAAATAGAACATAGAACATTACAGCACAAACAGGCCCTTCGGCCCTCGAGTTGCGCCGATCGCATCAACCCCAACCCAAATAGGGTAGTTGTAATGGGAGACTTTAATTTCCCTTTTATAGACTGGAAAGTGCTTAGGGCTAGGGGCCTGGACAGGGAGGAATTTATAAAATGCATACAGGAAGGTTCTTTGGAACAATATGTTGATAGCCCAACTAGAGAGGGGGCAATACTGGACCTAGTACTGGGGAATGAGCCCGGTCAGGTCATCAAATTTCAGTAGGGGAACATTTGGCAAATGGTGACCACAATCCTGTAAACTTTAGGATAATAATGGAAAAAGATGAGTGTTGTCCTACGGGTAAGTTGCTGAATTGGGGAAAGGCTAACTATAGCCGGATTCGGCAGGAAATGGTGGCTGTTGATTGGGAGAGGCTGTTCGAGGGTAAATCCACGTCTGGCACGTGGGAGTCTTTTAAGAAGCAGTTGATAAGGCTGCAGGACAGGCATGTGCTTGTGAAAAGGAAGGATAGGAAAGGTAGGATTAGAGAGCCGTGGATAACCAGGGAAATTGAGGGCCTGATCAAAAAGAAAAGAGAAGCATATGTTAGGTCCAGGCAGCTAAAAACAGATGGAGCACTGGAGGAATACAGAGAAAGTAGTCAAGAACTCAAATGGGAAGTTAGAAGGGCAAAAAGGGGCCATGAAATGTCCTTGGCAGACAGGATTAAGGAATATCCTAAGGCATTTTATTCTTGTGTTAGGAACAAGAGAGTTGACAGGGAAAAAATCGGACCTCTCAGGGACAAAAGAGGGGAATTATGCTTAGAGCCCAAGCAAGTAGTGAGAACCTAAATGAATACTTTGCATCAGTATTCACAAAGAAGAGGGACATGTTGACTGGGAGTGTTTCAGAGGGATGTGTTGACTCGTTAGAGAAAATCTCAATTACAAGGGAGGAAGTATTAGGTTTTTTAAGGAACATTAAGACAGACAAATCCCCAGGGCCTGATGGCATCTATCCTAGACTGCTCAGGGAGACAAGAGATGAAATTGCTGGACCTCTAACAGAAATCTTTGTCCCTTCACTGGACACAAGTGAGGTCCCAGAGGATTGGAGGATAGAAAATGTGGTCCAGTTATTTAAGAAGGGTTTCGAAGATAACCTTGGCAATTATAGGCCGGTGAGTTTGACGTCTGTGGTAGGGAAATTGTTGGAGAGGATTCTTAGAGATAGGATGTATGCACATTTAGAACGGAATAATCTCGTTAGCGATACACAACATGGTTTTGTAAGAGGGAGGTCATACCTCACAAATTTGGTTGCGTTTTTTGAGGAGGTGACAAAAACGATTGACGAGGGAAGGGCTGTGGATGTTGTCTATATGGATTTTAGTAAAGCGTTTGACAAAGTCCTTCATGGCAGGTTGGTGCAAAAGGTTAAATCTCTCAGGATAAAAGGAGAGCTAGCTAGATGGGTGGAGAACTGGCTTGGCCGTAGAAGACAGAGGTAGCAGTGGAAGGTCTTTTTCCGGCTGGAGGTCTGTGACTAGTGGTGTTCCACAGGGCTGTTACTGGGAGCTCTGCTGTTTTGTGATGTATATTCATGATTTGGAAGAAGGTGTAACTGGTGTGATCAGTAAGTTTGCGGACAACACAAAGATGGCTGGACTTGTGGATAGTGATGAACGCTGTCAGAGAATACAGCAGGATATAAATAGGCTGGAAAATTGGGCAGAGAAATGGCAGATGGAATCCAGATAAATACAAAGTGATGCATTTTGGTAGAACTAATGTAGAGGAGAGCTATACAATAAATGGCAGAACCATCAGCAGTATAGACACACAGAGGGACCTGGGTGTGCAGGTCCACAGATCCTTAAAGGTGGCAGCACAGGTGGAGAAGGTAGTGAAGAAGGCTTATGGCATGCTTGCCTTTATAGAACGGGGCATAGAGTATCAAAGTTGGTGTATGATGTTGCACCTATATAGAACGTTGGTTAGGCCACAATTGGAATACTGCGTCCAGTTCTGGTCGCCACACTGCCAGAAGGACATGGAGGCTTTGGAAAGCCTACAGAAAAGGTTTACCAGGATGTTTCCTGGTATGGAGGGTCTTAGCTATGAGGAAAGATTGGACAAACTGGGGTTGTTCTCCCTGGAAAGTTGGAGGATGAGAGGCGATCTGAATCTGACTGAGTAGGGTTCCATTCGTAGATATGCAGGGTAGAATAGGTGTAGGGTGATGTGGCGGCGTGGGCTCGTTGGGCCGAAGGGCCTGTTTCCTGTGCTGGGTTGTTCTTTGTTCTTTGTTCTTCGACCTAACAGAGGTGTATAAAATTATGAAGGGTATAGATAGGGTGAGCAGTGGAAACTTTTTCCCAGGTTGGAGATGATGAACACAAGGGGTCACAGGTTCAAGGTGGGGGGGGGGGGGTGCAAGTTTTAACACAAATGGCAAAGGGGCGTATTTTACACAAACGGTAGTGGGAGCCTGGAATGCACTGCCAAGCACGGTGGTAGAAGTAGACACGCTGGGATCGTTAAAGACTTAGCCACATGAAAAGACTTGGAATGGAGGGATACAAACGAATGGTCTGGTTGGACGCATGAGCAGCACAGGCTTGGAGGGCCAAAGGGCCTGTTTCCTGTGCTGTACTGTTCTTTGCACTGCAGTTTCACTGCAGAGCAGAAAGGACTTAGAATGGGACAAGTGAAAAACAGAACATAGTCCAATCAGAACTATGAATGGCAACAGCTGAACTGTTGCCAACAAAATGAAATGGAAGCAGTTGCCAAGGTCTGAAAATGTTGAACTCAGTGTTGAGTCCAGAAAGTCATCAAGTAATCAAAAGATTCCTCAAACCTCTTGAATATCAGGTTGAAAAAGCGTTGAGATCTTTCTGGTCGAGTTTCAGGAGTTAGGAAAAAGATTAAAAAATAGGACTTTGTTAAGAAAAAGACCTCTAGAGTAGTAATTGAGATTGCTCCCAGTGCTATATGCAAGTGAGGAAACAAACGGAAAAATAGTGCAGGTGAATATGTGACTGGAGAGGTGCTGCAGGAGGAGAGGTTTGCAGTTTATTAGGGCATTGGGCCAGTTTCAAGGAAGTGCTACTTATACAAAGTGATTTGTACCCAAACAAAGCTTAAAGATTAGCTTTTACTGGGTTGGTGTTTAAACTACTTTGGCAATGGGTAAGGCCATAAACTGGCAAGAAGGAATTTTCTTGTTAAAGGTTTTATTTATTAGTGTCACATGTAAGGTTACATTAACACTGCAATGAAGTGAAACTCCTGTAGTTGCTACACTGTGGCACCTGTTCTGGTCAGTGCATCTAACCAGCATGTCTTTCAGGCTATGGGAGGAAACCGGAGCACCTGAAGGAAATCCACGCAGACACAGTTAGTGACCCAAGCCAGGAATTGAACCAGGATCCCTGGCACTATGAGGCAGCAGTGCTAATCACTGTGCTGCCTGAAAAATGAAATCAGGAAACAGATATAAACAGTAATAAAATTCAGAATATTCTTAAAATTTCAAGGACTTGATTGAGGAAAACAGGAAGAATGACAAATGAGGTGTTAAAATGTACATCAGTATCAGTAGTGTAACTAATGTGGGTGAATTGCAGGCACAGATTTGCTGCATGAGGTTACGATGTGAGTAGGCACGTTGCTTTGAAGGGAAAAGCTGGCCTTCTGGAGCTAATGAGATCTGGATGATATGAAGGAAATGAAGATTAAAATAAGACAGAATAAAGGATTATAACCATTGTCAGGAATTCAGGGGCTGGGACTGCCTGGTGTGGGGGGAGACGGGAGTGGAGAATAAAAATCAAGCTGATATTACACGAAAGCTGAGAGAGTTGATTGGCTGGTGAGTATAGGAGCTTATTTTCCTTCCTACAAAGTTAGAATGTTAATCTAAGCGGCTGGAAAATTAATAATTTCATTTCTCTAATAAGTTGTACGTCAATTAACCTCCCTATATTTAAATGGCGTCAGCAGAAGAGAAGGCAGCAGCTAATGAGTATTCTTTACAATATGCTTTATCATTTACGAGATGGAGGAATGACAGGGCAGCTTTGACATCCGGTGTGCTCACCTTGTTCCATGTGGGAATGCCAGTACTCTTCCTGGGTCCTGGATAACCATATGCGAAGGAAGTGTTACTACCTGCAGCAGCTCAAAATCTGCGTTTCAGAACTTGAGCAGCAGTTGGTGTTGCTGCAGCACATTTGTGAAGTTCAGAGCTTTGAGGATAACAGCTTAAGGGTCTGCAGGCTGAGGCGGGATAGGTGATCATTAAAAAGCCAAAATGAAACAGCCAGCAGTCACCTGAGTGCATCTCGCTGTCCAACATATATTCAGTTCCCAATCATGATGAAAGCATTAGTTCATCTACAGAGTGTAGTCAGAGCCCAGGCTCTGTGTGGCTCAGCTATAAAGATAGATGCAAAAAGATGGGCAGCACAGTGGTTAGCACTGCTGCTTCACAGCTCCAGGGTCCTGGGTTCAATTCCTGGCTTGGGTCACTGTCTGTGTGGAGTTTGCGCATTCTCCTCGTGTCTGCGTGGGTTTCCTCCGGGTACTCCTGTTTCCTCCCACAGTCTAAAGATGTGTGGATTAGGTTGACTGGCCGTACTAAGAAATTGCTCCTTAGTGTCCAGGGATGCATAGTTAGAAGGGATTAGTGGGTATATTATGTAGGGATATGGGGGTAGGGCCTGGGTGGGATTGTGTTCTGTGCAGACTCGATGGGCCTCTTTCTGCAGTGTTGGGTTCTATGATCTATAACCAAAAAAAGAGGGCTGGAAAAGCAAAAGATTTAATAACTTGGGATATGAAAAGATGGCTACGTGTGAATCGGTATGTGGCCTTCCTAATGCCAGGATGAAAAATGTCACTTGAGTGGCAGCAGAACACCATGTGGGGAAGGGTGAACAGTCAACACTCAGTTCATATCAGTATGAATGGCATAAGCAGAAAGAGGGCTGTGGTCATTATTTAGGGATGTAGGTCAAAAATTTGCCAGCAGGGCCTGAAAGGTAGTAATCTCCGGGTTACTCTCAATATCACGCCAAGGTGAACATCAAAATAAGAAGAGAAAGTTGATGAATGTGTGGCTGGAGGGATGGTTTTAGATTCCTGGGGCATGGCATCACCTCTGGGTGAAATGGGACCTGTGCAGACCAGGCAGGTTTCACCTGAACAGAATCAGGACTGATTTCAATGCAGAGTAATTTGCTAGTGTTATTAGGAAGTGTTTAAGCTTAAATTGACAGATGTAGGAACCAGGAGGAAATACCAGCATTGAGAGAGATGTATGGTGCTGGAATAGTAAGCTATCAGGTAGCTTCAGCATAAGGGGGAAAGTGAAAAGTCTAAATTTGGTTTATGGTGCATGTTCGTGAATGCACCGTGTGTTAATCATAGAATCCATGCAGTGCAGGAGGAGGCCATTCAGCCCATTAAATCTGCACAAACCACCATCCCACCTTGACTCGAAAAAAGAAAATTACAGCATCGAAACCGGCCCTTTGGCCCTCCAAGACTACACCAATCATACTGCCCATCTGAACCATAAAGAATCAGAGGTTTATAGCATTGGAAACAGGCCCTCGATTCCGATCCATTCATGTCTTTGTCCAGATGCATCTTAAAAATGACTATCGTGTCTGCTCTCACGACCAATATTGGCAATCTTTATAAACCCCACAATATCCAGTTCTTTGTTGATAGTTTTTGGAATCAACTTCAATTTCACGGCAATGATGACAGGTTCTGGTCTTGGAAACATTTGCATATGAGACACCCAGCATAAGTTCATATTTACCCTCATATGTACCCTGCTAATCTCCCTGACATTAGCATGGCCAATCAACCTAACCTGCACAAATCAGAGCACCCAGAGGAAATCCATGCAGATATGGGAGAACTTCTTCACTCAAAGGGTGGTGAATCTCTGGAATTCTCTGCCCATTGAAATGATGGAGGCTACCTTGCTAAATATTTTTAAGACGCGGGTTGATGGGTTTTTGATGAGAGGGGATTAAGGGTTATGGGGAGAGGGTGGGATTGTGGAACTGAGCCACGACAGATCAGCCATGATCTTATTGAATGGCGGGGCAGGCTCAAAGGGCTAGATGGCCTACTCCTGCTCCTATTTCTTATGTTCTTATGTGCAAACTCCACATGGATAGTGACCTGAGGCAAGAATTAGTAGTCCATTTCGGCAGAACCAACGGGATGAACGAGTACACTATTAAGGGCAGGGGTCTTAGTAGCGTTGAAGAGCAGAAGGATCTCGGGGTCCGGGTTCACAGGACTCTTAAATCGGCTTCGCAGGTGGAGGAGGTGGTCAAGAAAGCGTATGGTGTACTGGCCTTCATTAATCGAGGGATTGAGTTTAGGAGTCGGGAGGTAATGCTGCAACTTTACAGGACCCTTGTCAGGCCTCATTTGGAGTACTGTGCGCAGTTCTGGTCGCCTCACTATAGGAAAGATGTAGAAGCTATTGAAAGGGTGCAGAGGAGATTTACAAGGATGTTGCCTGGACTGGGAGGCATGCCTTATGAAGATAGGTTGAGGGAGCTGGGACTCTTTTCCCTGGAGAGGCGAAGGTTGAGAGGCGACCTGATAGAAGTTTATAAAATGTTGAGAGGAATAGATAGGGTGGACTCTCAGAGGCTATTTCCCCGGGTTGAAATGGTCGCTACGAGGGGACACAGATTTAAGGTGCGGGGAGGGAGGTACAGAGGTGATGTTAGGGGTAAGTTTTTCACTCAGAGGGTGGTGAGTGATTGGAATCGGCTGCCGTCGTCGGTGGTGGAGGCGAACTCGCTGGGGTCTTTTAAAAGACTTCTGGATGAGTATATGGGGTTTAATGGGATTGGGGGTTATAGATAGGTCTATAGATTGGTGGGGTTGATGCGATCGGCGCAACTCGAGGGCCGAAGGGCCTGTTTGTGCTGTAATGTTCTAATTCTAATTCTAATTCTAATTGAAGCTGGGTGCTGTGAGGCAGCAATGCTAACCACTGTGCTACCATGATGAGTTGCAGGCATTAGTAACCACTTTTGAAATATGATAATATGATGTGATAATGGGGACCTGACCCAAAGAAGGTTTAGAACTGGGGTTTAAGTATTGTTGGGACAGCAAGTTAAAAATTGCTGGATACAAAGTGTTCAGGAAAGATAGGGAAGGGAGGTGTAGAGGGAGTGGCATTATTGATTTAAGGAGAATATTGCAGTTCTGTAGAGAGATATTCCAAAAGCATCAAGGACGATCTATTTTGCAAGACCTCAGGAACAAAATAGGCACAATTACATTGCTAATTTAAAGGCCATCAACTAGTGGAAAAATATACAGGACCAAAATTAGCAAGGAAATTGCAGAGGAGTATAATTATAATAGTTATAAAGAGTGACTTTATCTGAATATTGACAGGGTAGGAGTAGTGTAAAGGACACCTAGGTGCACAAATTTTTGGAGTGATTCAGGAGAACTTTCTATAGTATGAAGAGGCATGTCCTTGGGATTGAGCTGGGCCAAATGAATCAAGTGTCAACCGGGAGACATTCAGAGCATAGTGTTTAGGTCAGCTGGGAACAATCCAGAGAAAGAATGATGGACTGGGACAGGGACTATTTCAATGGAACAAGAATGAAGCTGGCCTGAATTAATAGGAATAAAAATTGACAGTCTTTAAAAAATAGTTCCGGTAATGTCAAGGAACCTCAGGTGGAAGTAGCTGTTCCTAGGGATCATAATTATAAGGTTCGTGGTGGGAGATATGGGAGGGATGTCCAAGGTAGATTCTTTACCCAGAGAGTAGTTGGGGTGTGGAATAGACTGCCTGCTGTGATAGTGGAATCAGACACTTTAGGAACTTTCAAGCGGTTATTGGATAGGCACAAGGAGCACTCCAGAATTATAGGGAGGGGATAGCTTGATCTTGGGATTGGACAAAGCTCAGCACAACATTGAGGGCCGAAGGGCCTGTACTGTGATGTAACATTGTATGTTCGATGAATGTTCCCACAAAGGGAAGAGGTAGGGCAAACAAATCCAGACCTCCCCAGATAATGAAAGAGAATGGAGATTAAGATAAAGCAGAAGGTGTGGTTATAACACCTAAAGATGGATATTATAATTGAGAAGAACCAGGCTGAATATTGAAGGTTCAGAGGGGAAGTGAAAAGTAGAGTATGAAATGAGACTGGCAGCTAACATAAAATGACACTCAAAAGTCATAGGCAAATAAATAGTACAAGGATGGTCAAAGAGCAGGTGGGGGATGAAAAGAGACCAAAAAGATGTTTAGGCATTTTAGGATTTAGATTGTGGCAGGGGGCACGGCTGTGCTATTAAATGTATTTATTCTTTGCTTTTTCTCTTAACCAGCATAGTAGCTTCTTTTTGGTAATGTTGAAAGAAAAGCCAGTTCAGAGATTTAAGGATGTAGAATTGATGATGAGGTATTAAATAGGCAGTCTATATATGAAGTTGAGATGGCACCAGGACCTGATAATACGCATCCATAGATACTGAAGAAAGTGAGAGTGGAAATTGTAGAAGGACTAGCCATACTGTTTCAGCCTTCTTTGACTCAGGATGGCTCCAGAGGACTGGAGAATTGCCAATATTACATTTGTCAGAAAAGCTAAGCCCAGAAACTACAAACCAGCTTAGCCTTGGTGGTGGAAAACGCTTAGACATTTGGGACACAATTTGTCGCCTGGACAAATGCAAACTAAAGAAAACAAGCATGTATTTATTCAAAGCAAATTACTTTTAACTAATTAGCTGGAATTGTTTGATGACTTAACACGGGGTTGATGGGACTAATGCTGGATGTAATGACACGGACTTCCAAAAGGTTCTTGATAAGTGACTCACAGTGGACTTGTGAGCCATGTTAGAGTTCATGGAATAAAAAGATCAGTGGCAATATGGATACGTTGGCTGAGTGACAGGGAGCAAAATTGTGGTGAATGATTTTTCAGATTGGAGGAAATTTTATTGTGGAACTCCTTCAGGGATGGTGTTAGAACCCCTACTCTTCCCCGTTGGTATATAGGTGACAATTTTAAAAATCACAGATAACAAAAACCTGGAAGCATTGTGAACTGTAAGGAGGAAAATGCTCGAAAAGACATCGACAGATTGGTGGAAAGAATGGGCAAGTGGCAGATGAAATTTAATGCAGAGAAGTGTGAAGTGATTCATTTTGGTAGAAAGTAAGCAGAGATAATATAAACTGAAGGGTCTCTTCACATCTCTATGGACTGCTGTTAAGAATCTTTCCCTCTGGTTTTATGGCTATGACTCATCTTTCATTCCCTCGTCCTAGAGTATAAATATTTCCCACTTTCTATACCATTTAGGTTTGACAAAGCGTCATCTGGACTCAAGTGGAAGCTCTTTTCTCTCCTTATAGACGCTGCCAGATCTGCTGAGATTTTCCAGCATTTACCCTTTTGGTTTCAAATTGTAGCACTGCAGTAATTTGCTTTTATTAAGGGTCTTTGTGGAGATGTGTTCAAAACACTGAAGGTGTTGGGTAAGGATGAAGGAGAAGTTAATAAAGCATACAGCATCCTAAGTTTTATTAATAGTCATAATGTGGAGATGCTGGCATTGGACTGGGTAAACACAGTAAGAAATTTCACAACACCAGGTTAAAGTCCAACAGGTTTACTTGGTAGTAAACGTCACAATCTTTCAGGGCTTGTCCCTTTGTCAGGTGACTCACCTGACAAAGGGACAAGCCCTGTCTATTACCAGCAACATAATATCAGACGATGCATTGGTGGACATGTAGGAGGATTGTTGCTTTCATTTCATGATGCTTTCTCTCGTTTTGCCCTCTTTTTGCCAATAGGAATCTGTGTTGGCAAACAGTTCTAGTATCAAAGTTCAGTTGCTGTTCAACGGCAAACTGTCTGAATAAAAGCAAATTACTGTGGTGCTGGAATCTGAAACCAAAAGAGAAAATGCTGGAAAATCTCAGCAGTCTGGCCACATCTATAAGGAGAGAAGAGCTGATGTTTCAAGTCACTTTCTGTGCCTTTCAGCTTTGATGAAGAGTCATCTGGATTTCAAACGTCAGCTCTTTTCTCTCCTTACAGGTGTTGCCAGACCTGCTGAGATTTTCCAGCATTTTCTCTTTTGGTGGCAGACTGTCTGACTCTGATCATGAAAGATTATCTCCTGCAGTCACATTTTCTCTCTCTAGTCCTGCATAGCCAAGGAGCCCATGACCAGCTGAACTTTGCAATGCTTAAATGTCACTGATTCATTGATGCCGACATTGGTCTGAGAATCATAGAAACCCGACAGTGCAGAAAGCGGCCATCTGGCCCATCAAGTCTGCATCGACCACAATCTCACTCGGGGCCCTACCCCATATCCTTACATATTTACCCACTAATGCCTTTAATCTATTTACCCACTAATGCCTTTAATCTATGCATCTCAGGACACTGAGGGCAATTTTATCATGGCCAATCAACCTAACCAGCACATCTTTGGACTGTGGAAAGAAACCGGAGCACCCGGAGGAAACCCACGCAGACACAAGGAGAATGTGCAAACTCCACACAGACAGTGACTCAAGCCAGGAATCGAACCCAGGTCCCTAGAGCTGTGAAGCAGCAGTGCTAACCACTTGTGCCACCATGCCAATTGAAGACAGCAGTACAAGTGGTTGTCTCTTTCAGGCCTGACAGTGTGGTATTTAGACATTCTGTGATCAGAACAGCATCCAGGTACTCTGTGCAGGATAGACTTCAGACACGAAATGCTGCTAACATCAACTGATCTCTCCTTCCTATTTGCTACATGTTACTCAGGCCACATTAACACAATCCAGTCTTGACTCCTGGAAGAGGCTGGTTGGTGGGCAGGAATGGTGCAGACTGAACCAGGCAGCTACAGGAGCAATTGCCGGTATTGGATATACAGATCAGAGTTGGGAAGAGAGGATCGGAACACAATCTTAGTTGAGAGAGGAGAGGGAAAGACTCAATTTGGAGGAAGTCCAGTGCTTTCATATGGGAGCAAACCCTACACTGGATAATGAACAAGAAAAAATAGAGTGAGATTCTGAATTACATCATCAAACCCACACTTTTGAATCTCAGGTCTCACTGGCTTGGAGCAAAGGCCTCACTCGTACTCTATCCAAAAATGTCCATCAAAATGGCGCTTTACACATGATGAATTGAAATCTGGTGTGTTTATGCTGCCAAATGTTTAATGTTATTCTTGCCGTGCAGAGTGTGGAGGTCATAATTGGGGCTCAGTGCTTCGAGCTTGGCCTTTCATTATTTTTATGACTGAAGGCTCCATTGGGCAACATATTTATTGACTCAACTTATTCTGCACAGTCATTTTGCACCAACTTCCACAGTGGCTGCCATAGGATTTGTACATTCAAAGGCCGAAACAAAAAGAGTAATTCGGAGATTATTTCATTGAGTTATAGAGGTTTATAGCATGGAAACAGGCCCTTCGGCCCAACTTGTCCATGCCACCCTTTTTTTAAACCGCTAAGCTAGTCCCAATTGTCCACATTTGGCCCATATCCCTCAATTCCAGTCTTATCCATTTAACTGTCTAAATGCTTTTTAAAAGGCAAAATTGTACTCGCCTCTAGTGCTACCTCTGGCAGCTCGTTCCAGAAACACTCCACCCTCTGCGTGAAAAATTTGCCCTGATGGATTTTTTTGTCACTCTATCCTCTCACCTTAAACCTAAACCCTCTAGGTTTAGGCTCCCCTACCTTTGGGAAAAGATATTGACCATGTAGCTGATCTATGCCCTCATTATTTTACAGATCTCTATAAAATCACCCCTCAGCCTTCTATGCTTCAGAAAAAAAAGGTCCCAGTCTATCCAGCCTCTCCTTATAACTCAAACCGTAAAGCCCCACTAGTATCCCAGTAAATCTTTTCTGCACTCTTTCTAGTTTAATAATATCCTTTCTATAATAGAGTGACCAGAACTGTGCAGTATTCCAAGTGTGGCTGTACCAAAGCCTTATACAACTTCAACAAGACATTCCAACTCCAGTTCAATGTTCTGACCAAAGAAATGAAGCATGCTGAATGCCTTCTTCACCACTCTGTCCACCTGTGATTCCTTTCAGGGAGCTCTGAGTTTAGATTAAAGCAATGCATTTGGACAGAATGCATGTAATACAGGATGCCACTCCTAAACTTAACTCCATGAGGTCTTGCCTTGCAAAAGGAAGTATTGATCAATCCATTACAGAGAGCACAGCATAATGTGAAAAGGACTTCTGATGAAACATTTGCTGGTACAGAACTGTGATGTGAACAGACTCTGACAACACTAGTGAGATACATTTTTGATTTGATTTATTACTGTCACAAGTATTGGGATACACTGAAAAGTATTGTTTCTTATAAGTGAGAAAGACAAAGCATACTGTACATAGAATACTTGGGGGAGAAGGAAAGGAGAGGATGTAGAATATAATGTTGCAGTCATAGTTAAGGTGTAAAATATATTTCTGTATCGAAAGCTGCTTTGGCTTCGGCTAGACTACTGGAAGATGATTGGTGCTGGTTGGCTGCCTCGTGGCCGTTGGCGCGGCTGCCTCGCGGTGCCAGGAACTTGGATTCAACTCTGGCCTTGGATGAATGTTTGTAAGGAGTTTGCACGTTTTCTTTGTGCCTGTGTGGGTTTCCTGTGGGTGCTCTGCTTTCCTCCCACAGTCCAAAGACATGCAGGTTAGGTGGATTGATCATGCTAAATTGCCTCTTACTGTCCAAAGATGTGTGTGTAGGTTAGGGGGATCAGAAGATAAATGTATGGGATTACAGAGATTGGGCAGGGATTGGCCTGGATAAGATGGGTAAAATGTCAAAGAGTCAGTGCAGACCTGGTGGGTTGAATGTCCTCCTTCCTCACTGTAGGATTTTATGATTCTGTATTTATGATTCTATGATTTTATAAAAGCCTTTAGAAAGTGTGTTTAAAAATATTTATGAGAATGGTCACAGGGATAAGAGATTTAGTTATATGGAAAGATTGGAATTGAAATTGGAAGTTGGAACTGTTTTCGTTGGACAAAGAGAGATTGAGTGGAGATTTGATAAGAGGGAGTCTGGGCTGAACTGATGGGGGGGAAACATGTTCTCACTGGTGGAAGACTAGAAAACAAAAAGGCACAGTTTTAGCTAATTGACAAGAATCAATATACTTGAGGTGTTTTTTCAGGCAGTGAGTAGTTAGAATCTGGAAGGTGCTGCTTGAGAGTGTAGCGGAGGCAAATGCAATCTAAGAGGAAAATGGATTCTTATCTGAAAAAGAAGAATGTGCTGGAGATGAAGGAGTGAGTACCATAGTAAAGTTTATTAGTCACAAGTAAGACTTACATAAACACTGCAATGCAGTTACTGTGAAATTCCCCTCGTCGTCACATTCCGATACTTGCTCGAGTCAACGCACCTAATCAGCATGTCTTTCAGAATGTGGGAGGAAACTGGAGCACTTGGAGAAAACCCACACAGACATGGGGAGAACATGCAAACTCCGCACAAACAGTGACCCTAGCCAGGAATTGAACCCGGGTCCCTGGCACTGAGAGGCAGCAGTGCTAACTGTGCTACCCTTCACAGAAACCCGTTGTAGACATGACGGGCTAAACAGCCACCTCCTGCACGATACGAATTCTGTGAAGCCAGTGTAAATATTTGCTACTGTGTCATCGCCCTGAATGTGCAATCCCCAGCCAATCAGACAACATGAGTGAAGTGAACCCTCACTGACAGCACCTCATCAAAACTAGAATAAATTAAAATTTGTGAGAACCTCCTCAGTAAACTGGCTGGTACCTCATGTGATGACAGGCAAAGACCCCAAAGACCTCTGCTCTTGCCATCACATGTTCAATATGCAGCATACTGCCCACCTATGTTACCCATCTGCCCTCATCAGATTATCAATATGCATGTTAGCAACCATCACAGGTGCTCTTTTACCAAGGCATCTCCCCTGGTTCCCAGTCCTGAGCAACATTTCTGCCACTTTATCATCATGGACTTTACTGCTTGTCCACCCAGCTTTCATCTCGCACAGTGATAGTGGACCCTTTTATATCGTTGTTGCACTGGCTATCTTAACTTTATGCCACTGGCAGCAGTTCTTTCGTCCTTAATTCTACCATTAACGCTCCCTTTCTTTTGTGTCAATGACATCTTTGCTAATCTCTCCTTAGCTCTGACCTATTCTTAACCTTCAGTTTCGCCCCACCTCCTGCAACCCCTCTCCCATGATACAATCCATGACATTTCTACCTCCAGTTCTGCAGAAGAGTCACATGGATTGGAAATGTTAACCTGTTTTTCTCCCTCCATAGGTGCTGCCAGATTTGCTGAGTTTATCCAGCATTTTCTCCTATTATAGGCAAGACTATCCAGGCTATAGTTGTGGTGCATCCAAACAATATTTCAGAGTGGGATCAAAACCACTGACAAAACAATTGCTTGGCTTTGTAACTATGCGCAAGCTAAATATTACTGAGTGGTTACGGATCAATGTCTCATTATCTAATTGGACAAATGTTATTTCCTTCTACTGTTGGTCCTTGAGTCTGAAGTATGAATGTGTTCCTGCTGTTCTGTTTCAGGCTTGTACTGCTGAGTCTATGATTCTCCACACCTATGGAATGTTGCTTCCTTGTGGCATCGACAGGTTTCATGGTACCGAGTATGTTTGCTGCCCTCAAAACAAAATTGATGATGTGAATTCTGAAATGTCTGATCTTCAGAATCTGGATGAAGATGAAGAGGATGAAATTGCTGATGCAAGGTACTGCTGACACTTGTGAAAAATAATGAGAGTTTTAGAGGAGACAGTAGATTAGGAGACCTTACCCAATGAATTACACTGACCACTGTAACTTTGCATTCTGTGCTGCCATCTGCACTGCTCATTGGTACTTCTGTGTCAGATGGTATCTGCCCTTCAGGTAAAGTGGGATCTTCCCTTCCGAGCCCTTGATGCTTGATGGGTCAAAGGGCCTGTTCCTGTGATGTACTGGTCTTTTTCTTTGTTGTTCTAATTTATTCTTATTTATTAATGTAGAGTTATTGAGTCTGTGGGCTCTCTGACTCTGTTGTTTTCAAGTTATAAGGCTTGATGTAGGTCCAGTCCATACATTCAGTTTTACACAACTGTAAGAATTAGATTCTGTGCATGATAAACACCATAGAATCATAGAAAAACTACAGCACAAACAGGCCCTTCGGCCCACAAGTTGCGCCGATCATATCTCTCCCTGCTAGGCTTACCTATAACCCTCAATCCTATTAAGTCCCATGTATTCATCCAGAAGTCTGTTAAAAGACCCTATTGAAATTGCCTCCACCACCACCGACGGCAGCCAATTCCACTCACCCACCACCCTCTGAGTGAAAAACTTAGCCCTGACATCTTCTCTGTACCTGCTCCCCAGCACCTTAAACCTGTGTCCTGTTTTGGCAGCCATTTCAGCCCTGGGAAAAAGCTTCTGAGAATGCACCTGATCAATACCTCTCATCATCTTATACACCTCTATCAGGTCCCCTCTCATCCTTCATCTCTCCAAGGAGAAAAGACTGAGCTCTCTTAACCTATCCTCATAAGGCGTGCCACCCAATCCAGGTAACATCCTTGTAAATCTCCTCTGCACCCTTTCAATGGCTTCCACATCCTTCCTGTAATGAGGTGACCAGAATCCAAGCGGGGTTTGACCAGAGTCTTATAGAGTTGCAGCATTATATCCCAACTCCTAAACTCAATTCCTCGATTGATGAAATACACCATACATCTTTTTAATCACATCCTCTACCTGCAAAGCTGATTTGAGAGTCCTATGAATCCGGACCCCAAGATCCTTCTGATCATCCACACTGCTAAGAGTCTTACCCTTAATACTATATTCCTTCATCCCATTGGACATGCCAAAATGTACCATAACACATTTATCTGGGTTGAAGTCCATCTGCCACTTCTACGCCCAATCTTGCATCCTGTGTCTCGCTGCAACTTCTGACATCCCTCCAGACTATCCACAACACCACCAACCTTCGTGTCATCGGCAAACTTACCAACCCATCCCTCCACTTCCTCATCCAGGTCATTTGTAAAAATCACAAACAGCAAGGATCCCTAGGGCACTCCACTTCATGCAGAAAAAGACCCATTTACAACCACTCTCTGCCTTCTGTGGGCAAGCCAGTTGTGGATCCACAAAGCAACGTCCCCTTGGATCCCATGTCCCCTCAATTTCTCAATAAGCCTTGCATGGGGGACCTTATCGGACGCCTTGCTGAAGTCCATATAAACCACATCTACCACTCTTCCTTTATCAATGTGTTTAGTCACCTTTTCAAAAAACTCAACCAGGCTCCTAAGGCACGATCTGCCTTTGACAAAGCCATGCTGACTACTTTTGATCATACTTCTCTAAATATTCATAAATCCTGTCTCTTAGGATCTTTTCCATCAACTTACCAACCACTGAGGTTAGACTTACTGGTCGATAATTTCCTGGGCTATCTCTATTTCCTTTCTTGGAAATAGGAATCACGCCCGCAATCTTCCGGAACCTCCCCCGCCTCCATCGATGATGCAAAGATCATTGCCAGAGGCGCTGCAATCTCTTCCCTCACCTCCCGTAGTAACCTGGGTACATCCCATCTGGTCCCGGTGACTTATCTATCTTGGTGCTATTCAAAAGCTCCAACACACCCTCTTTCTTAATGTCCACATACTCAAGCTTTTCAGTCCGCCGCAAACCTGCACTACAATCACCAAGATGTTTTGCCATCGTGAATACCGAAGTAAAAGCCATCTTGTCAGGTAATTCCCAGCTCGATGCTTATAACAAACGCATACATTTTAAAACATAAATGTGATTGTACATTTTCACAGGATGGTGCAGTGTTACCAATTATGCGCCACCTACTCTTTCCTCCCCCCCGCTTAGCCCCAAGAGGTATATCTAGTTTCTTCTTGAAATCAGAAAATATTTTGGCCTCAACTACTTTCTGTGATATTGAATTCCATACATTCACCACCCTCTGGATGAAGAAATTTCTCTGCACCTCGTCAAACTATGACCCCTCGTTCTGGATCCCCACACCATGGGGAACATTCTGTTTGAATCTACTCTGTCTAACTATTAGAATTTTATAAGGTTCTTTGAGGTCCCCTCTCATTCTTCTAAATTCCAATGAATATAGTCATATCTAACAGTCTCTCCTCATATGACAAAACTGCCATCTCAGGAATCAGCCTGGTATATCTTTGCTATACTCCCTTTATAACAAGGACATTCTTCCTCAGCTTAGGACAAAACTGCACACAATATTCTAGGTGTGGCCTCACCAACGCCCTGTACAAGTGCAGTAAAACATCCCTATTTGTATGCTGAAATCTTCTTGCTATGAAGGCCAACATAATGGAGCCAGACACTTTAGGAACTTTCACGTGGTTATTGGATAGGCACATAGAGCACACCAGAATGATAGGGAGTGGGATAGCTTGATCTTGGGTTTGATCGTAACTTGGCATAACATCAAGGGCTGAAGGGCCCGTACTGTGCGTACTTTTCTGTGTTTCTATGTTAACACACCAATGCCTTCTTTACTATTCATAGCAGCGTCAGCATTCAAGTTTTTTTTTAACAGGAAGCTTGGGACTGAATAGAAATGTATTTGGTGTTGGTTTCAGTTGATCTTGAACTCTATGGCAGAAGACATTTTGTAGGACTGCTGCTGTGCAGAAAGACTCACATTATGCAGTAAACTTCTCCCTTCAAACACTACTTGCTCAGACTTGCAAATGTCCAAAGGGTGCCAATCTGTCTGTTCTGAATAACATTGGCAGATACAGGAAGGAATAACAGCTTTGTTGCTTGTAAAGTTTGCAGCCAAACAGATATGAGAATGTGCTTGTAGAATGGGGATCAACAGATTGACAAGCTATTCTGCGTCATCACCTCTGTTTTGTAATGAGTCCAGCACCTGCTGTCCTTTAATTTTGTTGTGGTATCTGGCATTTGCCAAATCTCATCATCTGCTTACAGGACCCCATACCAAGCAGGTGTTAAGTCCAGATAGTTTGGGATTTTGTCAGATATAGGGTGTATGTAAATTTCGAGAAGGTACATATCCTACTTACTTAAGCCATGAGAACTTTGGTGCAAGTTCAAAACATTATAAACTAGAAAAAGACCCAGTTGGTCTGTCCAGCCTAGCACAAATTGTTATGGTGCATGAGCCATCTATATAATAATCTGTTCATTTTATGAAGACCTCATTCAAATCTCCTCTTTTCTGGAATTAAAAAGTTGAGTTCTTCAACTCTATTGGGATCCTTTAAACAAGATATCGATCTCTGGCTTTGTGTCCACCCACATTGTAGCGTTCCAAATGTGACCCAGCTGAAGATCTTGTATAGGGATAGTATTGTATTTTGGCTTTAAAATTGATTATTCTGCCAATATATTTTAGTCATGATGTGGGTATGCCGGCGTTGGACTGGCGTGAACACAGTAAAAAGTCTGACAACACCAGGTTTTAGTCCAACCGATTTATTTGATAAACTCTCCATTCACCTGACGAAGAGGCTGCCCCCTCGAAAGCTTGCTTGCTTGTGAGAATATTATCAAATAAATCGGTTGGACTAAAACCTGGTGTTGTCAGACTTTTTACAATATATTTTAGCTCATTTTTGCAGGCTTCCAAGCACTAGTTATGGATCTTGTATTACAAACAGCCATATCTTTCTCCCACCCAACGGTCTAGAGCTTGCCCTCCTGTAAATGCTTAGCCTGCCAGGTATAGGTTTACTCCCCTCATCACATTTAAGTCTGCCTACAATCTGTTTTGCCACTCGGGTCCTGACCCCATCTAATTTTTAACATCATCCGTGAACTTGTAAAGAGCATCCTCAACACTTTTATCCAAATCAGTGATGCTGATGAAAGTCTGAAGCTTCAGCAGCAATCCTCACTCGTAAGTGGTCCCCATGGAGAATGATTGCTATTAATAACAAGCTTCTGTCTGCGGGAATGCAGTCAATTCTTAAACAAGCCAAAATTTGCCAGTTAATCTCACAGGACTCGATCTTATTAATTAATTGGAGTAAAGCCTTCCAAAGGCCATTTGGAAATCAACATGTACTGTGTCAACCAAGTAGTTAAAATTCATCAATTAATGACATGCCCAAACAGTTCAACTAGGCTGCTGAGACAAGACCTCTTTGAAACACTTTGTTGAGGCTTGTAATCCTCTCTCTGCTAAGGTGGCCATTCTTCATATCACATTAATCGCTAGCAATGTATCTCCAACGGTAATGAAGCTAATGGACCTCTAACTTGCCAGTTCAGACTTTCTGCCCTTTCAAATACTGATGCTTCATGGACTTGCCTCGAATTCAGAGTCTCCCAATTTCTTTGAGCCCTGGAACCTCAAGTGACCTCCCAAGAACATTGGGGAAGCCCAAGCATTCTCAGTGTCGATTTCTTGCTGTGAAATAGATGTGAACACAGAAATCAAATGTAAACAACTCTTTGCCAACTATATTTAGACATATATTTTTCCTCTGATGGAGAAATCTAGCACGAGGGGGCATGGCTTTAAATTAAGGGGTGGTAGTTATAGGACGGATGTCAGGGGTAGGTTCTTTACCCAGTGGGTGGTGAGGGATTGGAATGCCCTGCCTGCTGCAGTTGTAAATGCGCCTAGTTTGGGGCGTTTAAGAGATCCGTGGATAGGTTTGTGGACGAAAAGGGATTGGTTTAGGCTAGTGGGTCATTGTTTTGTAACTGGTCGGCGCAACATCGTGGGCCGAAGGGCCTGTTCTGCGCTGTAATGTTCTATGTTCTATATATTGGAATTAGCAAGAGATAAGCAGTCACAATATATACCTGCTGCAGTTGTAAATGCGCCTAGTTTGGGGGCGTTTAAGAGATCCATGGATAGATTTATGGATGGTAAGGATTTGGTTTAGATTAGAGGGTCATTGCTTTTTAACTGGTCGGCGCAACATCGCGGGCCGAAGGGCCTGTTCTGCGCTGTAATGTTCTATGTTCTATACCAAGGCACCAAACCTTCCACCCTGCTCCTTTCACGAGGCCTTGAGACCTCCCACCCTTTCCTGAGCCACTGCTACTGCCCAGAGGCTACCCACAGTCTCCTCTCATCACTGCAACCCCACTTCCAGCTGATTGGTCTCCTGCCAGCTCTCACTTCACCTCAGCCTTGCTGTTGGCCACTGACGTTTCTGCCCAGCAACAGGGAGATTGGCCCATTTCATTTATTCTATCAGAGCAAGACCTGTTGGAGATCTGGATGCTGGTAGGCTGGTCAGCATATCAGCATGCGGTGTTCTAGGAGATCTTGCTCTGATTGGCTCATTTAATTTCTCTATTTCTTTTAAAATTTTGCACATTGGAACTGGTGTTTTCCTGATGGTGGCCAGCAGCTTGGTGGAACCCCTGGAGAACCTTCATGAAGCCACAAGGATCTATGAACCCTAGTTTGGGAACTCCTACTTGAATCCATAGAGTAAGAAGTCTCACAACACCAGGTTAAAGTCCACCAGGTTGTGAGACTTCTTACTGTGTTTACCCCAGTCCAACGCCAGCATCTCCACATCGTGAGTCCATAGAAACTGTCCTAGACTTTAGTGAGCTATTAGACAGATGAGTATATAGCTCAAACTGCTCAAATCCCAGCTCTTGGAGCACTCCAGTCAGAAATAGCAGAGTGATCAGTTTTAATCTGCTGTCAGAAACAGCAGGGTGACCAGTTTTGAGGGCCTTCTTGCCAAGATCATATACACATTCACATGGATCTAGAACTTGATCATCAGTCCTTCAATTTATGGTTAACTTATCATCGTCATCTGTTGTGAATACTGATGTAAAGTTGTCTTTTAAAACCTTTGCATATACTGGAATTTTAACTGAATCTGCTCTGAGGAATCCTTTACATTCCTTAATGACTATCTGATTGCCAACATGATTGAAGAAGGCTTTGGGATTGCAGCCACTGGATATTCCATCTATTCTAAGAATTTTGTGGCTACTCTGATGGCAATTTTTATTGCCTTTTGCTGATTTCCCCTGAGGCTTTTTTTATAAACCTGTGAAAGTAATTTTGCTTGAGTCTGATTTCGTTCTTGTACGTGATCCATTAGCAAATTTGGCCCCATTTTGCCATGTGCAATTCCCTGAACTCAAGTGACGTATATGCCTTTTTAAAATAATAGGACAGTTTTCAAATTGTCCTTTCTCCCTGTTATTTGTGTTGGTAATGTCCCTGTATTGGAAGGTGACCTGATTTACTGGCCATAGTAAATGAACCTTTACAAATTTAATCTCCATGAAATCTGGCATTAGCACAAAATCAAGCTGAATCTAACAGTCGTGTTCCCCATGGAAATCTGAGCGTATGTGAGGGTCATCGTTTCGAAACTAAATCCAGCACCTTTCTTCACAGGGAGATCAGATGAGGATGATGATCTTTACATTTCCAGACTTTCCCTTTCGACAGGGCTATGTTTAAAAGTTTATTTATTAGTTACAAGTAGGCTTAAATTAACACTACAGTAATGTTGCCGTGAAATTCCCCTAGTCACCCCCATTTTGGCACCTGTTTGGGTCAATGCACCGAACCAGCATGTCTTGAAGATGTGGGGGGAAACCGGAAAGCATGGAGGAAACCCACAGAGATAAGGGGAGAATGTGCAAACTCCATACGGACAGTGACCCGAGCCGGGAATTGAACCCAGGAAGCAGTGCTAACCACTGCGCCACCCCCATTGAAAACATTTTTGAAATATTACTTCAGTTGATCCACTTTGGATGTTAGCTAAGCAAAAAAAAAATCAAGCGGCGTCAGTAGGGCTTAGTGACCAGGTACCCGTGGTAGCTTTGAGAGATTTGATGATTGAAACAATCCGCAACCCACCTCCAGTGACCAGTCTATCAGTCAAAGCCATCCTATTCATTATGAACATTATCCTGGAGTATGGATGTGTATTAAATCGCTGAGTCTGCCCTGAAGCACGAACATCTGTCATAAAACCATAGAATTCTTACAGTGGAGAAAAAGGCCAATTGGCACACTGAGTCTACAGCAACTCTCTGAAAGAGCATCCCAGGCCTTCCCATCTGCCTTATCCCCACAACCCCTTCACTTGCTATGGCCAATCCATCTGCACATCTTTGGACTGTGGGAGCAAACCAGAGCACCTGAAGGAAACCTACGTCCTCATAGGATGAATGTGCAAACTCCACATCTACAGTTACCCAAGGCTGGAATCAAACCTGTGTCCCTGGTGCGGTGAGGCAGCACTGCAATCCACTGTGCTGCCCTCCATATCATTCAGAACCAACTCTGTTTCCCACAGCATCATTCCCCTCTTCCTAAAGAAACACAGTTACCAATTGGTCCTGACGCACTGAGCATGAATTTGAGTGCTTGTTAGATGGACAGATAATTAACTTTGTGTGCAGCATGATAAATAGCACCACATGACTGAAAATACAAGTAAATCCCATCTTCCTGTTGGCTGAGACCATAACAGGTCGCTCTGCCAGTTAGAGGTATCAGGCTTCAGCAAGTTGGGAACAGAACAAAGGTATGCAATGAACCATCACAAACCCATGTTTTCATGCCCAGCTTTACACCAGATCTCTCCCAGAAGTGGAGCATTTCCTTATCACCTTAATGATAGACCTTCAACGTGATAAAATTCACAAATCCAAGCCAAGTACTGTGAAGCAGACCTCCTTGTCCCCAGTAATCCAAGTATTTTATAACAAGCTATGATGGAATTGTGACCACTGAAGCTATGGCACCAGGCAAATGACCAGTGCCTGTGGGCAGACGCTTCATACAACAGTCCTTTCCCCTTTTCTGCCAGAAATTCATTTCACAAATTGGTTCTGGATCTTACATTTGATGTTATGTGGAGTTGCAAACCATGTGTGCAAACGAGGACATTTTGGAGAGGAATGGAAAAATCTGAAGGAAGAAACAAATATATACATGTTAAACTGAGTTAACATGAAAATTAATCAAATACAATCAAATATGGGCATGCTGGGCAGCAGAGGACAACTATGAGACGCCATACTGAAGCAAATTGCCTCCATAACTTTAATTCCACCAGCTGGTTCTCTTATACCTGCTCCCTCAGTGCCCCTGCTATAGTGTTCATTTATCAGGTACCTTAATATTAAAATGAGGCAATATTCCACACATTGATTCACTTTGAAGTGTAATGATGGTTATTACATAAGAAAATATATGAATGTTTCCAGAGCATGATTTATGATCATAGAATAGAATCCTGACAGTGCAGAAAGAGGCCATACAGCCCATCAAGCCTGCACTGACCAAATCCTGCCCAGGCCTTATCCCCATAACCCTATGGATTTACCCTGCTGGTCTATCTGTCACTAAGGGGCAATTTAGCATCGCCAATCAACCTAACTTGCAGATCTTTGGAGCGTGGGAGGAAAACAGAACACCTGGAGAAAACCCACACAGACATGGGGAGAACTTGCACACTCCACATAGTCACCCAAAGCTAGAATCGAACCCAGATCCCTGATGCTATGAGGCAGCAGCGCTTGCCACTGTGCCACCACTCCTCATTGCTGGCCAGTAACTGTATAGGATAATGGGTGCACAGGGATACCTGGTGAGAACAGCTATAAGCCTGGCAGTGAGGGCTCAGCCAACAAGCACCCTGTGGCCCAGTGAGGGTCTTCTGCAGCATCATCTTCTGGCCGGGAGAGACAAGGGGACAGTGACCCAAGTGAAGAATGCCCTGATAAAAGTAGTTCAAAATTGGGAGATCTAAGCTTGACTTCATCCTCAGGTCAATAAATTTTGACAGTACACAATACTTGCAGCACTGACCAGGCACAAGTCAAATGGCAAATGATTGACTTATCAAATGGTAAGTCAAATGGTATTGCATGACAAGAATAAAATCAACATAATGCTGTCCTAGTTGGGTATCTAGTCCTTGAAGGAGACCTGCTTTTCATACAGCAGTAGGATAACAGTATAGTAGATAGGCTGTAGTAAGTAGGTCGGGATTGGAACAATGGGAGAGGGATTGAACAGTGCATCTGTGATCAGAGACTAAGTGCCACAAAAGCATTAATCGAGCAATTTACAAATTAAAATCCAATAGGTGGAATCCTTTGGGCAGCATGCCTGAGTCAGTAACGTGTCAGAGTCTGTGGAGACTCAGTTATGAAATGTGCAAATGGGAAGTGGGCTATGGGTTGTGATAATCAATCCCACAAAATGGACATTTTCTAATGCTGAATGCACCTTTCTAACTGTCCTCCACTAAATTCCTTAGCCAAGAGGAGTCCATCGAAGTAGAAAAAATGGCTGTCAAGGAGGATGAGGAGGATGAACTGGATTATGACTATTCTGAAGAAGATGAAGATGAATATACTGATGACTGGGAGGAGGAAAGCAGTGAGGAGGATTTGTACAAAAATAATCACGATGATATGAAAGGTATTTCAAGTATTCGTTATTGTGTACAAAAGCTATTAAAAGGTTTTTAACTTTACATTTTATCATGTGGTTGAAAAACAAGCAGCTTTCTCACTGGAAAAAAAACACGTTATTCATGTGACAAGAAGCCTTCCACGTATCTCCCAGTTTTCTCTTCTAGCAAGAATTGGATATTCTGGTATTTATTTTTCCAGAGTCCTGGTCCTCTGCCAGCAGTTTATTTCATCAAGTACCATGGAATATATCTGCTTAAGTATATTTTGTGATTGTTAATCAAGTCCTTTAAGTCTAGATCTAGCTCCTGGAGTAAAGTTTGCATCGGTAGATACTGTGACATGGTATGATGCAGTTGGATGATAATGGCGATGCAGGATTTTATGGACGGTGCAGTATGCTGTGTAGCTATTGAAAAGAGAAGAGCAGGAAGCCAGGTTATTGCATTTTCGACTTTGCATGTTTGAAAGAGAGGGATAGATAGCGATAAACCCTCGTTCTATTTTATGCTTTGTTGTATGCCTTTGATACTGGTATCGTCTTCATCAGCACTCTGTGAATATCTGAATGATTCATGTACATGGTTAGTAGAGGTAAACTCAGAACTGAATCATGTTGGATACTGCGAACAGCTTGCAATCACTCTGGAAACACTCTGATTCTGTTTTCTTTTCCAAATGTGTTTTGATCCCATTTGTTTTTGCCATCTAACCATAAACCTTTATTTTCCCCTCATAATGTCCCAAAAGACACTTTTCAAAGGCGTTCATACAGTCCCCACACATAACATTCATTTCATTTTCTCATCAACCATGCCTGCTATCTCTCAAGAATTCTGAGATTTGTCACCGCTTTTGAAATCCATGCTGTCTATTTCTAAATGTTTTCTCTTTATCTTGCTAGATTGTCACTTCATCATTAATTACTGACTATGTAAATTCTACCCAGCTTGATGGTTTAATATTTTTAAAATGGCCTTCGACATTCTTCCAACACACATCCACTCTAAGTTGAAATCTGAAACACAATTTGTAGAGCCATTACAGTTTCCTTCCCATCTCCCATTGGGTTTCAGGATGTACCCCACTGGGCCCATATGCTTTGTCTACTGTTAATCTAACAATTCTACCTCAAATTGTCCATGTATTCATCCTAATACTGCTTATCTCACTCTCAACCACTGTACAATATATTTTGTCCTTAATACCCTTCTCTCAAGTAAAAGTCCATACAGAATATTTATTGAACTTTGCTACTTCTTTAAATTGCATCTGTAAATTGATAGCTTCATTCACAGAATCTGTACAGTGCAGAAGGAAGCCATTCAGCTCATCAAGCCTGCACCAACAACAATCCCACCAAAGCCCTATCCAGGTATCCTCATGTATTTTTCCTACTAATCCCCTGACACTAATGGGCATTTTACCATTGCCAATCCACCTAACCTGCAGATCTTTGGAATGTGGGAGGAAGCTACATTGTGGGGAAGGCAGAGGAGTTCACAGCGTGGATTGACATTGGAATTATGACATTATAGCCATTGGTGAAACTTGACTACAGGAGGGGCAGGACTGGCAGCTCAATGTCCCAGGGTTCCAATATTTCAGATGTGATAGAGGCAGAGGGATGAAGGGGGGTGGTGGGGGGGGAGCAGAGGATGGTGGCATTGCTAGTCAGGGCAAATGTTGCAGCAGTGCTCAGGCAGGACGGATTAGAGAGCTTGTCTAGCAAGTCCATATGGGAGGAGCTGAGAAACAGGAAAGATATGACCACATTAATGGGGTTGTATTATTATCCACCCAATAGTCAGTGCAAATAGTCAGTTTGCAGGTCAGTGGGACTAGGCAAAAAATGGTTTGGCACAGACAAGAAGGGCCAAAAGGCCTGTAATTTTCTATGGTTCTATGGAAAATTGGAGGAGCAAATCTGCAGAGAGATAGCAGACAACTGCCAGAAACAAAGTTGTGGTAGTAGGGGATTTTAATTTTCCGCCTATCGATTGGGACTCCCATACTGTTAAAAGTCTAGATGGGGTGGAGTTTGTAAAATGTGTTCAGGAAAATTTTCTAAATAAATATATAGAGGTACCAACTAGAGAGGATGTAATATTAGATCTCCTATTAAGAAATGAGTTAGGGCAAGCGATGGAAATGTGTGTAGGGGAAAACTTTGGTTCCAGTGATCATAAGTTGATCCAGTGATCCATTAGTTTCAACTTGATCATGGATAAAGATAGAGGTTGAGGTACTTAACTGGAAAAAGGCCAAATTTGAAGAAATAAGAAAGGATCTGAAAAGCATGGATTGGGACAGGCTGTTCTCTGGCAAGGATGTGATTGGTAAGTGAGAGGCCTTCAAAGGAGAAATTTTGAGAGTGCAGAGTTTGTATGTTCCTGTCAGGATTAAAGGCAAAGTGAATAAGAATAAGGAACCTTGGTTCTCGAGGGATATTGGAACTCTGATAAAGAAGAAGAGAGAGATGTATGACGTGTAGGCAACAGGGAACAAATAAGATGCTTGAAGAGTATAAAAAGTGCAAGAAACTACTTAAGAAGGAAATCAGGAGGGCTAAAAGAAGACATGAGGTTGCTTTGGCAGTCAAGGTGAAGGATAATCCCAAGAGCTTCTACAGGTATACTAAGAGCAAAAGAATACTAAGGCATAAGATTGGTCCTCTTGAAGATCAGAGTGGTCGGCTTTGTATGGAACCAAAAGAAATGGGGGAGATGTTAAATGGGTTTTTTGCATCCGTATTTACTGAAGAAACTGGCATGGAATCTATGGAAATAAGGCAAACAAGGTAGATGGTAGGACACTGAAGAGGGTAGTAGAACAGAGGGATCTGGGAATATAGTTAAATAATTCCATAAAAGTGGCATCACAGGTAGGTAGGATTGTAGAGAGTGCTTTTGGAACACTGGCCTTTATAAATCGAAGTATTGAATATAAGAGTTGGAATGTTATGGTGTGGTTGTACAATGATGTGGGAATGCCGGCATTGGACTGGCGTAAACATAGTAAAAAATCACTAAAACCTGACGTTGTCAGACTTTTTATGAGGTTGTACAAGACATTGGTGAGGCTGAATTTAGAGTATTGTGTGCAGTTTTGGTCACCTAATTACAGGAAGGATATTAATAAGGTTGAAAGAGTGCAGAGAAGGTTTACAAGGATGTTGCTGGGACTTGAGAAGCAGAGTTAGAGAGATTGAATAGGTTCAGACTTTATTCCCTGGAGTGTAGAAGAATGAGGGAAGATTTGATAGAGGTGGATAAAATTATGATGGGTATAGATAGTGAACGCAAGCAGGTTTTTTCCACTGAGGCTATGGAAGAAAAAAGCTAGAAGACATGGGTTAAGGGTGAAGGGGGAAAAGATTAAAGGGGACTTCTTCACACAGAGAGTGGTGGGTGTGTGGAATGAGCTGCCAGATGGCTGGACTTGGGGATAGCGATGAACACTGTCAGAGAATACAGCAGGATATAAAGAGGCTGGAGAATTGGGCAGAGAAATGGCAGATGGAATTTAATCCAGATAAATGCGAAGTGATGCATCTTGGTAGAACTAATGTAGGGGGGAGCTGTACAATAAATGGCAGAACCATCAGGAGTATAGACACACAGAGGGACCTGGGTGTGCAGGTCCACAGGTACTTAAAAGTGTCAACATAGGTGGGGAAGGTGGTGAAGAAGGCATATGGCATGCTTGATTTTATAGGACGGGGCATAGAGTATAAAAGTTGGCGTATGATGTTGCAACTGTATAGAATGTTGCTGAGGCCACATTTGGAATACTGCGTCCAGTTCTGGTTGCCGCACTACCAGAAGGACGTGGAGGCTTTGGAGAGAGTACAGAAAATGTTTACCAGGATGTTGTCTGGTATTGTCTGGTCTTAGCTATGAGGAGAGATTGGGTAAACTGGGGTTGTTCTCCCTGGAAAGACGGAAGATGAGGGGCGACCTAATAGACGTGTCTAAAATTATGAAGGGCATAGATAGGGTGAACAGTGGGAAACATTTCCCAGGTAGGAGGTGACGAACACGAGGGGTCACAGGTTCAAGATGAGGGGGGGGGGGGCGAGGTTTAACACAGATGTCAGAGGGACGTATTTTACACAGAGGGTGGTGAGGGCCTGGAATGTACTGCCAAGCAAGGTGGTAGAGGCGGACACGCTGGGATCATTGAAGACTTATCTGGATAGCCACATGAACAGTCTGGGAATGGAGGGATACAAACGAATGGTCTCGTTGGAAGCATGAGAGGCACAGGCTTGGAGGGCCGAAGGGCCCGTTTCCTGTGCTGTATTGTTCTTTGTTATTTGTTCAGATGAAGTGGTAAATGCTCACTTTTAAGAAAAACTTGGACAGGCACATGGATGACAGGAATGTGGAGGAATATGGTCTAGGTGCAGGTCAGTGGGACTTGGCAGAAAAATGGTTCGGCACAGACAAGAAGGGCCAAAAGGCCTGTTTCTGTGCTGTAGTGTTCTACGGTTCTAAACCAGAGCATAAACACACGCAGACACGGAGAGCGTACAGATTCCCCACATATAGTGACCCAAGGCCAGAATTGAACCCAGGTCCCTGACGCTGTGAGGCAGCAGTGTTAACCGCTGTGCCACCATGCTGTCCTCCTCCACATCCTTAGTCTCCTCCTGTCTCACTCCATTTTTCTTTCCCCCATCGTCTCCTCGCCACAATCCTCCTTCTACTCTGCTTTTTTTTCCTTTCAACTTCCATTTTTTTCTTTCCATCTTTGCTTTCTTAACAAAGAACGATACACAGGAAACAGGCCCATCAGTCCTCCAAGCCTGCACCGCTCATGCGCCCAACCAGACCATTTGTTTGTATCCCTCTATTCCCAGTCTGGTTCGTGTGGTTAGCTAGATAAGTCTTCAATGATCCCAGCGTGTCTGCCTCAACCACCTTGCTTGGCAGTGCATTCCAGGCCCCCACCACCCTCTGTGCAAAATACGTCCCCCTGACATCTGTGTTGAACCTTGCTCCCCTCACCTTGAACTTGTGACCCTTAGTGTTTGCCACCTCCGACCTGCAAAAAAGCTTCCCACTGTTCACCCTATCAATGGCCTTCATAATTTTATACACCTCTATTAGTCTTCGCTTATCCTCCATCTTTTCAGGGAGAACAACCCCAGTTTACCTAATCTCTCCTCATAGCAAGCAACATCCTGGTAAACCTTTTCTGTGCTCTCTCCAAAGCCTTCATGTCCTTCTGGAATTGTGGCGACCAGAACTGGACACAGTTTTCCAAATGTGGCCTAATCAGTGTTCTATATAGCTGCAACATCATATGCCAACTTTTCTTCTCTGTGCCCTGTCCCCATAAAGGCAGTAAAAAGTCTGACAACACCAGGTTTTAGTCCAACCGATTTATATCTGCTGTGTCTGAGGCCAGAACTCTCCATTCACCTGACAAAGGGGCTAACCCCAAAGCTTGCTTGCTTGTGAGAATATTATCAAATAAATCGGTTGGACTAAAACCTGGTGTTGTCAGATTTTTTACTGTGTTTACGCCAGTCCAACGCCGGCATACCCACCCCATAAAGGCAAGCATGCCATATGCCTTCTTCACTACCTTCTCCACCTGTACTGCCATCTTTAAGGATCTGTGGACTTGCATCCCCAGGTCCCTCTGTGTGTCTATACTCCTGATGGTTCTGCCATTTTTGAATAGCTCCCCCCTACATTGGACCCACAGTCTTTCTTGTTCTCCTTTCCCTGTTTCTCACTTGCCTTTCCTCTCTTTAATTCCCCTTCTCTTCTGTCTCTCCAGTTTTAACTCTGATTTTCTTGATTTCGAGTGAATATCCTGTCTGCAATTTTTTTTAGAAACAGATCTCTGAAAACAGTCCTGAACAACAGCTTGAATTGCCATGTTCACTGAACATTTTGACGTGGTTTCAGAAGTTGTTTCGTTATTATTTTGTACTTTTTGCTTTGTCCTGATTGTCTGTTTATTTCATTCCATATCTGATCAAGCACATTCCAGGGATGATTGATATAAAAGTCCACTTCAGCCAGCTGTCAGGTGTTGCCAAGATGGATTTTCCTGTGACGCTGGAAGCTGCTTTGCCTCAGGTGGAAACTAGTTGGAATGCCACACCTCGCCTGGAATTTCCTATAAAGTTGCAGTATTGCATGCCTTTTTGCAACTTTATAGGAGCCTTGTCAGACCCCACTTGGAGTACTGTGCGCAGTTCTGGTTGCCTCGCCACAGGAAGGATGTGGAAGCTATTGAGAGGGTGCAGAGGAGATTTACAAGGATGTTGCCTGGTTTGGGAGGCATACCTTATGAAGATAGGTTGAGGGAGCTCGGTCTCTTCTCCCTGGAGAGACGAAGGTTGAGAGGTGACCTGATAGATGTTTATAAAATGTTGAGAGGAATAGGTAGGGTGGATTCTCGGAGGCTATTTCCCAGGGCTGAAATGATCGCTACGAGAGGACACAGGTTTAAGGTGCTGGGAAGCAAGTACAGAGGAAATGTTAGGGGAAAGTTTTTCACTCAGGGTGGTGAGTGAATGGAATCGTCTGCCGTCGGTGGTGGTAGACGCAAACTTGCTGGGGTCTTTTAAAAGACTTCTGGATGAGAAATGGGATCTAATGGCATCGGAAGTTACAGATAGTTCTATGGCTTGGTAGGTATGGATGTGATTGGCGCAACTTGTGGGCCGAAGGGCCTGTTTGTGCTGTAGTGTTCTATGTTTTGAGAAAATTCATGTTTAACTGATGTACAACTGTTTTGCAGTGAATCATCATTACACACGAGTTTCATCAATCTGCTTTACAAAAAAGAAAGAGGAACAGTTGAGTCAAAAAGTTCTGGCAGAGTTAGGACAGAAAACAGCTGCCCCCTCACTGTTGCATTTTTTGGTAGAATCATTGCAGCAACAGAAAGTAAGGCTATGTGGCCTATTGTGTCTTATCAACTCTTTGAAAGAACATCTATCCTCTTCGTGTGTAATCCTGCATTTTGGTTTTTTTTGTATGAGCACACATGCACCCACACAGGTGCACATGTATATACCCGATTCCTTCCAAAAAACTGTTATTGAATCTGCTTCTTCTGTTCTTTCGGGCAGTGCATTCAAGATCATCATTGCTTGTTGCATAAAATTTTTCTCCTCCTCTAATGACACTGCTTCTGAGCTTGTTTACACAGTCCTGATTCACTGGCAGGAAATTTCAGCTAAGTTCCTTGTCAGCCAGACTGATACAGAATTTACAGCACATTTTAGTGTAATTTTTATAGAAGGTTAATCCAGAATATTCCAAGTCATTGTGTTTGATTTAGAATTATGAACAGGCTGTGTGTTAGACTCACTGCTCTCTCCCTTGTGAGCAGTGATGTTCTGTTTTTAACTTTTCTGTTAAACTTACCTCATGTCTTTGTACTTTCTGAAAGAGATTTTATAGTACAGGACACAACTAATTGAATAATAGGCACAAGATCATTTTCTTTGTAGAGGTGATCTCCACATATTTAACATTAGATTCATGTTACTAAAGATGGTTAAATATATCCAAGATTATGCCCCTATGCACAAGTCGAAGAGAGGCTAGGATGATCTTCAAAATGAGCTAGCGAAAGGAGGTGCTTTCACTCTCATAACTATGTGCAGTGAGATCAGTTGGTGAAATATTTAGTTTGTACCATCTAATATTAAAAGAGAATAAACCTTACA
Source organism: Prionace glauca (assembly GCA_037974335.1). Classification (NCBI taxonomy): domain Eukaryota; kingdom Metazoa; phylum Chordata; class Chondrichthyes; order Carcharhiniformes; family Carcharhinidae; genus Prionace; species Prionace glauca. Next base: position 1,788,932 of record CM075749.1, on the reverse strand, counting down.
AAAAAAGTTGAACAGAAAACTTGCAAATCCTCATCAACTTTTCCTTCCTTGAATAAATCTAGAATATTTTTTATCAGTTTAATTTAGAAGTACTGGATCAGATTGTGGAAAAGAGGTTTTTTAAGATGTATTTTAGATTTGAGAAGCTTTAGAATAAGCATGTAAATGTGGAGAATCGCAAAATAATTGGGTCCTCATTTGAGAATGCAAGCTGACAACCATCGTAGTTTGCATATTCAACAGAATGACCTCTTGGCACCAGGTCAAGATCCGCATCTGAGACTTTAGATCCGTGTCGGCACTCTAAGTGGCTACCCTGCCTCGTGTTGGCACTCTCTGCAGATACTCTGCCCATATCAGCAGTGTGCGGTTACCCTGCCCCTGCGTCGGTGCTTGTGCGGTTACCCTGCCCTGCGTCGGTGCTCTGTGCGGTTACCCTGCCCCATGTCGGTGTTTTCTGGTATTGGGGAGGTGCTAGGTGACAGGAGTACAGTTAATTCCCGTGCTGTGTTTCCCGTGCTGTGTTCTTTCTTTGTTCTTAATATAGTTCCGTTATTTAAGAATTATGAAGATAAACCAGGGAACTACAGATCAATGAGTCTCATGCCAGTGCTAGGGAAACTATTCGAGATACTTCTGAAAGAGAGCATCCCTCTCCAAGTGGAGAGGCAAAGCTTGATCAGGGATAGTCAGCATGGCTTTGTCACAGGCCTAACAATTCGGATTGAATTTTTTGAGGCGGTGACCAGGTGTGTAGATGAGGGTGGTGCGGTCGATGTAGTTTATATGGATTTCAGCGAAGCCTTTGACAAGTTGCTACATGGGAGACTTGTAAAGAAGGCAGTTGGACATGGCCTACAAGGTAATTTGATAAAGTGGACCCAAAATTAGCTCACTTGTCGGAGATGGAGGCTAGTGATGGAAGGCTGCTTCAGTGACTGGAAGCCGGTGTCCAGTGGCGTTCCACAGGGATGTGTGTTGAGCCCCCTATTCATAATTTATATAAGTTACAGTGATAACTATGAGGGGGGGGGCTAGGATTAGTAAATTTGCGAGTAACACACAAATTGGACGGTGAGTTAACAGTGAGGCAGAGTGTCTTGGGATTCAAGAAAATAAGAACATAAGAACATAAGAAATAGGAGCAGGAGTAGGCCATCTGGCCCTTCGAGCCTGCCCCGCCATTCAATAAGATCACGGCTGATCTGTCGTGACTCAGCTCCACCTTCCCGCCCTCTCCCCATAACCCTTAATCCCCTCTCTTATCAAAAACCCATCAACCCGTTTCTTAAAAATATTTAGCGAGGCAGCCTCCACTACTTCAACGGGCAGAGAATTCCAGAGATTCACCACCCTTTGAGTGAAGAAGTTCCTCCTCAACTCTGTTCTAAACCGCCCCCCCCCTTTATCTTGAGGCTGTGCCCCCTAGTCCTACTGTCTTTTTTGAGCGGGAAGAGTCTCTCCACCTCTATCCTATCCATCCCATTCATCATCTTATACGTCTCAATGAGATCTCCCCTCATTCTTCTAAACTCTAATGAGTACAAGCCTAGTTTATTCAGCCTCTCCTCATAGCTCAATCCCCTCAACTCTGGTATCAGCCTAGTAAACCTCCTCTGCACTCCCTCCAGGGCCAAAATATCCTTGCGCAGGTGCGGCGCCCAAAACTGCACACAGTACTCCAGCTGCGGCCTCACCAATGCCCTATACAGCTGTAGCAAGACCTCCCTACTTTTATATTCAATCCCCCTCGCTATGAAGGCCAGCATCCCATTCGCCTTCCTGACCACCTGCTGCACCTGCAAGCTGGGTTTTTGCGACTCATGCACAAGGACCCCGAGGTCCCTCTGCACCGTCGCCTGCTGCAGTTTTTCGCCCCGTAAGTAATAGTCCTTCCTACCATTCCTCCTACCAAAGTGGTAGGTGGAATGGCCAAATGGGCAGATGAATGGCAGATGGAATTTATCCCTGAAAAGTGAGAGGTGATGCACTTTGGCAGGAGTAATTTGACAAGAAAGTACTGTGAACGATAGAACATTAGAAAATTCTATGGAACAAAGGAACCTTGGCATGTTTGTCCACAGATCTCTGAAAGTGAAAGGGCATGTTAATAGCGTGGTGAAAAGGCAGATGGGACACTTGCCTTTATCAATCAAGGCACAGATTACAAAACAGGGAAGTCATATTGGAGTTGAATAGAACTTTAGTGAGGCCACAGCTAGAGTACTGTGTGCAGTTCTGTCGTCACATTATCGGAAGGATGTGATTGCACTGGAGGGAGTGCAGCAGGATTCACCAGTGGGCTATCTGGGATGGAAAATCTAAGTTGTAAAGAGAGGTTGAGCAAGCTTGGGTTGTTTTTGTTAGAGCAGAGAAGACTGAGAGGCAACCTGATCGAGGTGTATAAGATTATGAGAGACGTGGACAGAGTGGATAAGGAGCAGCTGTTCCCCTTCATTGAAAGGTCAATCATGAGGGGCAGGAAGTTTGGTAGGGATGTGAGGAAAAAACCTTTTACCAGAGGATGCAAATGTCCTGGAATGCGCAGCCTGGGAGGGTGGGAGAGGTGGGCTGCCTTATATCCTTTCAAAGGTATCTGGATGAACATTTGGCACATTGGAACATTGAGATATGGGCCAAGTGCTGGGAGATGGGATTAGGTGGGAGTTCAGTGTCAATGTGGACTCAGTGGGCCCTTCTGAGCTGTATGATTTCATGATTTTGTCCTTCTCGCAACTTTGTTTATATCCTTCTCACTGGTTTTCTGTCCCTAAAGTGGCCTGCCAAGTCATCAGTTTCATCCTGCGTGAGTGTGACCATGATAAATGCCCAATGTCCAGTACGGGGTAATTGATTAACTAAAATTTCCTCCAAACTAAATAGTGGGAAACTGAAACAATTGGCCCCCAATCTTGCACTCCCAATAACTGTGGATGTTGATAATCTGCCACAATTGAAGGCTGCACAAGCACTGCCCGGCACCATAATTACTGGGAAGGCCAGTTGCACTTGAATCCAAAGTTGTAGTGAGCCCAAATAGTCCACCCTGAGGGTTCTGCCAGAACATGTTAGAACTTAAACCACCTTTTATGTGTATTTAATTAGATCAACAGGAGTGTGAATGCACCACTGCTGTTCCAACACTTTTGCCTGCATACCGCTCCAACGTTCCGAGCTTTATCCACTCCTTCACTAGGTACATTGCCTCCTCCACTGGCTTCTCAACTCTACCAATATTAGAAAAAACACTTGGATGGAGGAGAAAATTCTCTGTTTTGACACTGACCTTAAGATCTTTGCGTTTGTCTTCTGTCTCCACCCCAAACTCCAGCCACTGACCTCCACGACCTGGCAACTATCTGAGGCTGAACCAGATTGTTTGCAATCTGGTGTCATGTTTGACTGGCAGTGAGATTTCAGTCAGGGAGCAGTAGTGTTACTAAGACTGCTTAGTTCCACTTGTGTTAACATAACCCAAATCTACCCCTGACTCAGTTCATCTGTTGTTGAAACCCTCATCCAAAGTTCTGTTATCGCAAAACCTGACTATTCCAATACTTCACAGGTCTACCTTCCACCTTCCACCTATGTAAACATGAATTTACCTAAACTCTCCTGCCTGCACCCTAACTTGTGCCAACTACGGAAGGGAGAGAGGGACTCGGGGAAAATTACAACCATCAAAGAAGTTGTACTGATCATAGAAATGAACCATAGAAACCCTACAATGCAGAAAGAGGCCATTCGGCCCATCAAGTCTGCACTGACAACAATCTCACCCAGGCCTTATCCCCGTATCCCTACATATTACCCGCTAATCCTTCTAACCTATGCATCCTGGGACACTAAAGGGCAAATTATCTTGGCCAATCCACCTAATCTGCACATCTTTGAACTGTGGGAGGAAACCGGAGCACCCAGAGGAAACCCATGCAGACACAGGGAGAATGTGCAAACTCAGCACAGACAGTGACCCAAGCCAGGAATCAAACCCTGGAGCTGTGAAGCAGCAGTGCTAACCACTGTGCTCCTGTACTGCCCAAATTGATCAAATTGTTGGAGCTGAGAGCTGACAAATCCCCAGGTCCTGATGGGCTTCATCTTGGGTCTTAAAAAAGTGGCTGATAAGATAGTTGATGTGTTGGTTTTAATTGTCCAAAATTCACTAAAAATGGAGAATGTTCCATTAGATTGGAGAATAGCCAATGTTCAAAATAATATTCAGAATGAGACAGTGAGAACTTCGTAAAAAATAATTATTGTTCAAAAAGGGAGGGAAACAGCTGGAATTTGCACACCAGTTAACATCTGTCAGAGGGAAAACTTTACATGTTATTATTGAAAGTATTATCGCAGGACACTTAAAAAGTTTTGAGGCATTCAGGCAAAGTTTATGGTTTTGTTAAAGGGAAATCATGTTTTATCGATTTCTTGGAGTTCTTAGAAGTAGTCACATATACTGTTAAAGGAGAACAGGTGGATTCTGTACTTCGATTTCTAGATGGCGTTTAATAAGGTGCTACATCAAAGATTATTGTGGAAAATAGAAGCTTATAGTGGGTAAAATATGGGCATGGATACAAGATTGGCTTCAGAAGTTTGCATAAATGGATATTTTTCTGGGTGGCAGGATGTGACGAGTGGTGTGCCATATCAATCAGTGTTGGGGCCTCAAATTCTTAAATTTTTCATAAATGACTTGGATGAAGAGACAAAAGGTATGGTTGCTAAATTTGCTGATAAAAGGTAGAAAGATAAATTGCAAAGAAGACATGAAGTTATAAAGGATCATGGATTAATAAGTGGAAAAAGATTAGATGGAGTTTAATGTAGGCAAATGTGAAATTGCCCATTTTGGCAGGGAGAATAAAGAAGAAACATATTATCTAAATGGTGAGAGATTGCAGAGCTCTGAGATGCAGAGGGATCCGGATGTCCTAGTGCATCAATTGCAAAAAGCTAATATGTAGGTACAGCAAGTAATTAGGAAAGCCAATAGTTTATTATGAGGGGAATCAATTACAAGGTAGGAAGGTTATGTTTCAGTTATATAGGGCATTGGTGCGACCACATCTGGAGTACTGTGTAAAATACTTATCTCCTTATTTAAGGAAAGATGTAAATGTATTACAAGCTGTTCAGAGAAGATTTACCAGACTAATACTGGGAGGGGTGGCTTGTCTTATGAGGAGTTTTTTGTACAGGTTAGGCTTGTATCCACTGGGATTTAGATGAGTAAGAGGTGATTTGATCAAAATGGTTAAAATCATGAGGTATATTGGCAGGATGGACGTGGAGAGCATGCTTCCTCTTGCAGGAGAATGTGGAACTAGAGGTTGCTTAAAAATAAGGGATTGCTCATTTAGACAGATGATGTGAATTGTTTTCTGAGAATCATGAGTCTTTGGTTTCTTCCTCAAAAGGCAATGGAAGCAGAATTTTTGAATGTTTTCAAGGCAGAGTTGCATAGATTTTTGATTAACCTTTCACCCTCTTGTCAGCGGGTAGGCAGAAATATTGGGTTGAAGTTGCAGTCAGATCAGCTATCATATTGAATGATAGAACAGGCTAAAGAACTGAGCGGCTTACTGCTGTTCCTATTACGCATATAATATGCAATGGGACACTTGCTTTTCGTACATCAGCTATCACTGGTTTCCATTTGAGTCTCTGTTCAATTAAGGATGCAAGTATTTTTGCGGACAATCATCAAAAATGAAACATTTGGTGGAGTCTAGATGGATAGAGTCCAAGTACAGTTCCTGTGGTTGTAAAAGCAGAATGTTGACCGATACTGGCAGCACCTCAGTGGAGTGTTGAGTGGTAGTGGATATCACACTACCTTGTTAAATCATGACTCAGGAGTAAATTTTTGGCAACCTGTCTCTCCAAGGTTGATACCATACTTTTTACAGTGTCCAAAGCTGTGTTAAGTTTATTTACGCAGTGTACCCTTTGCTGGGCTTATAGAATCTGTCAGGGGTTACTTGGCCTATAGCCATCTCTGATGCTTTGTCCTGTTTCCACACAGTTGTCTGCTCACAGGAGGCTGTGACTGGTCCCTGTCGGGCCATGATGCCTCGCTGGTATTTCAACATCAGCAAGAAGGAATGTGTTCGGTTCGTCTACGGAGGTTGCGGAGGCAACAGAAACAATTTTGAATCCGAGGAATACTGTATGGCTGTATGTAATAGAATAAGTAAGTCAGCCATTTGTTGAAGCAGCCAATCTGCTTAGTATCAATCTCTCCTGACCAATCAATAAGTTAACCTCGTAACCCACCAGTCCTTGTGATTTATAGACTCATTTTATCTGTCTTGAGCTTTGCTTTCACTTCCTTGTTGTAAGCTTACTGTCGCCGAGACCAGAAAGCCCTGTTGTTGACACTAATTTTCTTAGACAATTTTCATACTTTCTCTGCCGTGCCTTTCTTTTCATCTTTGTGTGGGCAGTGGGCTTTGCTCCTGTTCAACAAGCTTTTGAAAACCTTAGCTAATTGTGGAGAAGTGTGAATTGTTTTGAATCAATTTAAAATGTGTAATTGTACTGCTTGCTTCAGCATGTAACCCTCAAGGTATATGCAACTTGAAGTCTTGTACAAGTTGCAGGTAATGACATGATTTTAAGATGTTATTATTTGCAAATGCAGACCATGTCTCAGGTTCACATCCCTCAGTTGCCAATTACTCCAGCCTGCCATGTTTCTTCTTGCTTTGTCAGTATTCCCTGCATATGATGCACTATGAACAAGCAATCTAGTGGCTCCAGAGCAGAGGAGTATTTTGTTTGATATTTGCAGTGCTATTAAATAGTGCAGCTGCCCGCACATCTGTTCTTTGTTCCTTTAGCCTCATCTCCATTGATTTTTCTCCTTTCTCAAATGTTGCCTATTTTCTGTGGAACTGATGTTGGTCTCCTCTTGTTATTCAACCCTGATGACAGGTCTTACGCTGAATCCTGTCAGGTTTGAGTGCTGGGCTCAATCCACAGGTCACAGCAGTAGTTAGTGAATAATCTGGAATTCAGGCCTATATTTTCAATTGTAGCAGATCCACAAATTGAGTTAAAAGTGGTGTTGGAATATGAGACTGTTGATTTGTATGACACAACTGGATAAATTTACTGAATACTAAACAGAGAACTGTTTTATTTGAATCTAATAATTAGGTACTAATTTATGTTGATAGCCTTGGAAAATAGAAGCTCTCAACCACATTGTACAAAGTGTGGACTCCAGTGCTGGAGTATGGCTTTGAATATTTGTGTATCTAATACAGGCCCATGTATGGAATTTATCTTGCATTACAGCTGAAATTTTGCAAAAGTATTTAATATTCTAGTAAAGCCCACACGCATAACTGTGCACAAGCACTCTACATGGACTTTGTCCAACTCTCTATTATAGCTTTCATCTAATTCATGTTTGAAACCATTATAGAGTTATTTACAGCACATAGGTGAGGCTATTCAGTCCATGAAGCCTGTGCCAGCTCTCTGGAGCAGTTCAGTCGTTCTCATTCCTTTGCTCTTTCCCTGTAGATCTGCCACTTTATTTCCTTCAAATACCCATTTTTGAAATTGTTCATCTCTGCTTCCAGCATCCTCATGCGGCAAGTTCTAAGTTATTAGTACTCAACTGGTTAAAAAAAAAATTCTCACATTCCCCCTGCATCTCTTCAACAAATTCTTAAATCTGTGACCCCCAACAACCCCTCTCCAAATTTTGTCCAATAAACTGATAGGAGCAATTTCATTATTTGATCTAAATCTAGTGTAATCTTGTACATTTCTGTCAAATCTTCCCATAATCTCCTTTGTTCCAGAGAAAAACATGACCAGAACTGGACACATTATTGTAGTTGTAGCTAAAGTCTAACAGGTTTATTTGGTAGCAAAAGCCACTAGCTTTCGGAGCGCTTGCTGTCCCTTCATCAAGTGAGTGGGAGCTCTGTTCACAAACTGGGCATATAAAGACACAAACTCAATTTACAAAATCCTGATTGGAATGTGAGTCTTTACAGGTAATCAAGTCTTAAAGGTACAGACAATGTGAGTGGAGAGAGCGTTAAGCACAGGTTAAAGAGATGTGTATTGTTTCCAGACAGGACAGTTAGTGAGATTTTGCAAGTCCAGGCAAGTCGTGGGGGTTACAGGTAGTGTGACATGAACCCAGGATCCCGGTTGAGGCCATCCTCGTGTGGAATTTGGCTATCAGTCTCTGCTCAACAACTCTGCGCTGTCATGTGTCGTGAAGGCTGCCTCACAGAATAAAGATCAGAGGCTGAATGTCAGTGTCCGCTGAAGTGCTCCCCACCAGGAAGTTTTGGACTTGTGGTGAACAGTCACTGAAACAACTATATGATGACATCAACAAGTTCCATCCCACCATCAGACTCACCACGGACTATTCTCCGGAATCAGCTGCATTCTTGGACACACATTTCCATTAAGGATGGTCACCTCAGCACTTCACTGTACTGCAAACTCACGGATAACCTCACGATTCTCTGTTTCTCCAACTTCCACCCTAAACACATTAAAGAAGCCATCCCCTGTAGACAAGCCCTCCGTATACACAGGATCTGCTCAGATGAGGAGGATCGTGACAGACACCTCCAGACCCTGAAAGATGCCCTCATAAGAACAGGATATGGTGCTCGACTCATCGATCGACAGTTCCGACACACCATAGCAAAAAACCACACTGATCTCCTCAGAAGACAAACAAGGGACACAGTGGACAGACCGCCCTTCGTCGTTCAGTACTTCCCCAGAGTGGAGAAGCTACGACATCTTCTCTCAGGCCTTCAACATATCATTGAAGACAATGAACATCTCGCCAAGGCCAATCCCACACCCCCACTGCTTGCCTTCAAACAACAGCACAACCTCATACTGACCATTGTCTGCAGCAAGCTACCCAGCCTTCAGGAGAACAGTGAACTCAACACCACACGACCCTGCCACAGCAATCTCTGCAAGACATGCCGGATCATCGACACGGATGCCATCATCTTACGTGAGAACACCAGGTACACGGTACATACTCTTGCAACTCGGCCAATGTTGTCTACCTGGTACGTTGCAGGAAAGGATGTCCTGAGACATGATATGTTGGGGAGACCGTGCAGACGATATAACACCGGATGAATGAAAACTGCTAGACAATCACCAAGCAAGACTCTTCCTGTTGGGGAACACTTCAGCGGTCACAGGCATTCAGTCTCTGATCTTTGGGCAAGCGCTGTCCAAGGCAACCTTCATGACACGTGACAGGACAGAATCGCTGAGCGGAGACTGATAGCCAAGTTCCGCACACATGAGAACAGCCTCAACTGGGATCTTGGGTTCATGTCACACTAAGGTACTGGGGAGACTCTAAACTAGAAAGGCTGGAGGGAGGGAATCAAGATAAGGTGACTGAGAGCAAGGAGGTTAGCTCGCAAATAGAGAAGGATCGTAGACCGTGTAAGAGGGAGGAGAGAAGGGGAGCGCTCAGACCAAAGTTCTGGGATGTATCTATTTTAACGCTAGGAGTATAGTGAATAAAGTGAATGAGTTTAGAGTGTGAATTGCTGCTTGGGAATGTGATGTGGTGGCCATTACAGAGACTTGGATGTCTCAGGGACAAGACTGGGTACTTCAGGTGCCGGGATTCCGATATTTCAGAAAGGACAGAGAGGGAGGCAAAAGACCGAGGGGGAGTGGCACTGTCGATCAGGGATAGTGTCACAGCTGTAAACAAGGTTGACACCGTGGAGGGATTGTCTACAGAGTCTCTGTGGGTGGAAATTAGGAACAGGAAGAGGTTGGTAACTTTGCTGGGTGTTTTCTATAGGCCGCCCAATGGTAACAGGGATGTTGAGGTGCAGATAGGGAAACAGATCCTGGAGGGATGTCGTAATAACAGAGTTGTCGTGATGGGAGACTTTAATTTCCCAAACATCAATTGGAATATATCTAGGGTAAGGGGTTTGGATGGGGAGGAGTTTGTTAGATATGCTCAGGAGGGTCTCCTGACACAGTACGTGGATAAGCCTACGAGAGGAGAGGCTGTACTTGATCTGGTACTGGCTAATGAACCTGGACAGGTGTTGGATGTCTCGGTGAGAGCGCATCTTGGGGATAGTGATGATAATTCTGTCTGCTTCACGATAGCATTGGAAAGAGATAGGATCAGGCAGGCTAGGAAAATGTTAATCTGGAGTAAGGGGAAATATGAAGCCATCAGGCAGGAAATTAGACGAGTAAATTGGAACGAGGTACTCTTGGGGAAAAGTACCAAAGGAAGGTAGCGGATTTTCAAGGGATGTTCGTCTGGAGCTCTGCATGACAACGTTCCGATGAAACGGAGTTTTGGTAGGTTACGGGAACCGTGGTGCACAAAGGTTGTAATGAACCTAGTCAGAAAGAAGAAAGATGTACAAAAGGTTCGGAGGGCTCGGCAATGTTAAGGATCTGGAGGAGTATACAGGTTGTAGGAAGGAGCTTAAAAAGGAAATTAGGAGAGCCAGAAGGAGTCATGAGAAGGCCTTGGTGGGTAAGATTAAAGAGAGCCCCAAGGCGTTCTACAAATATGTGAAGACTAAAAGGATGAGATCTGAAGGAATAGGACCTATAAAAGGTGAAGGGGGAAAAGTTTGTTCGGAACCGGTAGAAATGGCAGAAGTGCTTAAGGAAAACTTTACCTCGGTATTCATGGTGGAAAATGATCTTGGAGATTGTACTGCAGGTTTGAATCCGGACTGAAAAGATTGAGTGTGTGGACGTTAAGAAAGAGGATGTGTTGGAACTTTTGAATAGCATCGAGGTAGATAAGTTGCTGGGACCGGATGGGATCTACCCCAGATTATTGGAAGGCAAGGGAAGAGATTGCAGAGTCTCTGGTAAAGATCTTTGCGTCGTCAGTGGAGATGGGAGAGGTTTTGGACGATTGGGGGTGTGGTTCCTATATTCAAGAAAGGGAACAGGGATAGCCCAGGAAATTACCGACCGGTGAGTCTAACTTCAGCGATTGGTAAGTTGATGGAGAGGATCCTGGGGGACAGGATTTATGAACATTTAGAGAAGTTTAGTATGATCAAAAGTAGTCAGCATGACTTTGTCAAGGGCAGGTTGTGCCTTACGAGCCTGGTTGAGTTCTTTGAAAATGTGACTGAACACATTGACGAAGGAAGAGTGGTTTACATGGACTTCAGCAAGGCCCCCATGCAAGACTTCTTGAGAAAGTGAGAGGGCGTGGGATCCAAGTGGCTGTTGCCTTGTGGATCCAGAACTGGCTTGTCTGCAGAAGGCAGAGAGTGGTTGTGGATGGGTCTTTTTCTGCATGGAGGTTGGTCACCAGTGGAGTGCCCCAGGGATCTGTTCTGGGACCCTTGCTGTTTGTCATTTTCATAAATGACCCGAATGAGGAAGTGGAAGGATGGGTTGGTATGTTTGCCGACGACATGAAGGTTGGTGGTGTTGTGGATAGTCCGGAGGAATGTCAGAAGTTGCAGCGAGACATAGGATACAAGACTGGGCGTAGAAGTGGCAGATGGACTTCAACACGGATAAATGTGTAGTGGTCCATTTTGGCAGGTCCAATGGGATGAGGGAGTATAATATCAAGGGTACAACTCTTAAGAGCGTGGAGGATCAGAAGGACCTTGGGGTCCAGGTCCATAGGACTCTTAAATCGGCCTCGCAGGTGGAGGTTGTGGTCAAGAAGGCGTATAGTGTACTCGCCCTTATTAATCGAGGGGTTGAGTTTCGGAGTTGGGAGATAATGCTGCAGCTTTATAAGACCCTAGTCAGACCCTACTTGGAGTACGTGCGCAGTTCTGGCCGCCTCATTACAAGAAAGATGTGGAAGGGTGCAGCAGAGATTTACATGGATGTTGCCTGGATTGCGTGGCATGCCTTACGAGGATAGGTTGAGGGAGCTTGGTCTTTTCTCCCTGGAGAGACGAAGGATGAGAGGTGACCTGATAGAGGATTACAAGATGTTGAGAGGCAGGTGGATTCTCGGAGGCTATTTCCCAGTGCTGAAATGGTTGCTACGAGAGGACACAGGTTTAAGGTGCTGGGGAATAGGTAGAAAGGAGATGTCAGGGGTAAGTTTTTCACTGAGGGTGGTGGGTGAGTGGAATTGGCTGCCATCGGTGGTGGTGGAGGCGAACTCGTTGGGGTCTTTTAAGAGACTTCTAGATGAGTACATGGGATTTAATGGGATTGAGAGTTATAGATAGGCCTTGTAGGTAGAGATATGATTAGCGCAACTTGTGGGCCGAAGGGCCTTTTGCACTGTAGTTTTCTATGTTCTGTGTTCTGTCTGTAATCCCCAAGACTTGCCTGGACTTGCAAAATCTCACTAACTGCCCTGTCTGGGGACAATATACATCTCTTTAACCTGTGCTTAATGCTCTCTCCACTCAAATTGTCTATACCTTTAAGACTTGATTATATGTAAAGTCTTTCATTCCAACCATGATTTTGTAAGTTGAGTTTGTGCCTTTATATGCCCTGTTTGTGAATAGAACTCTCATTTACCTGACGAAGGGGCAGCAAGCGCTCTGAAAACTAGTGGCTTTTGCTACCAAATAAATCTTCTAGAATTTAACCTGGTGTTGTGAAACTTCTTACTTTGTTTACCCCAATCCAATGCTGGCCTAAACCAGAGTTTTATAAAGATTTAACATCATTTCCCTGCTTTTATACTCAGTGCCCCTTTGTAAATTCAACACTCACACAGGCTTTGCTAATTATTCTCTCAATATTTCCTGCCGTGAAGATATATTGCCTCTCCCTTCTGGCAAAATGTATCACACGCTTTAGTCATATCCTGTTTAATTTTCTGTCTCTGCATTTATGTACTATTCTCGGATGGTAACCATTGGATGACATTGCCTTTTCCATTTTGAGTGCCTTAACTCTTCAATGCTGCCACTTGGTATTGAGTTTCTTACAAATTTTATTGGTTTCCTTGCAAGACCAAACGCACTCATCAGTTAGTCAGATTCTGAGGGAATGAGATCCTTAAATAAAATACTTTGCCTTTACATATGTGTGCTACAAACCTCTCGATCTTTTGTAATCAGCAATCCAGAGGCATTGAAATAAACCCTTGGGGAGGAAAACATCAAGAAAATTTTCATGACAAGTAAAATACTCAGAAAATACTCAGTTTGAAAGTTAGAGACTTCATTCATGGGCAAGAATTTGGATTAAATAGTGTGGACCCACAAAATTTCTCCTCTCACATGATTCCACAACCATAAATGACTCACCTCGTTCTAACCTGCAAGCTGCTGACAAAAAGAATGTTGTTTGGTCAACAGCGTAAAACTATTGCTAAATGCTGGATGGACAAGACCGTTGTGCCTCCCTAGTACATGGTGGTTTTGACTGCATTCCATTCACAGCAATTTCTCATCTCAAGTTTTTTCCTTGGACTATTACAGCTAAGGCTTGAGAAAGAGAGATGAGTGGATGGAGCTTCAAATTTTGCCAAGTTTCTTACTACTATCTCAATCCTGTCCTTGTTGGAAAGTTCATTGGCGCTTTACTAGTTCCAAAATACACCATTAAAATGGATAAAGCCATACGTTTGAAGATGTCGAAAGCAAGGTCCTTAAATTCTGAGTAAATTTTGCTTTTGTTTTTGACCATCCCTTCCAGGAAACTGCAATAAATGTTCAAAAACATGTAAAAAGTTGCTTTTGATTTGATTTCTGACTGACATGTCTTGATATACAGTGAAAAGTATTGTTTCTTGCATACATTTCAGACACCATACCGTACATCGAGTACACAGGGGAGAAGGAAAGGAGAGGGTGTCATTAATAGACAGTTTAAAAGAGTTAGAGTACAGTTTTAAAAGCATAGAATGAGAGTAAAAGATGGAATTGAAGGCTATGCTGGGGGCAGCTCACAAGGAGTCACCATGTTCCAATGCCATCTTAAACGTTTTTCTCCTTTTTCAGTGCTGGCATAATTGTTGCTCATAACTTTAAGGGCTGGGCTCAGAGCCCCAAGATTCTGAGTTGGAATTCCATCACAGAGAATTTGCATTAATGTTAAACAAATATTTGTTAATAAAAAGCTTGTAGCAGTAAAGATGGATTATACTTAAAAACTCACTTGCTTCTACTCAATTCAGGAAAGGAAACCCGCTGCCCTCACCTAGTCTGATCTGAATGTTACTTCAGTCTGTACTATCCTGTTTGATTCTTCATTATTTTCTCAAGTGGCGTAGAAAAGCATTCATTTGTGTTAAACTGATTCAAGAAGAAGACACGCAACCACTATGTCAGCAGTTTATAGATGAGCAATGAATCCTGGGATTGGCAGAAACACCAGCATTCTGGGGAAGCACAAGAGAGGTGATGGTGTAGTGATCTTGTCACTGGACTGCAATCCAAAGACCCAAGGTAATGCCCTCGGGACTTGGGTTCAAATCTCACCAAGGCAGATGGTGAAATCAATAAAAGATAGTAAGAAGCGCACAAACAGCTGGGAGAGACAAGATTCTGAGTGAGATGCAGTCCAAGTGACATTTTTAAAAATTCATTCATGGTGAGAATCTGGAACTCATTGCTGGATGTGGAAAGTCTCTCTAGTTTACCACACAGAAATACAGGCAGGAGCTTGCATTTGGATTCAAAAGTCCAAATTTGTGAGGATTTGAAACATTGCTGGCAGATCCGCTTATCTTGTGCCAGTGGGAAAATTTCCACGGAAAATCCTCACTGTGAAAGAGTGTTGTGGCTTAAAAGTTATGATGTTGGAAAAGGAAATAAGTGGAAATAAACCTTTGAGAACTAAGAATCAGTTTTTAGTAGATTTGGGAAAATCAAATCCCAATTTAAGGGACAGTGTAAAGCATACTCTGAAGTCAGTTTAGGAACAGAAAGTGCTGGAAAATCTCAGCAGGTCTGTCAGCATCTGTGGAGAGAGAAACAGAGTTAATATTTCAAATCTAAATGACCCTTCTGTTCCGGAAGGATTACTTAGATTCGAAACGTTAGTTCTGTTCTCGCTTCACAGATACTGTCAGACGTGCTGTGTCCAGTGTTTTCTGCTTTTGTTTCAAATTCCAGCATCCACAGAAATTTGCTTTTATCCATGGAGTTGCCTTTTGGTTGTGTTAAAAAGAAAAGGGAAAAACATTGTTCTTAGTTTAAATTTTAATTTTTCTAAACTATCTGCAAAATTATAGAATGTTAAGTGCTTTGCAGGTGGAGATTTGTAACCAATATTTAGAACTTGACTTGACAAAAAGAAACCAAGGAAGTTGCTTTTTGTAAAAGATGAAAACTAACATTGAAGTGTCTGTGGTGCAAGTCTGAGCTTGCAGAAGGTGAGGAGTCTGACTCGTGTCTTTTTTTGCAGTTCTGTCCACACGTCAACCAACTGATGAGGTGGATGTTTATTTTGAGACACCTGCTGATGAAAATGAACACGCTCGTTTTGCGAAGGCGAAACAGCAACTGGAGGTCCGACATCGTGACCGCATGGATAAGGTAATAGGTACACTTATGAGCACTTGTGTTAGCTTAGTTTTTGAAGTGAGATTTGTCAGTAATCTGTCTGGAATGTCCTAATTATACCCTCCCATTATTTCATATGAAGATAGTGTTGTTATACTTTGATAACCAGGTCATGAAGGAAGGGAACGGAGCCTGCCTTTACTTAGAGTCAAGGAGTAATGAAGTTACACGCGCAGAAAAGGCCCTTTGAGTTTAAAATTGCGTTAATCCTGTTTCCAGCTCTTGTCCCATATCATTGACTGTTATGCTATTTTAAGTGCTCATTCAAATGTTTTTAAAGAACATAGAACACTACAGCACAAACAGGCCCTTCGGCCCACGAGTTGCGCCGATCACATCAACACCTACCAACCTACAGACCTATCTATAACCCTCAATCTCATTAAACCCCATATACTCATCCAGAAGTCTTTTAAAAGACCCCAGCGAGTTCGCTCCACCACCACTGACAGCAGCCGATTCCATTCACTCACCACCCTCTGAGTGAAAAACTTACCCCTAACATCACTTCTGAACTTCCCTCCCTGTACCTTAAATCTGTGTCCTCTCGTAGCAACCATTTCAACCCGGGGAAATAGCCTCTGAGAGTCCACCCTATCTATTCCTCTCAACATTTTGTAAACTTCTATCAGGTCGCCTCTCAACCTTCGTCTCTCCAGGGAAAAGAGTCCCAGCTTCCTCAACCTAACTTCATAAGGCATGCTTCCCAGTCCAGGCAACATCCTTGTAAATCTCCTCTGTACCCTTTCAATAGCTTCTACATCTTTCCTATAGTGAGGCGACCAGAACTGCGCACAATACTCTAAATGAGGCCTGACAAGGGTCTTATAAAGTTGCAGCATTACCTCCCGACTCCTAAACTCAATCCCTCGATTAATGAAGGCCAGTACACCATACGCCTTCTTGACCACCTCCTCCACCTGCGAGGCCGATTTAAGAGTCCTGTGGACCCGGACCCCGAGATCCTTCTGCTCTTCAACACTACTCAGACTTCTGCCCTTGATAGTGTACTTGTACATCCTGTTGGTTCTGCCAAAACGGACGACTACGCATTTATCCGCGTTGAAGTCCATCTGCCACTTCTCCGCCCATTCCTGCATCGTATCTATGTCCTGCTGCAACTTTTGCCATCCTTCCAGACCATCCACAACACCACCGACCTTAGTGTCATCAGCGAACTGACTTACCCATCCCTCCACTTCCTTATCCAGGTCATTTATGAAAATGACAAACAACAAGGGTCCCAGAACAGATCCTTGAGGTTGTCAGGTTTCTGGCCTCCAGGCAGTGCATTCCAGATTCTCATTGCCGCCTTTTAGAATTTAGAATCATACGGTGCAGAAAGAGGCCATTCGGTCCATCGATGCCCCCGATGATTGACCCCTTAACTAAGGGGACTAGCTGCTCCCTATTCAGTGTCCATAACCTTCATAATCTTATACACCTCGATCATGTCCCCCCTCAGCTTTCTCTGGTCTAAAGAAAACAATCCAAGCCTATCTAGTCTTTCCTCAAATGTTCCATCTCAGACAACATCCTGGTGACCCTCCTCTGTAACCACCTCTAGTGCAATCTCATCCATCCTATAGTGAGGTGACCTGAACTGTACGCAGTACTTTCAGTGTGGCCTCATCAACGCTGTGTACAACTCCAACATTTACCTCCTTGCTAACTGTGTCCATGTCAATTCCTTGCTCAGACAATCCAAAAATGATCTCATTACCCTACGTTCTCCCCAGATCCTCGTATAATGTTTGCTCCTTTTGATCACATCTCTTTATGGGGAGATTTAACAAATGGAAAGGAAATTCATTTAATTCTTTGTAACTATTGATGAAAAACTACATTCAAAATGAGCATCTCATTTTCCCAAAACTGTGTGACTCGAATGTGTTAAATCAGTAATACAAAGAAGGGGGTCTGAATGGTAGCCCTCCCAGCATTTATCCCACATTTAAACAAATAATTTACTCAACATTGTTTCATGTAAGACCTTGTTTTGTTATCCTCTGCCAGTTCTTTGAAAAGAAATATCAAATAAATAGGATTGATGCAATGAAACAGACTGATTTATCAGATTTTAGTAATCACGGATTATTTGATCTGTTGAGATCATTGTACTGTAGCAGCTTACGTTCACCTACCGAGCATCTTCACCTACATCAGTATCTCAGATTGCTAACACACAAGCACACATAAGAACATAAGAAATAGGAGCAGGAGTAGGCCATCTAGCCCTTCGAGCCTGCCCCGCCATTCAATAAGATCATGGCTGATCTGTCGCTGCTCAGTTCCACTTTCCCGCTTTCTCCCCATAACCCTTAATCAAAAACCCATCAACCTGCGTCTTAAAAATATTTAGCGAGGCAGCCTCGACCACTTCAACGGGCAGAGAATTCCAGAGATTCACCACCCTTTGAGTGAAGAAGTTCCTCCTCAACTCTGTTCTAAACCGCCTCCCCTTTACCTTGAGGCTGTGCCCCCTAGTCCTACTGTCTTTTTTGAGCGGGAAGAATCTCTCCACCTCTATCCTATCCATCCCATTCATCATCTTATACGTCTCAATGAGATCTCCCCTCATTCTTCTAAACTCTAACGAGTACAAGCCTAGTTTATTCAGCCTCTCTTCATAGCTCAATCCCCTCAACTCCGGTATCAGCCTAGTAAACCTCCTCTGCACTCCCTCCAGGGCCAAAATATCCTTGCGCAGGTGCGGCGCCCAAAACTGCACACAGTACTCCAGCTGCGGCCTCACCAATGCCCTATACAGCTGCAGCAAGACCTCCCTACTTTTATATTCAATCCCCCTCGCTATGAAGGCCAGCATCCCATTCGCCTTCCTGACCACCTGCTGCACCTGCAAGCTAGGTTTTTGCGACTCATGCGCAGGTGCAGCGCCCAAAACTGCGCCCAACACTTTTGTCTTGGAACAAAATAAAGTGTTTTTATTAAGTAAAACTGTGAGCTTTCTGCTGGTAAAGAAGCATTTTGTGCCTGGATGCAGCAAATTCTGGATAGCATTCAGACGTGGGCTGATAAATGGCAAATAACCTTAGTGTGACAAAGTCCACCTTCCACCTACAAATGCCAGGCAATGATCACCTCCAATAAGAGATATACATACATTCCCTTGACATTCGATGGTATTGAATTTCCCACCGACAAATTCCTGGTGGTCACCAATGGCTAGAAACTTAACTAGACTGATCAAATAAATACATTATCAAAATTGTTTTCAGGGCTAAAACCTCTTCACTGTTGGAGTCATACCTAACACAAAGGAAGATGATTCAGGTTGTTCAAGGTCACTGGTCTTAGTTGCAGGAATTTTTTGCAGGAGTTCCCCAGCATATTGCCCAAGGTCCAACGATCTTCTGCTTCATCAGTGGCCTTCCCTCCATCATAAGGGGTGGGGGGGGAGGGAGGGGGCGATGTTTGTAGATGACTGCGCAATACTCAGCACCATTCTTGATTTCTCAGATACTGAAACAGCCCATGTCCATTTGCAGCAAACGTGAAGAATAGTCAGGCTTGGGCAGATAAATCATAGAAAAATTATAGAAACCCTACAGTACAGAAAGAAGCCTTTCTACCTATCGAGTCTGTACTGAACACAACCCCCACCCAGGTCCTACCGCCATATATTTACCCACTAATCCTGCTAACCTACACATCTCAGGACACTAAGGATAATTTTTTGCATGGCCAATCACCCTAACCCATACATCTTTGGACTGTGGGAAGAAACTGGAGGAAACCCACGCAGACATGAGGAGAATGTGCAGACTCCACACAGACAGTGACCCAAGCCAGGAATCGAACCCAGGTCTCTGGAGCTGTGAAGCAGCAGTGCTTAACCACTGTGTGACCGTGCCACCCGTTGGCAAGTACTGGCAAGTAACATCCATTGCATGTAAGTGCCAGGAAATGACCATCTGCAACAAAAAGAATCTAACCATCTCCTTTATTGACGTTCATTAGTATTACCATAACTGAGTCCTCACTACCAACATCTCAGGAGTTCTATTGGTCAGAAACTGAACTGATTTAGGCGTTTAATTATTGTGGCTAGAAGAGCAGGACAGACTGCGAATTCTACAGCGCATAACTCACCTTCTGACTCCCCAAAATGGGCAGCATGGTGACAGAGTGATTGTCACTGCTGCCTCTCAGCAGCAGGAACCCGAGTTCAATTCCCACTTGGGTCACTGTATCTGTGCAGTTTGCATGTTCTCCCCATGTCAGTGTGAGTTTCCTCCAGGTGCTCCAGTTTCCTCCCACAGCCCAAAAGTTGTGGTGGTTAGGTGCATTGGCTTTGCCATATTTTCCCTCAGTGTACCCGAATAGGCGCTGGAGTGTAGCGACTAGGGGACTTTCACAATAACTTCATTCCTCTGTTAATGTAAGCCTACTTGTGACCCTAATAAATAAACTTATAAACAAAGTCTGTCTTCCATCAACAAGACACAAGTCAGGATATGATGGAAAAGTCAGGAGTATGATGGAATACTGTCCACTTGCTTGAAAGAGTGCAACTCCAACAACACTCAAGAAGCTTGACACCATACAGTAGAATGCAGCTTTTATGATTGCTAACCCTTCTACAAACAATTGCTCCTTCCACCACCGACACAGTGGCAGCCATGTATACCATCTCTCAGCTGCACCGCAGCTACTCACCAATGCTTCTTTGACGCACTTTCCAAACTTTCAACCTCTACCTAGATGGACAAGAGCAGCAGATGGATGGGAACACACATCTGTAACTTGCTGCAACTCCCTGCGACTTCCTTTGCAAGCCACTCATCATCCTGACCTGGAAATATATTGCTGTTGCTAGATCAAAGTCCTGAAATTTCTTTACAGCACTGTAGTTGTTCCTACACAACATGTACTGCAGCATTCAAGAAGATTGCATAGCACCACTTTCTCAAGGGCAATTAGTAATGGGTAATAAATACTGGGCAGCTGAAGTGAATAACCTGACACTTCCCCACATTCTGCTCACTTAACTGGTCTATCTCTCTTTGTGGCTTCTCTGTGTTCTCATCACAGCTGATGTTTCCATCTTATTATGTATTGTCAGAAAACTTAGATACATAATTTGTCTTTTCATCTAAATAATATAGATTGTAAATAGTTGAGGGCCCCGTATTGATCCTTGCAGCACTCCACGAGAGACTGCTACTGAGATGTTATCCACAACACCATGAACTTCTACTTTCCACAGTAACCTTTGATGTGGTATCTTATCAAATGCCTCTTGGTGAATACAGTACAATCACCGGTTCCCCTTTATCCATAGCACATTACTTCAGAAAACTCCATTAAAGTGGTTAAACATGATTTATTTTCACAAAATCATGTTGACCATGCCTGATTATCCCATATTTCCCAAAGCACACTGCTATAACTTTTTTTTAACGTTTTCCCAATGACAGCTGTTAAGCTAATTGACCTGTTGTTACTGGCTTTCTGTCTCCCTTTTTGAATAAAGGAGTTACGTTTGGTATTTGCCAAATTAATGTGAGAATTTTGGAAAATTAAAACCAACAAATCTATTGTTCCACCACCCGTTTATTTTAAGACGCAAGGATGAAACCCAACAGGATTTGAGGAATTGTCAGCCCGCAGTTCCAGAAATTTTCTCAGTACACAAATTTTCTCAATATCACTTCCCCGGTAATTGTAATTTTCTCAAGTTCCTTCCTTCCGTTTCTTGATTTACATCTATTTCTGGGATATTATTTATCTTCTTGTGAAGATTTTTTATTCATTCGTGGGACATGTGTGTTGCTGGCTGGCCAGCATTTATTGCCCTTCCTTAGTTGCCTAAGGCCAGTTGAGAGTCAACCACGTTGCTGTGGCTGTGGAGTTCCATGTAGGCCTGACCAGGTAAGGATGGCAGATTTCCTTCCCTAAAGGACATTAGTGAACCAGTTGGGGGCAACTAGATGAATACATGAATAGGATGGGAGTGGAAGGATACAGATTCTGTAAGTACATACTGTTTAGTTTGATGAGGCAGGCATCATTATTGGCACATACTTGGAGGGCTGAAGGGCCTGTGCTGTGCTGTAATTTTCTTTGCTCTTTGTAACAGTGCCCCCCTCCCCCCCAATTATTACATTAACTTTGTAAAAAAACTTTCAATAGTCTCTTGTTTGCTGCAATGTTCAACTACATAAGTTCGGGGAGGCTTTAAACTACTCGCAGCACCATTTTCAGGTTCTTGTTATTCCAAATCATAGTATTCTACTTAATGTCCTTATGTCATCCTCTCCTATCAAGGTTACTTCACTCCCTATGCCACTCTGTTTTTATGAAATGTTGTCTCTCCCAGAATATTGTACACTGGGCCTGCCTCACAGCACCAGGGACCCAGGTTCGATTCCCAGCTTGGGTCACTGTCTGTATGAAATATGCACATTCTCCCCGTATCTCTGTAGGTTTCTTCTGGATGCTCCTGTTTCGTCCCACAATCCAAAGATATGCAGGTTGGTTGGATTGGAAATGATAAATTGTCCATTCATGTCAGGGGGATTAGCAGGGTAAATATATAGGATTACAGGGTTAGGGCCTGAGTGAAATTGTTGTATGTGCAGGCTCGATGGGCTGAATGGCCTCCTTCTGCATAGTTGGGATTCTAATATTGATTCTCCAGATCTGGTCACTCAATTTCTGCAATGGCTTCTCCAACTTGCTACAATTCTTTATACCTGGAAATCATTTTGGAAATCTCCTTTGCAACTCTGTCATTCTTCCTTAAGTGTTGGGTGCAGTTTCACATAATTGTTACAGCAATAGGGAGGTTATTCAGCCTTTTGTGTCTGCGCTGGCTCATGAAATGAATAATTCACTTGGTACCATTCCCTGACCACCTTCTATCACACTGCACCTTCTTCCTTATCACCTGCCATTTTTTTATTGGCGAAATTCTCTGTACTGTGCCATACAAAGAACAAAAAAAACAGAACAACCCAGCACGGGAAACAGGCCCTTCGGCCCAACGAGCCCGTGCCGCCGCATCACCCTACACCTATTCTACCCTGCATGTCTACGAATGGAACCCCTAACTTAGCCAGATTCAGGGGAGAATAGTGTCAATTTGGTACATACATACAGTGGACAAAAGGAAAATATTAATGATGTGGGAGAGAGAGAAATAAATTTTCAGGTTGATGACCTTTCACTGATGCTGTCTGACCTCTGGAGTATTTCCAACATTTGTTATTTCAGATGATAACAGATTGCTCTGCTGATTGTTGTAACACTTGTTCCATTATGGTGGACTTGGTCACTGTAATGATGGATGTCACTCCAGGACCACTGACGTCACTGTTATTTCAATGGTCTTTAAAGCCTGTAGAGTTGATTATTTTAGCAGTGTTTCTGATTCTTGGATCTGTGCCAGTGGTTGTTGCTTTTTTTTCCCCCTCTTAAGAACTCTCTGGGGCAAATATTTCTGTAGTTCCCCAACTGACACTTAAATTTTTGCGTCTAAATTAGGTAAGAGAGGAGTGGGAAGAAGCTGAACGACAAGCGAAAAACCTGCCAAGAACAGAAAGACAGCTGTTGGTTCAGGTATGAGCACATTCCCATGTGATCATTTTACTTTAGAAGCTCAGGTTTATGTTCTGTTTTTGCTGTGTGGAATTCTGGAAAAGTAACCAGTAGCGGCAGTCTGTTTAGAAGGATTGTTTAGCAAGCTGTTTATGTTTTTATTACCTGATGGTGACATCTTTTAAGTGAACTATATCCTGTGCCATTTTCACTCGCTCAAATTTAGCAATTAGGGTCAGAAGTGGGATATTTACTGATGATTGCACAATATTCAGCATAGGGCTCCTGAAACAGTCCATGTCCATTAAAGCTTGAGCTGATAAGTGACAAATAACGTGCCCCATGTGTACAACGCAATAACCTCTCCAACAAAAGAAAATCTAACAATCTCACCTTGACATTTAATGGCATTACCATCATTAAATCTCCAACTGTCAACATTCTGGTGAGCAGTGAATGAGTAACTTAACTACTGACCCCCCACAGTCTACACATCACAAGTCAGGAGTATAATCGGATACTCTCCACTTGCCTGTATGAGTGCAAAAAGCTCAACATCCTCCAGCACGAAGCAGCCTGGTTAATTGCTACCCTTCCATAAACATTTAATCCGTCCACCAGCGGCGAATAGCAGCAGTTGTGTAGACCAAGATGCACTGCAGCAACTCGCTAAAGTTCCTTAAGTAGCAATGTCCAAATCTATGACCACCATAGAAAGACAACGGCAGCAGCTACCTGAGAACACCACTACCTACAAGTTCTCCTCCAAGCCATTCACCATCCTGATTTGGAAATATATCAGCCATTCCTCCACTGTTGCTGGGTCAAAATGCTCTGACAGCACTGTGGTTTGAGCAGTTCAAGAAGGTAGCTCTCATCCTTCTCATGCAATTAAGGAGGGACAATAAATGCTGGCCTAATCAGCTATAGCCACATTCCCAGAAACAAATAAAGTTTCAAGACTCCAAAGGAAAGAGACCACTGTATTAATGCGCAGCAAGGTTTTCAATTTTTTAAAAGCCCATTAGCAATGCTACCTTGGATTCCTTACTTCATTCCCCCTTGGCCTGCTGCTTGTTGTCTAAGATGAGCAGTTCTAAATGTCCATGCAATAAAAACCACCAGTATAGATGGACCATTCCTTCCCCTTTGAACATTACCTCATTTTGTTCGCACTGTGGAGTTAGTGCACTCTTAGGTTCTGACTTGAGGAATAAAAGTAATCCAGTTCAATTCAGAGCTTCCTCAAATCTATTTCAACTTATCCCACTGGTTATTTGGCAATTTTGGATTGTGGTCCAGAATTGGATAAACCTGTAAATTGCGGGGAATACTCATTTCTTTAGCCTTTTTAAGAGGTAGTAAAGTTGTCATTGTGGAGATTGAGAGCCAGGGTTTTTTTTAATCCACAGTATTGAAATCACTTAGAGCAATCTCCTGTCCTGTTAGAACCAGCCCTGAACATGTTGATGACCCAGAATCTAAATTCCATGACTGCAAAGGACCATACTTCCTGTGGTTAGTCATAATGGAGTATGTGTTCACAGTCCCACTGCAAGTTTGCTGTTTAGTTAGCAGTTTGTCATCTTTTTGTCCTGCCTTGTAGCTGATTTTTTTTATTAAAAAAATCATTCTTGGGGTATGGCCATCACTGCTAAGGCTTGCATTTATTGACCTTCTCTAGTTACCCTCGAGAAGGTTGTGATAGACCACTGTCTGAGCTGTTGTGGTCCATATGTTAGGCCGAAGGGCCTGTTTCGTGTGCTGTGTTGTTCTTTGTTCATATGATAAAAGTATTCCTACATTATTTTGTATATATTTTTACATATGCATATTTTATTTTTTATATATATATTAGGAGCATGAGAGTAACTCGGGAAAGAGTAGGCCCACTCGAGGGTAAAGGAGAGAGGTTATGCGTAGAGCTAGAGGAAGTCAGTGAGATCCTTAATGAGTACTTTGCATCAGTATTCATCAAAGAGGGGGAAGTTGAGGTTAGGGAAGTGCGTGTGAATACTTTCAGGCACATTAGCGTTGGGTGTCTTGAAACGCATTGCGGTAGGCAAGTGCCCAGGGCCGGATGGGATCTAGCCCAGGATATATGGGAGGCAAGGGAGAAAACAGCTGGGACTTAAACAGATATCTTTGAATCCTCTTTGGCCACAAACAAGGTTCCAGAGGACTGGAGAATGGCCAATGTTTTTCCATTGTTTAAGAAGGGAATCAGACATAATTCATATAATTATTGACAGATGAGTTTGACATCAGTGATGGGGAAATTGCTGGAGAAGGTATTGAGAGACAGGATTTATTCACATTTGGAAGTGAATGGACTTGTTAGTGATAAGCAGTATGGTTTTGTGTCGCGAAGATCATGCCTCACCAACTTGATTGAGTTTTTTAAAGTGGCAACAAGAATGATTGATGGGGAAAGGCAGTAGATGGTGTCTCCATGGACTTTAGTAAGACATTTGAAAAGGTCCCTGATGGCAGGCTGGTACTAAAGGTAAAGTCTCACAGGATCTGGGGTGTCCTGGCTAGATACTTACAGAACCGGCTTAGTCGTAGAAGGCAGAGAGTAACGGAAGTGTGCTTTTCAAAATGGAGATTAATTCGAGTGGTGTTCCACAGGGATCAGTGGTGGGACCTCTGACGTGTGTGATGTATACAAATGGTCTGGAGGAAAATGTCTGATTAGAAAGTTTGCAGATGACACAAAGATTGGCAGACTTGCAGGTTAGTAATGAGGATTGTCAAAGGATACAGCAGGCTGTAGATAGATTGCAGACTTGGGCAGAGTAATGGCAGGTGAAGTTTAATCTGGACAAATGCAAGGTGTTGCATTTTAGAAGAAAAAAATCAGATGCAAATTATACAGTAAATGGCAGAACCCTTAGAGCGTTGGCATACAGAGGAATTTGGGAATTCAGATCCCTGAAAGTAGCATGACAGGTGGACAGAGTGATCAAGAGGGCATACGACATGCTTGCCTTCATTGGCTAGGACATCAAATATAAAAGTTGGCAAGTTATGTTACAGCTGTATAAAACTTTAATTAGGCGACATTTGGAATTTTGCATACAGCTCTGATCAACAGACTACCAGAAGGACGTGGATGTTTTGGAAGAGGCGCTAAGATGGTTTACCAGGATGTTGCCTGGCCTGGAGGGTTTTAACTATGAGGAGAGGTTAGATAAACCCACATTGTTTTCACTCAAAAGATGGAGGCTGAAGGACGATCTGATAGAGGTCTTCAAAATTATGAGAGGTAATAAGTAGAATAGAGGCTTTTTTCCAGAATGAAAAGGTCAACTACCTTTTCACAGGTAAAAGGTGAAAGGGGGTACGGTTAAGGGAGATGTGAGGAGAAAGTTTTTCTCATGGAGTGGTGGGTGGCTGGAATACACTGTCAGTGCAGGTGGTGGAAGCAGGCACAATAGCAACATTCGAGGCATATCTTGATAGATACATGAATAGGAAGTGAACAGGAAGATAGAAACTGCACATAGGCAATAAGTAGTGGGTCTAAATAAAGATTAGGGATCAGTGCAAGTTTGATAGGCCCAAGAACCTGTTCCTGTGCTCGACTGTTCTTTGTAATACTGTTAGTTGGGTTTGGACCTACTAGAGATGAAGAACAGTGGCATATGTCCACGTTCACAATAGTGAGCAACTTGGGGATGAGGCCTTGCCCTTCCAGATGATTTTGGGAAGAACCGTCAGTGTTTATACTGACTTATTTGAGTTTAACCACATTATTATGGCTTTGCGAGGGAAGGAGTGTTAACAGAAGTGCTGGAAATGGGAGGGAACTGGTTGAAGACCCAGTCAACCGCATTGGATGCAAACCCAGCCATAATCATATGACTGCATCCCTTGAGTTGCTTTGATTTGATCTTCAATCTCTAAACAGGACCTTTTGTCTATTCGTTTCAATGTTTTTGGTCTCAGAATGGACTTCAATGATTGAACCTTTCCCTTTCATCTCCGATATACTTTCAAGTTGGTTTACAATGACCTTCATCTTGGCATCAAATGGGAATGAATACTGACCCCTTAATTATTGAATACCACTGTTTAGATTATGTTCCCACTCTGTTTTGTGTTGGAGCATATCCAGCTCCTTCAGCTTCATGCTTTGCGATGGAAAAATTTCAGAAGGAGGGACCTCCCTGCAGTTGTTAACTTGGGCCACTCTGATTGTCCACAAGCTCCAAGGTACTGCGGTCCAGATGTACAGCCTGCTTTGCCAAACATTGGTCTAGAATACTTGGATATACTTTTTAGTTTGTAGGGTTTCCTGTTACACATTAACTTGCAATAAGTACAACACTTAGAAATGGAAGAAATGTTAAATGTATCCTTTTATAAGACTACCCTCTAAACTTAGCAGAAATAAACTTGAGTCATGTCCTTGATCTGACCTGGCAAAGAAACATTCAGCAGCTGCTTACTCATCAGAGGTTCCTTTGTGTTGATATCATTTTTGTTATTTGTCTTTTTTCCTGACACTTATACTCACCATTCTCTGGTTCAATTGATCATAGCTTAAAATGACTAATCACACAAGTCGCTATAAATGTATAGAACATAGAACATTACAGCGCAGAACAGGCCCTTCGGCCCACGATGTTGCACCGACCAGTTACAAAACAATGACCCACTAGCCTAAACCAATCTCTTTTCGTCCATAAATCTATCCACAGATCTCTAAAATGCCGCCAAACTAGGCGCATTTACAACTGTAGCTGGCAGGGCATTAGAGTCCCTCACCACCCTCTGGGTAAAGAACCTACCCCTGACATCAGTCCTATAACTACCCCCCCTTAATTTAAAGTCGTGCCCCCTCGTGCTAGCTTTCTCCATCCTAGGAAAAAGGCTATCACTATCTACCCTGTCTAAACCTCTAATCATCTTATATGTTTCAATAAGGTCCCCTCTTAGCCGCCTTCTTTCCAGCGAAAACAACCCCAAATCTCTCAGTCTCTCCTCATAGGATCTCCCCTCCATACCAGGCAACATCCTGGTAAACCTCTTCTGCACCCTCTCCAAAGCCTCTACATCCTTCCTGTAATGTGGGGACCAGAACTGCACACAAAACTCCAAGTGCGGCCGCACCAGAGTTGTGTACAGTTGCATCATGACGCTGCGACTCCTAAATTCAATCCGCCTACCAATAAACGCCAAGACACCGTATGCCTTCTTAACAACCTTATCTACTTGATTCCCAACTTTCAGGGATCTATGTACACATACACCTAGATCCCTCTGCTCCTCCACACTATTCAAAGTCCTCCCGTTAGCCCTATACTCAACACATCTGTTATTCCTACCGAAATGAATTATCTCACACTTCTCCACATTAAACTCCATCCGCCACCTCGCAGCCCAGCTCTGCAACCTTTCTAAGTCACCCTGCAAACTATGACACCCTTCCTCACAATCTACTACACCTCCGTGGTGTCATCAGCAAACTTACTAATCCACCCAACTATACCCTCATCCAGATCATTAATAAAAATTACAAACAGCAGTGGCCCCAAAACATAGAACATAGAACATTACAGCGCAGAACAGGCCCTTCGGCCCACGATGTTGCGCCGACCAGTTACAAAACAATGACCCACTAGTCTAAACCAATCCCTTTTCATCCATAAACCTATCCACAGATCTTTTAAACGCCCCCAAACTAGGTGCATTTACAACTGCAGCTGGCAGGGCATTCCAGTCCCTCACCACCCTCTGGGTAAAGAACCTACCCCTGACATCTGTCCTATAACTACCCCCCCTTAATTTAAAATCGTGCCCCCTCATGCTAGCTTTCTCCATCCTAGGAAAAAGGCTATCACTATCTACCCTGTCTAAACCTCTAATCATCTTATATGTTTCAATGAGATCCCCTCTTAGCCACCTTCTTTCCAGCGAAAACAACCCCAAATCTCTCAATCTCTCCTCATAGGATCTCCCCTCCATACCAGGCAACATCCTGGTAAACCTCCTCTGCACCCTCTCCAAAGCCTCCACATCCTTCCTGTAATGTGGGGACCAGAACTGCACACAAAACTCCAAGTGCGGCCGCACCAGAGATGTGTACAGTTGCATCATGACGCTGCGACTCCTAAATTCAATCCCCCTACCAATAAACGCCAAAACTCCGTATGCCTTCTTAACAACCTTATCCACTTGATTCCCAACTTTCAGGGATCTATGTACACATACACCTAGATCCCTCTGCTCCTCCACACTATTCAAAGTCCTCCCGTTAGCCCTATACTCAACACATCTGTTATTCCTACCGAAATGAATTACCTCACACTTCTCCACATTAAACTCCATCCGCCACCTCTCAGCCCAGCTCTGCAACCTATCTAAGTCATCCTGCAAACTATGACACCCTTCCTCACAATCTACCACACCTCCGACTTTGGTGTCATCAGCAAACTTACTAATCCACCCAACTATACCCTCATCCAGATCATTAATAAAAATTACAAACAGCAGTGGCCCCAAAACAGATCCCTGAGGCACACCACTCGTAACCAAACTCCATGACGAATATTTACCATCAACCACCACCCTCTGTCTCCTGTCTGCTAGCCAATTCCTGATCCAATTACCTAGATCACCCCCAATCCCATACATCTGCATTTTCTGCAGAAGCTTACCATGGTGAACCTTATCAAACACCTTGCTAAAATCCATATACACCACATCAACTGCCTTACCCCTATCCACCTCTTTGGTCACTTTCTCAAAGAACTCGATAAGGTTAGTAAGGCACGACTTACCTGCTACAAAACCATGCTGACTGTCTCTAATCAATTCATTACTCTCCAAATAACTATAAATCCTGTCTCTAATAATCCTTTCCAAAACCTTACCCACCACAGAAGTAAGACTCACCAGTCTATAATTCCCAGGGAAGTCTCTTCTCCCCTTCTTAAACAATGGGACAACATTTGCTGTCCTCCAATCTTCCGGTACTATACCAGAGACCAACGACGACCTGAAGATCAGAGCCAGAGGCTTTGCAAGCACCTCTCTTGCCTCCCAAAGAATCCGAGGGTAAATCCCATCCGGACCAGAGGACTTATCTATTTTCAAACCCTCTAAAATATCCAGCACATCCCCCGTATCAACTGCAATACTATCTATTTTACATCCCTGCACCCCAGTGCCCTCCTCAGTTACATTCATGTCCCCTTGCGTGAACACCGAAGAGAAATATTGGTTCAACGCCTCTCCAATCTCCTCCGGTTCCACACACAACTTCCCTCTACTGTCTGTAACTGGCCCTAATCTTGCCCTAACCAACCTTCTATTCTTGACATACCTGTAAAACGCCTTGGGGTTCTCCTTAATCCTATCAGCCAAAGTCATCTCATGTCCTCTTTTAGCCCTTCTTAACTCCCTCTTCAACTCCCTCCTAGCCAATCTAAAACTTTCTAATGCACTACCTGAGCCCTCAAGCCTCATCCGAACATAAGCCTCCTTTTTCTTCCTAACCAATGAATCAACTTTTTTGGTGCACCACGGTTCCCTGGGCCTACCAAATCTTCCTTGCCTGACAGGGATATACCTATCACAGACCCGCAATAGCTGCTCCTTGAAAAATCTCCACATCTCGGATGTTCCCAGTCCCTGTAATCTCCTAGTCCAACCAATGCTTCCTAATTCTCTCCTAATAGCCTCATAATTACCCTTCCCCCAGCTGAAACTACTGACCCGAGGTTCATGCCTATCCCTTTCCATCACTAAGGTGAACATAATCGAATTGTGGTCACTATCCCCAAAATGCACACCAACCTCCAAGTCTAGCACCTGGATTATATATTTGCCTTCAAACCCTTGGATTCTGCTACTCCTCCCTCTATGTTGATTTAGATTTGATGTCACTTTTTGAATTTTTCCCCACCCCTCTCTGCTTTGCTGACTGCTGCTGACGCCTGATTCCGACACTGCTTTTACATAACCTTCTCTCCCAGTATACCTTCCTGAAGCATTCCAAAGAGACTGTTCCCTCTATCACACCTTGTTCCACTCATCGTTCATCCCTTTCCCTCCCCATATCACAGATCATAGAAGATCATCAAATCCTGTAGTGCAGAAGGAGGCCATTTCGCCCATCAAATCTGCACCGAACACAATCCCAGCTAGACCCCCTGATGCTGAGGCACAATTTAGCATGGTCAGTCCACCTAACCTGCACATCTTTGGACTATGGGAGGAAACCAGAGCACCCAGAGGAAACCCACACAGACACAAGGCGAACGTCTGTGTGGAATTTGCACAGTCACCCAAGCCGGGAATCAAACCTGGGTCCCTGGTGCTTGAGGCAGCAGTGCCAACATTGTGCCACTGTGTCAATGCAGGAAATGCAACACTGGCCCTTTACCTCTTTCCTTCCCATGGTCCAAATGATCTTTCCAGGTGAAATTCTTCCATTATATTGTAAGAGGTCACTGCAAAGCAACTTTTATATATTCTGATATTGGTAATATTGCAGTTTACGTTTATCAGAATGATACTGGACTCAAAATTAAGTAACAGAGATTACACAAACTATGGTTGTATTCTCCACAATTTAGAAGGCTGTGTGATAATTTGATCTCAACTTTCAAGATTTTAAGGGCAATAGTTGGGGTAGATCCAAACTATTTCTACTGGCTGAGAAATCTAGGACTAGGGATCTAAATATTTTCATGTCAGTCAGACCTTTCAAGGGTGAAATTTGGAAATGCCTCCACATTGGTGTCATCTGCAAATGGCAATGAATACTTGACCAGTTAAATTTTAAATCCAAGAATTTTGTTAATTAATGGGTTTTTTTACAGCTACAATATCTCACTTTATTGATTCAGTCTGTACTTTCGCTGGCTTTTGTAGCTCAATAAAATGCAAGAAGTATCAAAGAGCTGGGCGAACGGGGAGTTGTAATGCTTGAAGGAGTGTGGTGTGCAGGCTGTAAAGAGAGGGATAGAGACCATCAATCCTCAGGTGGAACAAACTGTCAGAGGAAACATCTGTCAGAAGGTGGAGGGAATCAGAAAGAGGAGAGAAAATAGTTATCAGAGAAGTGTCTAAAGCTTATTTATTAGTGTCACAAGTCGGCTTACATTAACACCGCAATGAAGTTACTGTGAAAATCCTCTAGTTGCCACACTCCAACGCCTGTTCGGGTACACAAAGGGAAAGCTTAGCATGGCCAATCCACCTAACAAACATATCTTTCAGACTGTGTGAGGAAATACACACAGACACAGGGAGAAGGTGTAGAGTCCGCACAGTCACCCAAATTGGGAATCAAATCCTGCCACTATGAGGCATCCATACCAACCACTGTCTTATCCTCATTCAGCCCATCAAATCTCTGAGGAATCAACAACACATTTATGTAGAATATTTCATGTCCCAAATCACTTTTAATTAAGTTCTTTGATCTGTAAGTCTCTGTTGTGCATTAGAAACGTGATAGCTACTCTGTGCACAACATTGTTCCATAAACAGAAATGATGCAAGGTCCAGATCATCTGGTTTAATCATTTTGATTGAAGGTTTAATAATAGCTAGGAGAGATCTCTCCACTCTTTGAAATGGTGCCATGATATCTTGCATCCACCTGAGAGTGCAGATGGAGCCCTGCTTTAACATCTTATTTGAAAGCCATCACCTTCTCACAGTGCAGCACTCCTTCAGAACTGGATTGTTAGCTTGGATTATGTGTACTGAATTCTCTGTTATGGGAATTGAAACCAGAATCTTTTAATTTGGATGTGAGTGTTGCTCATTGATCCATAGCTGACACAAACATTTAATTATTAATTATCTGTTCTTTCCTGCATGCTGTCCAATTCTTTATTGTGTTTTTTTTATACTGAATGGTTGTCCCTGAATACTACTTTGTATAGAAATGAATAGATCTTTGATACTAATGGGATCTGCAGTGCAATGTGCTGACAACCCTTTCTTGCTGCTCAGCATTTCCAGAACATGGTTGAGGCTCTGGAGGAAGAGGCAGCCACTGAAAAGCTGCAGCTGGTTGAGACTCATCTTGCACGTGTTGAGGCCTTGCTAAACGATCGCCGTCGTGTTGCTTTGGAGAACTACCTATCTGCATTACAGGCAGATCCACCACGTGTGAGTAACCATTGCTTCCAATTGCTGATGGAATTTGGAGCAGAGATTTTAGGACAGGAATGAGGTCAATAAACTTCTCCCTTTCCTACCTGGAATAAAATAAACCAGCAAGGCTGGGTAACCAAAATAACCTGACTAAGTTTAACAACTTTAGAACATAGAACAGTACAGCACTTTGCTTCATCTTAAGCTGTCTTTTAACATATCCTATATGTGGAATAGTTTAGGTTAGAGGGTCATTAGATTGGTTCCACTGGTTGGCACAACATCGAGGGCCGAAGGGCCTGCACCGCGCTGTAATGTTCTATGTATTCTCTCAATGCAAAAATCCACAATCCCCTCCCCTCCCAGACAGACACACACACACATCAGGCTATCTGTCTTGATCTTAAAGTTGCTATATCTTGTTGCAGTTTCTCACAGCTACATTTTAATGTCTAACACATTCTCCCTCTTTAGTTCTGATGAAGAGTCAAGCAGACTTGAAACATTCATTCTTGTTTTCTGTCCTTCCAGATGCTGTCAGACTCCTGAGTTTTTCCAACATCCTCTGTTTTTGTTGCAGATTCCAGCACCTGCAGTATTTTGCTAATTACATTACTGGATTGTTTCATGTATCTATTGAGTTCCAGTCCAAGACACTTCTGAGGGATAATAAGCCATGTTTTGAAAGTGAGATAAACATCTGACCTGAGTTCCTGATCCCACGGAGCAATAGCAACATTTCCCATCTCTAAATTATATTATAGTTGATGCATATTCGGGATTTTGATCTAATCCTCCGGTCAAACGGGCCTGCAATAGCCAGAATTGTTTGCTAGAATTTGATGTTACTCAGGGAAACAGCCACTAATTAATACTGTGACTGGAAAATATCAGGCAGTTTCAACAGTAATGTCCAGTGGTCACAAATGAAATGTAAAAAGACTGATGCTATACATTGGAGCACTTGCTGTGTTCCCTTTCAGGTAGTACCATTTCCAAGTCCCTCTGCTGAGTCAGAGTATTTCTTCATACTACTAGCCATGGTAAAAATCTTGGGCCATTTTTCTGACTGATGTGTTTTGCAGCATCTACATTTTTATATACCTAGCATGTCAGTAATGCCCAGTGCTAGATCTTGGCACTGCAGGCTGGGACATTGTGCCATTGCTTGCTCATTCAGCCAGTCAATGTCCATCATGATGTGTTGAACATTGCTGTAGCTCCCAATTTCTCAGCTTCCCCATGTGCAAATTGTGCCTCTTTACTGACAAGGAAGGAAATGGCGTAATGGTATTATCACTGGACTAGTAGTCCAGAGACCCAGAGCAAGATCTGGGGACTCGGTTTCAAATCACCACCTCGGCAGATGGTGAAATTTGAATCCCATAAAAAATATGGAATTAAAGGTCTAATGATGACCATGAAACTCTTGTTGATTAAATGTTGATATTTATTATTGTCATATAGATTTAATCATAGAATTCACATAAAGTGAAAAGTATTGTTTCTTGCGCACTAAACAGACAAAACATACCATGCAGAGAGAAGGAGAGAGCGCAGAATGTAGTGTTACAATCATAGCTAAGGTGTAGAGAACATAGAACATTACAGCGCAGAACAGGCCCTTTGGCCCACGATGTTGTGCCGACCAGTTACAAAACAATGACCCACTAACCTAAACCAATCCCTTTTTGTCCATAAACCTATCCACGGATCTCTTAAACGCCCCCAAACTAGGCGCATTTACAACTGCAGCAGGCAGGGCATTCCAATCCCTCACCACCCGCTGGGTAAAGAACCTACCCCTGACATCCGTCCTATAACTACCACCCCTTAATTTAAAGCCATGCCCCCTCGTGCTAGATTTCTCCATCAGAGGAAAAAGGCTATTACTATCCACCCTATCTAAACCTCTAATCATCTTATATGTTTCAATAAGATCCCCTCTTAGCCGCCTTCTTTCCAGCGAAAACAACCCCAAATCCCTCAGCCTCTCCTCATAGGACCTCCCCTCCATACCAGGCAACATCCTGGTAAACCTCCTCTGCACCCTCTCCAAGGCCTCCTTCCTGTAATGTGGGGACCAGAACTGCACACAGTACTCCAAGTGCGGCCGCACCAGGGTTGTGTACAGTTGCAACATGACACTGCGACTCCTAAATTTAATCCCCCTACCAATAAACGCCAAGACACCGTATGCCTTCTTAACAACCTTATCTACTTGACTCCCAACTTTCAGGGATCTTTATACACATACACCTAGATCCCTCTGCTCATCCACACTATTCAAAGTCCTCCCGTTAGCCCTATACTCGACACATCTGTTATTCCTACCAAAGTGAATTACCTCACACTTCTCCGCATTAAACTCCATCCGCCGCCTCTCGGCCCAGCTCTGCAACCTGTCTAAGTCCTCCTGCAAACTATGACACCCTTCATCACTATCTACTACACCTCTGACTTTGGTGTCATCAGCAAATTTACTAATCCACCCAACTATATCCTCATCCAGATCATTAATAAAAATTACAAACAGCAGTGGCCCCAAAACAGATCCCTGAGGCACACCACTCGTAACCGAACTCCATGATGAATATTTACCATCAACCACCACCCTCTGTCTCCTATCCGCTAGCCAATTCCTGATCCAATTTCCCTAGATCACCCCCAATCCCATACATCTGCATTTTCTGCAGAAGCCTACCATGGTGAACCTTATCAAACGCCTTACTAAAATCCATATACACCACATCAACTGCCTTACCCCTATCCACCTCTTTGGTCACTTTCTCAAAAAACTCAATAAGGTTAGTTAAGGCACGACCTACCCGCCACAAACCCATGCTGACTATCTCCAATCAATTCATCAAGAAGGATCAACTTAATACAAGGTAGGTCCATTCAAAAGTCTGATGGCAGCAGGGAAGAAGCTGTTCTTGAGTCGGTTGGTCTGTGACCTCAGACTTTTGTATCTTTTTCCCGCAAAACAAGGTGGAAGAGAAAATGTCTGGGGTGCATGGGGTCCTAGATTATGCTGGCTGCTTTGCCGAGGCAGCAGGAAAGTGTAGATAGAGTCAGTGGATGGGAGGCTGGTTTGTGTGATGGATTGAGCTACGCTCACGACTCTTTGTAGTTTCTTGTGGTCTTGGGCAGAGTGGGAGCCATACCAAGCTGTGATACAACCAGAAAGAATGCTTTCTATGGTGCATCTGTAAAAGTTGATGGGAGTCTTAATGGTCAAATTTCCTTAGCCTACTGAAAAAGTAGAGGCATTGCTGGGCTTTCTTAACTATAGCATCAGTGCAGAAGGACTAGGACAGGTTATTGGTGATCTGGACACCTAGAAACCTGAAACTGTTGACCATTTCCACTTCATCCCCATTGATATATGCCCTCTGAAGTTAGGGATGGGCAATAAATGCTGGTGATGCCCACATCTGTAATGAGAAGAAAAACCCTGCTTCCACTTTAACTTTGCCACAACTCCTGTATTGGCTGATTTGCTTTATTTTTAATAATTTCATTATCTGTTTGCCTCCTTTTTGAGGGCATTATCATCGTCTTTCCAATATTTCCTCTCATTTGTACCTCAGTCTCTGGCATTCCCTTAAAAGAGTAGCAAAAGAAATGAAGGCCATGAGCAATCTGAGCACAATAGAAATTCACATGTGATTAAAAAAGAGGCTAGAATATGATACTGAACAAGTTCTCAGACAGAAGGTTGGAGATGGAGCTTGCTACTGCACAGGATGTGAGCTGACATTTGATTGATCAGATCCCAATGAGAGGGACTGTGCTGGATCGACACAGGGTGAGCAAGGTAAAAGAAGCAAATGGGAATTCTATTGGAGAGAAATGGAGAAATTTTTAATTTCCTGAAAAAGTGGTAGTGAATTAAAATGCAAGTTAAATGCTGTGTTTCAACCTTGCCTTCTGACTGACACTGATGCCTTTAATAAATAATTTCCTCTGCAGCCTCACCGTATCCTTCAGGCCCTGAAACGCTACATCCGTGCAGAGCAGAAGGATCGGGAGCACACTCTTCGACATTACCAGCACGTCATGGCTGTAGATCCAGAGAAAGCAGCACAGATGAAATCTCAAGTGAGTGAAATATTATGAAACAAAATACGTTGCCCTTGTTATCCAAGGGAGCCTCCTGTTCTGTTCATTTCTAACATGCTCCTCAGACGTAGGACTCAGATGCAAATAGTTATTGACACTGGATAGTTTTCAGATTTTCCAGTAAAATACAATAAAATAATAACTCCACAGTTGAACAGAGTTCATTTTAAAATCTCTGGGAAAATAGAATTGGGATTCATGATGTGAATAATTGGGAACTTCAGGACAGTATTAATATATCTTGAAGCACTTCAATCAATAAATTACTTTAAGATGCACTAACTGTTTTCTGGAAGAATGAGGTAGTAATTCAGCAAGATTAGGACACACACAAATGTCGTTGGGTGTTTTTAACAGAAGGATTAGCTAGAATACTGAAAATATCCCCATTATCCTTCAATTAGCTCACCAACCAGAATTAGCAGTTGCTTTTGATTTGATTTCACCTGAAGAATGGCGGCTTCAGTGCAGCAGGTATTACAATCGATCTTTGTCCTAGATGCTGTATTTATACCATGGGCGGCACGGTAGCACAGTGGTTAGTACTGCTGCTTCACAGCTTCAGGGACCTGGGTTCGATGCCCAGCTTGGGTCACTGTCTGTGTGGAGTTTGCACATTCTCCTTGTGTCTGTGTGGGTTTCCTCCAGGTGCTCTGGTTTCCTCCCACAGTCCAAAAATGTGCGGGTTAGGTTGATTGGCCATGCTAAATTGACCGTAGATGCATAGGTTAGAGGATTAGTGGGTAAAATATGTACAGATATGGGGGTAGGGCCTGGGTGGGATTGTGGTCGGTGCAGACTCGATGGGCCGAATGGCCTCTTTCTGTACTATAGGGTTTGTATGATTTCTATGTCTTAATTCCCCATTCTCTGTGCTACCTCTGAGCCAACCATTGTGAAAGAAAAACAAAAATATCTTGTTGCTGATGTTGTTTGCATTTGAGTTTCATGTTAATTTATGCAAGCAAGTGTTAAAATAATTTAAATGATTGTCTCTGGTGCCTAGGTTGTGACCCACCTCCATGTTATTGAGGAACGAATGAACCAGAGCCTCTCTCTGCTTTACCAGGTGCCATTTGTTGCTGAGGAAATCCAAGATCAGATTGGTGCGTACAAGTATTGCAGCATTTGTTTGTGTTTCATACTTGAGAGTACTTACATTGTGGACCAATATTGCAATAATTCTCTCGATGCAGAATGCACAGTGAGGTGTTTTGTGCATTAGACTTGGTAGTCTTATTTGTTTCTTATGGTTATTGCCACAATCTTCAGAATTTTTGAAATCCAAAGAGGTGCCTCACTGATCTTGGAACTAATCCACCACTTTGATAGACACAGTCTAGCAACTTTTGCCATCTGACTGCTCATAAACTACCCCTAATGGCCAATGAAACATTCTGCTCTGTGCAGTGAATGAAAATTGTCTGTTTCGGGCCAGAGGGTTCAACCAGTTTCTGAGCTCAGAATATGGGGCAACGATTCCAAGACCAAATTGAAGAGCTGTGACATAATTTGGGAGATTAACCCTACTCTACTTGGAATAAATAAATACTATTGTGTTCAGTGATGAGGCACGTCAGATTGTTATCTGTCAGGTGTAAACCTGCAATCCTTCAGTTGTCAGCCATGTCAGGAAGGAATGTTGTTTTAACGTAAGTTTTTCTTTTGTGTTTCATGGCTACTCTGGTGTATATCCTTAGTGTACACTTGGTAAAGCCCTGGAAGTTAGGCAGAGCTCCCTTTGGTCCACGATAAAGCTGGATTGCGTTTTTTCATTAGCAGATTGTGAGGCTTACAAGCACCCTTTGAGGATGTTACTGAAACTTGTTGCGGAGATTTTGTTTATGGTCTGCATTTAATCAACAGTGAATCCTGCATGCCCGAGTCTTTATGTATAATTTATAGGATTTAATTTGGCTTCCATTGAATGTAATCCTGCTTGCTGCGAGCAAGAATGTTATGAAACATAACATACATCAAAATATACGTAGAAAATAGAAGCAAGAATAGGCCATTTCGCCCTTCAAGCCTGCCCCATCATTCATTCATAGGGGAAGGCGATGCTCTAGTGGTATTATCAGTAGACTATTAATCCAGAAACTCAGCTAATGTTCTGGGGACTTGGATTCAAATCCATGGCAGATG
The DNA here is from genome assembly GCA_037974335.1 of Prionace glauca. Taxonomy (NCBI): domain Eukaryota; kingdom Metazoa; phylum Chordata; class Chondrichthyes; order Carcharhiniformes; family Carcharhinidae; genus Prionace; species Prionace glauca. The sequence goes on along the minus strand of CM075749.1, from coordinate 1,749,447 downwards.
GATTTGAATTCAATAAAAAAAAATCTGGAATGAAGAATCTAATGATGACCATGAAACCATTGTTGCTTGTCAGAAAAAACACCTGGTTCACGAATGGCCTTTAGGGAAGGAAATCTGCCATGCCTACATGTGACTCCAGAGCCACAGCAATGTGGTTGACTCTCAACTGCACTCCCAAGGGCATCTAGGGTTGGGCAATAAATGCTGGCCAGCCAGAAATGCCTATGTCCCACAAATGAATAAAAATATGGCTGATCTCTCCTCCTCCCCCACTTCCCTTAATTCCTTTGGCCTCAACAGCTATATCTAATTCTTTTCCCACAATGCTGTGGCCTCAAATACTTTCTAGTAGTGAATTCCACAGATTCACCACTGTCTGGGTGAAGAAATTTCAGAGAATCATAGAATCCCTATAGTGCAAAAGGAGGCCATTCAGCCCATCGAGTCCCGACAGAGCATGTTACCCAGGCCCTATCCCTGCAACCCCTCATATTTACCCTGCTAATCCTCCTAACCTATTTACCTTGAAACACTAAAGGACAATTTAGCATGGCCAATCCAGCTAACCTGCATATCTTTGGACTTTGGGAGGAAATCAGTGCACCCAGAGGAAACCTGGCAGATCCATGCAGACACGGGGAAAACGTGCAAGCCCTACACAGTAACTCAAGGCCCCTGACGCTGTGAGGCAGCAGTGCTAACCTTTTGTGTCACTGTACTACTTCACCTCAGTCCTAAAAATTTTACTTGTTATCCTCAAGCTCTGACCCCTACCATTGGGAAAATTCTTTCTGAACCTACCCTGTCTAGTCCTATTAAAATTTTATAAGTTTTTATGAGTATCCCTCTCACTTTTCTAAACTCCAATAAATATAATCCTAACTGATTAAATCTTCCTTCATGTGAAAGACCTGCCATCCCAGAAATCAGCCGAGTAAACCTTCGCTGTACTCCCTCTATAGCACGGACATCCTTCCTCAGATAAAAATACCAAAACTGCACACAGTACTCCCAAGTGTGACTTCACCAATGCCCTATATAATTTCAGGAAGATACCCCTATTCCGTACTCAAATCCACTCACTATGAAGACCAACATACCATTTGCCTTGTTACTTACTGCCTGCTCTACCCGCACACTTACTTTCAGTGACTTTTGCATGAAAACACCAAGGTATCACTGAGTATCCCCCTGTCTCAATGTACACTCATTCAAATAATTATCTGCCTTCCTAATTTTGCTACTGAAATGGATAACCTAACGTTTATCCACATTATAATTTATCTGCCATACATATGCTCACCCTCCCACCCATCTTTGTATCATCTGCAAATTTGGAGATAATACATGTAGTTCGCTCTTCCAAATAATTCACATATAATGTGAACAGCTGGGGTCCTAGCACAGATCACCATGGTACCCCACTGGTCTTCCGATTAGGGAAAGACTCATTTGTTCCAACTCTTTGCTTCCTGTCTGCTAACCAGCTTTCTATTCATATCAAGAAATTATCTGCAATCCCATGCACCTTAATTTTACACAGTCTGCTATGTGAGACCTTATCAAAAGCTTTCTGAAAGTCTGAGTAAACCATATCCACTGGTTCTCCCTGGTCAACTCTGCTTGTTACATCCTCAAAGAATTCCAGTAGATTTGTTAAGCATGATTTCCCTTTCATAAATCCATACGGACTTTGTCTGATTATGTCACTGCTTTCCAAATGCTATGCTACGAAATCCTTGATAATGATTCTAGCAACTTCCCTATTACCAATGTTAGACTCACGGATCTAAATTGTCCCTTCAATCTTTATGTCCTCTGCTGTCTGAAGGTTTACAACACACAAAAGCCAACTCTGGTCTATTTCATTAAACACCCTCATTAAATCTGTTTATTTTATTTCTGCCTTTCCATGCCATTTTAAAGCAAGCTACAAACCAGTCAATTTACCATCTGTTCAGAATCATCAACCTACAAATTTTTCCTTTTCAACTATTTATTTAATTTCTTTTGAAAAGTTAGAATTGAATCCACTTTGACAACCCTTAAGGCAGTGTATTTCAAATGATCACAACTCACTGCACTGAAAATAGTCTTTAATTTGTCACTGCTGGTTAACGATTATTATGCCTTTGGCAGCTCATTGTTACTTACTCTATCAAAATGCTTCACAATTTTGACTTCTCTAAATTTCCTCTAACCTCTGCTTGAAGGACACTACTAGTCTTTCTACGTAACTGAAGCCTCTCATCACTGGTAGCACTGTCATTAATCTCCCCTGTGCCCTCTCAGCTCTTGATAGCCATTCTAAAATGTTTTGCCCAGAATTGTAGCTGAGGCCAAAAGTGATTTATAAAGTTTAGTGTCACTTGCTTGCCTTTGTACTGTTTGCTTTTTTTAACAGCCTCATCAATTTCAATTATTTGATTTAAATTCACATGTTGATTGCCGTTTCATTACCTTGCATTTGTTCATATCAAAGGCAGTTTGTCTCTCATCAGCTAAGTTCTCACAAGTCCAGAGTGTGGTAGAATGCTCTCCATTTTGCTTGAAGCCACCCAGGACAAAGCAGCTGATTGATTGGCCTCCCATCCAACACCTTAAACATTAATTCCCTCTACCATTAATACACACTAGTAACATTGTGTACCATCTACAAGAAACACTGAGCCACTCACTAAGGCTCCTTAGACAGGACCGTCCAAACCTATGACTTCCACCACTTGGAAAGACAAGAGTTGCATGGAAACCGGCTTCTGCAAGTTCTCCTCTCAAGTCACACACCATCCTGACTTGGAAAAATATTGCTGTTCCTTCACTGTTGTTAGATCAAAATTCTGGAACTTCGTTCCTAACAGTATATGTCCCCATGACAGATGTACTGAAGTGGTCATAGAGGGCAGCCCACCATCCAACAACAATCATAAGAACATAAGAAATAGGAGCAGGAGTAGGCCAACTGGCCCTTCGAGCCTGCCCCGTCATTCAATAAGATCATGGCTGATCTGTCGTGGCTCAGTTCCACATTCCGGCCCTCTCCCCATAACCCTTAATCCCCTCTCTTATCAAAAACCCATCAACCCGCTTCTTAAAAATATTTAGCGAGGCAGCCTCCACCACTTCAACGGGTAGAGAATTCCAGAGATTCACCACCCTTTGAGTGAAGAAGTTCCTCCTCAACTCCGTTCTAAACCGCCCCCCCCCCTTTATCTTGAGGCTGTGCCCCCGAGTCCTACTGTCTTTTTTGAGCGGGAAGAGTCTCTCCACCTCTATCCTATCCATCCCATTCATCATCTTATACGTCTCAATGAGATCTCCCCTCATTCTTCTAAACTCCAACGAGTACAAGGCTAGTTCATTCAGCCTCTCCTCATAGCTCAACTCCGGTATCAGCCAAGTAAACCTCCTCTGCACTCCCTCCAAGGCCAAAATATCTTTGCGCAGGTGCGGCGCCCAAAACTGCACACAGTACTCCAGCTGCGGCCTCACCAATGCCCTATACAGCTGCAGCAAGACCTCCCTACTTTTATATTCAATCCCCTTCGCTATGAAGGCCAGCATCCCATTCGCCTTCCTGACCACCTGCTGCACCTGCAAGCTGGGATTTTGCAACTCATGCACAAGGACCCCGAGGTCCCTCTGCACCGTCACCTGCTGCAGTTTTTCGCCACGTAAGTAATAGTCCTTCCTACCATTCTTCCTTCCAAAGTGGACCACCTCACACTTGCCAACATTAAATTCCATTTGCCATTTCCTGGCCCATTCGTCCAGCCTATCTAGATCCTTCTGCAGACTCTCCACACCCTCCGCACAATTTGCCATTCCCCCAATCTTGGTGTCCTCCGCAAATTTCGACACCCTACACTCGGTTCCCTCCTCCAGATCATTTATATAAATGGTAAAAAGCTGAGGCCCCAGCACCGACCCCAGGGGCACTCCACTAGTCACCATCTGCCAATCCGAATAGCACCCGTTGACCCCCACTCTCTGCCTCCTATTTGACAACCAATCCTCTATCCACGCTAACACCCTACCCCCAACTCCAAGTCCCCTGACCTTCTGCAATAACCTCTTATGAGGTACTTTGTCAAACGCCTTCTGAAAATCCAGAAAGACCACATCCACCGGCTCTCCTCTATCCACCGCCCTAGACACATCCTCATAGAACTCCAGTAAATTTGTCAGACACAACTTCCCTTTAATGAAATCGTGCTGCGTCTGCTCTATCAAGCAATTCCCTTCAAAATGCCTCGCAATTTCCTCTTTAATGACGGATTCTAACATTTTACCTACCACAGACGTTAAACTAACTGGCCTGTAATTCCCCGCCGTTTGCCTGGCACCCTTCTTAAACAACGGCGTAACATGAGCCGTTTTCCAATCTTCCGGCACTTCCCCGGAATCCAGCGACGTCTGGAAAATAACCACCAATGCATCCACTATCACCTCCGCCATTTCTTTCAGAACCCTCGGATGCATTCCATCCGGTCCTGGGGACTTGTCCACAATCAGCCCCTCCAGTCTGTTGGGCACTGCCTCTCTAGTAACAGCAATGTTATTAAGACCCTCCAGTCCTACCACCTTTCCATCGCTAACACCCGGCAAATTATTCACGTCCTCCTCCGTGAAGACGGAAACAAAAAAGTTATTCAATACCTGAGCCATATCCCCATCCCCTACCACTAGGTTCCCTTTCTCATCCTGTGAAGGACCAACGTTCACCGATGGGAACAAACACTGGCCTTGCTTGCAACACCCGCATACCATAAGCAAATACATTTAAAATAATGGCAGTAACAGCGGAATCTCTTCCTCCAGTTATTTGTTTAATTGTCCACCACAATTCACAACTGGATGTGGCAGGATTGCGGTGCTTTCATTTTGGGATCACTTAGCTCTGTCTATCACATGCTGCTTTTGCTGTTGGGTATACAAGTAGACTTGCATTGTAGCCTGATCAGATTTGTACTTCATTTTCACGCATGCCTTCCTGCATTCTACATGGAACCAGGACTGATCTCTTGGCTTGATGGTAATGAGAGAGTGGGAGATATGCCAGGCCATAAGGTGATAGTTTAATGCAATTCCATTGCTGCGGATGGTCCACGGTGCCATGTAGATGCCCAATTTTGAGTTCCTAGATAGGTTCTGAATTTTCCCATCCAGCATGGTGATAGAGGCATACAACACGATGGAAAGTATCTTCGGTTTGAAAGCAGCACTTAATTTCCACAAGATCTTTGCAATGGTCACTTTTTCCAGAACAGTCATGGACAGATGTATTTTAAACAATTAGTTTGGTGAGGATAAGGGTTTTTCCGTTTGATTCCCTTATGACTTGCTGAAAGCCCAGTTTCGCAGTTATGTCATTCAAGATTCAGCCAGCTCAGTGCTACTGATTCATTCTTGGTGATGGGTGTTGAAATCCCCCAACCAACTCTGTGCCTGTTCAACCCTTGGTGCTTCTACCAAACTGCTTTCCACATGGAGAACACTGATCCATTAGTTGAGGGAGGATAGGCGGTAATTCCGTTGCCCATGTTTGGCTTGATACGATGAGACTTTATGGTCTGGATGTTGAGGACTCGTAGGGTAACTCTCTACCAAATGTGCTACCACCTCTGGTGAGTCTGTCCTGCTATTAGGACATGGTGATGGTTGTGTCTGGGATATTGACTGTAATTTAAGGAGTATGTTTCTTGACTTGTATGTGGGACAGTTCTTTTCATCTTGTGTTTTAGTGTAATCTTTAGCATAACCTCCCCATTCTTATAATCTATACTTTAGCCATTAAAGGAAAATATTCTGGACACCACTTTGCTCAATTTATATACTCAACCTGTTCCTTTCAGGAAACCGTAGACAGAGATTCCAGGATCCCCCCATTCCCTATACTTGTCAAAATACTGCATTTATTGTGTGTTCTTCTGCCTGATTTGTCCTTCTCAAATGCATTACCTCATATTTCTCACGATAAATTCCATTTGCCATGTTTTGCCCACCTGACCATCGATATCTTTTAGCAGTCTTCGTCACACTCAGCCACATGGCAAATTTTCATATAATCTGAAAGCTTCCTAATTCATATTTAGATTCTTTTAGAGTCATAGAGTTTTATAGCACAGAAAGAGGCCTTTCGGCCCATTTTTGTCTGCACTGCCATCGAACACCTACCTATTTGAATCCCATTTTCTAGTACTTGATCCATAGCCCTGTATAGCTGTGGCATTTCAAGTGCTCATTTAAATATCTTCTAAATGTTGTGAGCGTTCCCACCTTTCAGTTAGACTGTTTCAGCTTCCCACCACCCTCTGGGTGAAAAAGGTTTTCCTCAATTCCCCACTAAATATCCTGCCCCTTACAATCACATCCTTCCTGTACCATGGTGACTAGAACAGTACATTGTACTCTAGCTGCGGTCAAACAAGCGTTTCATACAACTCATTTGTAATTTTCCTGCTTTTATATTCTATTTTATATTTGACTCTACATTATTATTGGTTGACATGCAAAGGAACCTCATGCTGAGCCCTGTGGAGTCTCTCCTATAAATAGCTTTCAAGTCACAGAAACACCCACTGACCAATACACTTTGCTTCAATTTTGCACATTATCTTGGACCCCGTAAGCTTCTTCTTGAGCTTGAGGGACCAGGCAAGTAGTCCTGATGTAGCTTCATCTGGTGCTAAATATAATTCTTCTCGGTGATGTGGACATTGCTGGCTAGGCCAGCATTTATTGCCTGTTACATATGCAGGTTTGGGTGTGTGCCTTCCCTTTAAGTGTGCATCAGGTGATCCTGGGTGGCATGCTCCAGGATGGAGCTTGGGGAGTCAGACTGTGCAACTGTAAAGACCTGAAATAAACTGTTCCTCATGACAACAAGACCCAGACATAATATTGCCCATTCCTAATTGCCCTGAGAAGGTGATGGTGAGCTGACTTCTTGAATCACAGCAATCCACATAATGTGGTTACACCCACAGTGCTGTTAGGAAGGGAATTCCAGAACGGGACATATTGCTGCCACTGTGCGTTGGTGATGGAGAGAATGTCTGTGGGTCGCGTGCAGCCTCTTGAGTGTTTGGAGCTACATTCTTCCAGACAAGTGGAAAGTATTCCAATCCACTCCTAACTTGTGCCTTGTAGATTGTGGATAGTCTTTGGGGAGTCAGGAGGTGAGTTACTTGCCACAGGATTCTTTGCCTCTGACCTGCTCTTGTAGCTATAGTACTTAAATGATTCATTGATAACCGCTGGATGTTGATGGCGTAGATTTAAGCGATCGTAATGCCATTGAATGTCATGGGGTAATTGCATCAAATGCACTACCCTAATCAAGCTTCTTTACTATCTCCTCAAAATATTCAGTCAATTTAGCCAGATGCAGTCTGCTCTTAACAAATCTGTCCTGACTGTTCCTCTTTAAATGATGATTTCAAATGTGTGTCAGGATTGTTTACAATCATTTTCCACCACTGAGCTTAGGCTGATGGACTGTATTTATTCAGGCTATCCCTGCTTTCCTACTTAAAAAGTGGTGCATCATTAGTTGCCCTCATTCTTCTGGCGTCACACCTGTATCCAAGAAGATTGAAGATCTTAGAGGGTCGTTAGATTGGTTCCACTGGTTGGTGCAACATCGAGGGCCGAAGGGCCTGAACTGCGCTGTTATGTTCTATGAAGAGTGATGGTCATAGCCTTCTCTGTTTCATTCCTCAGCAGCCTGGGATATATTTCTTCTGGGATTCATGAGTTGTCCACTTTCAGAGATGCTGTACAACTTGATCATTCCACTCTCATTGTTTGTCCCAGACAGTATTTTACACTTCTGATGGGAATGTCTGCTTTGCTCCTCTCTTGTGAAAAGAGATGCAAAGTACCCATTAAGAACCACTGCTACATCTTGTGGCTCCACACGCACCAGCAATTCCTTTGGTCTCTAATTGCCTATTCTCCTTCTCCTGAGTTAACCTTTTGCTCTTGGCTATTCTTGGTTTTACTTGTCAATATTTTCTTTCATGCCCTTATTTCATTCCCAGCTTTTTGTGATGTCATCTTATATTTCTGATACATAGAACATAGAATATTACAGCACAAACAGGCCCTTCGGCCCTCGAGTTGCGCCGATCACATCAACCCCACCAATCTATAGACCTATCTATAACCCCCAATCCCATTAAACCCCATATACTCATCCAGAAGTCTTTTAAAAGACCCCAGCGAGTTCGCCTCCACCACCGATGACGGCAGCCGATTCCATTCACTCACCACCCTCTGAGTGAAAAACTTACCCCTAACATCACCTCTGTACTTCCCTCCCCGCACCTTAAATCTGTGTCCTCTCGTAGCGACCATTTCAACCCAGGGAAATAGCCTCTGAGAGTCCACCCTATCTATTCCTCTCAACATTTTATAAACTTCTATCAGGTCGCCTCTCAACCTTCGCCTCTCTAGGGAAAAGAGTCCCAAGTAGCTATTCAGTCCACTTTTGACACATCATAGCACAGCTTAATAAAAACGGCCTCAGCCTGATCCATCTTTATCCTTTTCTGTAATTACTCTAAATCTTTTGGAATAGTGATTACTATCAATAAAATGCTCTCCCACTAACACTGCTTCCATCCACTCAGATTCATTTGATAGAATTCAGTCTAAAATTGCCCCTTCTTTTGGTGGACTTGTTACTCAGGCTAAAAAAATTCTTTTGAATGGGTTTTAAGAATTATGTTGTACCTTTTGGGCGACATGGTAGCACAGTGGTTAGCACTGCTGCTTCACAGCGCCAGGGACCTGGGTTTGATTCCCGGCTCGGGTCACTGTCTGTGTGGAGTTTGCACGTTCTCCTCGTGTCTGTGTGGGTTTCCTCTGGGTGCTCTAGCTTCCTCCCACAGTCCAAAGATGTACAGGTTAGGTTGATTGGCCATGCTAAAATTGCCCCTTACTGTTCCTGATTTGCATAGGTTAGAAAGATTAGTGGGTAATATATGTAGGGATATGGGGGTAGGGCCTTGGTAGGATTGTGGTCAGTGCAGACTTGATGAGCCGAATGGCCTCTTTCTGCGCTGTAGGGTTTCTATGATTGTGATTCTTGTACATTCCATTTCCCCCCATTTAACTTGATGGTAGTAAATCCCTTGCTATTAATCCTATTAATTAATTTTGTTTCTGCACTTTTCAGTTTGCCGAACTGCTTCGCTGTCTCCCTGTGAGAGCATTTATTCCAAAAAGTGTAGTTGCTTCTTTTTTGTGCTTTTGTTCATCCCATTATGATTTCATTTGATCCTCTTGACATGTCACCTTCTCCTCATAGTTATCATTGTTTCTTTAACTAATATTGTAACACTATTGTTCCCACCCCCCACTCCTCACCTTATCCCTCTTTCGATTCTAATTTATAACCAGGAACATCAAGCTGCCATTCCATTCCTCTCTTTCTTTAAGCCACCTCTAAATAATAGCTATGATCTCATAATTCCAGATGTCTATCTGTGCCCTCAGCTTATCTTCCTTGTTCAAATGACTCCTTGCATTGAATTATATCCACTAATCACTGAACAATTTGTTGTTTGTTTACTGGCCTTTATTTCCTTGACCTTCTGTACTCGCTTATTAATTTTGTAGAAACATGGGAACAGGAGTAGACCATTCAGCCCATCAAGTCTGTTCCACTATTTAATATGATTGTGTCTGATCAAACACTTCCATACCTTTTACGCCCATTATCTTCATGACCCTTTACATTATTGTGAATCAAAAATCTACCAATCTCTGCTTTAAACAAACACAATGACTGACCATCCACGGCCCTCTGGGTAAAAAATTATGGGTTCTATAGTGAATGCAAGCAGGCTTTTTCCACTGAGGCTAGGGGAGAAAAAGAACTAGAGGATGTGGGTTAAGGGTGAAGGGGGAGAAGTTTAAAGGGAATATTAGGGGGGGCTTCTTCACACAGTGGTGGGAGTGTGGAATGAGCTGCCAGATGAAGTGGTAAATGCAGGCTCACTTCTAACATTTAAGAAAAACTTGGACAGGTACATGGATGAGATGGGTGTGGAGGGATATGGTCAGTGGGACTAGGCAGAAAAATGGTTTGGCACAGCCAAGAAGGGCCAAAGGGCCTGTTTCTGTTCTGTAATGTTCTATGGTTCTATAAAGATTGTAAAAACTCTGACAACACCAGGTTTTAGTCCAACCGATTTATTTGATAATATTCTCACAAGCTTTCGAGGGGGCTGCCTCTTCATCAGGTGAATGGAGAGTTCTGACCTCAGACAGACAGAGCATATAAAGCACAGACAGTTGCTGATTAGAATGCGAATCCTTACACCTAACCTGCTGTTCAAGTCTTAAAGTGGCTGATAATGTGAGTGGAAGGAGCACTGATCACAGGTTACAGAGATGTGTATTGTCTCCAGACAGTACAGTAAGTGAGGTTTTGCAAACCCAGGCAAGTCACGGGGGTTTGCAAAACCTCACTTACTGTACTGTCTGGAGACAATACACATCTCTTTAACCTGTGATCAGTGCTCCTTCCACTCACATTATCAGCCACTTTAAGACTTGAACAGCAGGTTAGGTGTAAGGATTCGCATTCTAATCAGTAATCTCTAAACTGTCTGTGCTTTATATGCTCTGTCTGTCTGAGGTCAGAACTCTCCATTCACCTGACGAAGAGGCAGCCCCCTCGAAAGCTTGTGAGAATATTATCAAATAAATCGGTTGGACTAAAACCTGGTGTTGTCAGACTTTTTACTGTGTTTACGCCAGTCCAACGCCGGCATACCCACATCTATAAAGATTCACAACCTGTAAAGAAATTTCTCCTCATCTCAGGCCTAAATGGCCTGAAATTGTGCCCTCTGGTTCTAGACCCATCAACTATTGGACACTTTTTGGAATATTCTGCGATGTCGCAGAATAATTTAGCGTTTTCTAATGTTTAACTTTTCCCCATGTAGTAAGTTCCCAAATGAATTCATAAGTGCTTGCTCATCGGTTCAGTCACCATGCAGCCACTGAATTCCAGGGCAGAGAGCTGCAAGTGAGCAACATGTCCTCCTTGCTGCACAGGAACGGATGGAGAAGACAACTTGGGCAGTCTCAGCAATACAAGAATGAGAGAACATCACTTTTTTTAAAAAAAGGGGGTGTCCTGATTAGGACAGAGATGAGGAGAATTTTTTTTCTGAAGGTCATTAATCTTTAGAATTCTCTCCCACGGGGAGCATCTAGGGCGGGGTCAATAAACACTTTTAAGTTTGAGTTAGATTCTTGATTAACGGGGGAATCAAAGCTTGTGCCGGGTAGATAGGAATGTAGAAATGAAGCCACAGTCAGAGCAGCCATGATCTAATAATCAAATGGTGAAGCAGGCTTGAGGGGCCAAATGGCCTACTCCTGATTCATACCTATGTGTAAATACTTTGTAATCTAGATAGCTAGAGAAAAAGTGCTGAAATTTGACATGCCTCTGAATCTGATTAACCTGGTTATTTTCAGCTTGTATGTAATTGGATTTTTGTAGATCAATTTGTTTTGTTGGCTTCATCCCAGCAAAATGTGACAATGTGAAATGCACTCTTCCTAGATGAACTATTGCAGGAGCAACACTTTGGTATGGATCAACTTGCTTCCAGCTCTGAAAGTCAAACTGCTTTTGATTCCATCGAGGCACCATTTGTTGATGGCAAACCATTCCGGCCGATTCAGGTTAAGACCATGCCAGCTATCGCTGATGTAGAAGGTATGTGCGCTTGAAACAAAGAATGTAAAATTGATTTGGTTCTTCAATGTAATAATTAAAAGATTGATTATTCAGGATAAATTGTACATGAAGAAATTTCTCCTTGCAAGGTAGAGATTTTTTTTAATATAAGGTCAAGAACTTTCAAAGGTGAGCTGATCAATCCCATCCCAACACACACACCATGGTTTAGATCAGGATTGCCATGACACTGTGGAGATAGTGAGAGAGAGGGAGGCGAGGGGTGATCAGGAATGAGAAGGGAGATATATGTACATAAATAAATTTGGCTGGTTAACATGTGTCCCTTTTTCACCCCTTCCTCTTCAGTGATTGTGCCAATGTTGCAATCAATTTTCAAATTACAAAGAAGCTTTAGATTGTTTATAAAACAGATCAGTTTAATTCATTCTTAAATTCCTATACTGTACGTAATGTAGTAAAGAACATAAAAAGGTGAACGTGAGCATTGATAACAATTTATTTTAATTAATTAAAATGAATCTAACTTCTAGATTAAATCTCTGCTGTTTTCCTTAATGAAGTCTTAATCTTGGGGAATATTTCTATTTCTCTCCAGCCAGTGCATCACCCCAATCATTATTTTGTTTCAGAATTATAAGAATCCTTTCCAAACTGCAAATACTGCAGTGTGGCTGTAATTTTGTGGCCCTTAAAATCTGCCAGTAAAGAACAATGGCACCAGGACCCATTCCGAAAAACAATCATCCCAGGATAGTTTGGCATTGGGCTCTATTGTCTTCAGATCTCCAGTTTCTGTTTGTGCAACTTCCTAATGTGAAAGCATATTTCATAAAAAGCAGGAAATGCTTCGGCTGACTCTCTTTCTGAGACTCTAGTTGGTATTTTTTGTGTCTGAATTTTGATACAATTTGTCAGCATCAGCAAGTTCACCAAGCGTGGTAGGTGGCAATGAAGGCTGCCTTTCTCACTGCAGTAGTCCACCTGTCCTTATAGGTACAAATTAACAAATGAGCTGAAATTACAATGATGTGGTGTGCATACTGTAAATCCAGATGGAATTAAATTCTCGATGAGCTTTGAAAGTCTAAATTGAAATGAGGTTGGGGTGTTTTAACCCAGCCTCTATGGGTGATGGAATGCCATGTGGTAAAAATGCAAATGGCATACTGCTGTTACAAAAAGTTTGGTCTTGTGTTCTTATGTTCTTAAACCCAAACACTAGTCAGATTTTATATTTGACCTCTGTGCCCAAATGCTTCTCCTAGACTTCTGGAGTTTCAGTGAAGGAACTGAGATATGAATGCTTCTACTTCTGACTCTACTAAATTTGAGGAAAAAATATTTCAGTGAAAGGAACCTTTTGCATGTTAATGAAGATTTTTTTCTTTATTATTTTGTTCACAATGTTTGGGGTTATTGGTGCTTATAGCTGGAGCATATTTCCACTTTTAGGCTCTGTGCGTCAGTTTGAAGCAACTCAATCAGGTTAGATGTTCTTCTAATGTCCTTTCAGTCAATTTTACAAACATGCACCTCCGAATCTCAGAATATTGTGCGTTTTCCAGTAATTGAGTTTTTCTTCTGATCCTTCTATAATTCAAGACCAAGTTAACAAGGACCAATATGTTAAAACTTGTTCTCCTACAGATTTCCTACAGTACAGAATGAGGCCATTCAGCCCATCGAGTCTGCACAGAATCTCTGAGAAAGCTTCCTACCTATTGCCCTATCCCCATACAATGGCTAATTCATTTTAACCTACAGTTTTTTGAACACTATGGAGCAGTTTAACATGGCCATTCCACCTAACATCTTTGGACTGTGGGAGGAACCAAACCAGCTGGGGGAAAGCCTGAAAACTCCACACAGTCACCCAAGGCTGGAATTGAACCTGGGTCCCTGGCGCTGAGAGGCAGCAGTGCTAAGCACCATGACACTTGAATTCAGAAAGAAATCCCACAACACCAGTTTAAAGTCCAAACAGGTTTATTTGTAGCAAAAGCTGCTTTTGCTACAAATAAACCTGTTTGCTCTTTAAATTGGTGTTGTGGGATTTCTTTCTGTTTTACTCCAGTCCAGCGCTGGCATCTCCACATCACGACCACTTGAATTCAAGCAGAATGTGGACCAATTCAACCAATGGTTGTAAGCAACTATCCCAATTCATTTCCCCTCCCGGTTGTTGCCCTTAAGCAGTGTTGCTGTGATTAACAGGGACCAGAAGTTTGGACCTTCGTTTTTGTGATTCAGTTGTGATTCAGTTCACACTAATAAAACCATTTGATACCTACTGTTTGACATAGATGGGACTCTAATACACAAATATTTGGACTTGCTTCAAAATCACATGTATTTACAAATGTAAATTAGGAATTCTGTCTGTCCTATTCTTTGTTTCTTGGACTTTTCATTCTTCGATTTCTCTTGACTTCTTCGCTGCCAGGCACAGTGCCGGATTCGTGGCCAGCAATTAAGAAAGGTTGGTTTAAAACTGTCCCAGGCCTCACTTCTCACACTCATTCTTCCTCCTCAGCCTGTTCTTCCACTTGCCTTCCCCATCTCAATCAATTGCTTATCATTTATTTGTTGTTGCTGGAAACAGTAATTTTCTTCCACACCCAGGCTTCACTGACCTGCATGCCATCCTAGTTTACGCTGTTTAGTTGTCACTTGTCTGAAGTTTACTTGGAATGTTTCTACTGTCCTGAACTTTGGAAAGTTGGATGAAATTGGCCGCTAGCTTCAGTTGATTTTGCAAACCCAAAGGCATCTGCTTCAGTATAAAGCTTTAATGCTTTTGCTTTCAGATTAGAAGCCTGCATTCCTTTTAGGTGAGCTCAGTTGCGGATTGTTTACAGGATTACAGCATGAGCCAAATGTTAGGCTCAGGCAGCTGACCACTGTAATGCGCTCTGTCCTAATTCTCCTATCCTTTATCCTGATCCCCAGATTTCACACACCACTAATGCTTTTGGAATGTCAATGCTGATATTGAATTAGTTAACACTCGTTCATTTCTCAGCTCTGTGGCTTGAATGCTAAGTACGAAGTCTCATGCCACCAGGTTAAAGTCCAACAGGTTTATTTGTAGCAAATGCCACTGGCTTTCGGAACTGGCTGTTTCTTTGTCAGGTGGGTAGGAATTCTGATCACAAACTCAATTTACATGAATAATGTTTGGAATGTGAGTCTTTACAGCTAACCAAGTCTTAAAGGTACAGACAATGTTGAGTGGAGAGAGCATTAAGCACAGGTTAAAAAGATGTGTATTTCAAGACAGGAAAGTTAGTGAGATTTTGCAAGTCCAGATAAGTTGTGGGGGTTACAGATAGTGTGACATGAGCCCAAGATCCCGGTTGAGGCCATCCTCGTGTGCGGAATTTGGCTATCAGCCTCTGCTCAGCAACTCTGTGCTGCCATATGTCATGAAGGCTACCTTGGAGAACACTTACCTGAAGATCAGAGTCCAAATGCCGGTGACCGCTGAAGTGTTCCCCAATAGGAAGATTGTGATTGCCGAGTGGTGTTCATTCATCCGCTGCCGTAACATCTGCACAGTCTCCCCAATGTACCATGCCTTGGGACATTCTTTCCTGCAGTGTATCAGGTAGACAATGTTGGCCAAGTTGCAGGAGTATGTACCGTGTACCTGGTGGATCATGTTCTCGTGTGAGATGTTGGCATCCGTGTCGATGATCCGGCATGTCTTGCAAAGGTTGCTGTGGCAGGGTTGTGGTCACTGTTCTTCTGAAGGCTGGGCAGTTTGCTGCGGGCAATGGTCAGCTTGAGGTTGTGCGGTTGTTTGAAGGCAAGATGTGGGGTTAGCCTTGGCGAGATGTTCGTCTTCATCAATGACGTGTTGAAGGCTCCAGAGAAGATGTCGTAGCCTCTACGCTCCGGGGAAGTACTAGACTACGAAGCTACTCTGTCCACCTGTCCCATGTTTGTCTTCTGAGGAGGTTGTAGTCCAGTATCTTTTAAGATTTGATTAGCTCAAAAGACTCACATTCCAATCATTATTCAAGTAAATTGAGTTTATCTCTTGATATTGCCCTGTTTGTGATCAGAACTCCCACCCACCTGATGAAGGAACAGCCAGTTCTGAAAGCTAGTAGCATTTGCTACAAATAAATCTGTTGAATTTTAACCTGGTGTTGTGAAACTTACCATGCTTACCCCAGTCCAGTGCCAGCATCTCCACAGCTTGAATGCTAAGTCAATGCTTAAGGAAGAGCTTCATAGTTCTGATCCTTGCCCTGTGAGCCCCAGGTTACAATAATCACAGATATATGTGTACGTTTTTGTTAAAGTACTAATGTTGTGACCAGTACAGTCATTAATTAATTGTAAATTGTAGATGGGGTCTGTTCTTTTTGAGTAGGCGTAAGATGACATTCTAAGTGCTGGAATTTTGGAACCAGGTGGGTTCACTGTGTCAGACTGATAACAGAGCAGGAAGAATGCAGTCCTCCAAAACACTATGGGAATAGTCAGACAGCTTCAATAATGGTACCAAGAGGGCTGAGCTCACTTAGCTCGGGTAACCTTATATCTAGTGACCCCATGGGTTGCTGCTAGCAGAACAAGTGGTAGAAACTTAAGAAACTCCACCATTTGGTTAAGTTTCAGCACTGGTATGTTGCCCTAAGCTTTGGCCTTGGCAGCTTGGCTTTGGACATGGGTAACAACAGTTTGTTTCTTTGGGATTCTGTGCTCCGTATCAAACAGATGCCTCAATAACTTAAGAGGCTTCAGCATACAGCATAACACTGAGAGCACATTTTTTCCAATATGCCTGGACCTTTTGGTAGCTCCAAAGGTGACAGACAGCAGCTGAGGTGAGGGTTACGTCAGACTCCTTGTATCTTGAGCTTTAATTTAGAAATTCACAACAGTCAACTTTAATCTGTTTCACAGCTTTTTCTTTCACATAATTAATGATGTTCATCATCCAATGTACATATCATCAGAGTAACTAACTATATTGTGAACAGGTTCTGGGATGATTGATCCTGAAGGATTGGTACCTGATGAGAATGCAATCAGCAGCGATGAGAACAATGTTAAAGAGAATGTGGTATGGACCATCTTTACTAGAATCCTGTAATCTGATCTGAGATCTTGAGTTTGCTGATAGGGAAGTGGAGTTATGTTGTTTTAATGGATTTGTTTCAGGTGCAAATATTAATCTGTTTTCAGTATTTTCTGCCTAACTTCAGGTATTAACCTGTTTATTGTAAATTAGCTAGATAGATTCTGACAACAAATAGTGATTGGAGTTAGATCACTATCCCTGTACAGAGCAATAACTTTAAAGAAAATAAATTTGAACTTCTAGTTGATAGCTGAAAAAGTTGACACAAGAACATTTTATGTTTTAAGACTTTTATTACAACAGACTAAAAACATTATCATTTGACTAAATATTATTTTTGTAGACAACTTCTACTTCAAACTAAAGAATAGAATTTCCCCTTTTGGATTGAACACAACTGAAATCCTAGTTCAACTGGTTAATTTACACTGTCCCTTAAGTAATTATTCCATTTTCACAGAGCCAGTGCAATGACTTTTAGCTCCTGTTGATAAGGATTTTCTCTCGAGGCTATATATTGTTAAATTTAAGCTAATACAAAGGCTCATGAAATGCAGAGTACTGATTTTAAGCTATGACTTTATTTAACCGAATGATTGAATGGGAGAACAATACAAGGCAGCCCAGCACTCGAGGTATAGAATGTTAGCAGCCCATTATCACAGTAACATACAAAGCCCTCGCAAGGACAGTTATACGCTTAGAAAATCATATTGCCTACCTTTCCGATGGGCATTATAGAACATAGAAAAACTAGAGCACAAACAGGCCCTTTGGCCCACAAGTTGCACCAAACATCTGTACCTACTAGGCTTACCTATAACCCTCAATCCTAAGTCCCGTGAACTCATCCAGAAGTCTCTTAAAAGACCCTTAAAACTAAATCTAGTAAACATTAATATAAATCAGTCAAGGATCACCCTGTCATTAACTCCAGCCAATAACAGTACACATATGAACCTCATGGGATATCATTTGTCATTAATTATGGATGTTACATCCCTTCTGTTGCCCAGCAACACAGAATGCTGGACAGTGAGATGTGATGATTGAGATGTGAGAATGATTCCGATTAAATTGAACCCACATGACACTCATCTGAACCTGAGAATTATGTCTGCCTTGCACGTTATTAGCTCGGAGCTGTATAGCTCTATTCATCAAATTGGCTTTGGTAGCCATTTTGTTCTGGACCACTGCTGATAACATAACTACATTCATTGAAACCATTGTCCCTTGAAATGCAGGCACTATCTATACTTCCCCATCAAGCCCTGCTGTATTTTATCACTGACTGAAACTTCACTAAATCCTGAAACTACAGTCATTTCATAAATTCAAATGTTTTTAAATGTTTTCCTTGCCTGTTCGGTCATGGAATTCGGTTACTCGTCATGGAGTTCGGTTACGAGTGGTGTGCCTCAGGGATCTGTTTTGGGGCCACTGCTGTTTGTAAGTTTTATTAATGATCTGGATGAGGGTATAGTTGGGTGGATTAGTAAGTTTGCTGATGACACCAAAGTCGGAGGTGTGGTAGATTGTGAGGAAGGGTGTCATAGTTTGCAGGGTGACTTAGAAAGGTTGCAGAGCTGGGCTGCGAGGTGGCGGATGGAGTTTAATTTGGAGAAGTGTGAGGTAATTCATTTCGGTAGGAATAACAGATGTGTTGAGTATAGGGCTAACGGGAGGACTTTGAATAGTGTGGAGGAGCAGAGGGATCTAGGCGTATGTGTACATAGATCCCTGAAAGTTGGGAATCAAGTAGATAAGGTTGTTAAGAAGGCACACGGTGTCTTGGCGTTTATTGGTAGGCGGATTGAATTTAGAATTCAAACGCAGCGTCATGATGCAACTGTACACAACTCTGGTGCGGCCGCACTTGGAGTTTTGTGTGCAGTTCTGGTCCCCACATTACAGGAAGGATGTAGAGGCTTTGGAGAGGGTGCAGAGGAGGTTTACCAGGATGTTGCCTGGTATGGAGGGGAGATCCTATGAGGAGAGACTGAGAGATTTGGGGTTGTTTTCGCTGGAAAGAAGGCGGCTAAGAGGGGACCTTATTGAAACATATAAGATGATTAGAGGTTTAGACAGGGTAGATAGTGATAGCCTTTTTCCTAGGATGGAGAAAGCTAGCACGAGGGGGCACGACTTTAAATTAAGGGGGGGTAGTTATAGGACGGATGTCAGGGGTAGGTTCTTTACCCAGAGGGTGGTGAGGGACTGGAATGCCCTGCCAGCTGCAGTTGTAAATGCGCCTAGTTTGGGAGCGTTTAAGAGATCTGTGGATAGGTTTATGGACGAAAAGGGATTGGTTTAGGCTAGTGGGTCATTGTTTTGTAACTGGTCGGCGCAACATCGTGGGCCGAAGGGCCTGTTCTGCGCTGTAATGTTCTATGTTAGTCATATAGAACTGTCTTCCATAGCATTGACCCTTATCAGTATTCCTATCGTGCAAGATCATTCACTGTTAAGTCAGTATTGTGTTAGCGTTCTTAAACCTATGGTTATGTGTTTTTATTAGCTGAACTAGCCCCCCTACATCAGCTCTCAAGGGTTTACTTCCATTCCTTTTCTTTCCCAGACTGGTATCTTTTAAGATATCTTTAATGGTGAGGATTTTTTGGCACAAGTTAGACAAACCTTCCAGTCTCACTTAAAATCCTCACAATTTGACCATTTCAATCATCACCTACCTCCATGCTTTCTGGCACACTGCTGGATCCTGGCTGAGTAACTTAACTGAGAGTTGCAGAGTTGTATTCTAGGAAAGTTTTAACTCTATCCTACACAATGGCTTCGGATGGACACTCCTTCTGTCAAAGGCTCTTTCCAATGTAATCTGACTAACAGCCTTGTAAACAGGTGCAATTTAGCTGATTATCTCTAGAATCTGAATGTCTACCTTGGATATATTTAGACAGTTTGTGTGGGAAGCTTGTAGTGGCCCAGGGCAAGCCTCCAAGTTTGGAGAATGAAGTTTCTTTATTAAACCCTTCCTTTGATTTATATTAAAAAAAACAGGGGTGTACATATTTTGCACAGTGGACCACATTTAACTTTGTTCACGCTCGAGGAGCTGATGAAACTTGGATCAAGGAGCTACGGAATGCTGGAAAGGAGGATTTGGGATGATGGCAGTTCCATGAGGAAGGGGAGGTGTTTTGGGGAGATTGTGTATTTGTGGAGATGGCAATGACAGTCCCCCTCATTCTTCCTGTTTCTTCCACCCTTATATTTTGATCTTGCCCCAACTGTCTCTCTCCCCCTCTATCTTGCTCTACCCTTCTATCCGTAGATAGGTTTATGGACGAAAAGGGATTGGTTTAGATTGGAGGGTCATTGTTTTTTAACTGGTTGGCGCAACATCGTGGGCCGAAGGGCCTGTTCTGCGCTGTAATGTTCTATGTTCTATCTCGCTCTACTGCCCCCCCCCCAGTCTCATTCCCTTCCCTCCATCCTTTCCTTGCCCCCGCAAGCCCCGTCACTCTACCTGGCAATTGCCTCACCAACCCCCGCAACCACCGAGCCTCCTATCCCTCCTCCCGCAAACACCATCTCCCTCCCACACCCGTGGACCCCCTCTGCCTCCCCCCGGCAGACCCCCCCTTCCCTGGCCAGCCCACCTCTCACTCCTTTCCTGCTACTCCCCTCTCCCTCCCTGCCACCCTTCTTTATTGTTTGTAGTATATATAAATGCTTCGGAGGATAATGTAGTAAATTCATAGCTCAAAAATTGGTTGAGTTGTGGATAGTGAAGAGGATTGTCAGGGCATTTACAAGATATAGACCTTATATTTTGGGTCTACATCTTGACTTTAGTGGAAAAATGGCAGATGGAATTTAATTCATACAATTGAGGTAATGCATTTTGAAAGGTCCATTATACAGTAAATAATAGAGCGCATAAGAGTATTGACAGGCAGAGAGATCTGAGTGTACATGTCCACCAATCACTGAAAGTGGCAACGCAGGTGGATAAGGTAGTCAAGAAAGCATATGGCATGCTTGCCCCCATTGGTCATAGCGTTGCGTATAAAAATTGGTAGGTCATGCTGCATCTGCATGTTGCACAGAACCTTAGGCCTCATTTGGAATATTATGTGCAATTCTTGATGCCACACCACCAGAAGGATGTGGAGGCTTTGAAGAGGGTACAGAAGAGGTGTACCAGGATGTTGCCTAGTCTGGAGGGTGATAGTTATGAGGAGAGGTTGGAAACGCTTGGTTTGTTCTTGCTGGAACAACAGAGATTGTGTGGTGTCCTGATGGATGGCTCAAGATCCATGGACACAATGAATAGTCGGATGCTTTTTCCTTGGTTTGAAAAGTCACGTACTAGGGAACATAGGTTTAAGGTGTTTGGGGAAAAGTTTAGAGGAGTTGTGTGAGGCAGAGGGTACTGAACACACTGCCTGGGAAGGTGATAGGAACAGTTATGACAGTGGCATTTAAAGAGCATCTAGACGAATACATGAATAAGTTGGGAATGGAAGGATATAGACTCTAAGTGAATACAGTTTTAGTTTAGGCAGGCATCGTAAGAACTAGGAGCAGGAGTAGGCTATCTGGCCCCTCAAGCCTGCTCCACCATTCAATAAGATCATGGTTGGTCTTTTTGTGGACTCAGCTCCACTTCCTGCCTGCTCACCACAACCCTTAATTCCTTTACTGTTCAAAAATTTATCTATCCTTGCCTTAAAAACATATAATGAGGTAGCCTTTACTGCTTCACTGAGTAGGGAATTCCACAGATTCACAACCCTTTGTGGTGTTGTGGGAAATTTACCACTTCAAAGTCAGACTTAGAACATAGAACATAGAACATTATAGCACAAACAGGCCCTTCGGCCCTCGAGTTGCGCCGATCGCATCAACCCCACCAATCTATAGACCTATCTATAACCCTCAATCCCATTAAACCCCATATACTCATCCAGAAGTCTTTTAAAAGACCCCAGCGAGTTCGCCTCCACCACCGACGACGGCAGCCGATTCCATTCACTCACCACCCTCTGAGTGAAAAACTTACCCCTAACATCACCTCTGTACTTCCCTCCCCGCACCTTAAATCTGTGTCCTCTCGTAGCGACCATTTCAACCCGGGGAAATAGCCTCTGAGAGTCCACCCTATCTATTCCTCTCAACATTTTATAAACTTCTATCAGGTCGCCTCTCAACCTTCGCCTCTCCAGGGAAAAGAGTCCCAGCTCCCTCAACCTATCTTCATAAGGCATGCCTCCCAGTCCAGGCAACATCCTTGTAAATCTCCTCTGCACCTTTTCAATAGCTTCTACGTCTTTCCTATAGTGAGGCGACCAGAACTGCGCACAGTACTCCAAATGAGGCCTGACGAGGGTCCTGTAAAGTTGCAGCATTACCTCCCGACTCCTAAACTCAATCCCTCGATTAATGAAGGCCAGTACACCATACGCCTTCTTGACCACCTCCTCCACCTGCGAGGCCGATTTAAGAGTCCTGTGAACCCGGACCCCGAGATCCTTCTGCTCTTCAACGCTACTAAGACCCCTGCCCTTAATAGTGACTTAATAGTGACTTGGAGGTTTCAACAATAGTTTTATTTCGGACACAATGCTGTGAGAGAAAGCACTGGTATTCTGCAGTACTTGGCAGCTACCTTCTCAGCTACACAATGGTAGTTGATCATTTTTATACCTTTTAGACAATGGGCAGTACAGACATCAGCAGTTAACACGTAGTTACAAGTTGAGTAGACAGATATCGACATCGATAGTTAACGCATCATTACAAGCAACAGGTACAGACATGGACAGTTAACATATCATTGTTCATAGAATGGACACATTTATACAGTTTATTTATTATTTATTATTATTATTTATTATTTATTTATTATTATTATTTTTTTTTATTATTGTTTACATATTATTTATACAGTTACACATTTATCAATGACTGGTTTCGATCTGTTCAGTGGCTGATCTTGTTACATTTATGTATTTGTGTCCCCATCTGTGGCTGACCTCAGACTCATTGTTCTGGGTCTGCCCTTATCTAAAGTGCCTCAAGCTCTGATCAGTTTCTTGAAGCATTTCGGATCCTGCATGTTTTAATTTCTAAGTAATTGTCTGTGCCAAAAGCCAGTGCCTGTTAATGTCCCTTCCCAGGTAACCATTTTGTGTCCATCACTTTAATTCCCCCACAACAGTGTGAAGAAGTTCCTCCTCAACTCGGTCCTAAATCTGCTTCCCCCTATTTTTGAGGTTATGCTCCCGAGTTCTAGTTTCACCCACCAGTGGAAACAACTTCCCTGCTTCTGTTTTATCTATTCCCTTCATAATCATATGTTTTAGCGAGCTCGACCCTCATTCTTCTGAATTCCAATGAGTATAGCCTAGTCTCCTCAGTCTCTCTCTTAAGCCAACCCTCTCAACTCCAGAATCAACCTAGTGAATCTCCTCTGGACCCTCTCCAAGGCCAATATATCCTTCCTCAAGTAAGGAGATCAAAACTGTACACGGTACTCCAGGTGTGGCCTCACCCGCACCTTATCCAGCTGCAACATAATCTCGCTGTTTTTAAACTCCATCCCTCTAGCAATGAAGGACAAAATTCCATTTGCTTCTTAATTACCTGCTGCACCTACAAACCAACTCCTTGAGATTCCTGCAGAACAAAACCCAGGCCCCTCTGCACAGCAACTTGTTGCAATTTTTTACCACTTAAATAATAGTCCATTTTGCTGTTATTCCGACCAAAATAAATGACCTCACATTTACCAACATTGTACTCCATCTGTCAGATCCTCACCCACTCACTTAGATTATCCACATCCCTTTGCAGACTTTCAGTGTCTTCTGCACTCTTTGCTCTTCCACCCATCTTCGTGACATCTGTGAATTTCGACACACTACACTAGGTCCTCAACTCCAGGTCGTCCTAAACAATTGTGGTCCCAACACTGATCCCTGAGGCACACACTAGTCACTGATTGCCAACCAGAAAAACACCCATTTACCTCCACTCTTTGCTTTCTGTTTGTTAACCAATCCTCTATCCATGCTAATACATTACCCGTAACACTGTGCACCCTTATCTTATGTAGCAGTCTTTGGTGCGATACCTTGTCAAATGCTTGGTTATGATTGGTGTAGGCTTGGAGTGCTGAAGGGCCTGTGCTGTACTGTTCTTTGAGAGGGTAAACTTGTCAGTAATATTAGAACAAACTGGAATAGCTGTTAGAAGTAAATAAATGGGTTGTGGTAGTAACTGTTGGTCCCTTAGACTCAGAGATAGGAAAGTTATCATGGGGAGTGAGGAAAAGGCAGATACATTGTTAAAATATTTTGTGTCCATCTTCAAAGTTGAAATGACAAACAGCAACCAGAAATAGAGGGTCACCTGCGTGCTAAGAAAACAACACTTCAGATAATTAATATCAGGAAGAGAAAAAAATTGGACTAATTTAAGGGACTAAAACCTCAAGTCTTTCGGACCTGATGGCCTACACACGAGGTTCAAAAAGCGATAGATCCAGAGCAAGTAGATGTGCTGTTATAGTTTTCCCACATTCCTTCGATTGACATACTGGAAGACAGCAGCTGTAACACGTTTAAGAAAGGAGCAAGAGAGAAAACAGACTACAGCTCGTTAACCTGGCTTCGGTTACTTTAAAAATGCTGCAGTAGATAATTAAAATAATCTTAACACTGCATTAGAAAATCATCAAACAACCAGACAGCGTTGATCTGTCTTACAAAAGTGAAATGGTGTTCGACGAGTCTTTTGAGGATGTGGTTTGTATATTAGATAAAAGATTTTCTCTAATTTTCTAACGAAATTAGATAAGTTGAAAACACAAAAGGCGAATTTACAAGATAAGGGCTCATGGAATTGGGTTAATATATTCACATGGATAGAAGATTGGTTCACAGACAGGAAGCAAAGAGCAGGAGTGAGTAGGCGATTTTCAAGTTGGCAAGCTGTGACTACTGATGTCTCTCAAGATCAGTGCCAGAACCGCCACGATTTAAAATGTATATTAACGTTTCTAAAGTTGTTGATAATACAAAGCTAGTTGATAGCATAAGCTATGAATGAAGAGGATGGAAAGAGCCTGCAAGGAGATATAAACAGATTAAGTGAATGGACAACCAAGGTGACAGATGGAGTACAGTATGTTAAGGTTCACTTTTGACAGTGTGAATAGAAAGTAGAAACGCAAAATATTTTTAAAAAGGTGTGGGACTTGTAATTGTTGATGTTCGGACAGACTTCGTTGTACTTGTACAATGAACACAAAACTAGCATGCAAGTACAGAAAGCGGTTCGGAAGGTAAATGGAGCATTAACATTCATTGCAATGAGGAATTGGAGTGCGTGAATGTGGAAGTCTTACTACAATGTGCAGGAATTTGATGAGACCACACCTGGAATACTGTGCACAGTTTTGCTCTCCACATTTAAGAATATGCTCATACAACTCATATCTGCAGTATAGCGAAGGTTCACTCAATTGGCCTCTGGGATGGTTATAGTGGATGCATTGGTGGTTATCTTCCAGACGTCACTGGATTCCGGGTAAGTGCCGGAAGATTGGAAAACGGCTAATGTTACGCCGTTGTTTAAGAAGGGTGCCAGGCAAAAGGCAGGGAATTATAGGCCGGTTAGTTTAACGTCTGTGGTAGGTAAAATGTTAGAATCCATCATTAAAGAGGAAATAGCGAGGCATCTTGAAGGGAATTGCTTGATAGAGCAGACGCAGCACGGTTTCATTAAAGGGAAGTCGTGTCTGACAAATTTACTGGAGTTCTATGAGGATGTGTCTAGGGCGGTGGATAGAGGAGAGCCGGTGGATGTGGTCTTTCTAGATTTTCAGAAGGCGTTTGACAAAGTACCTCATAAGAGGTTATTGCAGAAGGTCAGGGGATTTGGAGTTCGGGGTAGGGTGTTAGCGTGGATAGAGGATAGGTTGTCAAATAGGAGGCAGAGCGTGGGGGTCAACGGGTGCTATTCGGATTGGCGGATGGTGACTAGTGGAGTGCCCCAGGGGTCGGTGCTGGGGCCTCAGCTTTTTACCATTTATATAGATGATCTGGAGGAGGGAACCGAGTGTAGGGTGTCGAAATTTGCTGATGACACCAAGATTGGGGGAACGGCAAAGTGTGCGGAGGGTGTGGAGACTCTGTAGAAGGATCTAGATAGGCTGGGTGAATGGGCCAGGAAATGGCAAATGGAATTTAATGTTGGCAAGTGTGAGGTGGTCCACTTTGGTAGGAAGGACTATTACTTACGTGGCGAAAAACTGCAGCAGGCGACGGTGCAGAAGGACCTCGGGGTCCTTGTGCATGAGTCGCAAAAACCCAGCTTGCAGGTGCAGCAGGTGGTCAGGAAGGCGAATGGGATGCTGGCCTTCATAGCGAAGGGGATTGAATATAAAAGTAGGGAGGTCTTGCTGCAGCTGTATAGGGCATTGGTGAGGCTGCAGCTGGAGTACTGTGTGCAGTTTTGGGCGCCGCACCTGCGCAAAGATATTTTGGCCTTGGAGGGAGTGCAGAGGAGGTTTACTAGGCTGATACCGGAGTTGAGGGGGTTGAGCTATGAGGAGAGGCTGAATGAACTAGGCTTGTACTCGTTGGAGTTTAGAAGAATGAGGGGAAATCTCATTGAGATGTATAAGATGATGAATGGGATGGATAGGATAGAGGTGGAGAGACTCTTCCTGCTCAAAAAAGACAGTAGGACTAGGGGGCACAGCCTCAAGATAAAGGGGGGGGCGTTTTAGAATGGAGTTGAGGAGGAACTTCTTCACTCAAAGGGTGGTGAATCTCTGGAATTCTCTACCTGTTGAAGTGGTGGAGGCTGCCTCGCTAAATATTTTCAAGAAGCGGGTTGATGGGTTTTTGATAAGAGAGGGGATTAATGGTTATGGGGAGAGGGCCGGAATGTGGAACTGAGCCACGACAGATCAGCCATGATCTTATTGAATGGCGGGGCAGGCTCAAAGGGCCAGATGGCCTACTCCTGCTCCTATTTCTTATGTTCTTATGAGAGGGAAGCCCTGTGATGAGAGGCTAAGTGGTCAGTACTATCTGAAGGTGTTTTTATTGCAACATAAAAAAAACTGACATGGTGACTTGAAAGAGTGGATAGAAATTAATTTTCCTTTGAATGGGAGGTTGTAAGAAGAGTTACGGAAGCAGTTCAGCCATGATCTAGTGAAAAATTAGAACAGATTCCAGTGGCTGAATGACCTGTTGCTGTTTCAGTTGTTGCTAATGATAATTTGATAGCTCAGTAGGTGTATTGTTATGATAATTGCACATATTAACTCTAATAGCTGTGTCTTCCTCCTCCTCAGGTAATTGATGAGAGCTTTGATGTGAAAGAAATGATTTTCAATGCAGAACGAGTCAGTGGAGGAGACGATGACATGGTATGGACAGCACTTTCTGGTGGGAAGGTTGAGTGAGGTCCAATCCATTTGGGAATAACTTGTGCTTCAGAAAGTAATGATATCATAAATAAAACAGTCTATACTTTTTTTGCAAATTGTGCATGAGATTATGCAGAAAAAGAATTGTAATGTTGGATAAGATCCTGGTGGCAAAGTACTGATTCTGTTTATCCAACTTGCTCTTTCATGAGAATTTTAATCGGGCTTACACAAATTTATTTTTCCTCCGCACATAACTAAAAGTGCTACATTTATTTTAAC
Organism: Prionace glauca; assembly: GCA_037974335.1. Taxonomy (NCBI): domain Eukaryota; kingdom Metazoa; phylum Chordata; class Chondrichthyes; order Carcharhiniformes; family Carcharhinidae; genus Prionace; species Prionace glauca. The sequence goes on along the minus strand of CM075749.1, from coordinate 1,721,925 downwards.
GAACTTTGGGATTGCTCCCAAGATAGACTACTGTACTAAATGTTTGCGTTTCTCTAGGACACTGATGGGAATATGCAAGATGGCTTCAGCTTAAGCAGCAGTGCCCTTATTGGAATGTTGGTGATTGCAGTTGCCGTAGCCACGGTGATTGTCATCAGCTTGGTGATGCTACGCAAGAGGCAATATGGCACAATCAGCCATGGCATTGTAGAGGTGAGCATCTCAAATAAACCTTCGGTGTGAAGCTATCTCTTTACAGTCTGTTATAAATATGCTGTGGAAAGAAAACATTTTTCATCTTGGGTGACACCCTCAATTTATCCCTTCAGCTGGCTGCCAGGACCAAGGATAGATGCGTAATCCTAGTGTTACACAGCACATAATGCTCTTTGCAGTCTACACACAAGCTTGGGAAATGACTTACATGGTAGCTGGACTTTTCACTGTCCAAGGTGTGTCGTGAAAAGTTCATATCCATGTCATGGTACAGTTCACTGAAACTTGGTGGAAATTCAGCCTCTTAGCTGCCAGCCGAAGGAGCATGGGTTGGAAGTGCTGCTAACAGTATTTTCAGGCTGTTCTCCAAACTCCATTCTGCATGAAAGGAGTATTAAAATTCATTGGAGCTGTGCTTCCTCTTGACACTAACCTGAAAATGTTAAGAATTAATATCACAACTTTTGATGTCATATAAACTTTAATTCTGGAGTTTTACATTTACATTTCACATAAATTAGGTAGAATGTAACACCCTCCCACACTGGTACCACTGGGTATTGGAACACCCTCCCACACTGGTACCACTGGGTATTGGAACACCCTCCCACACTGGTGCCACTGGGTATTGGAACACCCTCCCACACTGGTACCACTGGGTATTGGAACACCCTCCCACACTGGTACCACTGGGTATTGGAACACCCTCCCACACTGGTACCACTGGGTATTGGAACACTCTCCCACACTGGTACCACTGGGTATTGGAACACCCTCCCACACTGGTGCCACTGGGTATTGGAACACCCTCCCACACTGGTGCCACTGGGTATTGGAACACCCTCCCACACTGGTACCACTGGGTATTGGAACACCCACCCACACTGGTACCACTGGGTATTGGAACACTCTCCCACACTGGTACCACTGGGTATTGGAACACCCTCCCACACTGGTACCACTGGGTATTGGAACACCCACCCACACTGGTACCACTGGGTATTGGAACACCCTCCCACACTGGTACCACTGGGTATTGGAACACCCACCCACACTGGTACCACTGGGTATTGGAACACTCTCCCACACTGGTACCACTGGGTATTGGAACACCCACCCACACTGGTACCACTGGGTATTGGAACACCCTCCCACACTGGTACCACTGGGTATTGGAACACCCTCCCACACTGGTACCACTGGGTATTGGAACACTCTCCCACACTGGTACCACTGGGTATTGGAACACCCACCCACACTGGTACCACTGGGTATTGGAACACCCTCCCACACTGGTACCACTGGGTATTGGAACACCCTCCCACACTGGTACCACTGGGTATTGGAACACTCTCCCACACTGGTACCACTGGGTATTGGAACACCCTCCCACACTGGTACCACTGGGTATTGGAACACCCACCCACACTGGTACCACTGGGTATTGGAACACCCTCCCACACTGGTACCACTGGGTATTGGAACACCCTCCCACACTGGTACCACTGGGTATTGGAACACTCTCCCACACTGGTACCACTGGGTATTGGAACACCCACCCACACTGGTACCACTGGGTATTGGAACACCCACCCACACTGGTACCACTGGGTATTGGAACACCCTCCCACACTGGTACCACTGGGTATTGGAACACCCTCCCACACTGGTACCACTGGGTATTGGAACACCCTCCCACACTGGCTCCCTGAAGACTGATGCACAGCATTTGCTTGGTTTTTGGAATTGGATATTGGAACACCCTCCCACACTGGCTCCCTGAAGACTGATGCACAGCATTTGCTTGCCTTTTCTTTATTCCTCATTAGAAACTCTCCCATCTCTGCCTGTAATGGGCCCATGTTTGTCTTTGCTAAATTTGACTCCTAATTCTCCTGGTTCTCCCTCCAGCCTCCGTCGTCTCCAGTTCCACCTTATCGCCACAACAGTATAAATCTCATCCTATTTTCTATAGTCTTCAATTCTGTTCTTACTTTGGAGGGAGTGCAGCGAAGCTTTACCAGCCTGATTCATGGGATGGCAGGACTGACATATGAAGAGAGATTAAGGCAGGATTATATTTGCTAGTGTTTAGAAGAATAAAGGGGGAATCTCATAGAAACCTATAAAAATTGAATAGGATTAGACAGGGTATATGCAGAATGGATGTTCCCAATGGCAGAGTCCAGAACTGGGGTCATAGTCTGAGAGTACGGGGATATCCATTTCGAACTGAGATGAGGAGAAATGGCTTCACCTTGAGTGGTCACCCTGTGGATTTCGCCACCCCAGGAAGTGGTTGATGCCAAAACGTTGTCTACTTTCAAAAAGGAGTTGGGATATAGCACTTTGGGTGAAGGGATCAAAGGATATAAAATATAAACTATAAAATCATGATGGAACTGGACAGACTAGATACGGGAAGAATGTTCCTGATGTTAGGGAAGACCAGAACTAGGGGTCACTGTCTAACAATAAGGAGTTAGCCATTCAGAACTGAGATGAGGAGGAACCTCTTCACTGTGAACTTGTGGAATTCTCTACCACAGAAAGCTGTTGGGCTGGTTCGTTAGATATGTTCCAGGGGGAACTGGATGTGGCCTTTGTGGATAAAGGAATGAAGGACAATGGAGAGAAAGTAAGAGTAGAATACTGAAAGTGCGTGATCAGCCATGATAAGGAGTACAGTATCAAGGGTAGGAGTCTTAGCAGTGTTGATGAGCAGAAGGACCTTGGGGTCTTAAATCGGCCTCGCAGGTGGAGGATGTGGTCAAGAAGGCGTATGGTGTACTAGCCTTCATTAATCGAGGGATTGAGTTTAGGAGTCAGGAGGTAATGCTGCAACTTTATAGGACCCTTGTCAGACCCCACTTGGAGTACTGTGCGCAGTTCTGGTTGCCTCACTACAGGAAGGATGTGGAAGCTATTGAGAGGGTGCGGAGGAGATTTACAAGGATGTTGCCTGGATTGGGAGGCATCCCTTATGAGGATAGGTTGAGGGAGCCTAGGTCTCTTCTCCCTGGAGAGACGAAGGTTGAGAGGCGACCTGGTAGAGGTTTATAAAATGTTGAGGGGTATATAGGGTGAATTCTCGGACACTATTTCCCAGGGCTGAAATGGTCGCTACGAGAGGATACAGGTTTAAGGTGCTGGGAGCAGGTACCGAGGAGATGTTAGGGGTAAGTTTTTCACTCAGAGGAGAGTGAGTGAGTGGAATCGGCTGCCGTTGGTGGTGGTGGAGGCGAACTCGCTGGGGTATTTTTAAAAGACTTCTGGATGAGTACAAGGGATTTAATGGGATTGGGAGTTAAAGATAGTTCTATGGCCTGGTAGGTATGGATATGATTGGCGCAACTTATGGGCCGAAGGGCCTGTTTGTGCTGTAGTGTTTTATGTTCTATGATATTGAATGGCTTGAAGGGCTGAATAGCCCACTCCTGCACCCACTTCCTATGTTTCTATAATATGGGGGAAAGTGGGATCAGGCTATTGAGTTGGATGATCAGCCACGATCACAATGAATGGTGTAGCAGGCTCGAAGGGCTGAATGGGCTCATCCTATTTTCAATGTTTAGGGCAGGTAAATGTGAGAAGCTACAATGATGAAACAAATTCATTTGATAAATACATAAGAACATAAATAGGAGCAGGAGTAGGCCATCTAGCCCCTTGAGCCTGCCCCGCCATTCAATAAGATCATGGCTGATCAGAAGTGGATCAGTTCCACTTTCCCGCTTTCTCCCCATAACCCTTAATTCCCTTGTCTATCAGAAACCTATCTACCCGTGACTTAAATATATTTAGCGAGGTAGCCTCCACCACTTCAATGGGCAGAGAATTCCAGAGATTCACCACCCTTTGAGTGAAGAAGTTCCTCCTCAACTCAGTTCTAAACTGCCCCCCCACTCTTTATTTTGAGGCTGTGCCCCCTAGTCCTACTATCCTTTCTAAGCGGAAAGAATCTCTCTACCTGTACCCTATCTAGCCCCTTCATTATCTTGTAAGTCTCTATAAGATCCCCCCTCAGCCTTCTAAACTCTAATGAGTACAGACCCAATCTATTCAATCTCTCTTCATTAGCCAGCCCCCTCATCTCCGGTATCAGCCTGGTGAACCTCCTCTGTATTCCGTCCAAGGCTAATATATCCTTTCGCAAATATGGGGACCAAAACTGCATACAGTACTCCAGTAGTGGCCTCACCAGTACCATGTACAGTTGCAGCCAGACCTCCCTGCTTTTATGTTCTATCCCCCTCGCTATAAAGACCAACATTCCATTCACCTTCTTGACCACCTGCAGACTGGGTTTTTGCGATTCGTGCACAAGGACCCCCAGGTACCTCTGCACCGTAGCACACTGCAGCTTTTCAACCTTTAAATAATAATCCCTACTATTATTTCTACCAAAGTGGATAACCTCACATTTGCTAACGTTATACTCTATCTTCCACATCCTCGCCCACTCACTCAGCCTGTCCAGATCTCTCTGCAGACTTTCTGCACCCTCCACGCAATTTGCTTTTCCACTCATCTTCCTGTCATCAGCAAATTTTGTTACCCTACACTCAGCCCTCTCCTCCAGATCATCTATATAAATGGTAAACAGTTGAGGCCCCAGCACCGATCCCTGCGGCACTCCACTAGTCACCAACCGCCAATCAGAAAAGCACCCATTGATTCCAACTCTCTGCTTCCTGTTAGATAATCAATCCTCTATCCACGCTCATACCTTACCCCCAACTCTGTGCACCCTAACCTTGTGTGAGGCACCTTATCAAATGCCTTCTGGAAATCTAAAAACCGCACTAGTCACATCTTCATAGAAATCCACTAAATTCATTAAACACGACTCCCCCTTCACGAATCCATGCTGCATCTGCTTGATTAAACTGTTAGATACTTGATCTAATACAACATTCTCATCAGGTGTAAAACTTCATTATTTCCCAGAACAAAATAAAAATGAAGAAAACTTTGATCGTATATCAAACTTCTCTTAAAGTCCTTTCTGTCTTTCTCTTTGATCTGCTGTAAACCATTCTTGGGTGGATTGGCTTGGAACCTTGATTAGCCTATGTTCATCTGGCACCGGTTCTTTAATTAGGATCCTAACTTACAAAATTGGTGCCAGTATGCAAGAGAGACTTTGGTAATTCTCGCAGAATTTCAGTGTCAACGCTTTTTTTTCCAGGATTGAGTATGACCTGGATTCTGTAAAATGCAATTCTTTGTTTTTAACAGGTTGATCCCATGTTAACCCCAGAGGAACGCCACTTGAACAAGATGCAAAACCATGGGTATGAAAACCCAACCTACAAGTATCTGGAGCAGATGCAGATCTAACACCAGATGCTAAACCGGGCCAAATGTGGCACATTCAGCCAATCTTCCAACTACTGATCTATAACATTAGAGGTCTCCATTTCACATACACAATTCAGAGTGTAAAACACTTATTACTGTAGATTGTAAGATTCCCATTCTTTTAAATGGGCTTGAAATGTAATACACAATATATATGATGTATAATCGTGAGAAAATCTATTATCTGATGAGAGCTATGATGATATAGTTGTTTCCTTTTTAAAATTATTTTAAATCAGTTTTATTTGTGTGTCACAAAGATCTATAAATAGAGGCTGTAGATTTCTACCTAATGGAGCACCGTATATGAAGGGGATTTGTACTGAATTATCTCACAGAACCTGCAGGATTTTTTGCTGTATACTACGTTTAAATGGTTAACACTGTGATTGGCAGCTGAAACCGGGGAGTTGATGATTCCATTTTTCATTGTGCGTCTGAGTGATTATAAATTCACGTCGCATTTACTGAGGTTCTGGAAACCTGTGGCTCGTTTCCCCTGCACATTTCTTATTTGTTCTGTCAAACTATGCACATTTTTCAGTTATGTTACTGTGGTAGCTTTAAATTGCAGGGCTACTGAGTGCAAACTCATCAATAAACACTACTTCCAAAAATGTGTGTCCCCTTTTAACATTGAATCTTCTCACATCAGATCTTGTCTGGTTCTGCTGTGGCAGTTTGGGAGTCAGCCTGATATAATTGGATGAATGGATGGGTAATGGTGGAGAGTAGAGCTGGTCTGGACTACACAAGATACTGTGTTCACAGCTCTGCTACGTTGGCAAAATGTATTTCGTCATATTGTGATTTCAGGAAATTTGATTACAGGAGGGATTGTGCTCTAAATCTACACAGCGGAAAGGTGATGTACAGTGAAGTGACCATCCTAGGAGCTGTGTTTTTGTAATGAGTTTGATACGAGCATTGATCAATGCATAATCATTTTAAGATTTATTATTTTGTGGGAAAGAACAGTACAGGCCCTTCGGCCCTCGATGTTGCGCCAACCAGTGGAACCAATCTAATGACCCTGTAACCTAAACTATTCCAGTGTTATCCATATGCCTATCCACTGACCATTTGAATACCCTTAAAGTTGGCGAGTCCACAACTGCTGCAGGCAGGGCATTCCACGCCCTTACTACCCTCTGAGTAAAGAACCTAACTCTGACATCCCTCCTATAATTACCACCCCTCAATTTAAAGCAATGTCCCCTCGTGTCACCATCCGAGGAAAAAGGCTCTCTCAGTCCACCCTATCCAATCCTTTGATCACCTTGTCTGCCTCAATCAGGTCACCTCGTAACCTCCTTCTCCCTAACGAAAATAACCGCAAGTCCCTCAGCCTTTCTTCAAGACCTTCCCACCATACCAGGCAACATCCTGGTAAACCTCCTCTGCACCCTTTCCAATGTCTCCACATCTTTCTTATAATGCAGCGACCAGAACTGTACGCAATACTCCAAGTGCAGCCACACCAGAGTTTTGTACAGTTGTAACATGACCTCACAGCTCTGAAATTCAATCCCTCTACCAATAAAAGCTAACACACCGTACACCTTCTTAACAACCTTATCAACCTGGATGCCACCTTTCAGAGAGCTATGCACATGTACCCTGAGATCTCTCTGCTCGTCACCACTACTAAGAGTCCTTCCATTAGCCCTATATTCTGTAATCCCATTACTCTTACCAAAGTGAATCACCTCTCAGTTTTCCATATTAAACTCCATTTGCCACCTCTCGGCCCAGCTCTGCAGCTTATCTATGTTCCTCTGCAAACTGTAACATCCATCCTCACTGTCTACAACTCCTCCGACTTTGGTGTTGTCAGCAAATTTACTAATCCACCCTTCTACACCCTCACCTAGGTCATTTATAAAAATGGCAAACAGCAGTGGCCCCAAAACAGGTCTCTGCAGTACATGACTTGTAACTGAACTCCTATTGAATATTTCCTATCAACCACCACCCTCTGTCTTCTATCAGCTAGTCAATTCCTGATCCAAACTGCTAAATCACCGTCAATCCCATGCATCTGCATTTTCTGCAATAGCCTACCATGGGGAACCTTATCAAACGCTTTGCTAAAATCCATATACACCACATCAACTGCCTTACCCTTATCCACCTCTTTGGTCACCTTCTCAAAAAACTCTAAGGTTTGTGAGGCACGACCTACTCTTCACAAAACCGTGTTGACTACCCCTAATCAATTTATTTCTCTCTAGATGATTATAAATCCTATCCCTTATAATTCTTTCCAAAACTTTGCCCACAACAGAAGTCAGGCTCACTGGTCTATAATTCCCAGGATGGTCTCTACTCCCCTTCTTGAACATTTGCTATCCTCCAGTCTTCCGGCACTATACCTGTAGCCAATGACGACATGAAGATCTAAGCCAAAGGCTCTGCAGTCTCCTCCCTAGCCTCCCAGAGAATTCTAGGGTAAATCCCATCCGGCCCAGGGGTCTTATCTATTTTCATACTCAAGAATTGCTAATACTTCCTCCTCATATACCTCAACCCTGTCTAGTCTACTACCTGGTATCGCAGTATTCTCCTCGACTACACTGACTTTTTCCTGCGAGAATACTGGCAAAAAATACTCATTCAGTGCCTCTCCTATCTCTTCAGGCTCCACACACAACTTCCCACTGCTGTCTCTGGCCCTAATCTTGCCCTAACCAATCTTTTATTCTTGACATACCTGTAGATGTGGGCGTGTCTGTCAAGGCCAGCATTTCCTGCTCATCCCTAATTGCCCTTGAACTGATTGATTTTCTAGGTCATTTCAGAGGGCAATTAAGAATTAAGCACATTGATGTAGGTCTGCAGTCTCGTAGGCCAGATCAGGTGTGGATAGCAGATTTCTCTCCCTGAAGAACGTTAATAAATCAGGTCAGTTTTTATCACAGTCAGTACTTTCATGGTCACTGTTGCTGAGACTAGCTTTATTAATTAAATTGGGATTCCATCAGCTGCCGTGGTGGGATTTGAATCCATGTCCTCAGAACATTAACCTGGCTCTTTGAAAATATTATTTCTCAACACCACCATCTCTCCTTGAAGAGCTTGAAAGAAAGAGAAGTGATGGGGTGGATAGTGATACAGTTGCAGAGCTGTGGGTGGGATATGATAGCACAAGTTTTGTGCTGATGGATGGGAGTCAGTTTCTGCTTGAGCTGCCGTCTGGATTGCCTGCAAATTTTCTGAAGTTGTTTAGCAAAGAGCACAGATGGGCAAGTTGGTAAATACATTAAGGAATATTTTTCCCAGTGTGAGCTGTGGTAAGGAGTTGAGTTCAGACCAATCATTGGTAAACAGTATACTTCAAATCTAGACAGGTCACTGAGTTTATTGCTGAAGGACGTTAACCCTCTGCTTATGCTGCCGTTCTCCTACTGCTTGGGTGCCATTTGTTGTTATTGAAGCTAATTTGTCCACAAAGAGCACTGTGTTGCACAGTGCAAATTACTGTCTGAAATATAGGAAGAAAGTCCTAGATACTAGAAAGATTTACAGGGATGTTATTACCAGTAAAGAAATTTGGAAAAGCTGGTGTTATTTTATTTGGGACAGATCAGGCTGAAGGGAGATTTAATTGGGTCCAGAAAAAAGGACGTTTTTTTTCCTTGATGAGTGAAGTTAATCTATAACCTGGGGGCATAGGTTTAAAGTTATTGACAGGTGGTTTAGAGAGAACTGAGAGGTTTCTCACCAGATGATGGTGGTGGTCTGGAACTCGTCAACTCTAAGGCTGGTAGAGGCAGTTAAACAGTACTTGGATATGCACTTCATGTTCATTCTGGATTTTTAAAAAAGTTTATTAGTATCACAAATAGGCTGTTACTGTGAAAATCCCCTGGTCACCATACTCTGACACACATCTGAGTACATTGAGTGAAAATTTAGCATAGCCAATGCACCTAACCCACACATCTTTCAGACTGTGGGAGGAAAAACTGGAGCACCTGGAGGAAACCCATGGGGAGAACATACAGACTCCACACAGGCAATCACCCAAATCAGGAATTGAACCGTGTCCCAGGTACTATGAGGCAGCAGTGCTAACCACTGTGCCACCGTGCTGCCCATAATGGGTAGAATGTACAGCCAACATTTATTGCCTATGCCCTCATACTTGAATCACTGCAGTCCATGTGGTGTAAGTATACTCACAATGCTGTTGAGGAAAAAGTTCCATGGTTTTTACCCAGTGATGCTGTTAAGTTTGTTTTCGCGAGACTCTTCTGTCATTGGTACAAAGGCAAACACCAACCGCTGTCCAATTCAAAAGTTCTTTATTCTTCTTACATATACAAGCTGGCAAACCTTTGCTACGTAACTTCCATCCAGTGCTGGGAATCAGGTAGCAAAGGCACACCGAACAGTAGCTTTTACAATCCTTATGATCACATGCTGTCTGATACAATATAGTTTATCACAAGACACTCTTTGTTCTAGTCAGGTTAACCTTATCTAAGGTCATAATATCGTTATGTTGAAAGAAAGAGAACTGTTAAAGGGTAAATTTTTTAATCACAGATGTCTTTAAGATTGTAATTTTGAAATCAACTCAGAAGTTCTTAGTTGCATGCGATGTTAACCCCTTAATATCTCAATGATGAAGGAACATTGAATGTTGTCCAGGTCTTGCTGCACATGAGCACAGACGCTTCAGTATCTGAACAGTCAGGAGTGCTTCTAAACACTGCACAATCATTAGCAAACGTCCCCACTTCTAACCTTGTGTTAAAGAGAAGTCATTGATGAAGCAGCTGAAGATGGTTGGACTTTAGACACTACACAGAGGGACATAGTGCAGAACAGGCCCTTCGGCCCACGATGTTGCGCCGACCAGTTTTATAAAAAAATAACACTAACCACTAATCTAAACCAATCCCTTTTCGTCCATAAACCTATCCACGGATCTCTTAAACGCCCCCAAACTAGGCGCATTTACAACCTCAGCTGGCAGGGCATTCCAATCCCTCACCACCCTCTGGGTAAAGAACCTACCCCTGACATCCGTCCTATAATATATATAATAATATAATAAACGTCTGATGATTGGCCTCCAATATCCAAAACCTTTCTATGTGAAAAAATTACTCTAACCATTAGAGAACTTTCCCCTCAAAGTCCATTGACCTCAATTTTGCCCAGATTTCTTGATATCACTCTTGAGCAAATGCTGCCTTGATACCCAAGGACAGACACTCCACCTCACTTACCGAGATCAACTCAGTTGTTCTTGTTGGAGTAAAGGTTATAATACAGTCTGGAGCCAAGTGGCCCTGCCAAAACTCAAACTTTACGTAAAAGTGAACAGGGTATTGCCACTTGATAGCACTTCGAACAACAATGATTCATCACTTTGTTAATAATTGGGAGAGTCATAGAAATTCCTACAGAGCAGACAGAGGCCATTCAGCCCATCAAGTCTGTACTGACAGAGCATCTTAACCTTGCCCACCCTCTGCCCTATCCTTGTAACCCCCCACATTTACCCTGCTAATCTCCCCCTCCTTAACCTTCACCAAGGGGCAATTTAGCATAGCCAATCCAGCTAACCTGCACGTCTTTATTCTATGAGAGGAAACCTGAGCACCCAAAAGAAACCCACACAGACACAAAGGTGCAATCTCCACACAGTCACCCAAGGCCAGAAAAGAATCTGGGTTCCTGGCACTGAGGTAAAAGTGCTAATCACTGTGCCGCAGTAGACTGGGGCAGTATTTGCCCTGCGTTTTGTGGAGAGGACATACCTGGGCCACTTTCAATGTGATCAGAGTACATTCAGATGAGCTGCAACCTACAGAGCAAGAGCCGAGAAATTAAGCTGGTTCTGTTTTTTCTTGACGAAGACAGGTGTGATGGGCCAAATAGCCTCGTTTGTGTGCCACAAGTTTTAAAATATTTCCTATTTTTCTATAAAAAGCTGTGAATTTGACAGTGTTGCTCACCATGGTGCCACAAATCGTAGCTCAATAACCTCACCAATATCTTGTCTAACGATTTCACTCCATAACTAATGAAAGAAAGGTTTACAGAAAGATGGCAATGACGTGAATCAGAGTCAAAGGTAAGATGAAGATAGAGGAATAAAGAGGAAAAAATTGGATAGGGAGAAATCGAGGAAACAGACCAAGGGAAAATAAGAAAAAAGGTGAAATTTAGTAGCGTTTGGTAGTTGGGTACCAGTCCTTGAAAATTTCATGAGTGAATGAAAGGGTAAATGTGTGAAACGTGTTATTCTTGATCCATCAGTTCCAGAAATACTGTCCATATGATGTGGGAAGGGAGTGAGGAAGTATAAAAACAAGTACTCACCTGGGGATCAGTCTCATTGTTCTCTGGAGCAGTGCACTGGTGGAGAGTGTAAACTGCAAGTGTTCTGTGTTTTTTATTTAAATTACATTGCTGGGTTGTGGGTTTTTTTTCCCTTTGTGCTTTCCACAGAGGGTTGTTGGGAAGGGAGTGAGGAAGTATAAAAACAAGGTCACAGTAGATAGCGGGCAGTGTCAGGAGCGGGCATTGAGGCGGGTGCTGAGTGAGTACTGCAAGGGCTTTGGCTCACAGGGCGAGACAGGGTTAGGCAAGGTCAGTTACTGGTCAAGTTTTTCAAGGCGTGTCCAAAGGTCTGAGGGTAGTCAAATAAATGGCAGGGACCATGGGGAGACATGTTTTAAATTAAGGGGGGGTAGTTATAGGACGGATGTCAGGGGTAGGTTCTTTACCCAGAGGGTGGTGAGGGACTGGAATGCCCTGCCAGCTGCAGTTGTAAATGCGCCTAGTTTGGGGGCGTTTAAGAGATCTGTGGATAGGTTTATGGACAAAAAGGGATTGGTTTAGGTTAGTGGGTCATTGTTTTTGTAACTGGTCGGCGCAACATCGTGGGCCGAAGGGCCTGTTTTGTGCTGTAATGTTCTATGTTCTATGCCAGCTGTGTTAGGTGCAATATGTGGGAGTTCCTGGAGACACAGCATCTCCAACGAGTCCACATCTGCACCAAATATCTGGAATTGCAGCGTTTGAGGGCCCGGGTTAGGCAACTGGAGTTGAGGCTGGAGGATTTATTTTTAGTGAGGGAGAATGAGGCAATAATGAATAGGAACCAGATTCAAGAGGGGATCTCAGAGCCTAGGAGGGGGGATGGGTGGATTACAGTTAGGAAGGGGAAAAAGGAGAGGAGTAATGTTCCAAAGGTACCCCAGGGGTAGTCTCTCAAGATAGCAGGGGTAAGATAGTGGTGTACATGGACTTCAGCAAGGCGTTTGATAAGGTCCCCCATGCAAGACTTCTTGAGAAGGTGAGAGGGCATGGGATCCAAGGGCCTTTGGCCTCGTGGATCCAGAACTGGCTTGCCTGCAGAAGGCAGAGAGTGGTTGTGGATGGGTCTTTTTCGGAATGGAGGTCAGTCACCAGTGGGGTGCCCCAGGGATCTGTTCTGGGACCCTTGCTGTTTGTCATTTTCATAAATGACCTGGGTGAGGAAGTGGAGGGATGGGTTAGCAAGTTCGCTGATGACACGAAGGTCGGCGGTGTTGTGGATGGTCTGGAAGGATGTCAAAAGTTGCAGCAGGACATAGATAGGATGCAGGAATGGGCGGAGAAGTGGCAGATGGACTTCAACGCGGATAAATGTGTAGTAGTCCATTTTGGCAGAACCAACGGGATGAACGAGTACACTATTAAGGGCAGGGGTCTTAGTAGCGTTGAAGAGCAGAAGGATCTTGGGGTCCGGGTCCACAGGACTCTTAAATCAGCCTCGCAGGTGGAGGATGTGATCAAGAAGGCGTATGGTGTACTGGCCTTCATTAATCGAGGGATTGAGTTTAGGAGTCGGGAGGTAATGCTGCAACTTTACAGGACCCTCGTCAGGCCTCATTTGGAGTATTGTGCGCAGTTCTGGTCGCCTCACTATAGGAAAGACGTAGAAGCTATTGAAAGGGTGCAGAGGAGATTTACAAGGATGTTGCCTGGACTGGGAGGCATGCCTTACGAAGTTAGGTTGAGGGAGCTGGGACTCTTTTTCCTGGAGAGACGAAAGTTGAGAGGCGACCTGATAGAAGTTTACAAAATGTTGAGAGGAATAGATAGGGTGGACTCTCAGAGGCTATTTCCCCAGGTTGAAATTGTTGCTACGAGAGGACACAGATTTAAGGTACAGGGAGGGAAGTTCAGAAGTGATGTTAGGGGTAAGTTTTTCACTCAGAGGGTGGTGAGTGAATGGAATCGGCTGCCGTCAGTGGTGGTGGAGGCGAACTCGCTGGGGTCTTTTAAAAGACTTCTGGATGAGTATATGGGGTTTAATGAGATTGAGGGTTATAGATAGGTCTGTAGGTTGGTAGGTGTTGATGTGATTGGCGCAACTCGTGGGCCGAAGGGCCTGTTTGTGCTGTAGTGTTCTATGTTCTAAGGCACCAACTGAGGTGGAAAGGGCACGAGGGGAAGAGGAAAATACCTCAGAGGGAAGGAAGGGGGCTGGATGTGAGATAGTGGTGGGGGACGGGAGGGTTAGAGGAATTGATAGGCGGTTCTGTGGGCAAAAGTGGGACTCCAGAATGGTGGTCTGCCTCCCTGGAGCTGGGGTACAGGATGTGTCGGAGAGGGTAGAGGGAATCTTGAAGGGCCAAGGGACCCAGGCAGATGTAATTATACACGTAGGAGTGAGGGACATAGGAAGGAAGAGTAGGGGGGAAATACGTAGGCAGTTCAGGGAGTTGGGAGCCAGGCTGAAGTGTAGGGCCTCCAGGGTGGCGATCTCTGGGCTGCTGCCAGTGCCCAGCAATAGCAGGGATAAAAATAATGAGATCCTGCAGCTGAATGCATGGCTGAGGGATTGGTGCAGGACAGAGGGGTTTAGTTTTATTGACCATTGGGAAGTCTTTGCAAAGGAAGGGCACTTGTATAAGAGGGATAGGGAACACTTAAATGGAAAGGGGACACATATTTTAGCTGGGAGATTGGCTGGAGTGTTTAGGCAGGGTTTAAACTAGTATGGAGGGGAGGTGGGGAGGAGAGAGACAGCTCAGGCACTGGGAGTGAGTTGGAGGTCAGGGGAAGTCTAGTTGATACGGAAATCCCCCAGGAGAAGGAGGATCCGAGAGGGACTGAGGGTCTTCAGTGCATCTGGTTTAATGCGAGGAGTGTGACGGGAAAGTCGGATGAACTTAGGGCCTTGATGTTCGCGAGGAATTTAGATGTGGTGGCAGTGACAGAGACGTGGCTAAAGGAGGGGCAGGACTGGCAGCTAAATGTTCCAGGGTATAAGTGTTTTAGGCGTGATAGGGGAGGGTTGAAAAGAGGAGGGGGAGTGGTGCTCTGAGTTAGGGAGCAGATCACAGCGGTGCAGAGGGAGGATAACATGGAGGGGTTGGAAATTGAGTCTCTGTGGGTGGAGTTGAGGAATAGGAAGGGGGCCATTACTATGCTAGGAGTGTACTACAGGACACCCGATAGCCCGCGGGCAGTGGAAGAGGGTATATGTAGGGACATTTTGGACAAATGTAGGAAGAACAGGGTTGTTGTAGTGGGAGATTTTAATCTCCCTGGGGTGGATTGGAAGGTGCCTAGAGCTGGGGGTCTGACGGGGAGGAATTCGTAAGATGTGTATTGGAAGGGTCCTTGGAGCAGTATGTAGATAGCCCGACTAGAGAGGGGGCTATACTGGATTTAGTTCTGGGAAATGAGCCGGGTCAGGTGGTTGAGGTTGAGGTAGGTGAACATGTGGCTAATAGTGACCACAACTCTGTCTACTTTAGGATACGAATGGAAAAAAATGAGAGCTGTCCTAAGGGGAGGGTGCTAAATTGGGGGAAGGCTAGAACAAAGAACAATCCAGCACGGGAAACAGGCCCTTCGGCCCAACGAGTCCGCGCCGCCACATCACCCTACACCTATTCTACCCTGCATATCTATGAATGGAACCCTACTCAGTCAGATTCAGGGAAGAAATAGTGTCAATTTGGTAAAAACCGATTAGCCTGAGAGCACATCTTTGGGGTGTGGGAGGAAACCGGAGCGCCCGGAGGAAACCCACGCAACCACAGGGAGAATGCGCAAACTCCCACAGACACAGGCCCAAATCCATGTGTCTGCACAGCCAGCAGTGCTAGTCACTGAGCTGTTGCGGCGCCCATCTACCGGTCCAGGATCAAGCACACACACCGACACGAAGTACTAGGCCACTCCTGGAACTTCCAAGAGCAGCCCAGGCACGACCCGCCGTGTGAATGCCCCTCGTTTGACACGAGGTGGACCTCCACCTGTGGAATAAAGTCAAAAATATTAATCTTACAGCCTGCCTTTCCGGTGTGTCCCGAGGTTTAACCCTATTTAATATCCCCTACCATATCCCTCCATTCTCGTTTCACTCATGTGCCTATCTAACTGCATCTTAAACGAGTCCAATGTTCCTGCCTCCACCACCCTACTCGGTAGCGCGTTCCAGACCCCTACAACTCTCTGCGTAAAGAACCTTCTTCTCACCTCCAAATTATACCTCTCCCCCCTCACCCTTAAATGATGACCTCTCGTGTTCGTATCCAGTCTAGGGAGCAGTCTCTCACTATTAACTCTATCCATTCCCTTCATTATCTTATATACTTCTATCATGTCCCCTCTCAATCTCCGCCTTTCCAAGGAGAATAGTCCCAGTTTCTTCAACCTCTCCTCGTACCCCAGTCCCCCCATGCCAGGCAACATCCTGGTAAACCTCCTCTGCACCCTTTCCAGAGACTCCACGTCCTTCCGGTAGTAAGGTGACCAGAACTGGACGCAATACTCCAAATGCGGTCTAACCAACGTTCTGTACAACTGAAGCATTACACGGCAGCTTTTATACTCTATGCCCCTTCCTATAAAGGCCAACATCCCATAAGCCTTCCTAACAACCTTCTCCACTTGTGATGCAACCTTCATGGATTTGTGAACCTGCACTCCCAGGTCCCTCTGTATGTCTATACTCCTAATCGGCCTCCCTTTAATCACATAGCTCCTCTCTGCATTATTCCGTCCAAAATGCATCACCTCGCATTTGTCAGGATTAAATGCCATCTGCCACCTATCTGCCTACTGCACCAACCTATCTATATCCTGTTGTATCACCTGACAATCCAGTTCCGTACCCGCCAACTCTGCCATCTTGGTGTCATCAGCAAACTTGCTAATCACACCACCTACGCCCTCTTCCAAGTCATTTATGTAGACTACAAAGAGGAGAGGTCCCAGTACTGAGCCCTGCGGCACACCACTGGTCACTGGCCTCCAGCCCGACAAGGTCCCTTCCACAGCTACCCTCTGTCTCCTATTTCCCAGCCAGTTCTCAATCCACCTAGCTACCTGGCCTCGTATCCCATGCGCCTTAACCTTTTCTACCAGCCTACCGTGAGGGACTTTGTCAAACGCCTTACTGAAATCCATATAGATGACATCAACGGTTCTCCCATCGTCAACCGTTTTTGTCACCTCCTCAAAGAATTCCACCAGATTCGTAAGGCAAGACCTCCCTCTAACAAAGCCATGTTGCGTATCCCTAATCAGATCGCAACGCTCCAAATGCTCATACATCCTACCCCTAAGTATTTTTTCCATTAACTTCCCTACCACCGACGTCAAACTCACCGGTCTATAATTCCCAGGGTTATCCCTACTGCCTTTTTTGAACAAAGGGACCACATTTGCTACCCTCCAGTCTTCTGGGACCTCACCTGTGTCCAAAGAAGAGACAAAGATTTGCGCCAGAGGCCCAGCAATTTCATCTTTCGCCTCCCTAAGCAGCCTGGGATAAATACCATCAGGCCCCGGAGCATTATCCGTCCTTACGCTACCTAAAAGCCCTATCACTTCCTCTCTCGTAATAACTATATCCTGCAAATAAACCTCCACTCCCTCCAAGAGACCACACGATTCCGAACCCCTCTCCTTTGTGAATACCGACGCAAAGTATTCATTCAGGAGCTCCCCCATCCCCTCCGACTCAATACACAACTCACCACCCTTGTCCCTAAGAGGACCAATTTTCCCTCTAACTACTCTAGCTAGATAGAACATAGAACACTACAGCACAAACAGGCCCTTCGGCCCACGAGTTGCGCCGATCACATCAACACCTACCAACCTACAGACCTATCTATAACCCTCAATCCCATTAAACCCAATATACTCATCCAGAAGTCTTTTAAAAGACCCCAGCGAGTTCGCCTCCACCACCACTGACGGCAGCCGATTCCATTCACTCACCACCCTCTGAGTGAAAAACTTACCCCTAACATCACTTCTGAACTTCCCTCCCTGTACCTTAAATCTGTGTCCTCTCGTAGCGACCATTTCAACCTGGGGAAATAGCCTCTGAGAGTCCACCCTATCTATTCCTCTCAACATTTTATAAACTTCTATCAGGTCACCTCTCAACCTTCATCTCTCCGGGGAAAAGAGTCCCAGCTTCCTCAACCTAACTTCATAAGGCATGCCTCCCAGTCCAGGCAACATCCTTGTAAATCTCCTCTGTACCCTCTCAATAGCTTCTACGTCTTTCCTATAGTGAGGCGACCAGAACTGCGCACAGTACTCCAAATGAGGTCTGACAAGGGTCTTATAAAGTTGCAGCATTACCTCCCGACTCCTAAACTCAATCCCTCGATTAATGAAGGCCAGTACACCATACGCCTTCTTGACCACCTCCTCCACCTGCGAGGCCGATTTAAGAGTCCTGTGGACCCGGACCCCGAGATCCTTCTGCTCTTCAACACTACTCCGACTTCTGCCCTTAATAGTGTACTCGTTCATCCCGTTGGTTCTGCCAAAATGGACGACTACGCATTTATCCGCGTTGAAGTCCATCTGCCACTTCTCCGCCCAGTCCTGCATCCTATCTATGTCCTGCTGCAACTTTTGCCATCCTTCCAGACCATCCACAACACCACCGACCTTCGTGTCATCAGCGAACTTGCTAACCCATCCCTCCACTTCCTCATCCAGGTCATTTATGAAAATGACAAACAGCAAGGGTCCCAGAACAGATCCCTGGGGCACCCCACTGGTGACTGACCTCCATTCCGAAAAAGACCCATCCACAACCACTCTCTGCCTTCTGCAGGCAAGCCAGTTCTGGATCCACAAGGCCAAAGGCCCTTAGATCCCATGCCCTCTCACCTTCTCAAGAAGTCTTCCATGGGGGACCTTATCAAAAGCCTTGCTGAAGTCCATGTACACTACGTCCACGGCACTTCCTTCGTCAATGTGTTCAGTCACATTATCGAAGAACTCAACTAGGCTCGTAAGGCACGACCTGCCCTTGACAAATCCATGCTGACTATTCCTGATCATGTCAAACCTCTCCAAATGCTCGTAAATCTTGTCCCTCAGAAGCCTCTCCATCAGCTTACCAACCACTGAGGTCAGACTCACCGGGCGGTAATTTCCCGGGCTATCTCTGTTCCCTTTCTTGAAAATAGGGACTACATCCGCAATCCTCCAATCTTCCGGAACCTCTCCTGTCTCCATTGACGATGCAAAGATCATCGCCAGGGGCTCTGCAATCACTTCCCTCGCCTCCCACAGTATCCTGGGGTACATCCCATCTGGTCCAGGTGACTTATCTACCTTGATAGAATTCAAAAGTTCCAACACATTCTCCTCCTTAATATTCACGTATTCAATCTTTTCCATCTGCTGCAAATCCATAACAAAATCTCCCGGATCAGCTTCCACTGTGAATACTGAGGCAAAGTACTCATTAAGCACCTCTGCCATTTCTTCTGGTTCCACACAGACCTTTCCCCCTTCACCTTTTATAGGTCCTATCCCTTCTCTTTTTATCCTTGTACCTTTCACATATTTATAGAAGGCCTTGGGATTCTCCTTAATCTTACCCGCCAAGGTACAGCCGGATTAGGCAGGAGTTTAGGGATACAGACTGGGATAGGCTGTTGGAAGGCAAGACCACGTTAGGCATGTGGGAGTCTTTCAAGGGAAAACTGGAATGGGTGCAGGAAAGGCTTGTGCCAGTTAGGAGAAAGGATGGGAAAGGTAGGATTAGAGAACCGTGGATTACTAGAGATATAGAAGACCTGGTTAGGAAGAAACGAGAGGCATATGTCAGGTCTAAGCAGCTGGGAACAGAGAGAGCGTTGGAGGAATACAGAGAGATTTCCTCCCACGCCCCAAGGATGTGCTGTTAGGCTGATTGGCAGGAATAAATTGTCCCGAAATCAGTTTCCCTCAATCTGGATGGCCATAAAACATTAGACAGGGATCGTGGGTAGAGAGGGGGGCTGGTGGTGTTGAGATGGTGACGCGGGCTCGTTGGGCCGAAGGGCCTGTTTCCCGGGCTGATTTTGTTCTTTGTTCTTTTCTTTGAGTTAGGCGATCATGACAATCAATCTTCCGGTGATCAAATCTTTGGAAATCATAGACCCAAAGTCACCCCTTTCCATCTAAGAATATTGTACTTAGAATGGCAATGTCTCAAACCACAAATGTACTGAAGTAGTAATGTGGAAGTTGAGGCAGTTTTGCATCCTGACACGAACGTGAATGTGGCCGACAGAAGCTTTAAAAATTACTGTCAAGACAGATCAGAAATACATAGAACATAGAACATAGAACATTACAGCACAAACAGGCCCTTCGGCCCTCGAGTTGCGCCGATCGCATCAACCCCACCAATCTATAGACCTATCTATAACCCCCAATCCCATTAAACCCCATATACTCATCCAGAAGTCTTTTAAAAGACCCCAGCGAGTTCGCCTCCACCACCGACGATGGCAGCCGATTCCAATCACTCACTACCCTCTGAGTGAAAAACTTACCCCTAACATCACCTCTGTACTTCCCTCCCCGCACCTTAAATCTGTGTCCTCTCGTAGCGACCATTTCAACCCGGGGAAATAGCCTCTGAGAGTCCACCCTATCTATTCCTCTCAACATTTTATAAACTTCTATCAGGTCGCCTCTCAACCTTCGCCTCTCCAGGGAAAAGAGTCCCAGCTCCCTCAACCTATCTTCATAAGGCATGCCTCCCAGTCCAGGCAACATCCTTGTAAATCTCCTCTGCACCCTTTCAATAGCTTCTACGTCTTTCCTATAGTGAGGCGACCAGAACTGCGCACAGTACTCCAAATGAGGCCTGACGAGGGTCCTGTAAAGTTGCAGCATTACCTCCCGACTCCTAAACTCAATCCCTCGATTAATGAAGGCCAGTACACCATACACCTTCTTGACCACCTCCTCCACCTGCGAGGCCGATTTAAGAGTCCTGTGAACCCGGACCCCGAGATCCTTCTGCTCTTCAACGCTACTCAGACTCCTGCCCTTAATAGTGTACTCGTTCATCCCGTTGGTTCTGATGAAATGGACGAATACCTCTCGGAACGATTCCCAAACTGTTGGAATGAGATGTTTCAGTTTCAATTAACCCCTTTTTGTGGGTCTCCAAGTTTGTGTGGAATGTGAGGACCATAAATCCTAAATCTTCAGTAGCATTAATTACCAGGTGGCTGTTAATGATTTATAATCTTTTAAATCCAGAAATTTCATTATTGCCAATTAGATCAATATCGAACATGAGCAAGAAAATTTTCAGTCATATCCAGTTACATGACCATCCAGGCCTATTAAAACCCAAGCTGAAGGACACATTTTTGGTATCTTGCTGTGCTATGTTATTTATTGTCATGAAATGTGAGCTTAATTAAAAATGTATAGCCTTAGCTTCCAATCCTGTTCTGTATTCAGAGCCTCTGTCTCTTTCACCCAAAAGTATTTTTGTCTTGCTCCAAAGCTGATTAAGTTCAATGTTCAGAACCTGCTCACCTGAAAGTTGGGAATCAAGTAGATAAGGTTGTTAAGAAGGCATACGGTGTCTTGGCGTTTATTGGTAGGGGGATTGAATTTAGGAGTCGCAGCGTCATGATGCAACTGTACACAACTCTGGTGCGGCCGCACTTGGAGTACTGTGTGCAGTTCTGGTCCCCACATTACAGGAAGGATGTAGAGGCTTTGGAGAGGGTGCAGAGGAGGTTTACCAGGATGTTGCCTGGTATGGAGGGGAGATCCTATGAGGAGAGACTGAGGGATTTGGGGTTGTTTTCGCTGGAAAGAAGGCGGCTAAGAGGGGACCTTATTGAAACATATAAGATGATTAGAGGTTTAGATAGGGTAGATAGTGATAGCCTTTTTCCTAGCATGGAGAAAGCTAGCACGAGGGGGCACGACTTTAAATTAAGGGGTGGTAGTTATAGGACTGATGTCAGGGATAGGTTCTTTACCCAGAGGGTGGTGAGGGACTGGAATGCCCTGCCAGCTGCAGTTGTAAATGCGCCTAGTTTGGGGGCGTTTAAGAGATCCGTGGATAGGTTTATGGATGAAAAGGGATTGGTTTAGGTTAATGGGTCAGTGTTTTGTAACTGGTCGGCGCAACATCGTGGGCCGAAGGACCTGTTCTGCGCTGTAATGTTCTATGTTCTATGGGGCTGGCTTGTTCATTGTGCATGAAAAGCTGTGATCTTAAAATGGTATTTCTGAAAGGACATGGATATTTCTAGTTTTTAGATTACTGTATTTGATCAACATTAAACAAGCTCATTATCTTAATTGCACAAAGCAAAAACTGCAGTATTTCTAGTTCTAATGAATATTTCAAGCATGTTACAAAAAAGAAAACTGTTTATTCAACTATTGTAGAATGTAGAATTCAGTCTAAAAGTGGCAGAAGTGTGCAGGGATTTCATCACCACTAAAAATTAGATTGGAACAGAGATAGGAAATATTGTAGAGACGAAAGTAATTGACAGAAGTAGAAGTAAACAGACTTTAAAGTTTGGATTCGGATAGGGAGGTAGATGATTGGAAGCAGGGATGAGATGGACCAGGTTGAGCTCAATATTGGAAAACACTTGACTCAAATGGCATATGGAACAGGTAATTTTGAACACGTTCGAGAGTCTTGGATAGAAAGTAAAGGAGGTTAGACATAAAAATGGGTGATATGAGGACAAGTGACTAAATAGTTGCTCTAAAGGGATCCAAAGAGATAGAACATAGAACATAGAACATTACAGCGCAGAACAGGCCCTTCGGCCCACGATGTTGCGCCGACCAGTTACAAAACAATGACCCACTAGCCTAAACCAATCCCTTTTCATCCATAAACCTATCCACAGATCTCTTAAACGCCCCCAAACTAGGTGCATTTACAACTGCAGCTGGCAGGGCATTCCAGTCCCTCACCACCCTCTGGGTAAAGAACCTACCCCTGACATCCGTCCTATAACTACCCCCCCTTAATTTAAAATCGTGTCCCCTCGTGCTAGCTTTCTCCATCCTAGGAAAAAGGCTATCACTATCTACCCTATCTAAACCTCTAATCATCTTATATGTTTCAATAAGATCCCCTCTTAGCCGCCTTCTTTCTAGCGAAAACAACCCCAAATCCCTCAGTCTCTCCTCATAGGACCTCCAGCTTGGGAAGCTTGGAGGGAGAATTCAGTAACTTGCACAGTAACCATTTGTAAAATGCTGAACGATTCTCCATCCAGTGTACGGTAAAGGACATGCATGACTGAATAGATAAGGGGAACCAAACAAGGACAGCCCCACACAGCTGGACAATGGTGTGGACAACATCTAGGCTTGGACTGCCAAGTGCCAAGTAACATTTGTGCCTCACAAATGCCAGGCAATGACCATCTCCAACAAAAGGAGATCTAACCATTGTTCTTTAACGTTCAATGGCATTACCATTGCTAAATCCCCCACTATCAACATCCTGAGGGTTACCATTAACCAGAAATGGAATTGTTATATAAACATTGTGGTTAGCAGAGCAGATTAAAGGCTAGGAATCCTGCAGTAAGCAATTCACCTCCTGACTCTCCAAAACCTGTCCTCCATCTAAAGGTGCAATTCAGGAGTGTGATGAAATACTTTCCACTTATCTGAATGAGTGCAATTCCAAAAAAACACTCAAGTAGCTTGACACCATCTAGCTGTTGACACTATGTTTTGCCCATTTGGTTGCTACTCCCTCTACGAACACTCAATCCCTCCATCACTGACAGTGCAGCCATCTACAAAGGTGCACTGCAATAACTTGCCAAGGCTCATTAAGCAACATCTTCCAAACCATGACTTCTGCTGTTTTGAAGAACAAGAGTAGTAGATACACGACAACTCCACCACTTGAAGGTTGCCTCCAAGCCATTCACCATCCTGACTTGAAAATATATCACCGTTCCTTCTCTGTTACTCGGTCAAAATTCTGGTGGTCCCACCCTTGCAGTATCGTGTCTGTACCTACACCTTCGGGACTGCAGTAGTTCAGAAAGTAGCTCTCCACAAAAGAACATTCCAGCACAGGAACAGGCCCTTCAGCCCTCCAAGCCTGCACCGACCATGTGTTCCCAACTAGACCACTGATTTGTATCCCTCTATTCCCAGTCTGGTTCGTGTGGCTATCCAGACATGTCTTCAATGATCCCAGCGTGTCTGCCTCAACCACCTTGCTTGGTAGTGCATTCCAGGCCCCCAGCACCCTCTGTGTATATCCATATTGAAACTTGCCCCCCGTACCTTGAACTTGTGACCCCTTGTGTTTGTCACCTCTGACCTGGGAAAAAGCTTCCGACTGTTCACCCTATCTATACCCTTCATAATTTTATAAATTTCTATTAGGTCGCTCCTCATCCCCTGTCTTTCCAGGGAGAACAACCCTAATTTACTCAATCTCACCTCATAGTTAATACCCTCCATACCAGGGAACATCCCGGTAAACCTTTTCTGTACTTTCTCCAAAGCCTCCATGTCCTTCTGGTAGTGTGGCGACCAGAACTGGACGCAGTATTCCAAATGTGGCCGAACCAACGTTCTATACAGCTGCAACATCATACACCAACTTTTATACTCTATGCCCTGTCCAATAAAGGTGAGCGTGCCACATGCCTTTTTCACCACCTTTTCCATCTGTGCTTTAAGGATCTGTGGACTTGCATCCCCAGATCCCTCTGTGTGTCTATACTCCTGATGGTTCTGCCATTCAAAGTATTATTCCCCTCTGCATTAGATCTACCAAAATGCATCACTTCACATTTATCTGGATTAAATTCCACGTTCTCAAGGGCAACTAGGGATGGCCAATAAATTCTGCAAACCAATGACACCCATATCCTGTAAATTAATTATTAAAAAATTAACGGTGTAAAATGCTGCACACGGTTAAGGAAAGGAATGTTTATTTAAATGTTTATTACCATCTCAAAAGATACCACTTCATATTTTTCCCTCGCGTTGTCTGTGTAGGGTGTGTGTGTGCTGTCATATTTCTAAATCTCCAATGTTCATGAGCATGGAAATTGATCTCAAAGACCGATAGAGTGCTTTGAGGAGCCTGGTCAAAATCCAAAAAGCTGTTTGTTCTCAGCACTGCTCTGAAGATGAATCTTCATGGAACCTATCCCTCCCCCTCAACCCCGAACACCAACCTATCCCTCCCCCTCAACCCCAAACACCAACCTATCCCTCCCCCTCAACCCAAACACCAACCTATCCCTCCCCCTCAACCCCAAACACCAACCTATCCCTCCCCCTCAACCCCGAACACCAACCTATCCCTCCCCCTCAACCCTAAACACCAACCTATCCCTCCCCCTCAACCCCGAACACCAACCTATCCCTCCCCCTCAACCCCGAACACCAACCTATCCCTCCCCCTCAACCCCAAACACCAACCTATCCCTCCCCCTCTCCACCATAAGCACCAATTCAACCCTCTCCCTGTGTCCCAAATACCAAATCAACCCTCCTTACTGCTGCATTCCCCAAAATGCCGAACATCTATCAGGGTGGATAAGAATTCTTGTGCAGAATAACAAGCTTTTGATTCATGAGGAGAGAAAGTAACCCATGAGCTTCTGGTGTTAGAAGTGAGGGTGAAATTCCACCCCAAACCCTAGCCCTATAATCCCACCTACTAATCCCCCTTAACTTCTTTCAAGAAAGGACAAGAGAAAGAAAGGAAATAGGAATAGGCCAGTTAGTAAGGAGAGTGAGATGGAAGGAAATTTGGCCGATTGGATAAGTAACTGGCTGTATCATAGAAGACAGAGGGTGGTGGTGGAGGGAAAAGTTTCAGACTGGAGGCCAGTTATCAGCGGTGTACCACAGGGATCAGTGCTGGGTCCTCTGCTATTTGTGATTTTTATCAATGACTTGGAAGAGGGGGCTGAAGGGTGGGTTAGTAAATTTACTGATGACACCAAGATTGGTGGAGTAGTGGATGAGGTGGAGGGCTCTTGCAGGCTGCAAAGAGACATTGATAGGATGCAGAGCTGGGCTGAAAAGTGGCAGATGGACAAAGAACGAAGAACAAAAACAGCCCGGGAAACAGGCCCTGTTTAACCCTAATAAGTGCGAGGTGATTCATTTTGGTAGGACAAACTTGAATGCAGATTACAGAGTCAACGGCAGGGTTCTGAGGAATGTTGAGGAACAGAGAGATCTTGGGGGTCATATTCACAGATCTCTGAAGGTTGCCACTCAAGTGGATAGAGCCGTGAAGAAGGCTTATAGTGTGTTAGCGTTTATTAACAGGGGGTTTGAGTTTAAGAGCTGTGGGGTTATGCTGCAATTATACAGGACCTTGGTGAGACCACATTTGGAATATTGTGTTCAGTTCTGGTCACCTCACTATAAGGAGGATGTGGAAGCATTAGAGAGAGTGCAGAGGAGATTTACCAGGATGTTGCCTGGTTTGGAGGGTAGGTCTTATGAGGAAAGGTTGAGGGAGCTGGGGCTTTTCTCTTTAGAGCGGAGGAGGATGAGAGGCGACTTACAGGTTTATAAGATGATGAGGGGGATTGATAGAGTGAACGTGCAGAGACTATTTCCTCAGGTAGATGTAGCTGTTACTAGGGGCCATAACTATAAGGTTCATGGTGGGAGATATAGGAGGGATGTCCGAGGTAGATTCTTCACTCGGCGAGTGGTTGGGGTGTGGAATTGACTGCCTGCTGTGATAGTGGAGTCGGACACTTTAGGAACTTTCAAGTGGTTATTGGATAGGCACATGGAGCACTCCAGAATGATAGGGAGTGGGATAGTTTGATCTTGGGTTTGGACAAAGCTCAGCACAACATTGAGGGCCGAAGGGCCTGTGCTGTGATGTAATGTTCTATGTTTCTATGTAACACTAAGGGTTAATCAGCATGGCCAATCAACTTAACTGGCAAATCTTTGGAGTGGGGAGGAAACCTGAGCATCAGGAGGAATCTCACGCAGACAGGGGAAAAATGTGCAAAGTGCGCACCTGAGGCCAGAACTGAACCTGGGTCCCTGACACTCGTTCAACTGATGTCAGGCTGACTGGTCTCTAATCCCCTGTTTTCTCTTTACCTCCGTTTTTAATTACTGGGGTTATGTTAAATAACCTCAATCTATAGAAACCGTTCCAGAGTCTAGAGTATCTTGGAAGATGACCACCAAATTCTAGGGCCACAAACCTACATCCTATGGGATGTAGATTATCAGATCCGAGGATTTATCACCCTTCAATCCATCAGTTTCCCTAACACCATTTCTCTATTAATGCTGATCTTCAGTTCCTCTGTCTGACTTCCCAACATTTCTGGTACATTATTTGTGGCCCTCCTTTGTGAAGGTAGAACCAAAGTATGTATTTAGTTGGTCAGCCATGTTTTTTGTTCCCCATTATAAATTCCCAGTTTCCGACCTTTCCCTTCACCGATCTTCTCTTCGCCACCGATAGAAACTTCCATTGTCAGTTTTTAAGTTCCCAGTTTTTAAGTTCCGGCACGGTAGCACAGTGGTTAGCACTGCTGCTTCACAGCTCCAGGGTCCTGGGTTCGATTCCCGGCTCGGGTCACTGCCTGTGTGGAGTTTGCACATTCTCCTCGTGTCTGCGTGGGTTTTCTCCGGGTGCTCCGGTTTCCTCCCACAGTCCAAAGATGTGCGGGTTAGGTTCATTGGCTATGCTAAAATTGCCCCTTAGTGTCCTGGGATGTGTAGGTTAGAGGGATTAGCAGGTAAATGTGTAGGGATATGGGGATAGGGTCTGGGTGGGATTGTGTTCGGTGCAGACTCGATGGGCCGAAGGGCCTGTTTCTGCACTGTAGGGTTCTATGTTCTATGTTCTTCACGTTTACTCTCACACTCTGTTTTCCTCTTAATCAATTCCTTGATTCTCCTTTGATGAATTCTAAACTGCTCCCAATCCTCAGATCTGTTATTTTTTCTGGCCAATTTGCATACGGAGAGGGTGATTGTGTCAGTTGGTTGTGTTGGAGATGCTCTTGGATTGGTGTCCTCTGTGTGGACACTTCGCGGTCTACCCAGTGGCAGTAGGACTTGCTGTGTTAGGCCCTGGAGGATTCTCCATTTCCACTGGCATTGGGAACCTGGACCGTGGGCTGGGTGATGACGCTGGGTCTGATACCTAAAGCAGGTAATACTGGTTTTGGACAGAATGAACACTGTCTGAGGCAGGCACACAAGTTGGCTGTGAGTATGGCTGTGTACCATCACCAGCTTGTCATAGAAGTGTGTGGTCCGGATTCCAACAGTTTGACCAGGTTCTAGAGGATAGTGTGCATGTATTGCAATCGTAATACTTCTTTCCCCATCATCGCCACTCCATGAGAGGTGCCACTTGTACTTGGAGCCCTTTTGCCACTGAAAGTTGGAGCCAATGTGGATTGTGGTCCAGGTATGCCAGGAGAACATTGTCTACACTGATGAGGGCAGACCCTGTTTGGCACATTTCACACCTGCATATTGCCCATTCTACCAGGTCATTGGACTGTGGGTATAGGAAGCTTCTCATGATGTTCTCATGAGCTGAGAACACATGTATGTTCATGATGTCAATGGCCTGGTCAGTGGTACAAAGAACACCACAGCACAAGTATAGGCCTTTCGGCCCACCAAACCTGTGCTGACAGTTAGACCATAAGAGCCATAAGACATTGGAGCAGAATTAGGCCATTCAGCCCATTGAGTCTACTCCATCATTCAGTCATGGCTGATATGATTCTCATCCCCAATCTCCTACCTTCTCCCTATAACTCTTGATCCTCTTATTGATCAAGAATCTATCTGTCTCTGTCTTAAAGACACTCAGTGACCCGGCCTCCACAGCCTTCTGCAGCAAAGAGTTCCACAGATTCCCCACTCTCTGGCTGAAGAAATTCCTCCTCATCTCTGTTTTAAAGGAATGTATCTTTACTCTGAGGTTGTGTCTCCAAGTTCTAGTCTCTCCCACTAGTGGATCCAGTCCACATCCACTCTATCTGGGCCTTGCAGTATTCTGCAAGTTTGAATTCAATCCCCCCCCCCCCTCATCCATCGAGTACAGACCCAGACTCCTCAACCGCTCCTCATATGGACAAACCTGGGATCATTCTTGTGAATCTCAGTTGGACTCCCTCCAAGAACAGCAATCCTTCCCTAGGTGTGGGGCTCAGAACTGTTCACGATATTCCAAATGGACTCTGACCAGAGCCTTATTCAGCCTCAGCAGTAAGTCCCAGCTCTTGTATCCTAACCCTCTAGAAATGAATGCTAACATTGAATTTGCCTTCCTAATTGCCAGCTGAACCTACACATTAACCTGGACCAGGAGTCCCAACTCTCTTTGTTCTTTAGATTTCCGAAGTTTTCCCCATTTAAAAAATAGTCTATGCTTCTATTTTTCCAATCAAAATGCATAACCTCCCTCTTTCCCACATTGTATTCCATCTGCCACTTCTTTGGCCACTCTCCTAACCTGTCCAAGTCATTCTACAGCCTCCCCTCTTCCTCAACACTTCCTGCCCCTTTACATACCTTTGCATCATCTGCAAATTTAGCAACCATGCCCTCAGTTCCATCTTCCAGATCATTAATGGATACAGTGAAAAGTTGTGGTCCCAACGCTGACACCTACAGAACACCACTAGTCACTGATTGCCATCCTGAAAAGGACCCCCTTATCCCCACTCTCTGCCTTCTATCTGTCAGCCAATCTTCTATCCAGAGTGACTTAGAAAGGTTGCAGAGCTGGGCTGAGAGGTGGCGAATGGAGTTTAATGTGGAGAAGTGTGAGGTAATTCATTTCGGTAGGAATAACAGATGTGTTGAGTATAGGGCTAACGGGAGGACTTTGAATAGTGTGGAGGAGCAGAGGGATCTAGGTGTATGTGTACATAGATCCCTGAAAGTTGGGAATCAAGTAGATAAGGTTGTTAAGAAGGCATACGGTGTCTTGGCGTTTATTGGTAGGGGGATTGAATTTAGGAGTCGCAGCGTCATGATGCAACTGTACACATCTCTGGTGCGGCCGCACTTGGAGTTTTGTGTGCAGTTCTGGTCCCCACATTACAGGAAGGATGCAGAGGCTTTGGAGAGGGTGCAGAGGAGGTTTACCAGGATGTTGCCTGGTATGGAGGGGAGATCCTATGAGGAGAGACTGAGAGATTTGGGGTTGTTTTCGCTGGAAAGAAGGCGGCTAAGAGGGGATCTCATTGAAACATATAAGATGATTAGAGGTTTAGACAGGGTAGATAGTGATAGCCTTTTTCCTAGGATGGAGAAAGCTAGCACGAGGGGGCATGGCTTTAAATTAAGGGGTGGTAGTTATAGGACAGATGTCAGGGGTAGGTTCTTTACCCAGAGGGTGGTGAGGGACTGGAATGCCCTGCCTGCTGCAGTTGTAAATGCGCTTAGTTTGGGGGCGTTTAAGAGATCTGTGGATAGGTTTATGGATGTAAAGGGATTGGTTTAGGCTAGTGGGTCATTGTTTTGTAACTGGTCGGCGCAACATCGTGGGCCGAAGGGCCTGTTCTGCGCTGTAATGTTCTATGTTCTATGCCAATACATTGGCTTTTAGTTTATTTAACAGCCTCTTGTAAGGCACCTTGTCAAGGGCTTTCTGGAAATCCAAATAAATCACATCCACTGACTCTTTATCAAATTTCTTCTCAAAGAACTCTAACAGATTTGTCAGCTATGACCTCTCTTTATGAAGCTGTGTTGACTCAGCCCTATTTTATCATTCACTTTGAATTACTCCGCAATTTCATCCTTAAATTGAACTCCAAGATTTACCAACAACCAAGGTGAGGTTAACCGGCCTATAATTTCCCATCCTCTGCCTCCCTCTCTTCTTAATCATTAGCTCTTTCCAGTCCTCTGGGACCTTCCCTGAGTCTCATCATTCCTGAAAGATTATCACTAATGCTTACAATCTCCTCAGACAGCTCCTTCAGAACCCTGGGATGTAGTCTATCCCATCTGGATAATTTATCCACCGTCAGATCTTTCAGTTTCCCCAGTGCCTTCTCCTTAGTGATGGCCACTACACCTACCGCTGAGGTTCTGATGTCACTGGTGAAGATTGATACAAAGTACCATTCAGTTCTTCTGCCATTTCTTTGTCCACATTATTACTTCTCCAGCCTCATTTTCCAGTGTCCATTCTTGCCTCCTTCTTACCTTTTAACTACTGAAAAAAAACTCTTTGCAATCTTCTTTTATATTACTAGCTCGCTTACTCTCATATTTCATCTTCTCCCCCTTATTGACTTTTTAATTTCTCCTCTGCTCACTTTTAAAGGCTTCCCAATCTTCCTGGCTTCCTACTATTCCCCACCTCAGGGTACACTCTTCCCTTTGCTTTTATGCTGTCTCTGACTTTCCTTGTCAGTCATGGTTGCCTCGTCCTCCCTTTAAAATGATTCCTCTTCCTTGAAATGATTTTATGTTGCGCTCTTTGAATTATCCCCAAATGCTCCTATCCCTGTTGTTCCACAATCTTTCCTGCTAGACTCCCTTTCCAATTAAATCTGGCCAGCTCCTCCCTCACGGTCTTGTAGTTTCCTTTACTCAACTTTGGCACCATTATATCCCATTCCAACGTCTCCCTCTCAGACTGTACGTTGAATGCTATGGTATTGTGGTCACTGTCTCCTCAGGGTTCCTTCACTTTAAGTTCTGTGATCAAGTCTACCTAATTACACATCACCAAACCTCTAGTGGGCTTTGTCACAAACTGCTCCAAAAAACCATCCCATAGACATTCCATAAGTTCATTATCTTGGGACCCTATACCAACTTGATTTTCCCAGTCCACCTGCAAATTGAAATTCCCAATGATTATTGAAATATTGCCTTTTCTATCTCCTGATTTATTTTCTGTCTGACGTCCTCACGACTACTAGGGGGGGGCCTGTATATTACTCTCACCATGTACATGAACAGAGGGATCTAGGTGTATGTGTACATAGATCCCTGAAAGTTGGGAATCAAGTAGATAAGGTTGTTAAGAAGGCATACGGAGTCTTGGCGTTTATTGGTAGGGGGATTGAATTTAAGAGTCGCAGCGTCATGATGCAACTGTACAAAACTCTGGTGCGGCCGCACTTGGAGTACTGTGTGCAGTTCTGGTCCCCACATTACAGGAAGGATGTGGAGGCTTTGGAGAGGGTGCAGAGGAGGTTTACCAGGATGTTGCCTGGTATGGTGGGGAGATCCTATGAGGAGAGACTGAGGGATTTGGGGTTGTTTTCGTTGGAAAGAAGGCGGCTAAGAGGGGATCTCATTGAAACATATAAGATGATTAGAGGTTTAGACAGGGTAGATAGTGATAGCCTTTTTCCTCGGATGGAGAAAGCTAGCACGAGGGGGCACGACTTTAAATTAAAGGGGGGTAGTTATAGGACTGATGTCAGGGGTAGGTTCTTTACCCAGAGGGTGGTGAGGGACTGGAATGCCCTGCCAGCTGCAGTTGTAAATGCACCTAGTTTGGGGGCATTTAAAAGATCCGTGGATAGGTTTATGGATGAAAAGGGATTGGTTTAGGCTAGTGGGTCATTGTTTTTGTAACTGGTCGGTGCAACATCGTGGGCCGAAGGGCCTGTTCTGCGCTGTAATGTTCTATGTTCTATGTTCTATTATGTCTTTGTGATTTCTCAATTGTATCCACACAGGTTCTACTCCATCCAACCCGATATCACTTCTTGTTAATGATTTCATTTTCTTTCTTACCAACAAGGCAACCCCGCCTCCTCTGCCTGTCCTTTCAATATGACACTTCTTCTTGGATATTCAGATCCCACCTTTGATTCCCTTGCAGTCACATCTCCAGGACGCCAACAACATCGGAGATTGAACAACATAGAACATTACAGCACAAACAGGCCCTTCGGCCCTCGAGTTGCGCCGATCACATCAACCCCACCAATCTATAGACCTATCTATAACCCCCAATCCCATTAAACCCCATATACTCATCCAGAAGTCTTTTAAAAGACCCCAGCGAGTTCGCCTCCACCACCGATGACGGCAGCCGATTCTATTCACTCACCACCCTCTGAGTGAAAAACTTCCCTAACATCCAAAGGGTGTGGAAGTAGCTGATATCAAAACATTGAATCAAGAGGTAGCTGGATATCGCACTTGGGGCAAATGGGATGAAAGGTTTTGGGGATTGAGGATTAGGCGATTGAGTTGGACGATCAGCCATGATTGTAATGAATGGCAGAGGAGGCTTGAAGGGCCAAATGGCCTCCACCTGCTCCTATCTTCTATGTTTCCATGTACCCTCCAATCACAATGTGTGGTTCAGTTGGAAGGATCTGGAAACAGCTTCCCAAAGGTACAGTTCTTTAACATGCCAGTAGACAATGTTCAGGTGTAGCATCATCCTCAGGCAGGTACAGAGTGAAGAGGCTTTTCTAGAATAGTGATGAGAGGCTGATGATGAGTTTCAACACTTACAAAAATAAGAGAATTCATGAGATTTCTCTACAAGCAAAGATGAGGGGGAAAATCCATGTCTTGATTTGGGCATAAGGAGTCTCAGGGTTAGTGAGGGACTTCGATACGTGGCTATCGGTGTGCCAAGCTGGCAGCCATCTGCTGATAGGAGATCAGGGGCTTGAATGGTGAAATATTGTGGCATTGGGAGAGCTGAGAGTGCCTCTTCGAGTCTGCTGAACACAGTGCTGTGCTGCTTTTGCCAACACAATTCGATCCCATGGATGGATGGAGCTGACAAAGAATTCTGGTGACCTCAATGTAACAGGAATGAATTTAGAAAGATAATTTGTCAAACCAATGAAGTGCTGCAAAGTCCATCTGTCGTACAGCCGCTGCCTTATCTGCATCAGGCTTTATACTTTATACTGTCAGCAAGTGACTCACACAGGGAATCTGATTCACCCTGAATCTGCATTTAGCAGGGTTGAGCTTTAACTGTGCAATCCTGATTCTGTCAAGGATGAGGTGAAGATTAGCATTGTGCTCTTGTAAAGCACAACCTCAGATTGCAAAGTAACTGAAAATGATTTCACAGATTTGATGTACAAGGAGTTGCACCATTGGAAAATCTCACTGCCTGTGGCGATCCCATCGGGAATACAGAGGAAATGGTGTCTGTCGTCAGTGACGTGAACGTGATCAATTTCACAGATTTGTCATCCAGCAGGATTCACCGTATTTTGCGTCCAGGATGTTGATCACTTTGGCATTGGGCATGTCTGCCCCCTGGTCCAATCGTCTTCATGGGGCAATGAGGTTTGAGCAGCTCCTAGTTCAAGTTCACTGAGTCAGTATATATCCTGACTGTGTTGTCTTTCTTTACTGCAGCCAGCATTGCTGAAACCCATTCTGTGGCCTCGCCAATGGGGGCTATGACCGTCGATGTTGGCACACGGTGCAGATCATTAACAACTTTCTGCTTTGTTGCGAGGGGAACTCCTCTTCGAGCACAGACTGTAGGTGGTACCAGGTCATCTACAGCTAGCTTCCCAATAATGTTGTAGTTGAAGAGATCTTTATAATCTACCAGCTCAGGGGCCTGGTATTGCAAAGTGCATTCGTCTGGACCAAGGTGTGTTAACCCTGGTGTGAAACTGCCTGATCCACCAGTGGCTTTATGTTCGAGTCAACAATATGAAACTGGAGCCTGTCCTGTGTAGAGTGAAGAGTGGTCACACTGTCCATGTCGATAGATTGTCTGTCATACGCCATGAGATCCACCTGGGTGTTAAGATTTGGTGCTGCATCTGGGTCTAGTTCCTGTGGCATTTACCTGGGTGGTACACTTCTCTGGCCTTTCAGCTAAGATCAAGTGCAGTATCAACATGCTGTGCTTGGTTGAAGTCATAAGGTTACACTGAGGCTTCAATTGAAGCAATTTTTAAAAGCGGCATCTCACCTTTTGGCTAAGATGCAAATGAGATCAAGCCTTGGAGGAGGTGCAATGCCTACTCCAATCAGCTAGGATCACGTAGATCAAGCCCAAGACAGGAGGTGAGAGCCCTGTCTCATCAGCTTGGATCGGGAATGTCTCACTTGCTGAGAGTCTGAATTGGACTTGATTGGATTGAATTGGATTTTGTACACGGTGCTTCACACCAGTGTCAATCTTTACTTTCAGTTTTCTGTTGCTGTGGGTAATGTTTAGAACAAAGAACAAAGAACAACACAGCACGGGAAACAGGCCCTTCGGCCCAACGAGCCCGTGCCGCCGTCCCATTGTCTCAGTGACCTATTCATGATTTTAGTCTCCGCCTAATGTGCGAGGATCAGGGAGGTCCAATAACGTGGCAAAAATCTCACTGTCCTTCATAATGGTGTCAACACTCTCATTATAGACTGTTGTTGGTGTCTCAGTGCCCTGGTTGCTCTGAACTTCTATTAATTTAGCCTGCTGATGCTCTGGAGCAGGGTCGAGCTGTGATGTGACCGGTGACAGGGGCAGGCTGCTCTGGGTTTGGATCCACAGCATTTTGCAAAGTGGTTCCACTTGTCACAGCATTTACCAAATACCAGGACTTGCTGCTGTGTTGTGAGGATAATGGCTGACACGGTGACTCAGGACACACCCTATACTCCAAAAACCTCTATTTCCCACTTTGCTGTTTGTTTCTGGCTGCTCGTTCAGGACAGAGGTACTGGAGGCTGATTCCAGTGTAGGATCTTTCTCATGTAGGACCTGCTTGTGAACCACATCCCAGTGGATCCCACACACAATGCAATCTCTCACCGCATCATCACCGAGGGCACCAAATACACATTTCTTTGCTTTTTTTTAGAGTCAGTGTACAAGGCTGAATAGAATCATTAGATTTTTGATTGGTTGTATTAATGCTATGCCTATACAATATAATTTTATTTATGGCGTGCATCAGTCCTCGAACTCCCATAGCAACACTTTGGGATCTTCCTTCTCTTCTGCCGCTTGAGAAGCAAGATTACATTGAAGAGAGTTTATGTCTGTACTTTCTTTGGTTTGTCTGATAGGTCGGCACCACACTGGATATATTTTTCTAATTTTTGTCCATGATGTTTGTCAAAGGCAAGCGAGTTTGTGGTGAACATTTTGCCAACTCCTGACACCATGTGGGAATATTGGTGATTATCACCAGTGACCAGGCTCAGCAACAACCAAACTTTATTAATAAAACGGAGCAGCTTTTACACGCTGTGTGTCTGCCCCGGACAAACACAGTAAGAAATCTCACAACAACAGGCTAAAATCCAACAGGTTTATTTGGTAGCAAAAACCACGAGCTTTCGGAGCGCTGCCCCTTCTCAGGTGAGTCACCTGATGAGGAGGCAACAAGCGCTCCAAAAGCTTGTGGCGTTTACTGCCAAATAAACCTGTTGGACTTTAGCCTGTTGTTGTGAGACCTCTCACTGTGTTTACCCCAGTCCAACACCGGCATCTCCACATATGTCTGTCTGGGCCCAGGGGATCCCCCCTGTGCTGCATCATCCCGATCTCGACAGGACCGGTAAGGGTAGGAAAAAGAACAAAAGGAAAAACCTGTAGTAGGGCGGAAGGCTGCGGAGATTAAAGAACAATCATTTGGTGGTGCGGGTTCAAAGGGAGCAGCAATGGAAGAAGCAAAAGGATAGAGTTGTGTCCAGAGGAGGTGTGAATGGCAGAGTGATAACTGGATGAGTCCAGAGGGAGTGTGAAAGGTGGAACAATGGACAATTGTCACACAAAAGCTAAAGAAAAATGAGTTAAAACCATGAACTCCAAATAAAGAGGGCATGGGATCCAAGGGCCTTTGGCCTTGTGGATCCAGAACTGGCTTGCCTGCAGAAGGCAGAGAGTGGTTGTGGATGGGTCTTTTTCGGAATGGAGGTCAGTCACCAGTGGAGTACCCCAGGGATCTGTTCTGGGACCCTTGCTGTTTGTCATTTTCATAAATGACCTGGATGAGGAAGTGGAGGGATGGGTTAGCAAGTTCGCTGATGACACGAAGGTCGGTGGTGTTGTGGATGGTCTGGAAGGATGTCAAAAGTTGCAGCAGGACATAGATAGGATGCAGGAATGGGCGGAGAAGTGGCAGATGGAGTTCAACGCGGATAAATGTGTAGTCGTCCATTTCGGCAGAACCAACGGGATGAACGAGTACACTATCAAGGGCAGGAGTCTTAGTAGCGTTGAAGAGCAGAAGGATCTCGGGGTCCGGGTCCACAGGACTCTTAAATCGGCCTCGCAGGTGGAGGAGGTGGTCAAGAAGGCGTATGGTGTACTGGCCTTCATTAATCGAGGGATTGAGTTTAGGAGTCGGGAGGTAATGCTGCAACTTTACAGGACCCTCGTCAGGCCTCATTTGGAGTACTGTGCGCAGTTCTGGTCGCCTCACTATAGGAAAGACGTAGAAGCTATTGAAAGGGTGCAGAGGAGATTTACAAGGATGTTGCCTGGACTGGGAGGCATGCCTTATGAAGATAGGTTGAGGGAGCTGGGACTCTTTTCCCTGGAGAGGCGAAGGTTGAGAGGCGACCTGATAGAAGTTTATAAAATGTTGAGAGGAATAGATAGGGTGGACTCTCAGAGGCTATTTCCCCGGGTTGAAATGGTCGCTACGAGAGGACACAGATTTAAGGTGCGGGGAGGGAAGTACAGAGGTGATGTTAGGGGTAAGTTTTTCACTCAGAGGGTAGTGAGTGATTGGAATCGGCTGCCGTCGTCGGTGGTGGAGGCGAACTCGCTGGGGTCTTTTAAAAGACTTCTGGATGAGTATATGGGGTTTAATGGGATTGGGGGTTATAGATAGGTCTATAGATTGGTGGGGTTGATGTGATCGGCGCAACCCGAGGGCCGAAGGGCCTGTTTGTGCTGTAATGTTCTATGTTCTATGTTAAAAGGAAAAGGGGTGAGGCTGAGGTTCTATCAAGTGCTGAACTTTGAAGGCTGTGAGGAGCTGAACCAGAAATTAGTTTCTGGGTTGAATCTTCCACATCTATCATCATCGAATCAACATTCAGACACCCTTTGCTTCGCTGAGACTGGAACGAGATATTTTCACCCAGGTTTCTGAGCTGTACCGGCTGAACAAAGTGTGACATTCCAGTCATTATTATTCATGGAACAGCACTGGGGCGAGTGAAGCGACACCCCCTTATTCCAGCACTAGCTCGTGTGGGGGGAGGGGGGGGGAGTCAGAGAGGCGTCATAGACAGCGGTGGGAGATTAGGGATGTCAAGTGTAAAGGTCATGGGGATGTGGGGGGTGGTGGGTGGAGGGGGTGGGGGGGGGGTGCAATCCCTCAATACACCCAGTCGGTTCCTCTGGAATAGAACATAGAACATAGAACATTACAGCGCAGAACAGGCCCTTCGGCCCACGATGTTGCGCCGACCAGTTACAAAAACAATGACCCACTAGCCTAAACCAATCCCTTTTCATCCATAAACCTATCCACGGATCTCTTAAACGCCCCCAAACTAGGTGCATTTACAACTGCAGCAGGCAGGGCATTCCAGTCCCTCACCACCCTCTGGGTAAAGAACCTACCCCTGACATCAGTCCTATAACTACCCCCCCTTAATTTAAAGCCATGCCCCCTCGTGCTAGCTTTCTCCATCCGAGGAAAAAGGTTATCACTATCTACCCTGTCTAAACCTCTAATCATCTTATATGTTCCAATACGATCCCCTCTTAGCCGCCTTCTTTTTAACAAAAACAACCTCAAATCCCTCAGTCTCTCCTCATAGGACCTCCCCTCCACACCAGGCAACATCCTAGTAAATCTCCTCTGCACCCTCTCCAAAGCCTCCACATCCTTCCTGTAATGTGGAGACCAGAACTGTACACAATACTCCAAGTGCGGCCGCACCAGAGTTGTGTACAGTTGCAACATGACGCTGCGACTCCTAAATTCAATCCCCCTACCAATAAACGCCAAAACTCCGTATGCCTTCTTAACAACCTTATCTACTTGATTCCCAACTTTCAGGGATCTATGTACACATACACCTAGATCCCTCTGCTCCTCCACACTATTCAAAGTCCTCCCGTTAGCCCTATACTCAACACATCTGTTATTCCTACCGAAATGAATTACCTCACACTTCTCCACATTAAACTCCATCCGCCACCTCGCAGCCCAGCTCTGCAGCCTTTCTAAGTCACCCTGCAAACTATGACACCCTTCCTCACAATCTACCACACCTCCGACTTTGGTGTCATCAGCAAACTTACTAATCCACCCAACTATACCCTCATCCAGATCATTAATAAAAATTACAAACAGCAGTGGCCCCAAAACAGATCCCTGAGGCACACCACTCGTAACCGAACTCCATGATGAATATTTCCCATCAACCACCACCACTCTGTCTCCTATCCGCTAGCCAATTCCTGATCCAATTACCTAGATCACCCCCAATCCCATACATCTGCATTTTCTGAATGGTTGAGAATGAGCCATTGCAAACCGATAGAGCTGAAAAAGAGGAAAATGAAACTCTATCAGAGTTCGGAGGCTGGTGGGGGTGCGGGGGCACTGTCACTCTGCCTGAGATCAGTGAGAGGGAGAAGGGGAGGGGGGATGCTGCCACTCTGCCTGAGTTTGGGGAGGGGGGTGAGAGGGATGGGGCAGGTTTTACAAAGAACAAAGAACAAAGAACAAAGAACAACACAGCACGGGAAACAGGCCCTTCGGCCCAACGAGCCCGCGCCGCCGTCCCATGGTCAGTGACCTATTCATGATTTTAGTCTACGCCTAATGTGTGAGGATCAGGGAGGTCCAATATAGGGACAATTTGTTACCCAATCAATCAGCCTAAAAGCACATCTTTGGGATGTGGGAGGAAACCGGAGCACCCGGAGGAAACCCACGCAACCATGGGGAGAACGCGCAAACTCCCACGGACACAGGCCCAAATCCATGTGTCCGCACAGCAACAGAGATAGTCTCTGAGCTGTCATGTTGCCCTTGAGATGGTCCAGTTTAAGCACACTAACAACATGAAGCAATAGGCAACTCCCGAAGCAACATCCAAGAGCAGCCCACTACAACCTGCCGCATGCATGCCCCTTGCTGGTCAACAAGGTGGACTTAAATGCCTGTGGAGACAAAAAATTCATTATTAAACAGGCAAAGACTGTAACATTCCTGAGGCAAAAACGGAATCCCAAGCCTACAATGCTTAGTAAGGCCTGCTATATCCCCCTATATGTAGACCGCTCATGTGGCTGTCCAAGTGACTCTTGAACAACCCTAACGTGCCTGCTTCCACCACCTTACTCGGCAGTGCATTCCACATCCCCACTACCCTTTGTGTGAAAACCTGTCCTCTAATATTAGTCTTATATCTAGCCCCCCTCACCCTAAGCCCGTGACCCCTCGTTCTATCCATTTCTAATAGCGGAAAAAGCTTACCACCATTTACTCATTTTGTACAGAGCATTGTTGGCCATGGTGGGAGGGATTTCCCAATTCAGGAAGAAAGAAGAAATATCAGAAATGCTCGTATGAAGGACGCGGTATCCAGTGAAAGAGAGACGGAAAACCCAGGAGTCAGTATGGGAGAAAGTGGAGTTGAGATAGCTGGGAGTCAGAGAATATTTATTGATAGCTGATCACCAGGAATAGAGACAGGGAAGCTGGTGGATCATGTGAAGGACGGGCCGGGAAAGATGGCCCACTGTAGGGATTCTGTCAGGACCAGGGACGGATGGAAATTGGGACACAGGTGGCGAGATTTTCCGGTTCAGGGTGAGAACAGATAATGACACCAATCTGGCCATTGATATTCTCGGTAAAGAGATGAGGATGGAGCCCAGAGTCAGACCGGAGCGAAGAATATTCCACACATCTGACAGACAGACAGACAGAGGTGGAAAGGGGAGGAGTGAGTAAAAGTACAAACTACTCCATGGAGGCAGGGAGTGGAGTTAAAGGAAGGAACCCGGAAGGTTGAGAAAGAGGCAGAGAGACCGGAGAACATCAGACTGAGTGTCGGTACGAGACAACACGAAGATCCCATCTGTACACCACGGAATGATGGTGATAATTTTGAGAAGATATTGGGTTATTAAAAGAGGAGGTCTGAGGGGTTATGGGGAGAGAACGCAGGAGCGGGATTAATTATCTCTCTCCCAGAGAGATGGAAGAGGCATGAAGCACAGATGCCCCACCAATCAGAAATCAGAGAATGAAGTGCAAAAACAACATTGAATGTGTTCAAATTTCAGTGTGAGTCACAATAAACACTGTTTACAGTGAGTATTGTGTGTATCTCAGTGAACACTGCTCTCTCCTGTTTACAATGTGAGTATTGTGTGTATCTCAGTGAACACGGCCCTCTCCTGTTTACAATGTGAGTATTGTGCGTATCTCAGTGAACACGGCCCTCTCCTGTTTACAATGTGAGTATTGTGCGTATCTCAGTGAACACGGCCCTCTCCTGTTTACAATGTGAGTATTGTGTGTATCTCAGTGAACAACTTTACAGGACCCTTGTCAGGCCTCATTTGGAGTACTGTGCGCAGTTCTGGTCGCCTCACTATAGGAAAGACGTAGAAGCTATTGAAAGGGTGCAGAGGAGATTTACAAGGATATTGCCTGGACTGGGAGGCATGCCTTATGAAGATAGGTTGAGGGAGCTGGGACTCTTTTCCCTGGAGAGGCGAAGGTTGAGAGGCGACCTGATAGAAGTTTATAAAATATTGAGAGGAATAGATAGGGTGGACTCTCAGAGGCTATTTCCCCGGGTTGAAATGGTCGCTACGAGAGGACACAGATTTAAGGTGCGGGGAGGGAAGTACAGAGGTGATGTTAGGGGTAAGTCTTTCACTCAGAGGGTGGTGAGTGAATGGAATCGGCTGCCGTCATCGGTGGTGGAGGCGAACTCGCTGGGGTCTTTTAAAAGACTTCTGGATGAGTATATGGGGTTTAATGGGATTGGGGGTTATAGATAGGTCTATAGATTGGTGGGGTTGATGTGATCGGCGCAACTCGAGGGTCGAAGGGCCTGTTTGTGCTGTAATGTTCTATGTTCTATGTTCTGTGTTCTAACACTGCCCTCTCCTTTTTACAGTGTGAGTATTGTGTATAAGAACATAAGAACATAAGAAATAGGAGCAGGAGTAGGCCATGTGGCCCTTCGAGCCTGCCCCGCCATTCAATAAGATCATGGCTGATCTGTCGTGACTCAGCTCCACCTTCCCACCCTCTCCCCATAACCCTTAATCCCCTCTCTTATCAAAAACCCATCAACCCGCTTCTTAAAAATATTTAGCGAGGCAGCCTCCACCACTTCAACGGGCAGAGAATTCCAGAGATTCACCACCCTTTGAGTGAAGAAGTTCCTCCTCAACTCTGTTCTAAACTGCCTCCCCTTTATCTTGAGGCTGTGCCCCCTAGTCCTACTGTCTTTTTTGAGCGGGAAGAGTCTCTCCACCTCTATTCTATCCATCCCATTCATCATCTTATACGTCTCAATGAGATCTCCCCTCATTCTTCTAAACTCTAACGAGTACAAGCCTAGTTTATTCAGCCTCTCCTCATAGCTCAATCCCCTCAACTCCGGTATCAGCCTAGTAAACCTCCTCTGCACTCCCTCCAGGGCCAAAATATCCTTGCGCAGGTGCGACGCCCAAAACTGCACACAGTACTCCAGTTGCGGCCTCACCAATGCCCTATACAGCTGTAGCAAGACCTCCCTACTTTTATATTCAATCCCCCTCGCTATGAAGGTCAGCATCCCATTCGCCTTCCTGACCACCTGCTGCACCTGCAAGCTGGGTTTTTGCGACTCATGCACAAGGACCCCGAGGTCCCTCTGCACCGTCGCCTGCTGCAGTTTTTCGCCACGTAAGTAATAGTCCTTCCTACCATTCCTCCTACCAAAGTGGACCATCTCACACTTGCCAACATTAAATTCCATTTGCCATTTCCTGGCCCATTCGCCCAGCCTATCTAGATCCTTCTGCAGACTCTCCACACCCTCCTCACAATTTGCCTTTCCCCCAATCTTGGTGTCATCAGCAAATTTCGACACCCTGCACTCGGTTCCCTCCTCCAGATCATCTATATAAATGGTAAATAGCTGAGGCCCCAGCACCGACCCCTGGGGCACCCCACTAGTCACCAACCGCCAATCCGAATAGCATCCATTGACCCCCACTCTCTGCCTCCTGTTTGACAACCAATCCTCTATCCACGCTATCTCAGTGAACACTGCTCTCCCCTGTTTACAGCGTGAGTATTGTGCGTATCTCAGTGAACACTGCTCTCTCCTGTTTACAGTGAGTATTGTGTGTATCTCAGTGAACACTGCTCTCTCCTGTTTACAGTGTGAGTATTGTGTGTATCTCAGTGAACACTGCTCTCTCCTGTTTACAGTGTGAGTATTGTGTGTATCTCAGTGAACACTTCTCTCTCCTGTTTACAATGTGAGTATTGTGTGTCTCTCAGTGAACACTGCTCTCTCCTGTTTACATAGAACATAGAACATAGAACATAGAACATTGCAGCACAAACAGGCCCTTCGGCCCTCGAGTTGCGCCGATCGCATCAACCCCACCAATCTATAGACCTATCTATAACCCCCAATCCCATTAAACCCCATATACTCATCCAGAAGTCTTTTAAAAGACCCCAGCGAGTTCGCCTCCACCACCGACGACGGCAGCCGATTCCAATCACTCACCACCCTCTGAGTGAAAAACTTACCCCTAACATCACCTCTGTACTTCCCTCCCCGCACCTTAAATCTGTGTCCTCTCGTAGCGACCATTTCAACCCGGGGAAATAGCCTCTGAGAGTCCACCCTATCTATTCCTCTCAACATTTTATAAACCTCTATCAGGTCGCCTCTCAACCTTCGCCTCTCCAGGGAAAAGAGTCCCAGCTCCCTCAACCTATCATCATAAGGCATGCCTCCCAGTCCAGGCAACATCCTTGTAAATCTCCTCTGCAC
This sequence comes from Prionace glauca, assembly GCA_037974335.1. NCBI lineage: Eukaryota > Metazoa > Chordata > Chondrichthyes > Carcharhiniformes > Carcharhinidae > Prionace > Prionace glauca. The sequence goes on along the minus strand of CM075749.1, from coordinate 1,678,107 downwards.
CCTTTCAATAGCTTCTACGTCTTTCCTATAGTGAGGCGACCAGAACTGCGCACAGTCAACACAGCTCTCTCCTGTTTACAGTGTGAGTATTGTGTGTAATCAGTGAACACTGCTCTCTCCTGTTTACAGTGAGTATCGTGTGTATCTCAGTGAACACTCCTCTCTCCTGTTTACGGTGTGAGTATTGTGTGTATCTCAGTGAACACTGCTCTCTCCTGTTTACAGTGTGAGTATTGTGTGTATCTCAGTGAACATTGCTCTCTCCTGTTTACGGTGTGAGTATTGTGTGTATCTCAGTGAACACTGCTCTCTCCTGTTTACAGTGAGTATTGTGTGTATCTCAGTGAAAACTGCTCTCTCCTGTTTACAGTGTGTGTATTGTGTGTATCTCAGTGAACATTGCTCTCTCCTGTTTACAGTGTGAGTATTGTGTGTATCTCAGTGAACACTGCTCTCTCCTATTTACTGTGAGAGTATTGTTTGTATCTCAGTGAACAGTGCTCTCTCCTGTTTACAGTGAGTATTGTGTGTATCTTAGTGAACACTGCTCTCTCCTGTTTACAGTGTGAGTATTGTGTGTATCTCAGTGAACACTGCTCTCTCCAGTTTACAGTGTGAGTATTCTGTGTATCTCAGTGAACACTGCTCTCTCCTTTTTACAGTCTGAGTATTGTGTGTATGTCAGTGAACACTGTTCTCTCCTGATAACAGTGTGAGTATTGTGTGTATCTCAGTGAACACTGCTCTCTACTGTTTACAGTGTGAGTATTCGGTGTCTCAGTTAACACTGCTCTCTCCAGTTTACAGTGTGAGTATTCTGTGTATCTCAGTGAACACTGCTCTCTACTGTTTACAGTGTGAATACTGTGTGTATCTCAGTGAACACTGCTCTCTCCTGTTTACAGTCTGAGTATTGTGTGTATCTCAATGAACACTGCTCTCTCCTGTTTACAGTCTGAGTATTGTGTGTATCTCAATGAACACTGCTCTCTCCTGTTTACAGTCTGAGTATTGTGTGTATCTCAATGAACACTGCTCTCTCCTGTTTACAGTGTGACTATTGTGTGTATTTCAGTGAAGAATGCTCTCTCCTGTTTACAGTGTGAGTATTGTGTGTATCTCAGTGAACACTGTTCCCTCCTGTTTACAGTGTGAGTATTGTGTGTATGTGAGTGAACACTGCTCTCTCCTGTTAACAGTGTGAGTATTGTGTGTATCTCAGTGAACACTGCTCTCTCCTGTTTACAGTGTGAGTATTGTGTCTATCTCAGTGAACACTGCTCTCTCCGGTTTACAGTGTGAGTAACGTGTGTATCTCAGTGAACACTGCTCTCTCCATTTTACTGTGTGAGTATTGTGTGTATCTCAGTGAAAACTGCTCTCTCCTATTTACAGTCTGTGTATTGTGTGTATCTCAGTGAACATTGCTCTCTGCTGTTTACAGTGTGAGTTTTGTCTGTATCTCAGTGAACGCTGCTCTCTCCTGTTTACAGTGTGAGTATTGTGTGTCGCTCAGTGAACACTGCTCTCTCCTGTTTACAGTGAGTATTGTGTGTATCTCAGTGAACACTGCTGTCTCCTGTTTACAGTCTGAGCATTGTGTGTATCTCAGTGAAAACTGCTCTCTCCTGTTTACAGTCTGAGTATTGTGTGTATTTCAGTGAACACTCCTCTCTCCTGTTTATAGTGAGTATTGTGTGTATCTCAGTGAACACTGCTCTCTCCTGTTTACAGTGTGAGAATGGTGTGTATCTCATTGAACACTGCTCTCTCCTGTTTACAGTGTGTGTATTGTGTCTCTCTCAGTGAACAGTGCTCTCTCCTGTTTACAGTGTGAGTATTGTGTTTATCTCAGTGAACTCTGCTCTCTCCTGTTTACAGTGTGAGTATTTTTGTATCTCAGTGAACACTGCTCTCTCCTGTTTACAGTGTGTGTATTGTGTCTCTCTCAGTGAACACTCCTCTCTCCTGTTTACAGTGAGTATTGTTTGTATCTCAATGAACACTGCTCTCTCCTGTTTACAGTGTGTGTATTGTGTCTCTCTCAGTGAACACTCCTCTCTCCTGTTTACAGTGTGAGTATTGTGTGGATCTCAGTGAACACTGCTCTCTCCTGTTTACAGCGTGAGTATTGTGTCTCTCTCAGTGAACAGTGCTCTCTCCTGTTTACAGTGAGTATTGTGTGTATCTCAGTGAACACTGCTCTCTTCTGTTTATAATGAGTATTGTGTGTATCTCAGTGAACACTGCTCTCTCCTGTTTACAGTGTGAGTATTGTGTGTATCTCAGTGAACACTGCTCTCTCCTGTTTACAGTGTGAGTATTGTGTGTATCTCAATGAACACTGCTCTCTCCTGTTAACAGTGTGAGTATTGTGTGTATCTCAGTGAACACTGCTCTCTCTTGTTTACAGTGAGTATTGTGTGTATCTCAGTGAACACTGCTCTCTCCTGTTTACAGTGTGAGTATTTTTGTATCTCAGTGAACTCCGCTCTCTCCTGTTTACAGTGTGAGTATTTTTGTATCTCAGTGAACTCCGCTCTCTCCTGTTTACAGTGTGAGGATTGTGTGTATCTCAGTGAACACTGCTCTCTCCTGTTTACAGCGTGAGTATTGTGTCTCTCTCAGTGAACACTGCTCTCTCCTGTTTACAGTGAGTATTGTGTGTATCTCAGTGAACACTGCTCTCTCCGGTTTACAGTGTGAGTATTATGTCTCTCTCAGTGAACAGTGCTCTCTCCTGTTTACACTGAGTATTGTGTGTATCTCAGTGAACACTGCTCTCTCCTGTTTACAGTGAGTATTGTGTCTCTCTCAGTGAACACCGCTCTCTCCTGTTTACAGTGAGTATTGTGTGTATCTCAGTGAACACTGTTCTCTCGTGTTTACAGTGTGAGTATTGAGTGTATCTCAGTGAACACTGCTCTATCCTGTTTACAGTGAGTATTGTGTGTATCTCAGTGAACACTGCTCTCTCCTGTTTACGGTGAGTATTGTGTCTATCTCAGTGAACACTGCTCTCTCCAGTTTACAGTGTGAGTATTGTGTGTATCTCAGTGAACACTGCTCTCTCCTGTTGACAGTGTGAGTATTGTCTGTATCTCAGTGAACACTGCTGTCTCCTGTTTACAGTCTGAGTATTGTGTCTATCTCAGTGAACACTGGTCTCTCCTGTTGACAGTGTGAGTATTGTGTGTATCTCACTGAACACTGCTCTCTCCTGTTTACAGTGTGAGTGTTGTCTGTATCTCAGTGAACACTGCTGTCTCCTGTTTACAATGTGAGTATTGTGTGTATCTCAGTGAACACTGCTCTCTCCTGTTTACAGTGTGAGTATTGTGTGTATCTCAGTGAACACTGGTCTCTCCTGTTTACAGTGTGAGTATTGTGTGTATCTCAGTGAACACTGGTCTCTCCTGTTTACAGTCTGAGTATTGTGTGTATTTCAGTGAACACTCCTCTCTCCTGTTTACAGTGTGAGTATTGTGTGTATCTCAGTGAACACTGCTCTCTCCTGTTTACGGTGTGAGTATTGTGTGTATCTCAGTGAACACTGCTCTCTCCTGTTTACAGTGTGAGTATTAGAACATAGATCAGAGAACATTACAGCGCAAACAGGCCCTTCGGCCCTCGAGTTGCGCTGATCACATCAACCCCACAAATCTATAGACCTATCTATCACCCCCAATCCCATTAAACCCCATATACTCTTCCAGAAGTCTTTTAAAAGACCCCAGCGAGTTCGCCTCCACCACCGATGACGGCAGCCGATTCCATTCACTCACCACCCTCTGAGTGAAAAACTTACCCCTAACATCACCTCTGTACTTCCCTCCCCGCACCTTAAATCTGTGTCCTCTCGTAGCGACCATTTCAACCCGGGGAAATAGCCTCTGAGAGTCCACCCTATCTATTCCTCTCAACATTTTATAAACTTCTATCAGGTCGCCTCTCAACCTTCGCCTCTCCAGGGAAAAGAGTCCCAGCTCCCTCAACCTATCTTCATAAGGCATGCCTCCCAGTCCAGGCAATATCCTTGTAAATCTCCTCTGCACCCTTTCAATAGCTTCTACGCCTTTCCTATAGTGAGGCGACCAGAACTGCGCACAGTACTCCAAATGAGGCCTGACAAGGGTCCTGTAAAGTTGCAGCATTACCTCCCGACTCCTAAACTCAATCCCTCGATTAATGAAGGCCAGTACACCATACGCCTTCTTGACCACCTCCTCCACCTGCGAGGCCGATTTAAGAGTCCTGTGGACCCGGACCCCGAGATCCTTCTGCTCTTCAACACTACTAAGACTCCTGCCCTTAATAGTGCACTCGTTCATCCCGTTGGTTCTGCCGAAATGGACGACTACACATTTATCCGCGTTGAAGTCCATCTGTCACTTCTCCGCCCAGTCCTGCATCCTATCTATGTCCTGCTGCAACTTTTGACATCCTTCTTTGTTTATTTGTCCTGCTTACAGTGAACAACGCTCTCGCTTGTTCAGAGTGGGTATTGTTCATATCTCTGTCCTGCTTGCAGTGAGTATTCTGTGTATCTCAGTGAACACTGCTCTCTCCTGTTTACAGTGTGAGAATGGTGTGTACCTCAGTGAACACTGCTCTCTCCTGTTTACAGTGTGAGTATTGTGTGTATCTCAGTGAACACTGCTCTCTCCTGTTTACAGTGTGAGTATTTTTGTATCTCAGTGAACACTGCTCTCTCCTGTTTACAGTGTGTGTATTGTGTCTCTCTCAGTGAACAGTGCTCTCTCCTGTTTACAGTGAGTATTGTGTGTATCTCAGTGAACACTGCTCTCTCCTGTTTACAGTGTGAGTATTTTTGTATCTCAGTGAACACTGCTCTCTCCTGTTTACAGTGTGTATTGTGTCTCTCTCAGTGAACACTGCTCTCTCCTGTTTACAGTCTGAGTATTGTGTGTATCTCAGTGAACACTGCTCTCTCCTGTTTACAGTGTGAGTATTTTTGTATCTCAGTGAACACTGCTCTCTCCTGTTTACAGTGTGTGTATTGTGTCTCTCTCAGTGAACAGTGCTCTCTCCTGTTTACAGTGAGTATTGTGTGTATCTCAGTGAACACTGCTCTCTCCTGTTTACAGTGTGAGTATTTTTGTATCTCAGTGAACACTGCTCTCTCCTGTTTACAGTGTGTGTATTGTGTCTCTCTCAGTGAACACTGCTCTCTCCTGTTTACAGTCTGAGTATTGTGTGTATCTCAATGAACACTGCTCTCTCCTGTTTACAGTCTGAGTATTGTGTGTATCTCAATGAACACTGCTCTCTCCTGTTTACAGTCTGAGTATTGTGTGTATCTCAATGAACACTGCTCTCTCCTGTTTACAGTGTGACTATTGTGTGTATTTCAGTGAAGAATGCTCTCTCCTGTTTACAGTGTGAGTATTGTGTGTATCTCAGTGAACACTGTTCCCTCCTGTTTACAGTGTGAGTATTGTGTGTATGTGAGTGAACACTGCTCTCTCCTGTTAACAGTGTGAGTATTGTGTGTATCTCAGTGAACACTGCTCTCTCCTGTTTACAGTGTGAGTATTGTGTCTATCTCAGTGAACACTGCTCTCTCCGGTTTACAGTGTGAGTAACGTGTGTATCTCAGTGAACACTGCTCTCTCCATTTTACTGTGTGAGTATTGTGTGTATCTCAGTGAAAACTGCTCTCTCCTATTTACAGTCTGTGTATTGTGTGTATCTCAGTGAACATTGCTCTCTGCTGTTTACAGTGTGAGTTTTGTCTGTATCTCAGTGAACGCTGCTCTCTCCTGTTTACAGTGTGAGTATTGTGTGTCGCTCAGTGAACACTGCTCTCTCCTGTTTACAGTGAGTATTGTGTGTATCTCAGTGAACACTGCTGTCTCCTGTTTACAGTCTGAGCATTGTGTGTATCTCAGTGAAAACTGCTCTCTCCTGTTTACAGTCTGAGTATTGTGTGTATTTCAGTGAACACTCCTCTCTCCTGTTTATAGTGAGTATTGTGTGTATCTCAGTGAACACTGCTCTCTCCTGTTTACAGTGTGAGAATGGTGTGTATCTCATTGAACACTGCTCTCTCCTGTTTACAGTGTGTGTATTGTGTCTCTCTCAGTGAACAGTGCTCTCTCCTGTTTACAGTGTGAGTATTGTGTTTATCTCAGTGAACTCTGCTCTCTCCTGTTTACAGTGTGAGTATTTTTGTATCTCAGTGAACACTGCTCTCTCCTGTTTACAGTGTGTGTATTGTGTCTCTCTCAGTGAACACTCCTCTCTCCTGTTTACAGTGAGTATTGTTTGTATCTCAATGAACACTGCTCTCTCCTGTTTACAGTGTGTGTATTGTGTCTCTCTCAGTGAACACTCCTCTCTCCTGTTTACAGTGTGAGTATTGTGTGGATCTCAGTGAACACTGCTCTCTCCTGTTTACAGCGTGAGTATTGTGTGTATCTCAGTGAACACTGCTCTCTTCTGTTTATAATGAGTATTGTGTGTATCTCAGTGAACACTGCTCTCTCCTGTTTACAGTGTGAGTATTGTGTGTATCTCAGTGAACACTGCTCTCTCCTGTTTACAGTGTGAGTATTGTGTGTATCTCAATGAACACTGCTCTCTCCTGTTAACAGTGTGAGTATTGTGTGTATCTCAGTGAACACTGCTCTCTCTTGTTTACAGTGAGTATTGTGTGTATCTCAGTGAACACTGCTCTCTCCTGTTTACAGTGTGAGTATTTTTGTATCTCAGTGAACTCCGCTCTCTCCTGTTTACAGTGTGAGTATTTTTGTATCTCAGTGAACTCCGCTCTCTCCTGTTTACAGTGTGAGGATTGTGTGTATCTCAGTGAACACTGCTCTCTCCTGTTTACAGCGTGAGTATTGTGTCTCTCTCAGTGAACACTGCTCTCTCCTGTTTACAGTGAGTATTGTGTGTATCTCAGTGAACACTGCTCTCTCCGGTTTACAGTGTGAGTATTATGTCTCTCTCAGTGAACAGTGCTCTCTCCTGTTTACACTGAGTATTGTGTGTATCTCAGTGAACACTGCTCTCTCCTGTTTACAGTGAGTATTGTGTCTCTCTCAGTGAACACCGCTCTCTCCTGTTTACAGTGAGTATTGTGTGTATCTCAGTGAACACTGTTCTCTCGTGTTTACAGTGTGAGTATTGAGTGTATCTCAGTGAACACTGCTCTATCCTGTTTACAGTGAGTATTGTGTGTATCTCAGTGAACACTGCTCTCTCCTGTTTACGGTGAGTATTGTGTCTATCTCAGTGAACACTGCTCTCTCCAGTTTACAGTGTGAGTATTGTGTGTATCTCAGTGAACACTGCTCTCTCCTGTTGACAGTGTGAGTATTGTCTGTATCTCAGTGAACACTGCTGTCTCCTGTTTACAGTCTGAGTATTGTGTCTATCTCAGTGAACACTGGTCTCTCCTGTTGACAGTGTGAGTATTGTGTGTATCTCACTGAACACTGCTCTCTCCTGTTTACAGTGTGAGTGTTGTCTGTATCTCAGTGAACACTGCTGTCTCCTGTTTACAATGTGAGTATTGTGTGTATCTCAGTGAACACTGCTCTCTCCTGTTTACAGTGTGAGTATTGTGTGTATCTCAGTGAACACTGGTCTCTCCTGTTTACAGTGTGAGTATTGTGTGTATCTCAGTGAACACTGGTCTCTCCTGTTTACAGTCTGAGTATTGTGTGTATTTCAGTGAACACTCCTCTCTCCTGTTTACAGTGTGAGTATTGTGTGTATCTCAGTGAACACTGCTCTCTCCTGTTTACGGTGTGAGTATTGTGTGTATCTCAGTGAACACTGCTCTCTCCTGTTTACAGTGTGAGTATTAGAACATAGATCAGAGAACATTACAGCGCAAACAGGCCCTTCGGCCCTCGAGTTGCGCTGATCACATCAACCCCACAAATCTATAGACCTATCTATCACCCCCAATCCCATTAAACCCCATATACTCTTCCAGAAGTCTTTTAAAAGACCCCAGCGAGTTCGCCTCCACCACCGATGACGGCAGCCGATTCCATTCACTCACCACCCTCTGAGTGAAAAACTTACCCCTAACATCACCTCTGTACTTCCCTCCCCGCACCTTAAATCTGTGTCCTCTCGTAGCGACCATTTCAACCCGGGGAAATAGCCTCTGAGAGTCCACCCTATCTATTCCTCTCAACATTTTATAAACTTCTATCAGGTCGCCTCTCAACCTTCGCCTCTCCAGGGAAAAGAGTCCCAGCTCCCTCAACCTATCTTCATAAGGCATGCCTCCCAGTCCAGGCAATATCCTTGTAAATCTCCTCTGCACCCTTTCAATAGCTTCTACGCCTTTCCTATAGTGAGGCGACCAGAACTGCGCACAGTACTCCAAATGAGGCCTGACAAGGGTCCTGTAAAGTTGCAGCATTACCTCCCGACTCCTAAACTCAATCCCTCGATTAATGAAGGCCAGTACACCATACGCCTTCTTGACCACCTCCTCCACCTGCGAGGCCGATTTAAGAGTCCTGTGGACCCGGACCCCGAGATCCTTCTGCTCTTCAACACTACTAAGACTCCTGCCCTTGATAGTGTACTCGTTCATCCCGTTGGTTCTGCCGAAATGGACGACTACACATTTATCCGCGTTGAAGTCCATCTGTCACTTCTCCGCCCAGTCCTGCATCCTATCTATGTCCTGCTGCAACTTTTGACATCCTTCTTTGTTTATTTGTCCTGCTTACAGTGAACAACGCTCTCGCTTGTTCAGAGTGGGTATTGTTCATATCTCTGTCCTGCTTGCAGTGAGTATTCTGTGTATCTCAGTGAACACTGCTCTCTCCTGTTTACAGTGTGAGAATGGTGTGTACCTCAGTGAACACTGCTCTCTCCTGTTTACAGTGTGAGTATTGTGTGTATCTCAGTGAACACTGCTCTCTCCTGTTTACAGTGTGAGTATTTTTGTATCTCAGTGAACACTGCTCTCTCCTGTTTACAGTGTGTGTATTGTGTCTCTCTCAGTGAACACTGCTCTCTCCTGTTTACAGTGAGTATTGTGTGTATCTCAATGAACACTGCACTCTCCTGTTTACAGTGTGAGTATTGTGTGTATCTCAGTGAACTCCGCTCTCTCCTGTTTACAGTGTGAGTATTGTGTGTATCTCAGTGAACACTGCTCTCTCCTGTTTACAGTGTGAGTATTGTGTGTATCTCAGTGAACTCCGCTCTCTCCTGTTTACAGTGTGAGTATTTTTGTATCTCAGTGAACACTGCTCTCTCCTGTTTACAGTGTGTGTATTGTGTCTCTCTCAGTGAACACTGCTCTCTCCTGTTTACAGTGTGAGTATTGTGTGTATCTCAGTGAACACTGCTCTCTCCTGTTTACAGTGAGTATTGTGTGTATCTCAATGAACACTGCTCTCTCCTGTTTACAGTGTGAGTATTGTGTGTATCTCAATGAACACTGCTCTCTCCTGTTTACAGTGTGAGTATTGTGTGTATCTCAGTGAAAACTGCTCTCTCCTGTTTACAGTGTGAGTATTGTGTCTCTCTCAGTGAACACTGCTCTCTCCTGTTTACAGTGTGAGTATTGTGTGTATCTCAGTGAACACTGCTCTCTCCTGTTTACAGTGTGAGTATTGTGTGTATCTCAGTGAACACTGCTCTCTCCTGTTTACAGTGTGAGTATTGTGTCTCTCTCAGTGAACACTGCTCTCTCCTGTTTACAGTGTGAGTATCGTGTGTATCTCAGTGAACACTGCTCTCTCCTGTTTACAGTGAGGATTGTGTGTATCTCAGTGAACACTGCTCTCTCCTGTTTACAGTGTGAGTATTGTGTGTATCTCAGTGAACACTGCTCTCTCCCGTTTATAGTGTGAGTATTGTGTGTATCTCAGTGAACACTGCTCTCTCCGGTTTACAGTGTGAGTATCGTGTGTATCTCAGTGAACACTGCTCTCTCCTGTTTACAGTGAGTATTGTGTGTATCTCAGTGAACACTGCTCTCTCCTGTTTACAGTGAGTATTGTGTGTATCTCAGTGAACACTGCTCTCTCCTGTTTACAGTGTGAGTATTGTGTGTATCTCAGTGAACACTGCTCTCTCCTGTTTACAGTGAGTATTGTGTGTATCTCAGTGAACACTGCTCTCTCCTGTTTACAGTGTGAGTATTGTGTGTATCTCAGTGAACACTGCTCTCTCCGGTTTACAGTGTGAGTATCGTGTGTATCTCAGTGAACACTGCTCTCTCCTGTTTATAGTGTGAGTATTGTGTGTATCTCAGTGAACACTGCTCTCTCCCGTTTATAGTGTGAGTATTGTGTGTATCTCAGTGAACACTGCTCTCTCCGGTTTACAGTGTGAGTATCATGTGTATCTCAGTGAACACTGCTCTCTCCTGTTTACAGTGAGTATTGTGTGTATCTCAGTGAACACTGCTCTCTCCTGTTTACAGTGAGTATTGTGTGTATCTCAGTGAACACTGCTCTCTCCTGTTTACAGTGTGAGTATTGTGTGTATCTCAGTGAACACTGCTCTCTCCTGTTTACAGTGAGTATTGTGTGTATCTCAGTGAACACTGCTCTCTCCTGTTTACAGTGTGAGTATTGTGTGTATCTCAGTGAACACTGCTCTCTCCTGTTTACAGTGTGAGTATTGTGCGTATCTCAGTGAACTGGGGCACGGTAGCACAGTGGTTAGCACTGCTGCTTCGCAGCTCCAGGGTCCTGAGTTCGATTCCCGGCTCGGGTCACTGTCTGTGTCGAGTTTGCACATACTCCTTGTGTCTGCGTGGGTTTTCTCCGGGTGCTCCGGTTTCCTCCCACAGTCCAAAGATGTGCGGGTTAGGTTCATTGGCTATGCTAAAATTGTCCCTTAGTGTCCTGGGATGTGTAGGTTAGAGGGATTAGCAGGTAAAATGTGTAGGGATATGGGGATAGGGTCTGGGTGGGATTGTGTTCGGTGCAGACTCGATGGGCCAAAGGGCCTGTTTCTGCACTGTAGGGTTCTATGCTGGTTCTATATGCAGGATAGAATAGGTGTGGGGTGATGTGGCGGCGCGGGCTCGTTGGGCCGAAACGCCTGTTTCCCGTGGCTGGGTTGTTCTTTGTTCTTTGTAACTCTGTTCGCTCCTGTTTACAGTGTGAGTATTGTGTGTATCTCAGTGAACACTGCTCTCTCCTGTTTACACTGAGTATTGTGCGTATCTCAGTGAACACTGCTCTCTCCTGTTTACAGTGAGTATTGTGTGTATCTCAGTGAACACTGCTCTCTCCTGTTTACAGTGTGAGTATTGTGTGTATCTCAGTGAACACTGCTCTATCCTGTTTACAGTGAGTATTGTGTGTATCTCAGTGAACACTGCTCTATCCTATTTACAGTGACTATTGTGTGTATCTCAGTGAACACTGCTTTCTCCCGTTTACAGTCTGAGTATTGTGTCTATCTCAGTGAACACTGCTCTCTCCTGTTGACAGTGTGAGTATTGTGTGTATCTCAGTGAACACTGCTCTCTCCTGTTTACAGTGTGAGTATTGTGTGTATCTCAGTGAACACTGCTCTCTCCTTTTTACAGTGTGAGTATTGTGTGTATCTCAGTGAACACTGCTCTCTCCTGTTTACAGTGTGAGTATTGTGTTTATCTCAGTGAACTCTGCTCTCTCCTGTTTACAGTGAGTATTGTGTGTATCTCAGTGAACACTGCTCTCTCCTGTTTACAGTGTGAGTATTGTGTGTATCTCAGTGAACACTGCTCTCTCCTGTTTACAGCGTGAGTATTGTGTCTCTCTCAGTGAACACTGCTCTCTCCTGTTTACAGTGAGTATTGTGTGTATCTCAGTGAACACTGCTCTCTCCTGTTTACAGTGTGAGTATTGTGTGTATCTCAGTGAACACTGCTCTCTCCTGTTTACAGTGTGAGTATTGTGTGTATCTCAGTGAACACTACTCTCTCCTGTTTACAGTGAGTATTGTGTTTATCTCAGTGAACACTGCTCTCTCCTGTTTACAGTGAGTATTGTGTGTATCTCAATGAACACTGGTCTCTCCTGTTTACAGTGTGAGTATTGTGTCTCTCTCAGTGAACACTGCTCTCTCCGGTTTACAGTGTGAGTATCGTGTGTATCTCAGTGAACACTGCTCTCTCCTGTTTACAGTGTGAGTATCGTGTGTATCTCAGTGAACAGTGCTCTCTCCTGTTTACAGTGAGTATTGTGTGTATCTCAGTGAACACTGCTCTCTCCTGTTTACAGTGAGTATTGTGTGTATCTCAATGAACACTGCTCTCTCCTGTTTACAGTGTGAGTATTGTGTCTCTCTCAGTGAACACTGCTCTCTCCGGTTTACAGTGTGAGTGTCGTGTGTATCTCAGTGAACACTGCTCTCTCCCGTTTATAGTGTGAGTATTGTGTGTATCTCAGTGAACACTACTCTCTCCTGTTTACAGTGAGTATTGTGTTTATCTCAGTGAACACTGCTCTCTCCTGTTTACAGTGAGTATTGTGTGTATCTCAATGAACACTGCTCTCTCCTGTTTACAGTGTGAGTATTGTGTGTATCTCAGTGAACACTGCTCTCTCCTGTTTACAGAGTGAGTATTGTGTGTATCTCAGTGAACACTGCTCTCTCCGGTTTACAGTGAGTATTGTGTGTATCTCAGTGAACACTGCTCTCTCCTGTTTACAGTGTGAGTATTGTGTGTATCTCAGTGAACACTGCTCTCTCCTCTTTACAGTGTGAGTATTGTGCGTATCTCAGTGAACTGGGGCACGGTAGCACAGTGGTTAGCACTGCTGCTTCACAGCTCCAGGGTCCTGAGTTCGATTCCTGGCTCGGGTCACTGTCTGTGTGGAGTTTGCACATACTCCTTGTGTCTGCGTGGGTTTTCTCCGGGTGCTCAGGTTTGCTCCCACGGTCCAAAGATGTGCGGGTTAGATTCATTGGCTATGCTAAAATTGTCCCTTAGTGTCCTGGGATGTGTAGGTTAGAGGGATTAGCAGGTAAATGTGTAGGGATATGGGGATAGGGTCTGGGTGGGATTGTGTTCGGTGCAGACTCGATGGGCCAAAGGGCCTGTTTCTGCACTGTAGGGTTCTATGCTGGTTCTATATGCAGGGTAGAATAGGTGTGGGGTGATGTGGCGGCGCGGGCTCGTTGGGCCGAAGGGCCTGTTTCCCGTGCTGGGTTGTTCTTTGTTCTTTGTTCTTTGTAACTCTGCTCTCTCCTATTTACAGTGAGTATTGTGTGTATCTCAGTGAACACTGCTCTCTCCTGTTTACAGTGTGAGTATTGTGTCTCTCTCAGTGAACACTCCTCTCTCCTGTTTACAGTGAGTATTGTGTGTATCTCAATGAACACTGCTCTCTCCTGTTTACAGTGTGAGTATTGTGTGTATCTCAGTGAACACTGCTCTCTCCCGTTTACAGTGAGTATTGTGTGTATCTCAGTGAACACTGCTCTCTCCTGTTTACAGTGAGTATTGTGTGTATCTCAGTGAACACTGCTCTATCCTGTTTACAGTGAGTATTGTGTGTATCTCAGTGAACACTGCTCTCTCCTGTTTACAGTGAGTATTGTGTGTATCTCAGTGAACACTGCTCTATCCTGTTTACAGTGAGTATTGTGTGTATCTCAGTGAACGCTGCTCTATCCTGTTTACAGTGAGTATTGTGTGTATCTCAGTGAACACTGCTGTCTCCTGTTTACAGTTTGAGTATTGTGTCTATCTCAGTGAACACTTCTCTCTCCTGTTGACAGTGTGAGTATTGTGTGTATCTCAGTGAACACTGCTCTCTCCTGTTTACAGTGTGAGAATGGTGTGTATCTCAGTGAACACTGCTCTCTCCTGTTCAGAGTGGGTATTGTTCATATCTCTGTCCTCCTTGCAGTGAGTATTGTGCGTATCTCATTGAACACCGCTCTCTCCTGTTTACAGTGTGAGAATGGTGTGTATCTCAGTGAACACTGCTCTCTCCTGTTTACAGTGTGAGTATGGTGTGTATCTCAGTGAACACTGCTCTCTCCTGTTTACAGTGTGAGTTTGGTGTTTATCTCAGTGAACTCTGCTCTCTCCTGTTTAGAGTGAGTATTGTGTGTATCTCAGTGAACACTGCTCTCTCCTGTTTACAGTGTGAGTATTGTGTGTATCTCAGTGAACACTGCTCTCTCCTGTTTACAGTGTGAGTATTGTGTGTATCTCAGTGAACACTGCTCTCTCCTGTTTACAGTGTGAGTATTGTGTGTATCTCCGTGAACACTGCTCTCTCCTGTTTACAGTGTGAGTATTGTGTGTATCTCAATGAACACTGCTCTCTCCTGTTTACAGTGAGTATTGTGTGTATCTCAGTGAACACTGCTCTCTCCTGTTTACAGTGTGAGTATTGTGTGTATCTCAGTGAACACTGCCCTCTCCTGTTTACAGTGTGAGTATTGTGTGTATCTCAGTGAACACTGCTCTCTCCTGTATACAGCGTGAGTATTGTGTCTCTCTCAGTGAACACTGCTCTCTCCTGTTTACAGTGAGTATTGTGTGTATCTCAGTGAACACTGCTCTCTCCTGTTTACAGTGTGAGTATTGTGTGTATCTCCGTGAACACTGCTCTCTCCTGTTTACAGTGAGTATTGTGTGTATCTCAATGAACATTGCTCTCTCCTGTTTACAGTGTGTGTATTGTGTCTCTCTCAGTGAACACTGCTCTCTCCGGTTTACAGTGTGAGTAACGTGTGTATCTCAGTGAACACTGCTCTCTCCTGTTTACAGTGTGAGTATTGTGTGTATCTCCGTGAACACTGCTCTCTCCGGTTTACAGTGTGAGTATCGTTTGTATCTCAGTGAACACTGTTCTCTCCCGTTTATAGTGTAAGTATTGTGCGTATCCCAGTGAACCTTGCTCTCTCCTGTTTACAGTGTGAGTATTGTGTGTATCTCAGTGAACACTGCTTTCTCCCGTTTACAGTGAGAGTATTGTGTGTATCTCAGTGAACACTGCTCTCTCCTGTTTACAGTGTGAGTATTGTGTGTATCTCAGTGAACACTGCTCTCTCCTGTTTACAGTGTGAGTATTGTGTGTATCTCAGTGAACACTGCTCTCTCCTGTTTACAGTGTGAGTATTGTGCGTATCTCAGTTAACTGGGGCACGGTAGCACAGTGGTTAGCACTGCTGCTTCACAGCTCCAGGGTCCTGAGTTCGATTCCTGGCTCGGGTCACTGTCTGTCTGGAGTTTGCACATTCTCCTCGTGTCGGCGTGGGTTTTCTCCGGGTGCTCCGGTTTCCTCCCACAGTCCAAAGATGTGTGGGTTAGGTTCATTGGCTTTGCTAAAATTGTCCCTTAGTGTCCTGGGATGTATAGGTTAGAGGGATTAGCAGGTAAAATGTGTAGGGATATGGGGATAGGGTCTGGGTGGGATTGTGTTCGGTGCAGACTCGATGGGCCGAAGGGTCTGTTTCTGCACTGTAGGGTTCTATGCTGGTTCTATATGCAGGATAGAATAGGTGTGGGGTGATGTGGCGGTGCGGGCTCGTTGGGCCGAAGGGCCTGTTTCCCGTGCTGGGTTGTTCTTTGTTCTTTGTAACTCTGTTCGCTACTATTTACAGTGAGTATTGTGTGTATCTCAGTGAACACTGCTCTATCGGAATGGAGGTCAGTCACCAGTGGGGTGCCCCAGGGATCTGTTCTGGGACCCTTGTTGTTTGTCATTTTCATAAATGACCTGGATGAGGAAGTGGAGGGATGGGTTAGCAAGTTCGCTGATGACACGAAGGTCGGCGGTGTTGTGGATGGTCTGGAAGGATGTCAAAAGTTGCAGCAGGACATAGATAGGATGCAGGAATGGGCGGAGAAGTGGCAGATGGACTTCAACGCGGATAAATGTGTAGTAGTCCATTTCGGCAGAACCAACGGGATGAACGAGTACACTATTAAGGGCAGGGGTCTTAGTAGCGTTGAAGAGCAGAAGGATCTCGGGGTCCGGGTTCACAGGACTCTTAAATCGGCCTCGCAGGTGGAGGAGGTGGTCAAGAAGGCGTATGGTGTACTGGCCTTCATTAATCGAGGGATTGAGTTTAGGAGTCGGGAGGTAATGCTGCAACTTTACAGGACCCTCGTCAGGCCTCATTTGGAGTACTGTGCGCAGTTCTGGTCGCCTCACTATAGGAAAGACGTAGAAGCTATTGAAAGGGTGCAGAGGAGATTTACAAGGATGTTGCCTGGACTGGGAGGCATGCCTTATGAAGATAGGTTGAGGGAGCTGGGACTCTTTTCCCTGGAGAGGCGAAGGTTGAGAGGCGACCTGATAGAAGTTTATAAAATGTTGAGAGGAATAGATAGGGTGGACTCTCAGAGGCTATTTCCCCGGGTTGAAATGGTCGCTACGAGAGGACACAGATTTAAGGTGCGGGGAGGGAAGTACAGAGGTGATGTTAGGGGTAAGTTTTTCACTCAGAGGGTAGTGAGTGATTGGAATCGGCTGCCGTCGTCGGTGGTGGAGGCGAACTCGCTGGGGTCTTTTAAAAGACTTCTGGATGAGTATATGGGGTTTAATGGGATTGGGGGTTATAGATAGGTCTATAGATTGGTGGGGTTGATGCGATCGGCGCAACTCGAGGGCCGAAGGGCCTGTTTGTGCTGTAATGTTCTATGTTCTATGTTCTATGTTCTATCCTGCTTACAGTGAGTATTGTGTGTATCTCAGTGAACACTGCTCTCTCCTGTTTACAGTGAGTATTGTGTCTATCTCAGTGAACACTGCTCTCTCCAGTTTACAGTGTGAGTATTGTGTGTATCTCAGTGAACACTGCTCTCTGCTGTTTACAGTGTGAGTTTTGTCTGTATCTCAGTGAACACTGCTCTCTCCTGTTTACAGTGTGAGTTTTGTGTGTATCTCAGTGAACACTGCTCTCTCCTGTTTACAGTCTGAGTATTGTGTGTCTCTCAGTGAACACTGCTGTCTCCTGTTTACAGTCTGAGCATTGTGTGTATCTCAGTGAAAACTGCTCTCTCCTGTTTACAGTCTGAGTATTGTGTGTATCTCAGTGAACACTCCTCTCTCCTGTTTACAGTGTGAGTATTTTTGTATCTCAGTGAACACTGCTCTCTCCTGTTTACAGTGTGTGTATTGTGTCTCTCTCAGTGAACAGTGCTCTCTCCGGTTTACAGTGTGAGTATTGTGTCTCTCTCAGTGAACACTGCTCTCTCCGGTTTACAGTGAGTATTGTGTGTATCTCAGTGAACACTGCTCTCTCCTGTTTACAGTGAGTATTGTGTGTATCTCAGTGAACACTGCTCTCTCCTGTTTAATGTGTGAGTATTAGAACATAGAGCATAGAACATTACAGCACAAACAGGCCCTTCGGCCCTCGAGTTGCGCCGATCACATCAACCCCACAAATCTATAGACCTATCTATCACCCCCAATCCCATTAAACCCCATATACTCATCCAGAAGTCTTTTAAAAGACCCCAGCGAGTTCGCCTCCACCACCGATGACGGCAGCCGATTCCATTCACTCACCACCCTCTGAGTGAAAAACTTACCCCTAACATCACCTCTGTACTTCCCTCCCCGCACCTTAAATCTGTGTCCTCTCGTAGCGACCATTTCAACCCGGGGAAATAGCCTCTGAGAGTCCACCCTATCTATTCCTCTCAACATTTTATAAACTTCTATCAGGTCGCCTCTCAACCTTCGCCTCTCTAGGGAAAAGAGTCCCAGCTTCCTCAACCTATCTTCATAAGGCATGCCTCCCAGTCCAGGCAACATCCTTGTAAATCTCCTCTGCACCCTTTCAATAGCTTCTACGTCTTTCCTATAGTGAGGCGACCAGAACTGCGCACAGTACTCCAAATGAGGCCTGACAAGGGTCCTATAAAGTTGCAGCATTACCTCCCGACTCCTAAACTCAATCCCTCGATTAATGAAGGCCAGTACACCATACGCCTTCTTGACCACCTCCTCCACCTGCGAGGCCGATTTAAGAGTCCTGTGGACCCGGACCCCGAGATCCTTCTGCTCTTCAACGCTACTAAGACTCCTGCCCTTAATAGTGTACTCGTTCATCCCGTTGGTTCTGCCGAAATGGACGACTACACATTTATCCGCGTTGAAGTCCATCTGTCACTTCTCCGCACAGTCCTGCATCCTATCTATGTCCTGCTGCAACTTTTGACATCCTTCTTTGTTTATTTGTCCTGCTTACAGTGAACAACGCTCTCGCTTGTTCAGAGTGGGGATTGTTCATATCTCTGTCCTGCTTGCAGTGAGTATTGTGTGTATCTCATTGAACACCGCACTCTCCTGTTTACAGTGTGAGAATGGTGTGTATCTCAGTGAACACTGCTCTCTCCTGTTTACAGTGTGAGTATTGTGTGTATCTCAGTGAACTCCGCTCTCTCCTGTTTACAGTGTGAGTATTTTTGTATCTCAGTGAACACTGCTCTCTCCTGTTTACAGTGTGTGTATTGTGTCTCTCTCAGTGAACACTGCTCTCTCCTGTTTACAGTGTGAGTATTGTGTGTATCTCAGTGAACACTGCTCTCTCCTGTCTACAGTGTGAGTATTGTGTGTATCTCAGTGAACACTGCTCTCTCCTGTTTACAGTGTGAGTATTGTGTGTATCTCCATGAACACTGCTCTCTCCTGTTTACAGTGAGTATTGTGTGTATCTCAATGAACACTGCTCTCTCCGGTTTACAGTGTGAGTATCGTGTGTATCTCAGTGAACACTGCTCTCTCCCGTTTATAGTGTGAGTATTGTGCGTCTCCCAGTGAACACTGCTCTCTCCTGTTTACAGTGTGACTATTGTGTGTATCTCAGTGAACACTGCTCTCTCCCGTTTACAGCGTGAGTATTGTGTGTATCTCAGTGAACACTGCTCTCTCCTGTTTACAGTGTGAGTATTGTGTGTATCTCAGTGAACACTGCTCTCTCCTGTTTACAGTGTGAGTATTGTGTGTATCTCAGTGAACATTGCTCTCTCCTGTTTACAGTGAGTATTGTGTGTATCTCAATGAACACTACTCTCTCCTGTTTGCAGTGTGAGTATCGTGTGTATCTCAGTGAACACTGCTCTCTCCCGTTTATCGTGTGAGTATTGTGTGTATCTCCGTGAACACTGCTCTCTCCTGTTTACAGTGAGTATTGTGTGTATCTCCGTGAACACTGCTCTCTCCTGTTTACAGTGTCAGTATTCTGTGTATCTCAGTGAACACTGCTCTCTCCTGTTTACAGTGTGAGTATTGTGTGTATCTCAGTGAACACTGCTCTCTCCTGTTTACAGTGTGAGTATTGTGCATATCCCAGTGAACACTGCTCTCTCCGATTTACAGTGTGAGTATTGTGTGTATCTCAGTGAACACTGCTCTCTCCGGTTTACAGCGTGATTATTGTGTGTATCTCAGTGAACACTTCTCTCTCCTGTTTACAGTGAGTATTGTGTGTATTTCAATGAACACTGCTCTCTCCTGTTTACAGTGAGTATTGTGTGTATCTCAGTGAACACTGCTCTCTCCTGTTTACAGTGTGAGTATCGTGTGTATCTCAGTGAACACTGCTGTCTCCCGTTTATAGTGTGAGTATTGTGTGTATCGCCGTGAACACTGCTCTCTCCTGTTTACAGTGAGTATTGTGTGTATCTCAATGAACACTGTTCTCTCCTGTTTACAGTGTGAGTATTGTGCGTATCCCAGTGAACACTGCTCTCTCCTGTTTACAGTGTGAGTATTGTGTGTATCTCAATGAACACTGTTCTCTCCTGTTTACAGTGTGAGTATTTTTGTATCTCAGTGAACACTGCTCTCTCCTGTTTACAGTGTGTGTATTGTGTCTCTCTCAGTGAACAGTGCTCTCTCCGGTTTACAGTGTGAGTACTGTGTCTCTCTCAGTGAACACTGCTCTCTCCGGTTTACAGTGTGAGTATCGTGTGTATCTCAGTGAACACTGCTCTCTCCCGTTTATAGTGTGAGTATTGTGCGTATCCCAGTGAACATTGCTCTCTCCTGTTTACAGTGAGTATTGTGTGTACCTCAGTGAACACTGCTCTCTCCTGTTTACAGTGTGAGTATTGTGTGTATCTCAGTGAACACTGCTCTCTCCTGTTTACAGTGTGAGTATTGTGTGTATCTCCGTGAACACTGCTCTCTCCTGTTTACAGTGTGAGTATTGTGTGTATCTCCGTGAACACTGCTCTCTCCTGTTTACAGTGAGTATTGTGTGTATCTCAATGAACACTGTTCTCTCCTGTTTACAGTGTGAGTATTGTGCGTATCCCAGTGAACACTGCTCTCTCCTGTTTACAGTGTGAGTATTGTGTGTATCTCAGTGAACACTGCTCTCTCCTGTTTACAGTGTGAGTATTGTGCATATCCCAGTGAACACTGCTCTCTCCGATTTACAGTGTGAGTATTGTGTGTATCTCAGTGAACACTGCTCTCTCCTGTTTACAGTGTGAGTATTTTTGTATCTCAGTGAACACTGCTCTCTCCTGTTTACAGTGTGTGTATTGTGTCTCTCTCAGTGAACAGTGCTCTCTCCGGTTTACAGTGTGAGTATTGTGTCTCTCTCAGTGAACACTGCTCTCTCCGGTTTACAGTGAGTATTGTGTGTATCTCAGTGAACACTGCTCTCTCCTGTTTACAGTGAGTATTGTGTGTATCTCAGTGAACACTGCTCTCTCCTGTTTAATGTGTGAGTATTAGAACATAGAGCATAGAACATTACAGCACAAACAGGCCCTTCGGCCCTCGAGTTGCGCCGATCACATCAACCCCACAAATCTATAGACCTATCTATCACCCCCAATCCCATTAAACCCCATATACTCATCCAGAAGTCTTTTAAAAGACCCCAGCGAGTTCGCCTCCACCACCGATGACGGCAGCCGATTCCATTCACTCACCACCCTCTGAGTGAAAAACTTACCCCTAACATCACCTCTGTACTTCCCTCCCCGCACCTTAAATCTGTGTCCTCTCGTAGCGACCATTTCAACCCGGGGAAATAGCCTCTGAGAGTCCACCCTATCTATTCCTCTCAACATTTTATAAACTTCTATCAGGTCGCCTCTCAACCTTCGCCTCTCTAGGGAAAAGAGTCCCAGCTTCCTCAACCTATCTTCATAAGGCATGCCTCCCAGTCCAGGCAACATCCTTGTAAATCTCCTCTGCACCCTTTCAATAGCTTCTACGTCTTTCCTATAGTGAGGCGACCAGAACTGCGCACAGTACTCCAAATGAGGCCTGACAAGGGTCCTATAAAGTTGCAGCATTACCTCCCGACTCCTAAACTCAATCCCTCGATTAATGAAGGCCAGTACACCATACGCCTTCTTGACCACCTCCTCCACCTGCGAGGCCGATTTAAGAGTCCTGTGGACCCGGACCCCGAGATCCTTCTGCTCTTCAACGCTACTAAGACTCCTGCCCTTAATAGTGTACTCGTTCATCCCGTTGGTTCTGCCGAAATGGACGACTACACATTTATCCGCGTTGAAGTCCATCTGTCACTTCTCCGCACAGTCCTGCATCCTATCTATGTCCTGCTGCAACTTTTGACATCCTTCTTTGTTTATTTGTCCTGCTTACAGTGAACAACGCTCTCGCTTGTTCAGAGTGGGGATTGTTCATATCTCTGTCCTGCTTGCAGTGAGTATTGTGTGTATCTCATTGAACACCGCACTCTCCTGTTTACAGTGTGAGAATGGTGTGTATCTCAGTGAACACTGCTCTCTCCTGTTTACAGTGTGAGTATTGTGTGTATCTCAGTGAACTCCGCTCTCTCCTGTTTACAGTGTGAGTATTTTTGTATCTCAGTGAACACTGCTCTCTCCTGTTTACAGTGTGTGTATTGTGTCTCTCTCAGTGAACAGTGCTCTCTCCGGTTTACAGTGTGAGTACTGTGTCTCTCTCAGTGAACACTGCTCTCTCCGGTTTACAGTGTGAGTATCGTGTGTATCTCAGTGAACACTGCTCTCTCCCGTTTATAGTGTGAGTATTGTGCGTATCCCAGTGAACATTGCTCTCTCCTGTTTACAGTGAGTATTGTGTGTACCTCAGTGAACACTGCTCTCTCCTGTTTACAGTGTGAGTATTGTGTGTATCTCAGTGAACACTGCTCTCTCCTGTTTACAGTGTGAGTATTGTGTGTATCTCAGTGAACACTGCTCTCTCCTGTTTACAGTGTGAGTATTGTGTGTATCTCCATGAACACTGCTCTCTCCTGTTTACAGTGAGTATTGTGTGTATCTCAATGAACACTGCTCTCTCCGGTTTACAGTGTGAGTATCGTGTGTATCTCAGTGAACACTGCTCTCTCCCGTTTATAGTGTGAGTATTGTGCGTCTCCCAGTGAACACTGCTCTCTCCTGTTTACAGTGTGACTATTGTGTGTATCTCAGTGAACACTGCTCTCTCCCGTTTACAGCGTGAGTATTGTGTGTATCTCAGTGAACACTGCTCTCTCCTGTTTACAGTGTGAGTATTGTGTGTATCTCAGTGAACACTGCTCTCTCCTGTTTACAGTGTGAGTATTGTGTGTATCTCAGTGAACATTGCTCTCTCCTGTTTACAGTGAGTATTGTGTGTATCTCAATGAACACTACTCTCTCCTGTTTACAGTGTGAGTATCGTGTGTATCTCAGTGAACACTGCTCTCTCCCGTTTATCGTGTGAGTATTGTGTGTATCTCCGTGAACACTGCTCTCTCCTGTTTACAGTTAGTATTGTGTGTATCTCAGTGAACACTGCTCTCTCCTGTTTACAGTGTGAGTATTGTGTGTATCTCAGTGAACACTGCTCTCTCCTGTTTACAGTGTGAGTATTGTGCATATCCCAGTGAACACTGCTCTCTCCGATTTACAGTGTGAGTATTGTGTGTATCTCAGTGAACACTGCTCTCTCCGGTTTACAGCGTGAGTATTGTGTGTATCTCAGTGAACACTTCTCTCTCCTGTTTACAGTGAGTATTGTGTGTATTTCAATGAACACTGCTCTCTCCTGTTTACAGTGAGTATTGTGTGTATCTCGGTGAACACTGCTCTCTCCTGTTTACAGTGTGAGTATCGTGTGTATCTCAGTGAACACTGCTGTCTCCCGTTTATAGTGTGAGTATTGTGTGTATCGCCGTGAACACTGCTCTCTCCTGTTTACAGTGAGTATTGTGTGTATCTCAATGAACACTGTTCTCTCCTGTTTACAGTGTGAGTATTGTGCGTATCCCAGTGAACACTGCTCTCTCCTGTTTACAGTGTGAGTATTGTGTGTATCTCAATGAACACTGTTCTCTCCTGTTTACAGTGTGAGTATTTTTGTATCTCAGTGAACACTGCTCTCTCCTGTTTACAGTGTGTGTATTGTGTCTCTCTCAGTGAACAGTGCTCTCTCCGGTTTACAGTGTGAGTACTGTGTCTCTCTCAGTGAACACTGCTCTCTCCGGTTTACAGTGTGAGTATCGTGTGTATCTCAGTGAACACTGCTCTCTCCCGTTTATAGTGTGAGTATTGTGCGTATCCCAGTGAACATTGCTCTCTCCTGTTTACAGTGAGTATTGTGTGTACCTCAGTGAACACTGCTCTCTCCTGTTTACAGTGTGAGTATTGTGTGTATCTCAGTGAACACTGCTCTCTCCTGTTTACAGTGTGAGTATTGTGTGTATCTCAGTGAACACTGCTCTCTCCTGTTTACAGTGTGAGTATTGTGTGTATCTCCGTGAACACTGCTCTCTCCTGTTTACAGTGAGTATTGTGTGTATCTCAATGAACACTGTTCTCTCCTGTTTACAGTGTGAGTATTGTGCGTATCCCAGTGAACACTGCTCTCTCCTGTTTACAGTGTGAGTATTGTGTGTATCTCAGTGAACACTGCTCTCTCCTGTTTACAGTGTGAGTATTGTGCATATCCCAGTGAACACTGCTCTCTCCGATTTACAGTGTGAGTATCGTGTGTATCTCAGTGAACACTGCTCTCTCCGGTTTACAGTGTGAGTATTGTGTGTATCTCAGTGAACACTTCTCTCTCCTGTTTACAGTGAGTATTGTGTGTATTTCAATGAACACTGCTCTCTCCTGTTTACAGTGAGTATTGTGTGTATCTCAGTGAACACTGCTCTCTCCTGTTTACAGTGTGAGTATCGTGTGTATCTCAGTGAACACTGCTGTCTCCCGTTTATAGTGTGAGTATTGTGTGTATCGCCGTGAACACTGCTCTCTCCTGTTTACAGTGAGTATTGTGTGTATCTCAATGAACACTGTTCTCTCCTGTTTACAGTGTGAGTATTGTGCGTATCCCAGTGAACACTGCTCTCTCCTGTTTACAGTGTGAGTATTGTGTGTATCTCAGTGAACACTGCTCTCTCCTGTTTACAGTGAGTATTGTGTGTATCTCAGTGAACACTGCTCTCTCCTGTTTACAGTGAGTATTGTGTGTATCTCCGTGAACACTGCTCTCTCCTGTTTACAGTGAGTATTGTGTGTATCTCAATGAACACTGTTCTCTCCTGTTTACAGTGTGAGTATTGTGCGGATCCCAGTGAACACTGCTCTCTCCTGTTTACAGTGTGAGTATTGTGTGTATCTCAATGAACACTGTTCTCTCCTGTTTACAGTGTGAGTATTTTTGTATCTCAGTGAACACTGCTCTCTCCTGTTTACAGTGTGTGTATTGTGTCTCTCTCAGTGAACAGTGCTCTCTCCGGTTTACAGTGTGAGTACTGTGTCTCTCTCAGTGAACACTGCTCTCTCCGGTTTACAGTGTGAGTATCGTGTGTATCTCAGTGAACACTGCTCTCTCCCGTTTATAGTGTGAGTATTGTGCGTATCCCAGTGAACATTGCTCTCTCCTGTTTACAGTGAGTATTGTGTGTACCTCAGTGAACACTGCTCTCTCCTGTTTACAGTGTGAGTATTGTGTGTATCTCAGTGAACACTGCTCTCTCCTGTTTACAGTGTGAGTATTGTGTGTATCTCAGTGAACACTGCTCTCTCCTGTTTACAGTGTGAGTATTGTGTGTATCTCAGTGAACACTGGTCTCTCCTGTTTACAGTGTGAGTATTGTGTGTATCTCAGTGAACACTGGTCTCTCCTGTTTACAGTCTGAGTATTGTGTGTATTTCAGTGAACACTCCTCTCTCCTGTTTACAGTGTGAGTATTGTGTGTATCTCAGTGAACACTGCTCTCTCCTGTTTACAGTGTGAGTATTGTGTGTATCTCAGTGAACACTGGTCTCTCCTGTTTACAGTGTGAGTATTGTGTGTATCTCAGTGAACACTGGTCTCTCCTGTTTACAGTCTGAGTATTGTGTGTATTTCAGTGAACACTCCTCTCTCCTGTTTACAGTGTGAGTATTGTGTGTATCTCAGTGAACACTGCTCTCTCCTGTTTACGGTGTGAGTATTGTGTGTATCTCAGTGAACACTGCTCTCTCCTGTTTACAGTGTGAGTATTAGAACATAGATCAGAGAACATTACAGCGCAAACAGGCCCTTCGGCCCTCGAGTTGCGCTGATCACATCAACCCCACAAATCTATAGACCTATCTATCACCCCCAATCCCATTAAACCCCATATACTCTTCCAGAAGTCTTTTAAAAGACCCCAGCGAGTTCGCCTCCACCACCGATGACGGCAGCCGATTCCATTCACTCACCACCCTCTGAGTGAAAAACTTACCCCTAACATCACCTCTGTACTTCCCTCCCCGCACCTTAAATCTGTGTCCTCTCGTAGCGACCATTTCAACCCGGGGAAATAGCCTCTGAGAGTCCACCCTATCTATTCCTCTCAACATTTTATAAACTTCTATCAGGTCGCCTCTCAACCTTCGCCTCTCCAGGGAAAAGAGTCCCAGCTCCCTCAACCTATCTTCATAAGGCATGCCTCCCAGTCCAGGCAATATCCTTGTAAATCTCCTCTGCACCCTTTCAATAGCTTCTACGCCTTTCCTATAGTGAGGCGACCAGAACTGCGCACAGTACTCCAAATGAGGCCTGACAAGGGTCCTGTAAAGTTGCAGCATTACCTCCCGACTCCTAAACTCAATCCCTCGATTAATGAAGGCCAGTACACCATACGCCTTCTTGACCACCTCCTCCACCTGCGAGGCCGATTTAAGAGTCCTGTGGACCCGGACCCCGAGATCCTTCTGCTCTTCAACACTACTAAGACTCCTGCCCTTAATAGTGCACTCGTTCATCCCGTTGGTTCTGCCGAAATGGACGACTACACATTTATCCGCGTTGAAGTCCATCTGTCACTTCTCCGCCCAGTCCTGCATCCTATCTATGTCCTGCTGCAACTTTTGACATCCTTCTTTGTTTATTTGTCCTGCTTACAGTGAACAACGCTCTCGCTTGTTCAGAGTGGGTATTGTTCATATCTCTGTCCTGCTTGCAGTGAGTATTCTGTGTATCTCAGTGAACACTGCTCTCTCCTGTTTACAGTGTGAGAATGGTGTGTACCTCAGTGAACACTGCTCTCTCCTGTTTACAGTGTGAGTATTGTGTGTATCTCAGTGAACACTGCTCTCTCCTGTTTACAGTGTGAGTATTTTTGTATCTCAGTGAACACTGCTCTCTCCTGTTTACAGTGTGTGTATTGTGTCTCTCTCAGTGAACAGTGCTCTCTCCTGTTTACAGTGAGTATTGTGTGTATCTCAGTGAACACTGCTCTCTCCTGTTTACAGTGTGAGTATTTTTGTATCTCAGTGAACACTGCTCTCTCCTGTTTACAGTGTGTATTGTGTCTCTCTCAGTGAACACTGCTCTCTCCTGTTTACAGTCTGAGTATTGTGTGTATCTCAGTGAACACTGCTCTCTCCTGTTTACAGTGTGAGTATTTTTGTATCTCAGTGAACACTGCTCTCTCCTGTTTACAGTGTGTGTATTGTGTCTCTCTCAGTGAACAGTGCTCTCTCCTGTTTACAGTGAGTATTGTGTGTATCTCAGTGAACACTGCTCTCTCCTGTTTACAGTGTGAGTATTTTTGTATCTCAGTGAACACTGCTCTCTCCTGTTTACAGTGTGTGTATTGTGTCTCTCTCAGTGAACACTGTTCTCTCCTGTTTACAGTGAGTATTGTGTGTATCTCAATGAACACTGCACTCTCCTGTTTACAGTGTGAGTATTGTGTGTATCTCAGTGAACACTGCTCTCTCCTGTTTACAGTGTGAGTATTTTTGTATCTCAGTGAACACTGCTCTCTCCTGTTTACAGTGTGTGTATTGTGTCTCTCTCAGTGAACACTGCTCTCTCCTGTTTACAGTGAGTATTGTGTGTATCTCAATGAACACTGCACTCTCCTGTTTACAGTGTGAGTATTGTGTGTATCTCAGTGAACTCCGCTCTCTCCTGTTTACAGTGTGAGTATTGTGTGTATCTCAGTGAACACTGCTCTCTCCTGTTTACAGTGTGAGTATTGTGTGTATCTCAGTGAACTCCGCTCTCTCCTGTTTACAGTGTGAGTATTTTTGTATCTCAGTGAACACTGCTCTCTCCTGTTTACAGTGTGTGTATTGTGTCTCTCTCAGTGAACACTGCTCTCTCCTGTTTACAGTGTGAGTATTGTGTGTATCTCAGTGAACACTGCTCTCTCCTGTTTACAGTGAGTATTGTGTGTATCTCAATGAACACTGCTCTCTCCTGTTTACAGTGTGAGTATTGTGTGTATCTCAATGAACACTGCTCTCTCCTGTTTACAGTGTGAGTATTGTGTGTATCTCAGTGAAAACTGCTCTCTCCTGTTTACAGTGTGAGTATTGTGTCTCTCTCAGTGAACACTGCTCTCTCCTGTTTACAGTGTGAGTATTGTGTGTATCTCAGTGAACACTGCTCTCTCCTGTTTACAGTGTGAGTATTGTGTGTATCTCAGTGAACACTGCTCTCTCCTGTTTACAGTGTGAGTATTGTGTCTCTCTCAGTGAACACTGCTCTCTCCTGTTTACAGTGTGAGTATCGTGTGTATCTCAGTGAACACTGCTCTCTCCTGTTTACTGTGAGGATTGTGTGTATCTCAGTGAACACTGCTCTCTCCTGTTTACAGTGTGAGTATTGTGTGTATCTCAGTGAACACTGCTCTCTCCTGTTTACAGTGTGAGTATTGTGTGTATCTCAGTGAACACTGCTCTCTCCTGTTTACAGTGTGAGTATTGTGTGTATCTCAGTGAACACTGCTCTCTCCCGTTTATAGTGTGAGTATTGTGTGTATCTCAGTGAACACTGCTCTCTCCTGTTTACAGTGTGAGTATTGTGTGTATCTCAGTGAACACTGCTCTCTCCTGTTTACAGTGTGAGTATTGTGTGTATCTCAGTGAACACTGCTCTCTCCGGTTTACAGTGTGAGTATCGTGTGTATCTCAGTGAACACTGCTCTCTCCTGTTTACAGTGAGTATTGTGTGTATCTCAGTGAACACTGCTCTCTCCTGTTTACAGTGAGTATTGTGTGTATCTCAGTGAACACTGCTCTCTCCTGTTTACAGTGTGAGTATTGTGTGTATCTCAGTGAACACTGCTCTCTCCTGTTTACAGTGTGAGTATTGTGCGTATCTCAGTGAACTGGGGCACGGTAGCACAGTGGTTAGCACTGCTGCTTCGCAGCTCCAGGGTCCTGAGTTCGATTCCCGGCTCGGGTCACTGTCTGTGTCGAGTTTGCACATACTCCTTGTGTCTGCGTGGGTTTTCTCCGGGTGCTCCGGTTTCCTCCCACAGTCCAAAGATGTGCGGGTTAGGTTCATTGGCTATGCTAAAATTGTCCCTTAGTGTCCTGGGATGTGTAGGTTAGAGGGATTAGCAGGTAAAATGTGTAGGGATATGGGGATAGGGTCTGGGTGGGATTGTGTTCGGTGCAGACTCGATGGGCCAAAGGGCCTGTTTCTGCACTGTAGGGTTCTATGCTGGTTCTATATGCAGGATAGAATAGGTGTGGGGTGATGTGGCGGCGCGGGCTCGTTGGGCCGAAACGCCTGTTTCCCGTGGCTGGGTTGTTCTTTGTTCTTTGTAACTCTGTTCGCTCCTGTTTACAGTGTGAGTATTGTGTGTATCTCAGTGAACACTGCTCTCTCCTGTTTACACTGAGTATTGTGCGTATCTCAGTGAACACTGCTCTCTCCTGTTTACAGTGAGTACTGTGTGTATCTCAGTGAACACTGCTCTCTCCTGTTTACAGTGTGAGTATTGTGTGTATCTCAGTGAACACTGCTCTATCCTGTTTACAGTGAGTATTGTGTGTATCTCAGTGAACACTGCTCTATCCTATTTACAGTGACTATTGTGTGTATCTCAGTGAACACTGCTCTCTCCTTTTTACAGTGTGAGTATTGTGTGTATCTCAGTGAACACTGCTCTCTCCTGTTTACAGTGTGAGTATTGTGTTTATCTCAGTGAACACTGCTCTCTCCTGTTTACAGTGTGAGTATTGTGTGTATCTCAGTGAACACTGCTCTCTCCTTTTTACAGTGTGAGTATTGTGTGTATCTCAGTGAACACTGCTCTCTCCTGTTTACAGTGTGAGTATTGTGTTTATCTCAGTGAACTCTGCTCTCTCCTGTTTACAGTGAGTATTGTGTGTATCTCAGTGAACACTGCTCTCTCCTGTTTACAGTGTGAGTATTGTGTGTATCTCAGTGAACACTGCTCTCTCCTGTTTACAGCGTGAGTATTGTGTCTCTCTCAGTGAACACTGCTCTCTCCTGTTTACAGTGAGTATTGTGTGTATCTCAGTGAACACTGCTCTCTCCTGTTTACAGTGTGAGTATTGTGTGTATCTCAGTGAACACTGCTCTCTCCTGTTTACAGTGTGAGTATTGTGTGTATCTCAGTGAACACTACTCTCTCCTGTTTACAGTGAGTATTGTGTTTATCTCAGTGAACACTGCTCTCTCCTGTTTACAGTGAGTATTGTGTGTATCTCAATGAACACTGCTCTCTCCTGTTTACAGTGTGAGTATTGTGTCTCTCTCAGTGAACACTGCTCTCTCCGGTTTACAGTGTGAGTATCGTGTGTATCTCAGTGAACACTGCTCTCTCTTGTTTACAGTGAGTATTGTGTGTATCTCAGTGAACACTGGTCTCTCCTGTTTACAGTGAGTATTGTGTGTATCTCAATGAACACTGCTCTCTCCTGTTTACAGTGTGAGTATCGTGTGTATCTCAGTGAACAGTGCTCTCTCCTGTTTACAGTGAGTATTGTGTGTATCTCAGTGAACACTGCTCTCTCCTGTTTACAGTGAGTATTGTGTGTATCTCAATGAACACTGCTCTCTCCTGTTTACAGTGTGAGTATTGTGTCTCTCTCAGTGAACACTGCTCTCTCCGGTTTACAGTGTGAGTGTCGTGTGTATCTCAGTGAACACTGCTCTCTCCCGTTTATAGTGTGAGTATTGTGCGTATCCCAGTGAACACTGCTCTCTCCTGTTTACAGTGTGAGTATTGTGTGTATCTCAGTGAACACTGCTCTCTCCTGTTTACAGAGTGAGTATTGTGTGTATCTCAGTGAACACTGCTCTCTCCGGTTTACAGTGAGTATTGTGTGTATCTCAGTGAACACTGCTCTCTCCTGTTTACAGTGTGAGTATTGTGTGTATCTCAGTGAACACTGCTCTCTCCTGTTCAGAGTGGGTATTGTTCGCATCTCTGTCCTGTTTACAGTGAGTATTGTGTCTCCCTCAGTGAACACTGCTCTCTCCTCTTTACAGTGTGAGTATTGTGCGTATCTCAGTGAACTGGGGCACGGTAGCACAGTGGTTAGCACTGCTGCTTCACAGCTCCAGGGTCCTGAGTTCGATTCCTGGCTCGGGTCACTGTCTGTGTGGAGTTTGCACATACTCCTTGTGTCTGCGTGGGTTTTCTCCGGGTGCTCAGGTTTGCTCCCACGGTCCAAAGATGTGCGGGTTAGATTCATTGGCTATGCTAAAATTGTCCCTTAGTGTCCTGGGATGTGTAGCGTAGAGGGATTAGCAGGTAAAATGTGTAGGGATATGGGGATAGTGTCTGGGTGGGATTGTGTTCGGTGCAGACTCGATGGGCCAAAGGGCCTGTTTCTGCACTGTAGGGTTCTATGCTGGTTCTATATGCAGGATAGAATAGGTGTGGGGTGATGTGGCGGCGCGGGCTCGTTGGGCCGAAGGGCCTGTTTCCCGTGCTGGGTTGTTCTTTGTTCTTTGTTCTTTGTAACTCTGCTCACTCCTATTTACAGTGAGTATTGTGTGTATCTCAGTGAACACTGCTCTCTCCTGTTTACAGTGTGAGTATTGTGTCTCTCTCAGTGAACACTCCTCTCTCCTGTTTACAGTGAGTATTGTGTGTATCTCAATGAACATTGCTCTCTCCTGTTTACAGTGTGAGTATTGTGTGTATCTCAGTGAACACTGCTCTCTCCCGTTTACAGTGAGTATTGTGTGTATCTCAGTGAACACTGCTCTCTCCTGTTTACAGTGAGTATTGTGTGTATCTCAGTGAACACTGCTCTATCCTGTTTACAGTGAGTATTGTGTGTATCTCAGTGAACACTGCTCTCTCCTGTTTACAGTGAGTATTGTGTGTATCTCAGTGAACACTGCTCTATCCTGTTTACAGTGAGTATTGTGTGTATCTCAGTGAACGCTGCTCTATCCTGTTTACAGTGAGTATTGTGTGTATCTCAGTGAACACTGCTGTCTCCTGTTTACAGTTTGAGTATTGTGTCTATCTCAGTGAACACTTCTCTCTCCTGTTGACAGTGTGAGTATTGTGTGTATCTCAGTGAACACTGCTCTCTCCTGTTTACAGTGTGAGAATGGTGTGTATCTCAGTGAACACTGCTCTCTCCTGTTCAGAGTGGGTATTGTTCATATCTCTGTCCTGCTTGCAGTGAGTATTGTGCGTATCTCATTGAACACCGCTCTCTCCTGTTTACAGTGTGAGAATGGTGTGTATCTCAGTGAACACTGCTCTCTCCTGTTTACAGTGTGAGTATGGTGTGTATCTCAGTGAACACTGCTCTCTCCTGTTTACAGTGTGAGTTTGGTGTTTATCTCAGTGAACTCTGCTCTCTCCTGTTCAGAGTGAGTATTGTGTGTATCTCAGTGAACACTGCTCTCTCCTGTTTACAGTGTGAGTATTGTGTGTATCTCAGTGAACACTGCTCTCTCCTGTTTACAGTGTGAGTATTGTGTGTATCTCAGTGAACACTGCTCTCTCCTGTTTACAGTGTGAGTATTGTGTGTATCTCCGTGAACACTGCTCTCTCCTGTTTACAGTGTGAGTATTGTGTGTATCTCAATGAACACTGCTCTCTCCTGTTTACAGTGAGTATTGTGTGTATCTCAGTGAACACTGCTCTCTCCTGTTTACAGTGTGAGTATTGTGTGTATCTCAGTGAACACTGCCCTCTCCTGTTTACAGTGTGAGTATTGTGTGTATCTCAGTGAACACTGCTCTCTCCTGTATACAGCGTGAGTATTGTGTCTCTCTCAGTGAACACTGCTCTCTCCTGTTTACAGTGAGTATTGTGTGTATCTCAGTGAACACTGCTCTCTCCTGTTTACAGTGTGAGTATTGTGTGTATCTCCGTGAACACTGCTCTCTCCTGTTTACAGTGAGTATTGTGTGTATCTCAATGAACATTGCTCTCTCCTGTTTACAGTGTGTGTATTGTGTCTCTCTCAGTGAACACTGCTCTCTCCGGTTTACAGTGTGAGTAACGTGTGTATCTCAGTGAACACTGCTCTCTCCTGTTTACAGTGTGAGTATTGTGTGTATCTCCGTGAACACTGCTCTCTCCGGTTTACAGTGTGAGTATCGTTTGTATCTCAGTGAACACTGCTCTCTCCCGTTTATAGTGTAAGTATTGTGCGTATCCCAGTGAACCTTGCTCTCTCCTGTTTACAGCGTGAGTATTGTGTCTCTCTCAGTGAACACTGCTCTCTACTGTTTACAGTGAGTATTGTGTGTATCTCAGTGAACACTGCTCTCTCCTATTTTACAGTGTGAGTATTGTGTGTATCTCCGTGAACACTGCTCTCTCCTGTTTACAGTGAGTATTGTGTGTATCTCAGTGAACACTGCTCTCTCCTGTTTACAGTGTGTGTACTGTGTCTCTCTCAGTGAACACTGCTCTCTCCTGTTTACAGTGTGAGTATCGTGTGTATCTCAGTGAACACTGCTTTCTCCCGTTTACAGTGAGAGTATTGTGTGTATCTCAGTGAACACTGCTCTCTCCTGTTTACAGTGTGAGTATTGTGTGTATCTCAGTGAACACTGCTCTCTCCTGTTTACAGTGTGAGTATTGTGTGTATCTCAGTGAACACTGCTCTCTCCTGTTTACAGTGTGAGTATTGTGTGTATCTCAGTGAACACTGCTCTCTCCTGTTTACAGTGTGAGTATTGTGCGTATCTCAGTGAACACTGCTCTCTCCTGTTTACAGTGTGTATTGTGTGTATCTCAGTGAACACTGCTCTCTCCTGTTCAGAGTGGGTATTGTGTGTATCTCAGTGAACACTGCTCTCTCCTGTTTACAGTGTGAGTATTGTGCGTATCTCAGTTAACTGGGGCACGGTAGCACAGTGGTTAGCACTGCTGCTTCACAGCTCCAGGGTCCTGAGTTCGATTCCTGGCTCGGGTCACTGTCTGTCTGGAGTTTGCACATTCTCCTCGTGTCTGCGTGGGTTTTCTCCGGGTGCTCCGGTTTCCTCCCACAGTCCAAAGATGTGTGGGTTAGGTTCATTGGCTTTGCTAAAATTGTCCCTTAGTGTCCTGGGATGTGTAGGTTAGAGGGATTAGCAGGTAAAATGTGTAGGGATATGGGGATAGGGTCTGGGTGGGATTGTGTTCGGTGCAGACTCGATGAGCCAAAGGGTCTGTTTCTGCACTGTAGGGTTCTATGCTGGTTCTATATGCAGGGTAGAATAGGTGTAGGGTGATGTGGCGGCGCGGGCTCGTTGGGCCGAAGGGCCTGTTTCCCGTGCTGGGTTGTTCTTTGTTCTTTGTAACTGTGTTCGCTACTATTTACAGTGAGTATTGTGTGTATCTCAGTGAACACTGCTCTATCGGAATGGAGGTCAGTCACCAGTGGGGTGCCCCAGGGATCTGTTCTGGGACCCTTGTTGTTTGTCATTTTCATAAATGACCTGGATGAGGAAGTGGAGGGATGGGTTAGCAAGTTCGCTGATGACACGAAGGTCGGCGGTGTTGTGGATGGTCTGGAAGGATGTCAAAAGTTGCAGCAGGACATAGATAGGATGCAGGAATGGGCGGAGAAGTGGCAGATGGACTTCAACGCGGATAAATGTGTAGTAGTCCATTTCGGCAGAACCAACGGGATGAACGAGTACACTATTAAGGGCAGGGGTCTTAGTAGCGTTGAAGAGCAGAAGGATCTCGGGGTCCGGGTTCACAGGACTCTTAAATCGGCCTCGCAGGTGGAGGAGGTGGTCAAGAAGGCGTATGGTGTACTGGCCTTCATTAATCGAGGGATTGAGTTTAGGAGTCGGGAGGTAATGCTGCAACTTTACAGGACCCTCGTCAGGCCTCATTTGGAGTACTGTGCGCAGTTCTGGTCGCCTCACTATAGGAAAGACGTAGAAGCTATTGAAAGGGTGCAGAGGAGATTTACAAGGATGTTGCCTGGACTGGGAGGCATGCCTTATGAAGATAGGTTGAGGGAGCTGGGACTCTTTTCCCTGGAGAGGCGAAGGTTGAGAGGCGACCTGATAGAAGTTTATAAAATGTTGAGAGGAATAGATAGGGTGGACTCTCAGAGGCTATTTCCCCGGGTTGAAATGGTCGCTACGAGAGGACACAGATTTAAGGTGCGGGGAGGGAAGTACAGAGGTGATGTTAGGGGTAAGTTTTTCACTCAGAGGGTAGTGAGTGATTGGAATCGGCTGCCGTCGTCGGTGGTGGAGGCGAACTCGCTGGGGTCTTTTAAAAGACTTCTGGATGAGTATATGGGGTTTAATGGGATTGGGGGTTATAGATAGGTCTATAGATTGGTGGGGTTGATGCGATCGGCGCAACTCGAGGGCCGAAGGGCCTGTTTGTGCTGTAATGTTCTATGTTCTATGTTCTATGTTCTATCCTGCTTACAGTGAGTATTGTGTGTATCTCAGTGAACACTGCTCTCTCCTGTTTACAGTGAGTATTGTGTCTATCTCAGTGAACACTGCTCTCTCCAGTTTACAGTGTGAGTATTGTGTGTATCTCAGTGAACACTGCTCTCTGCTGTTTACAGTGTGAGTTTTGTCTGTATCTCAGTGAACACTGCTCTCTCCTGTTTACAGTGTGAGTTTTGTGTGTATCTCAGTGAACACTGCTCTCTCCTGTTTACAGTCTGAGTATTGTGTGTCTCTCAGTGAACACTGCTGTCTCCTGTTTACAGTCTGAGCATTGTGTGTATCTCAGTGAAAACTGCTCTCTCCTGTTTACAGTCTGAGTATTGTGTGTATCTCAGTGAACACTCCTCTCTCCTGTTTACAGTGTGAGTACTTTTGTATCTCAGTGAACACTGCTCTCTCCTGTTTACAGTGTGTGTATTGTGTCTCTCTCAGTGAACAGTGCTCTCTCCGGTTTACAGTGTGAGTATTGTGTCTCTCTCAGTGAACACTGCTCTCTCCGGTTTACAGTGAGTATTGTGTGTATCTCAGTGAACACTGCTCTCTCCTGTTTACAGTGAGTATTGTGTGTATCTCAGTGAACACTGCTCTCTCCTGTTTAATGTGTGAGTATTAGAACATAGAGCATAGAACATTACAGCACAAACAGGCCCTTCGGCCCTCGAGTTGCGCCGATCACATCAACCCCACAAATCTATAGACCTATCTATCACCCCCAATCCCATTAAACCCCATATACTCATCCAGAAGTCTTTTAAAAGACCCCAGCGAGTTCGCCTCCACCACCGATGACGGCAGCCGATTCCATTCACTCACCACCCTCTGAGTGAAAAACTTACCCCTAACATCACCTCTGTACTTCCCTCCCCGCACCTTAAATCTGTGTCCTCTCGTAGCGACCATTTCAACCCGGGGAAATAGCCTCTGAGAGTCCACCCTATCTATTCCTCTCAACATTTTATAAACTTCTATCAGGTCGCCTCTCAACCTTCGCCTCTCTAGGGAAAAGAGTCCCAGCTTCCTCAACCTATCTTCATAAGGCATGCCTCCCAGTCCAGGCAACATCCTTGTAAATCTCCTCTGCACCCTTTCAATAGCTTCTACGTCTTTCCTATAGTGAGGCGACCAGAACTGCGCACAGTACTCCAAATGAGGCCTGACAAGGGTCCTATAAAGTTGCAGCATTACCTCCCGACTCCTAAACTCAATCCCTCGATTAATGAAGGCCAGTACACCATACGCCTTCTTGACCACCTCCTCCACCTGCGAGGCCGATTTAAGAGTCCTGTGGACCCGGACCCCGAGATCCTTCTGCTCTTCAACGCTACTAAGACTCCTGCCCTTAATAGTGTACTCGTTCATCCCGTTGGTTCTGCCGAAATGGACGACTACACATTTATCCGCGTTGAAGTCCATCTGTCACTTCTCCGCACAGTCCTGCATCCTATCTATGTCCTGCTGCAACTTTTGACATCCTTCTTTGTTTATTTGTCCTGCTTACAGTGAACAACGCTCTCGCTTGTTCAGAGTGGGGATTGTTCATATCTCTGTCCTGCTTGCAGTGAGTATTGTGTGTATCTCATTGAACACCGCACTCTCCTGTTTACAGTGTGAGAATGGTGTGTATCTCAGTGAACACTGCTCTCTCCTGTTTACAGTGTGAGTATTGTGTGTATCTCAGTGAACTCCGCTCTCTCCTGTTTACAGTGTGAGTATTTTTGTATCTCAGTGAACACTGCTCTCTCCTGTTTACAGTGTGTGTATTGTGTCTCTCTCAGTGAACAGTGCTCTCTCCGGTTTACAGTGTGAGTACTGTGTCTCTCTCAGTGAACACTGCTCTCTCCGGTTTACAGTGTGAGTATCGTGTGTATCTCAGTGAACACTGCTCTCTCCCGTTTATAGTGTGAGTATTGTGTGTATCTCAGTGAACACTGCTCTCTCCTATTAATGGTCTGAGTATTGTGTCTCTCTCAGTGAACACTGCTCTCTCCTGTTTACAGTGTGAGTATTGTGTGTATCTCAGTGAACACTGCTCTCTCCTGTTTACAGTGTGAGTATTGTGTGTATCTCAGTGAACACTGCTCTCTCCTGTTTACAGTGTGAGTATTGTGTGTATCTCCATGAACACTGCTCTCTCCTGTTTACAGTGAGTATTGTGTGTATCTCAATGAACACTGCTCTCTCCGGTTTACAGTGTGAGTATCGTGTGTATCTCAGTGAACACTGCTCTCTCCCGTTTATAGTGTGAGTATTGTGCGTCTCCCAGTGAACACTGCTCTCTCCTGTTTACAGTGTGACTATTGTGTGTATCTCAGTGAACACTGCTCTCTCCCGTTTACAGCGTGAGTATTGTGTGTATCTCAGTGAACACTGCTCTCTCCTGTTTACAGTGTGAGTATTGTGTGTATCTCAGTGAACACTGCTCTCTCCTGTTTACAGTGTGAGTATTGTGTGTATCTCAGTGAACATTGCTCTCTCCTGTTTACAGTGAGTATTGTGTGTATCTCAATGAACACTACTCTCTCCTGTTTACAGAGTGAGTATCGTGTGTATCTCAGTGAACACTGCTCTCTCCCGTTTATCGTGTGAGTATTGTGTGTATCTCCGTGAACACTGCTCTCTCCTGTTTACAGTGAGTATTGTGTGTATCTCAGTGAACACTGCTCTCTCCTGTTTACAGTGTGAGTATTGTGTGTATCTCAGTGAACACTGCTCTCTCCTGTTTACAGTGTGAGTATTGTGCATATCCCAGTGAACACTGCTCTCTCCGATTTACAGTGTGAGTATTGTGTGTATCTCAGTGAACACTGCTCTCTCCGGTTTACAGCGTGAGTATTGTGTGTATCTCAGTGAACACTTCTCTCTCGTGTTTACAGTGAGTATTGTGTGTATTTCAATGAACACTGCTCTCTCCTGTTTACAGTGAGTATTGTGTGTATCTCAGTGAACACTGCTCTCTCCTGTTTACAGTGTGAGTATCGTGTGTATCTCAGTGAACACTGCTGTCTCCCGTTTATAGTGTGAGTATTGTGTGTATCGCCGTGAACACTGCTCTCTCCTGTTTACAGTGAGTATTGTGTGTATCTCAATGAACACTGTTCTCTCCTGTTTACAGTGTGAGTATTGTGCGTATCCCAGTGAACACTGCTCTCTCCTGTTTACAGTGTGAGTATTGTGTGTATCTCAATGAACACTGTTCTCTCCTGTTTACAGTGTGAGTATTTTTGTATCTCAGTGAACACTGCTCTCTCCTGTTTACAGTGTGTGTATTGTGTCTCTCTCAGTGAACAGTGCTCTCTCCGGTTTACAGTGTGAGTACTGTGTCTCTCTCAGTGAACACTGCTCTCTCCGGTTTACAGTGTGAGTATCGTGTGTATCTCAGTGAACACTGCTCTCTCCCGTTTATAGAGTGAGTATTGTGCGTATCCCAGTGAACATTGCTCTCTCCTGTTTACAGTGAGTATTGTGTGTACCTCAGTGAACACTGCTCTCTCCTGTTTACAGTGTGAGTATTGTGTGTATCTCAGTGAACACTGCTCTCTCCTGTTTACAGTGTGAGTATTGTGTGTATCTCAGTGAACACTGCTCTCTCCTGTTTACAGTGTGAGTATTGTGTGTATCTCCGTGAACACTGCTCTCTCCTGTTTACAGTGAGTATTGTGTGTATCTCAATGAACACTGTTCTCTCCTGTTTACAGTGTGAGTATTGTGCGTATCCCAGTGAACACTGCTCTCTCCTGTTTACAGTGTGAGTATTGTGTGTATCTCAGTGAACACTGCTCTCTCCTGTTTACAGTGTGAGTATTGTGCATATCCCAGTGAACACTGCTCTCTCCGATTTACAGTGTGAGTATTGTGTGTATCTCAGTGAACACTGCTCTCTCCGGTTTACAGTGTGAGTATTGTGTGTATCTCAGTGAACACTTCTCTCTCCTGTTTACAGTGAGTATTGTGTGTATTTCAATGAACACTGCTCTCTCCTGTTTACAGTGAGTATTGTGTGTATCTCAGTGAACACTGCTCTCTCCTGTTTACAGTGTGAGTATCGTGTGTATCTCAGTGAACACTGCTGTCTCCCGTTTATAGTGTGAGTATTGTGTGTATCGCCGTGAACACTGCTCTCTCCTGTTTACAGTGAGTATTGTGTGTATCTCAATGAACACTGTTCTCTCCTGTTTACAGTGTGAGTATTGTGCGTATCCCAGTGAACACTGCTCTCTCCTGTTTACAGTGTGAGTATTGTGTGTATCTCAGTGAACACTGCTCTCTCCTGTTTACAGTGAGTATTGTGTGTATCTCAGTGAACACTGCTCTCTCCCGTTTACAGTGAGTATTGTGTGTATCTCCGTGAACACTGCTCTCTCCTGTTTACAGTGAGTATTGTGTGTATCTCAATGAACACTGTTCTCTCCTGTTTACAGTGTGAGTATTGTGCGGATCCCAGTGAACACTGCTCTCTCCTGTTTACAGTGTGAGTATTGTGTGTATCTCAATGAACACTGTTCTCTCCTGTTTACAGTGTGAGTATTTTTGTATCTCAGTGAACACTGCTCTCTCCTGTTTACAGTGTGTGTATTGTGTCTCTCTCAGTGAACAGTGCTCTCTCCGGTTTACAGTGTGAGTACTGTGTCTCTCTCAGTGAACACTGCTCTCTCCGGTTTACAGTGTGAGTATCGTGTGTATCTCAGTGAACACTGCTCTCTCCCGTTTATAGTGTGAGTATTGTGCGTATCCCAGTGAACATTGCTCTCTCCTGTTTACAGTGAGTATTGTGTGTACCTCAGTGAACACTGCTCTCTCCTGTTTACAGTGTGAGTATTGTGTGTATCTCAGTGAACACTGCTCTCTCCTGTTTACAGTGTGAGTATTGTGTGTATCTCAGTGAACACTGCTCTCTCCTGTTTACAGTGTGAGTATTGTGTGTATCTCCGTGAACACTGCTCTCTCCTGTTTACAGTGAGTATTGTGTGTATCTCAATGAACACTGCTCTCTCCGGTTTACAGTGTGAGTATCGTGTGTATCTCAGTGAACACTGCTCTCTCCCGTTTATAGTGTGAGTATTGTGCGTCTCCCAGTGAACACTGCTCTCTCCTGTTTACAGTGTGACTATTGTGTGTATCTCAGTGAACACTGCTCTCTCCTGTTTACAGCGTGAGTATTGTGTGTATCTCAGTGAACACTGCTCTCTCCTGTTTACAGTGTGAGTATTGTGTGTATCTCAGTGAACACTGCTCTCTCCTGTTTACAGTGTGATTATTGTGTGTATCTCAGTGAACATTGCTCTCTCCTGTTTACAGTGAGTATTGTGTGTATCTCAATGAACACTACTCTCTCCTGTTTACAGTGTGAGTATCGTGTGTATCTCAGTGAACACTGCTCTCTCCCGTTTATCGTGTGAGTATTGTGTGTATCTCCGTGAACACTGCTCTCTCCTGTTTACAGTGAGTATTGTGTGTATCTCAATGAACACTGTTCTCTCCTGTTTACAGTGTGAGTATTGTGCGTATCCCAGTGAACACTGCTCTCTCCTGTTTACAGTGTGAGTATTGTGTGTATCTCAGTGAACACTGCTCTCTCCTGTTTACAGTGTGAGTATTGTGCGTATCCCAGTGAACACTGCTCTCTCCGATTTACAGTGTGAGTATTGTGTGTATCTCAGTGAACACTGCTCTCTCCGGTTTACAGTGTGAGTATTGTGTGTATCTCAGTGAACACTTCTCTCTCCTGTTTACAGTGAGTATTGTGTGTATTTCAATGAACACTGCTCTCTCCTGTTTACAGTGAG
The DNA here is from genome assembly GCA_037974335.1 of Prionace glauca. NCBI lineage: Eukaryota > Metazoa > Chordata > Chondrichthyes > Carcharhiniformes > Carcharhinidae > Prionace > Prionace glauca. The sequence goes on along the minus strand of CM075749.1, from coordinate 1,637,272 downwards.
TATTGTGTGTATCTCAGTGAACACTGCTCTCTCCTGTTTACAGTGTGAGTATCGTGTGTATCTCAGTGAACACTGCTGTCTCCCGTTTATAGTGTGAGTATTGTGTGTAACGCCGTGAACACTGCTCTCTCCTGTTTACAGTGAGTATTGTGTGTATCTCAATGAACACTGTTCTCTCCTGTTTACAGTGTGAGTACTGTGCGTATCCCAGTGAACACTGCTCTCTCCTGTTTACAGTGTGAGTATTGTGTGTATCCCAGTGAACACTGCTCTCTCCTGTTTACAGTCTGAGTATTGTGTGTATCCCAGTGAACACTGCTCTCTCCTGTTTACAGTGAGTATTGTGTGTATCTCAGTGAACACTGCTCTCTCCTGTTTACAGTGAGTATTGTGTGTATCTCAACGAACACTGTTCTCTCCTGTTTACAGTGTGAGTATTGTGCGTATCCCAGTGAACACTGCTCTCTCCTGTTTACAGTGTGAGTATTGTGTGTACCTCAGTGAACACTGCTCTCTCCTGTTTACAGTGTGAGTATTGTGTGTATCTCAGTGAACACTGCTCTCTCCTGTTTACAGTGTGAGTATTGTGTGTATCTCAGTGAACACTGCTCTCTCCTGTTTACAGTGTGAGTATTGTGTGTATCTCCGTGAACACTGCTCTCTCCTGTTTACAGTGAGTATTGTGTGTATCTCAATGAACACTGTTCTCTCCTGTTTACAGTGTGAGTATTGTGCGTATCCCAGTGAACACTGCTCTCTCCTGTTTACAGTGTGAGTATTGTGTGTATCTCAGTGAACACTGCTCTCTCCTGTTTACAGTGTGAGTATTGTGCATATCCCAGTGAACACTGTTCTCTCCGATTTACAGTGTGAGTATTGTGTGTATCTCAGTGAACACTGCTCTCTCCGGTTTACAGTGTGAGTATTGTGTGTATCTCAGTGAACACTTCTCTCTCCTGTTTACAGTGAGTATTGTGTGTATTTCAATGAACACTGCTCTCTCCTGTTTACAGTGAGTATTGTGTGTATCTCAGTGAACACTGCTCTCTCCTGTTTACAGTGTGAGTATCGTGTGTATCTCAGTGAACACTGCTGTCTCCCGTTTATAGTGTGAGTATTGTGTGTATCGCCGTGAACACTGCTCTCTCCTGTTTACAGTGAGTATTGTGTGTATCTCAATGAACACTGTTCTCTCCTGTTTACAGTGTGAGTATTGTGCGTATCCCAGTGAACACTGCTCTCTCCTGTTTACAGTGTGAGTATTGTGTGTATCTCAGTGAACACTGCTCTCTCCTGTTTACAGTGAGTATTGTGTGTATCTCAGTGAACACTGCTCTCTCCTGTTTACAGTGAGTATTGTGTGTATCTCCGTGAACACTGCTCTCTCCTGTTTACAGTGAGTATTGTGTGTATCTCAATGAACACTGTTCTCTCCTGTTTACAGTGTGAGTATTGTGCGGATCCCAGTGAACACTGCTCTCTCCTGTTTACAGTGTGAGTATTGTGTGTATCTCAATGAACACTGTTCTCTCCTGTTTACAGTGTGAGTATTTTTGTATCTCAGTGAACACTGCTCTCTCCTGTTTACAGTGTGTGTATTGTGTCTCTCTCAGTGAACAGTGCTCTCTCCGGTTTACAGTGTGAGTACTGTGTCTCTCTCAGTGAACACTGCTCTCTCCGGTTTACAGTGTGAGTATCGTGTGTATCTCAGTGAACACTGCTCTCTCCCGTTTATAGTGTGAGTATTGTGCGTATCCCAGTGAACATTGCTCTCTCCTGTTTACAGTGAGTATTGTGTGTATCTCAGTGAACACTGCTCTCTCCTGTTTACAGTGTGAGTATTGTGTGTACCTCAGTGAACACTGCTCTCTCCTGTTTACAGTGTGAGTATTGTGTGTATCTCAGTGAACACTGCTCTCTCCTGTTTACAGTGTGAGTATTGTGTGTATCTCAGTGAACACTGCTCTCTCCTGTTTACAGTGTGAGTATTGTGTGTATCTCCGTGAACACTGCTCTCTCCTGTTTACAGTGAGTATTGTGTGTATCTCAATGAACACTGCTCTCTCCTGTTTACAGTGTGAGTATTGTGTGTATCTCAGTGAACACTGCTCTCTCCGGTTTACAGTGTGAGTATCGTGTGTATCTCAGTGAACACTGCTCTCTCCTGTTTACAGTGAGTATTGTGTGTATCTCAGTGAACACTGCTCTCTCCGGTTTACAGTGTGAGTATCGTGTGTATCTCAGTGAACACTGCTCTGTCCTGTTTACAGTGTGAGTATTGTGTGTATCTCAGTGAACACTGCTCTCTCCGGTTTACAGTGTGAGTATTGTGTGTATCTCAGTGAACACTGCTCTCTCCGGTTTACAGTGTGAGTATCGTGTGTATCTCAGTGAACTCTGCTCTCTCCTGTTTACAGTGAGTATTGTGTGTATCTCAGTGAACACTGCTCTCTCCGGTTTACAGTGTGAGTATCGTGTGTATCTCAGTGAACACTGCTCTCTCCCGTTTATAGTGTGAGTATTGTGCGTCTCCCAGTGAACACTGCTCTCTCCTGTTTACAGTGTGACTATTGTGTGTATCTCAGTGAACACTGCTCTCTCCCGTTTACAGCGTGAGTATTGTGTGTATCTCAGTGAACACTGCTCTCTCCTGTTTACAGTGTGAGTATTGTGTGTATCTCAGTGAACACTGCTCTCTCCTGTTTACAGTGTGAGTATTGTGTGTATCTCAGTGAACATTGCTCTCTCCTGTTTACAGTGAGTATTGTGTGTATCTCAATGAACACTACTCTCTCCTGTTTACAGTGTGAGTATCGTGTGTATCTCAGTGAACACTGCTCTCTCCCGTTTATCGTGTGAGTATTGTGTGTATCTCCGTGAACACTGCTCTCTCCTGTTTACAGTGAGTATTGTGTGTATCTCAATGAACACTGTTCTCTCCTGTTTACAGTGTGAGTATTGTGCGTATCCCAGTGAACACTGCTCTCTCCTGTTTACAGTGTGAGTATTGTGTGTATCTCAGTGAACACTGCTCTCTCCTGTTTACAGTGTGAGTATTGTGCGTATCCCAGTGAACACTGCTCTCTCCGATTTACAGTGTGAGTATTGTGTGTATCTCAGTGAACACTGCTCTCTCCGGTTTACAGTGTGAGTATTGTGTGTATCTCAGTGAACACTTCTCTCTCCTGTTTACAGTGAGTATTGTGTGTATTTCAATGAACACTGCTCTCTCCTGTTTACAGTGAGTATTGTGTGTATCTCAGTGAACACTGCTCTCTCCTGTTTACAGTGTGAGTATCGTGTGTATCTCAGTGAACACTGCTGTCTCCCGTTTATAGTGTGAGTATTGTGTGTATCGCCGTGAACACTGCTCTCTCCTGTTTACAGTGAGTATTGTGTGTATCTCAATGAACACTGTTCTCTCCTGTTTACAGTGTGAGTATTGTGCGTATCCCAGTGAACACTGCTCTCTCCTGTTTACAGTGTGAGTATTGTGTGTATCTCAGTGAACACTGCTCTCTCCTGTTTACAGTGAGTATTGTGTGTATCTCAGTGAACACTGCTCTCTCCTGTTTACAGTGAGTATTGTGTGTATCTCAACGAACACTGTTCTCTCCTGTTTACAGTGTGAGTATTGTGCGTATCCCAGTGAACACTGCTCTCTCCTGTTTACAGTGTGAGTATTGTGTGTATCTCAGTGAACACTGTTCTCTCCTGTTTACAGTGTGAGTATTGTGCGTATCCCAGTGAACACAGCTCTCTCCTGTTTACAGTGTGAGTATTGTGTGTATCTCAGTGAACACTGCTCTCTCCGGTTTACAGTGTCAGTATTGTGTGTATCTCAGTGAACACTGCTCTCTCCGGTTTACAGTGTGAGTATCGTGTGTATCTCAGTGAACACTGCTCTCTCCTGTTTACAGTGAGTATTGTGTTTATCTCAGTGAACACTGCTCTCTCCTGTTTACAGTGTGAGTATTGTGTCTCTCTCAGTGAACACTGCTCTCTCCGGTTTACAGTGAGTATTGTGTGTATCTCAATGAACACTGCTCTCTCCTGTTTACAGTGTGAGTATTGTGTCTCTCTCAGTGAACACTGCTCTCTCCGGTTTACAGTGAGTATTGTGTGTATCTCAGTGAACACTGCTCTCTCCTGTTTACAGTGTGAGTATTGTGCGTATCCCAGTGAACACTGCTCTCTCCTGTTTACAGTGAGTATTGTGTGTATCTCAGTGAACACTGCTCTCTCCTGTTTACAGTGTGAGTATTGTGTGTATCCCAGTGAACACTGCTCTCTCCCGTTTACAGTGTGAGTACTGTGCGTATCCCAGTGAACACTGCTCTCTCCTGTTTACAGTGTGAGTATTGTGTGTATCCCAGTGAACACTGCTCTCTCCTGTTTACAGTCTGAGTATTGTGTGTATCCCAGTGAACACTGCTCTCTCCTGTTTACAGTGTGAGTATTGTGCGTATCCAAGTGAACACTGCTTTCTCCTGTTTACAGTCTGAGTATTGTGTGTATCTCAGTGAACACTGCTCTCTCCCGTTTACAGTGTGAGTATTGTGTGTATCTCAGTGAACACTGCTCTCTCCTGTTTACAGTGAGTATTGTGTGTATCTCAGTGAACACTGCTCTCTCCTGTTTACAGTGTGTGTATTGTGTCTCCCTCAGTGAACACTGCTCTCTCCTGTTTACAGTGAGTATTGTGTGTATCTCAGTGAACACTGCTCTCTCCTCTTTACTTTGTGAGTATTGTGCGTATCTCAGTGAACTGGGGCATGGTAGCACACTGGTTAGCACTGCTGCTTCACAGCTCCAGGGTCCAGAGTTCGATTCCTGGCTCGGGTCACTGTCTGTGTGGAGTTTGCACATACTCCTTGTGTCTGCGTGGGTTTTCTCCGGGTGCTCCGGTTTCCTCCCACAGTCCAAAGATGTGCGGGTTAGATTCATTGGCTTTGCTAAAATTGTCCCTTAGTGTCCTGGGATGTGTAGGTTAGAGGGATTAGCAGGTAAAATGTGTAGGGATATGGGGATAGGGTCTGGGTGGGATTGTGTTCGGTGCAGACTCGATGGGCCAAAGGGCCTGTTTCTGCACTGTAGGGTTCTATGCTGGTTCTATATGCAGGATAGAATAGGTGTGGGGTGATGTGGCGGCGCGGGCTCGATGGGCCGAAGTGCCTGTTTCCCGTGCTGTGTGTATCTCAGTGAACACTGTTCTCTCCTGTTTACAGTGAGTATTGTGTGTATCTCAGTGAACACTGTTCTCTCCTGTTTACAGTGAGTATTGTGTGTATCTCAATGAACAGTGCTCTCTCCTGTTTACAGTGTGAGTATTGTGTGTATCTCAGTGAACACTGCCCTCTCCTGTTTATAGAACATAGAACATAGAACATAGAACATTACAGCGCAGAACAGGCCCTTCGGCCCACGATGTTGCGCCGACCAGTTACAAAACAATGACCCACTAGCCTAAACCAATCCCTTTTCATCCATAAACCTATCCACAGATCTTTTAAACGCCCCCAAACTAGGTGCATTTACAACTGCAGCTGGCAGGGCATTCCAGTCCCTCACCACCCTCTGGGTAAAGAACCTACCCCTGACATCTGTCCTATAACTACCCCCCCTTAATTTAAAATCGTGCCCCCTCGTGCTAGCTTTCTCCATCCTAGGAAAAAGGCTATCACTATCTACCCTGTCTAAACCTCTAATCATCTTATATGTTTCAATGAGATCCCCTCTTAGCCACCTTCTTTCCAGCGAAAACAACCCCAAATCTCTCAATCTCTCCTCATAGGATCTCCCCTCCATACCAGGCAACATCCTGGTAAACCTCCTCTGCACCCTCTCCAAAGCCTCTACATCCTTCCTGTAATGTGGGGACCAGAACTGCACACAAAACTCCAAGTGCGGCCGCACCAGAGATGTGTACAGTTGCATCATGACGCTGCGACTCCTAAATTCAATCCCCCTACCAATAAACGCCAAAACTCCGTATGCCTTCTTAACAACCTTATCTACTTGATTCCCAACTTTCAGGGATCAATGGACACATACACCTAGATCCCTCTGCTCCTCCACACTATTCAAAGTCCTCCCGTTAGCCCTATACTCAACACATCTGTTATTCCTACCGAAATGAATTACCACACACTTCTCCACATTAAACTCCATCCGCCACCTCTCAGCCCAGCTCTGCAACCTTTCTAAGTCATCCTGCAAACTATGACACCCTTCCTCACAATCTACCACACCTCCGACTTTGGTGTCATCAGCAAACTTACTAATCCACCCAACTATACCCTCATCCAGATCATTAATAAAAATTACAAACAGCAGTGGCCCCAAAACAGATCCCTGAGGCACACCACTTGTAACCGAACTCCATGACGAATATTTCCCATCAACCACCACTCTCTGTCTCCTATCTGCTAGCCAATTCCTGATCCAATTACCTAGATCACCCCCAATCCCATACATCTGCATTTTCTGCAGAAGCCTACCATGGTGAACCTTATCAAACGCCTTGCTAAAATCCATATACACCACATCAACTGCCTTACCCCTATCCACCTCTTTGGTCACTTTCTCAAAGAACTCGATAAGTTTACAGTGTGAGAATGGTGTGTATCTCAGTGAACACTGCCCTCTCCTGTTTACAGTGTGAGTATTGTGTGTATCTCAGTGAACGCTGCTCTCTCCTGTTTACAGTGTGAGTATTGTGTGTATCTCAGTGAACGCTGCTCTCTCCTGTTTACAGTCTGAGTATTGTGTGTATCTCAGTGAACACTGCTCTCTCCTGTTTACAGTCTGAGTATTGTGTGTATCTCAGTGAACACTCCTCTGTCCTGTTTATAATGAGTATTGTGTGTATCTCAGTGAACACTGCTCTCTCCTGTTTACAGTGTGAGTATTAGAACATAGATCATAGAACATTACACCACAAACAGGCCCTTCGGCCCTCGGGTTGCGCCGATCACATCAACCCCACCATTCTATCGACCTATCTATAACCCCCAATCCCATTAAACCCCATATACTCATCCAGAAGTCTTTTAAAAGACCCCAGCGAGTTCGCCTCCACCACCGATGACGGCAGCCGATTCCATTCACTCACCACCCTCTGAGTGAAAAACTTACCTCTAACATCACCTCTGTACTTCCCTCCCCGCACCTTAAATCTGTGTCCTCTCGTAGCGACCATTTCAACCCGGGGAAATAGCCTCTGAGAGTCCACCCTATCTATTCCTCTCAACATTTTATAAACTTCTATCAGGTCGCCTCTCAACCTTCGCCTCTCTAGGGAAAAGAGTCCCAGCTCCCTCAACCTATCTTCATAAGGCATGCCTCCCAGTCCAGGCAATATCCTTCTAAATCTCCTCTGCACCCTTTCAATAGCTTCTACGTCTTTCCTATAGTGAGGCGACCAGAACTGCGCACAATACTCCAAATGAGGCCTGACAAGGGTCCTGTAAAGTTGCAGCATTACCTCCCGACTCCTAAACTCAATCCCTCGATTAATGAAGGCCAGTACACCATACGCCTTCTTGACCACCTCCTCCACCTGCGCGGCCGATTGAAGAGTCCTGTGGACCCGGACCCCGAGATCCTTCTGCTCTTCAACGCTACTAAGACTCCTGCCCTTAATAGTGTACTCGTTCATCCCGTTGGTTCTGCCGAAATGGACGACTACACATTTATCCGCGTTGAAGTCCATCTGTCACTTCTCCGCCCAGTCCTGCATCCTATCTATGTCCTGCTGCAACTTTTGACATCCTTCTTTGTTTATTTGTCCTGCTTACAGTGAACAACGCTCTCGCTTGTTCAGAGTGGGGATTGTTCATATCTCTGTCCTGCTTGCAGTGAGTATTCTGTGTATCTCATTGAACACCGCTCTCTCCTGTTTACAGTGTGAGAATGGTGTGTATCTCAGTGAACACTGCTCTCTCCTGTTTACAGTGTGAGAATGGTGTGTATCTCAGTGAACACTGCTCTCTCCTGTTTACAGTGTGAGTATTGTGTGTATCTCAATGAACACTGCTCTCTCCTGTTTACAGTGTGAGTATTGTGTGTATCTCAGTGAACACTGCTCTCTCCTGTTTACAGCGTGACTATTGTGTCTCTCTCAGTGAACACTACTCTCTCCTGTTTACAGTGTGAGTATTGTGTGTATCTCAGTGAACACTGCTCTCTCCTGTTTACAGTGTGAGTATTGTGTGTATCTCTGTGAACACTGCTCTCTCCTGTTTACAGTGTGAGTATTGTGTGTATCTCAGTGAACAATGCTCTCTCCTATTTACAGTGTGAGTATTGTGTGTATCTCAGTGAACATTGCTCTCTCTCCTGTTTACAGTGAGTATTGTGTGTATCTCAATGAACTCTGCTCTCTCCTGTTTACAGTGTGAGTATTGTGTCTCTCTCAGTGAACACTGCTCTCTCCTGTTTACAGTGTGAGTATTGTGTGTATCTCAGTGAACACTGCTCTCTCCTGTTTACAGTGTGAGTATTGTGTGTATCTCAGTGAACACTGCTCTCTCCTGTTTACAGTGTGAGTATCGTGTGTATCTCAGTGAACACTGCTCTCTCCTGTTTACAGTGTGAGTATCGTGTGTATCTCAGTGAACTCTGCTCTCTCCTTTTCAGAGTGGGTATTGTTCGTATCTCTGTCCTTTTTACAGTGAGTATCGTGTGTATCTCAGTGAACACTGCTTTCTCCTGTTTACAGTGAGTATTGTGTGTATCTCAGTGAACACTGCTCTCTCCTGTTTACAGTGAGTATTGTGCGTATCTCAGTGAACATTGCTCTCTCCTGTTTACAGTGAGTATTGTGCGTATCTCAGTGAACACTGCTCTCTCCTGTTTACAGTGTGAGTATTGTGCGTATCTCAGTGAACACTGCTCTCTCCTGTTTACAGTGTGAGTATTGTGTGTATCTCAGTGAACACTGCTCTCTCCTGTTTACAGTGAGTATTGTGCGTATCCCAGTGAACACTGCTGTCTTCTGTTTACAGTGTGAGAATGGTGTGTATCTCAGTGAACACTGCTCTCTCCGGTTTACAGTGTGAGTATTGTGTGTATCTCAGTGAACACTGCTCTCTCCTGTTTACATTGTGAGTATTGTGTGTATCTCAATGAACACTGCTCTCTCCTGTTTACAGTGAGTATTGTGTGTATCTCAGTGAACACTGCTCTCTCCCGTTTATAGTGTGAGTATTGTGCGTATCCCAGTGAACATTGCTCTCTCCTGTTTACAGTGAGTATTGTGTGTATCTCAGTGAACACTGCTCTCTCCTGTTTACAGTGTGAGTATTGTGTGTACCTCAGTGAACACTGCTCTCTCCTGTTTACAGTGTGAGTATTGTGTGTATCTCAGTGAACACTGCTCTCTCCTGTTTACAGTGTGAGTATTGTGTGTATCTCAGTGAACACTGCTCTCTCCTGTTTACAGTGTGAGTATTGTGTGTATCTCCGTGAACACTGCTCTCTCCTGTTTACAGTGAGTATTGTGTGTATCTCAATGAACACTGCTCTCTCCTGTTTACAGTGTGAGTATTGTGTGTATCTCACTGAACACTGCTCTGTCCTGTTTACAGTGTGAGTATTGTGTGTATCTCAGTGAACACTGCTCTCTCCGGTTTACAGTGTGAGTATTGTGTGTATCTCAGTGAACACTGCTCTCTCCGGTTTACAGTGTGAGTATCGTGTGTATCTCAGTGAACTCTGCTCTCTCCTGTTTACAGTGAGTATTGTGTGTATCTCAGTGAACACTGCTCTCTCCGGTTTACAGTGTGAGTATCGTGTGTATCTCAGTGAACACTGCTCTCTCCCGTTTATAGTGTGAGTATTGTGCGTCTCCCAGTGAACACTGCTCTCTCCTGTTTACAGTGTGACTATTGTGTGTATCTCAGTGAACACTGCTCTCTCCCGTTTACAGCGTGAGTATTGTGTGTATCTCAGTGAACACTGCTCTCTCCTGTTTACAGTGTGAGTATTGTGTGTATCTCAGTGAACAGTGCTCTCTCCTGTTTACAGTGTGAGTATTGTGTGTATCTCAGTGAACATTGCTCTCTCCTGTTTACAGTGAGTATTGTGTGTATCTCAATGAACACTACTCTCTCCTGTTTACAGTGTGAGTATCGTGTGTATCTCAGTGAACACTGCTCTCTCCCGTTTATCGTGTGAGTATTGTGTGTATCTCCGTGAACACTGCTCTCTCCTGTTTACAGTGAGTATTGTGTGTATCTCAATGAACACTGTTCTCTCCTGTTTACAGTGTGAGTATTGTGCGTATCCCAGTGAACACTGCTCTCTCCTGTTTACAGTGTGAGTATTGTGTGTATCTCAGTGAACACTGCTCTCTCCTGTTTACAGTGTGAGTATTGTGCGTATCCCAGTGAACACTGCTCTCTCCGATTTACAGTGTGAGTATTGTGTGTATCTCAGTGAACACTGCTCTCTCCGGTTTACAGTGTGAGTATTGTGTGTATCTCAGTGAACACTTCTCTCTCCTGTTTACAGTGAGTATTGTGTGTATTTCAATGAACACTGCTCTCTCCTGTTTACAGTGAGTATTGTGTGTATCTCAGTGAACACTGCTCTCTCCTGTTTACAGTGTGAGTATCGTGTGTATCTCAGTGAACACTGCTGTCTCCCGTTTATAGTGTGAGTATTGTGTGTATCGCCGTGAACACTGCTCTCTCCTGTTTACAGTGAGTATTGTGTGTATCTCAATGAACACTGTTCTCTCCTGTTTACAGTGTGAGTATTGTGCGTATCCCAGTGAACACTGCTCTCTCCTGTTTACAGTGTGAGTATTGTGTGTATCTCAGTGAACACTGCTCTCTCCTGTTTACAGTGAGTATTGTGTGTATCTCAACGAACACTGTTCTCTCCTGTTTACAGTGTGAGTATTGTGCGTATCCCAGTGAACACTGCTCTCTCCTGTTTACAGTGTGAGTATTGTGTGTATCTCAGTGAACACTGTTCTCTCCTGTTTACAGTGTGAGTATTGTGCGTATCCCAGTGAACACAGCTCTCTCCTGTTTACAGTGTGAGTATTGTGTGTATCTCAGTGAACACTGCTCTCTCCGGTTTACAGTGTCAGTATTGTGTGTATCTCAGTGAACACTGCTCTCTCCGGTTTACAGTGTGAGTATCGTGTGTATCTCAGTGAACACTGCTCTCTCCTGTTTACAGTGAGTATTGTGTTTATCTCAGTGAACACTGCTCTCTCCTGTTTACAGTGTGAGTATTGTGTCTCTCTCAGTGAACACTGCTCTCTCCGGTTTACAGTGAGTATTGTGTGTATCTCAATGAACACTGCTCTCTCCTGTTTACAGTGTGAGTATTGTGTCTCTCTCAGTGAACACTGCTCTCTCCGGTTTACAGTGAGTATTGTGTGTATCTCAGTGAACACTGCTCTCTCCTGTTTACAGTGTGAGTATTGTGCGTATCCCAGTGAACACTGCTCTCTCCTGTTTACAGTGAGTATTGTGTGTATCTCAGTGAACACTGCTCTCTCCTGTTTACAGTGTGAGTATTGTGTGTATCCCAGTGAACACTGCTCTCTCCCGTTTACAGTGTGAGTACTGTGCGTATCCCAGTGAACACTGCTCTCTCCTGTTTACAGTGTGAGTATTGTGTGTATCCCAGTGAACACTGCTCTCTCCTGTTTACAGTCTGAGTATTGTGTGTATCCAAGTGAACACTGCTTTCTCCTGTTTACAGTCTGAGTATTGTGTGTATCTCAGTGAACACTGCTCTCTCCCGTTTACAGTGTGAGTATTGTGTGTATCTCAGTGAACACTGCTCTCTCCTGTTTACAGTGAGTATTGTGTGTATCTCAGTGAACACTGCTCTCTCCTGTTTACAGTGTGTGTATTGTGTCTCCCTCAGTGAACACTGCTCTCTCCTGTTTACAGTGAGTATTGTGTGTATCTCAGTGAACACTGCTCTCTCCTCTTTACTTTGTGAGTATTGTGCGTATCTCAGTGAACTGGGGCATGGTAGCACACTGGTTAGCACTGCTGCTTCACAGCTCCAGGGTCCAGAGTTCGATTCCTGGCTCGGGTCACTGTCTGTGTGGAGTTTGCACATACTCCTTGTGTCTGCGTGGGTTTTCTCCGGGTGCTCCGGTTTCCTCCCACAGTCCAAAGATGTGCGGGTTAGATTCATTGGCTTTGCTAAAATTGTCCCTTAGTGTCCTGGGATATGTAGGTTAGAGGGATTAGCAGGTAAAATGTGTAGGGATATGGGGATAGGGTCTGGGTGGGATTGTGTTCGGTGCAGACTCGATGGGCCAAAGGGCCTGTTTCTGCACTGTAGGGTTCTATGCTGGTTCTATATGCAGGATAGAATAGGTGTGGGGTGATGTGGCGGCGCGGGCTCGATGGGCCGAAGTGCCTGTTTCCCGTGCTGTGTGTATCTCAGTGAACACTGTTCTCTCCTGTTTACAGTGAGTATTGTGTGTATCTCAGTGAACACTGTTCTCTCCTGTTTACAGTGAGTATTGTGTGTATCTCAGTGAACACTGTTCTCTCCTGTTTACAGTGAGTATTGTGTGTATCTCAATGAACAGTGCTCTCTCCTGTTTACAGTGTGAGTATTGTGTGTATCTCAGTGAACACTGCCCTCTCCTGTTTATAGAACATAGAACATAGAACATAGAACATTACAGCGCAGAACAGGCCCTTCGGCCCACGATGTTGCGCCGACCAGTTACAAAACAATGACCCACTAGCCTAAACCAATCCCTTTTCATCCATAAACCTATCCACAGATCTTTTAAACGCCCCCAAACTAGGTGCATTTACAACTGCAGCTGGCAGGGCATTCCAGTCCCTCACCACCCTCTGGGTAAAGAACCTACCCCTGACATCTGTCCTATAACTACCCCCCCTTAATTTAAAATCGTGCCCCCTCGTGCTAGCTTTCTCCATCCTAGGAAAAAGGCTATCACTATCTACCCTGTCTAAACCTCTAATCATCTTATATGTTTCAATGAGATCCCCTCTTAGCCACCTTCTTTCCAGCGAAAACAACCCCAAATCTCTCAATCTCTCCTCATAGGATCTCCCCTCCATACCAGGCAACATCCTGGTAAACCTCCTCTGCACCCTCTCCAAAGCCTCTACATCCTTCCTGTAATGTGGGGACCAGAACTGCACACAAAACTCCAAGTGCGGCCGCACCAGAGATGTGTACAGTTGCATCATGACGCTGCGACTCCTAAATTCAATCCCCCTACCAATAAACGCCAAAACTCCGTATGCCTTCTTAACAACCTTATCTACTTGATTCCCAACTTTCAGGGATCAATGGACACATACACCTAGATCCCTCTGCTCCTCCACACTATTCAAAGTCCTCCCGTTAGCCCTATACTCAACACATCTGTTATTCCTACCGAAATGAATTACCACACACTTCTCCACATTAAACTCCATCCGCCACCTCTCAGCCCAGCTCTGCAACCTTTCTAAGTCATCCTGCAAACTATGACACCCTTCCTCACAATCTACCACACCTCCGACTTTGGTGTCATCAGCAAACTTACTAATCCACCCAACTATACCCTCATCCAGATCATTAATAAAAATTACAAACAGCAGTGGCCCCAAAACAGATCCCTGAGGCACACCACTTGTAACCGAACTCCATGACGAATATTTCCCATCAACCACCACTCTCTGTCTCCTATCTGCTAGCCAATTCCTGATCCAATTACCTAGATCACCCCCAATCCCATACATCTGCATTTTCTGCAGAAGCCTACCATGGTGAACCTTATCAAACGCCTTGCTAAAATCCATATACACCACATCAACTGCCTTACCCCTATCCACCTCTTTGGTCACTTTCTCAAAGAACTCGATAAGTTTACAGTGTGAGTATTGTGTGTATCTCAGTGAACGCTGCTCTCTCCTGTTTACAGTGTGAGTATTGTGTGTATCTCAGTGAACACTGGTCTCTCCTGTTTACAGTGTGAGTGTTGTGTGTATCTCAGTGAACACTGCTCTCTCCTGTTTACAGTCTGAGTATTGTGTGTATCTCAGTGAACACTGGTCTCTCCTGTTTACAGTGTGAGTGTTGTGTGTATCTCAGTGAACACTGCCCTCTCCTGTTTACAGTGTGAGTATTGTGTGTATCTCAGTGAACGCTGCTCTCTCCTGTTTACAGTGTGAGTATTGTGTGTATCTCAGTGAACGCTGCTCTCTCCTGTTTACAGTCTGAGTATTGTGTGTATCTCAGTGAACACTGCTCTCTCCTGTTTACAGTCTGAGTATTGTGTGTATCTCAGTGAACACTCCTCTGTCCTGTTTATAATGAGTATTGTGTGTATCTCAGTGAACACTGCTCTCTCCTGTTTACAGTGTGAGTATTAGAACATAGATCATAGAACATTACACCACAAACAGGCCCTTCGGCCCTCGGGTTGCGCCGATCACATCAACCCCACCATTCTATCGACCTATCTATAACCCCCAATCCCATTAAACCCCATATACTCATCCAGAAGTCTTTTAAAAGACCCCAGCGAGTTCGCCTCCACCACCGATGACGGCAGCCGATTCCATTCACTCACCACCCTCTGAGTGAAAAACTTACCTCTAACATCACCTCTGTACTTCCCTCCCCGCACCTTAAATCTGTGTCCTCTCGTAGCGACCATTTCAACCCGGGGAAATAGCCTCTGAGAGTCCACCCTATCTATTCCTCTCAACATTTTATAAACTTCTATCAGGTCGCCTCTCAACCTTCGCCTCTCTAGGGAAAAGAGTCCCAGCTCCCTCAACCTATCTTCATAAGGCATGCCTCCCAGTCCAGGCAATATCCTTCTAAATCTCCTCTGCACCCTTTCAATAGCTTCTACGTCTTTCCTATAGTGAGGCGACCAGAACTGCGCACAATACTCCAAATGAGGCCTGACAAGGGTCCTGTAAAGTTGCAGCATTACCTCCCGACTCCTAAACTCAATCCCTCGATTAATGAAGGCCAGTACACCATACGCCTTCTTGACCACCTCCTCCACCTGCGCGGCCGATTGAAGAGTCCTGTGGACCCGGACCCCGAGATCCTTCTGCTCTTCAACGCTACTAAGACTCCTGCCCTTAATAGTGTACTCGTTCATCCCGTTGGTTCTGCCGAAATGGACGACTACACATTTATCCGCGTTGAAGTCCATCTGTCACTTCTCCGCCCAGTCCTGCATCCTATCTATGTCCTGCTGCAACTTTTGACATCCTTCTTTGTTTATTTGTCCTGCTTACAGTGAACAACGCTCTCGCTTGTTCAGAGTGGGGATTGTTCATATCTCTGTCCTGCTTGCAGTGAGTATTCTGTGTATCTCATTGAACACCGCTCTCTCCTGTTTACAGTGTGAGAATGGTGTGTATCTCAGTGAACACTGCTCTCTCCTGTTTACAGTGTGAGAATGGTGTGTATCTCAGTGAACACTGCTCTCTCCTGTTTACAGTGTGAGTATTGTGTGTATCTCAATGAACACTGCTCTCTCCTGTTTACAGTGTGAGTATTGTGTGTATCTCAGTGAACACTGCTCTCTCCTGTTTACAGCGTGACTATTGTGTCTCTCTCAGTGAACACTACTCTCTCCTGTTTACAGTGTGAGTATTGTGTGTATCTCAGTGAACACTGCTCTCTCCTGTTTACAGTGTGAGTATTGTGTGTATCTCTGTGAACACTGCTCTCTCCTGTTTACAGTGTGAGTATTGTGTGTATCTCAGTGAACACTGCTCTCTCCTATTTACAGTGTGAGTATTGTGTGTATCTCAGTGAACATTGCTCTCTCTCCTGTTTACAGTGAGTATTGTGTGTATCTCAATGAACTCTGCTCTCTCCTGTTTACAGTGTGAGTATTGTGTCTCTCTCAGTGAACACTGCTCTCTCCTGTTTACAGTGTGAGTATTGTGTGTATCTCAGTGAACACTGCTCTCTCCTGTTTACAGTGTGAGTATTGTGTGTATCTCAGTGAACACTGCTCTCTCCTGTTTACAGTGTGAGTATCGTGTGTATCTCAGTGAACACTGCTCTCTCCTGTTTACAGTGTGAGTATCGTGTGTATCTCAGTGAACTCTGCTCTCTCCTTTTCAGAGTGGGTATTGTTCGTATCTCTGTCCTTTTTACAGTGAGTATCGTGTGTATCTCAGTGAACACTGCTTTCTCCTGTTTACAGTGAGTATTGTGTGTATCTCAGTGAACACTGCTCTCTCCTGTTTACAGTGAGTATTGTGCGTATCTCAGTGAACATTGCTCTCTCCTGTTTACAGTGAGTATTGTGCGTATCTCAGTGAACACTGCTCTCTCCTGTTTACAGTGTGAGTATTGTGCGTATCTCAGTGAACACTGCTCTCTCCTGTTTACAGTGTGAGTATTGTGTGTATCTCAGTGAACACTGCTCTCTCCTGTTTACAGTGAGTATTGTGCGTATCCCAGTGAACACTGCTGTCTTCTGTTTACAGTGTGAGAATGGTGTGTATCTCAGTGAACACTGCTCTCTCCGGTTTACAGTGTGAGTATTGTGTGTATCTCAGTGAACACTGCTCTCTCCTGTTTACATTGTGAGTATCGTGTGTATCGCAGTGAACACTGCTCTCTCCTGTTTACAGTGTGAGTATTGTGTGTATCTCAGTGAACACTGCTCTCTCCTGTTTACAGTGTGAGTATCGTGTGTATCTCAGTGAACACTGCTCTCTCCTGTTTACAGTGTGAGTATTGTGTGTATCTCAGTGAACACTGCTCTCTCCTGTTTACAGTGTGAGTATTGTGTGTATCTCAGTGAACACTGCTCTCTCCTGTTTACAGTGTGTGTATTGTATGTATCTCAGTGAACACTGCTCTCTCCTGTTTACAGTGAGTATTGTGTGTATCTCAGTGAACACTGCTCTCTCCTGTTTACAGTGTGAGTATTGTGTGTATCTCAGTGAACACTGCTCTCTCCTGTTTACAGTGAGTATTGTGTGTATCTCAGTGAACACTGCTGCTTCCTTTTTTATTTCAAAAATATCCTTTATTCATAAAAATCTCTCAAATAAACCAGTGCAAAATGAGACACCCAATTACAAACAATGCAAAAAAAGTCATTTTTACCGTACTATACGATCTTTATTTACACGACATTACATTCATTACATTTCAATATTTAAAGCTATATACATGCCTCAATAAATTACTGTGTGCCGTTATTGCTCAGATTGGCGCACAGCTCCGCAGGTTGAGGGTATTCTGCAGTTCCTGGGCCCTCGGTCTGCCTCTGTTAAAGGCCTTACAGTGTGGCCTTTCCCCATTGTGCCTTTGCTGCGGCTGCCCCAAGCTTCAGCGCGTCCCTCAGCACGTAGTCCTGGACCTTGGAATGTGCCAGTCTGCAACACTCGGTCGAGGACAGTTCTTTCAGCTGGAAGGTCAGCAAGTTTCGGGCGGACCAAAGTGCGTCCTTCACCGAGTTGATGACCTTCCAGCAGCAGTTGATATTTGTCTCGGTGTGTGCCCTCAGAAACAGCCCATAGAGCACAGAGTCCTGCGTCACCGAGCTGCTCGGGACGAACCTCGACAAATACCACTGCATCTCACTCCAGACCTTTTTTGCAAAGGCACATTCCAGAAGGAGGTGTGCGACCGTCTCGTCAGCCCCGCAGCCGTTTCGAGGGCAGCGTGCGGTGTTGCTGAGACCTCGAGTGTGCATAAAGGATCTGATGGGGAGTGCCCTTCTCACCACCAGCCAAGCCAGATCTTGGTGCTTGTTTGTCAGTTCTGGTGATGAGGCGTTCTGCCAGATGACACTGACAGTCTGCTCAGGGAACCTTCCGACAGGATCCGCCGCCTCCTTTTCTCTCAGGGCCCCAAGGACGTTACACGCTGACCACTGCTTAATCACCATGTGGTCAAAGGTGCGTTTGCGGAAGAATTTCTCCACGAAGGACAGGTGCTGCGGTACGGTCCAACTACTCGGCGCGTTCCGCGGCAGTGTGGTCAGACCCAGCCTTCGCAACACTGGGGACAGGTAGAACCTCAAAAAGTAGTGGCACTTGCTGTTAGTGCACCGAGGATCTACGCACAGCTTGATGCAGCCGCACACAAAGGTGGCCATCAGGATGAGGGCAGCATTGGGAATGTTTTTCCCTCCATTCTCTGGTGATTTGTGCTTCGCTTCCCTCCGGACAAGATCCATCTTTGATCTCCAGATAAACTTGAAGATGGCCTGTGTCACTGCTGCAACGCAGGATTTGGGGATAGACCACACCTGCGCCACATACAACAACACGGACAGCACGTCGCACCAGATCACCAGGTTTATTCCTGTCATGGAGAGGGAGCATTGTTCCCACAAGCCCAGTTTCTACCTGACTTTGGCGATGCGCTCGTCCCAGTTTTTGGCGCATGCCCCAGCTGCTCCGAACCATATCCCCAGCACCTTCAGGTAATCTGTCCTGACGGTGAAGGGGACAAAGGATTTGTCGGCCCAGTTCCCAAAGAACATGGCCTCACTCTTTCCCTGGTTGACTTTGGCTCCCGAGGCCAGCTCGAACTGCTCGCAGACCTGGAGGAGCCTGCGGACAGACGGGGGGTCCGAGCAGAAGACAGCCACGTCATCCATATACAGGGAGGCTTTGATCTGCGTGCCTCCACTGCCTGGGATTGTCACCCCTTTGATGCCTGGGTCGCTTCTGAGGGCCTGGGCAAAGGGTTCAATGCAACACACAAAAAGGACGGAGGAGAGAGGGCAGCCCTGTCTGACTCCAGACCTGATTTGGAAGCTATCTGTTTCCCACCCGTTGACTGAGACTGCGCTACTGATGTCTGTGTAGAGCAGCCGGATCCAATTGCGTATTCCCTCCCCAAAGCCCATTTTGGACAGCACATCCATCATGTAGCTGTGCGATATTCTGTCAAACGCCTTCTCCTGGTCAAGGCTGATGAGGCACGTATCCACCTGCCTGTCCTGCACGTATGCGATCGTATCCCTGAGTAGCGCCAGGCTGCCAGAGATCTTCCTGCCAGGTACAGCACAGGTTTGATCAGGATGGATCACTGACCCCAGAGCAGACCTGACCCGGTTGGTGATGACTTTGGACAGAATTTTATAATCCACGTTCAATAGTGAAATGAGTCACCAATTCCGAATTTCCCCCTTCTGCTTGTAGATGAGGTAATGATGCCTGTTTGTAATTTTTATTAATGATCTGGATGAGGGTATAGTTGGGTGGATTAGTAAGTTTGCTGATGACACCAAAGTCGGAGGTGTGGTAGATTGTGAGGAAGGGTGTCATAGTTTGCAGGATGACTTAGAAAGGTTGCAGAGCTGGGCTGAGAGGTGGCGAATGGAGTTTAATGTGGAGAAGTGTGTGGTAATTCATTTCGGTAGGAATAACAGATGTGTTGAGTATAGGGCTAACGGGAGGACTTTGAATAGTGTGGAGGAGCAGAGGGATCTAGGTGTATGTGTACATAGATCCCTGAAAGTTGGGAATCAAGTAGATAAGGTTGTTAAGAAGGCATACGGAGTTTTGGCGTTTATTGGTAGGGGGATTGAATTTAGGAGTCGCAGCGTCATGATGCAACTGTACACATCTCTGGTGCGGCCGCACTTGGAGTTTTGTGTGCAGTTCTGGTCCCCACATTACAGGAAGGATGTAGAGGCTTTGGAGAGGGTGCAGAGGAGGTTTACCAGGATGTTGCCTGGTATGGAGGGGAGATCCTATGAGGAGAGATTGAGAGATTTGGGGTTGTTTTCGCTGGAAAGAAGGTGGCTAAGAGGGGATCTCATTGAAACATATAAGATGATTAGAGGTTTAGACAGGGTAGATAGTGATAGCCTTTTTCCTAGGATGGAGAAAGCTAGCACGAGGGGGCACGATTTTAAATTAAGGGGGGGTAGTTATAGGACTGATGTCAGGGGTAGGTTCTTTACCCAGAGGGTGGTGAGGGACTGGAATGCCCTGCCAGCTGCAGTTGTAAATGCACCTAGTTTGGGGGCGTTTAAAAGATCTGTGGATAGGTTTATGGATGAAAAGGGATTGGTTTAGGCTAGTGGGTCATTGTTTTGTAACTGGTCGGCGCAACATCGTGGGCCGAAGGGCCTGTTCTGCGCTGTAATGTTCTATGTTCTATGTTTCCTCATGGATTCTGACATCCTGCCCTCCAGAATCAAACTCTCGAATACTTCCAGGAGGTCCGGGCCCGTCAACTCCCACAACGCCGAGTAAACCTCAGCCGGTAAGCCGTCGCTTCCGGGAGTTTTGCCCTTCTGCAAGGACCCGACGGCCTTGGTCAGTTCGCCCTGATACACCGGTCTGTCTAGGCTGTCCCGCTCGCTGTCTGGACCTGCGTGATAGACGACAGGAAAGACTGGGAGACCTTGCTGTCTGTCGGCTTCAGGTCATACAGTCTGGCATAGAAGGATTTGCAGATCCTCAGAATGTCAGACTGCGATGACCCTACTGAGCCGTCCTCTTCCTTCAGGCTGCTGATCACAGAGGTTTCTCTGTGTACCTTCTAGAAGGAGAAACCCGAGCACTTTTCGTCCTGCTCCACGGAGCGGACCCTGGACCGGAAGATGACCTTCCAGACAGCGAGGGTTGCTGACTCTTCACTACCTGGAGATCCTCCTTGATATCAACTCCCATCGGCTTCAGTTGGAGCAGTTCCTGGATACTTTTCTGGAGTGGAGACATTTCCTCCCGTCTCTCCCTGACCTTCTGAACCCTCTTTGCAGATGAAGAACCTCTTGATATTGTCCTTGACGGTTTCCCACCAGAGTGATGGAGACTCAAAGAAGGGTTTCATGCTTCTCCACCCATGGTAAACCCTTTTGAGTTCCTCAATGTTCTCTGGGGTCAACAGTTCTACGTTTAGCTTCTAAGTGCGCTGTAATGTTCTATGTTCTAAGACCCCCTGCCCACTTTCTGCTTTTCCTCCAGCTGACAGTTGGCCAGCAGGAGGCAGTGATCAGAAAAGAACATTGGCTTGATGTTGGTGGACCTGACTGTGAGCATAGAACATAGAACTTGGAACATTACAGCACAGTACAGGCCCTTCGGCCCTCAATATTGTGCCGAGCTATCTCCAATCCCAAGATCAAGCTATTCCACTCCCTATCATTCTGGTATGCTCCAAGATCTCTCTGTTCCTCCACATTCCTCAGAACCCTGCTGTTGACCCTGTAATCCACATTTAAGTTTGTCCTACCAAAACGAATCAGGGTTAAACTCCGTCTGCCACTTTTCAGCCCAGATCTGCATCCTATCAATGTCTCTTTGCAGCCTACAAGAGCCCTCCACCTCATCCACTACTCTACCAATCTTGGTGTCATCAACAAATTTTCTAACCCACCCTTCAGCCCCCTCTTCCAAGACACTGATAAAAATCACTATAGCAGAGGGCCCAGCACTGACCCCTGTGGTACACCGCTGGTAACTAACCTCCAGTCTGAAACTTTTCCCTCCACCACCACCCTCTGTCTTCTATGAGACAGTGAGTTACTTATCCAATCGGCCAAATTTCCTTCTATCCCACACCTCCTTCTTTTCTTCATGAGCCTACCATGGGGAACTTTATCAAACGCCTCACTAAAATCCATGTATTTGCGCGAGATACAAACAGGAAGTCAATCCTGCAGCAGACAGACCCGTCTGGCTGTGACCTCGTGTATCTGCGCCGTGCTCCGTCTGCTGGGTTGCTGAAGACGTCGAGCAGCTTGGTGTCTTTGACCGTCTCCAGCGGATAAATGTGTAGTCGTCCATTTCGGCAGAACCAACGGGATGAACGAGTACACTATCAAGGGCAGGAGTCTTAGTAGCGTTGAAGAGCAGAAGGATCTCGGGGTCCGGGTTCACAGGACTCTTAAATCGGCCTCGCAGGTGGAGGAGGTGGTCAAGAAGGCGTATGGTGTACTGGCCTTCATTAATCGAGGGATTGAGTTTCGGATCGGGAGGTAATGCTGCAACTTTACAGGACCCTTGTCAGGCCTCATTTGGAGTACTGTGCGCAGTTCTGGTCGCCTCACTATAGGAAAGACGTAGAAGCTATTGAAAGGGTGCAGAGGAGATTTACAAGGATGTTGCCTGGACTGGGAGGCATGCCTTATGAAGATAGGTTGAGGGAGCTGGGACTCTTTTCCCTGGAGAGGCGAAGGTTGAGAGGCGACCTGATAGAAGTTTATAAAATGTTGAGAGGAATAGATAGGGTGGACTCTCAGAGGCTATTTCCCCGGGTTGAAATGGTCGCTACGAGAGGACACAGATTTAAGGTGCGGGGAGGGAAGTACAGAGGTGATGTTAGGGGTAAGTTTTTCACTCAGAGGGTGGTGAGTGAATGGAATCGGCTGCCGTCGTCGGTGGTGGAGGCGAACTCGCTGGGGTCTTTTAAAAGACTTCTGGATGAGTATATGGGGTTTAATGGGATTGGGGGTTATAGATAGGTCTATAGATTGGTGGGGTTGATGCGATCGGCGCAACTCGAGGGCCGAAGGGCCTGTTTGTGCTGTAATGTTCTATGTTCTATGAGTCTGGACGGAGGGTCCAGTTTGTTTTCGGCCCTGCTGGATCGGCCGGCTGTGTCTATAACACGGTTAAAATCCCCACCCAGGGTGATGGGCCTGGAGGTGGTGAGCGGCAGCAGCAGCTGCTCAGCCTCTCGGTCCTGATGGCCCGGGGCCTCCACATTAACCAGCCCGAGACGGCGGCTCCTGAAGGTGATGTCTGCCACCAGGAGGCGGCCTCCCACCACCTCCCTAACTTCGGAGATGGTGAAGTTGTTCCCTCGCCGCAGAATGTCTCGGCCGGAGGTCATTCCCGTCTGACCTGATGGACGGTCCATGGGACCACAGACTCGCCCAGTGCCTGGAGCTGCTGGGGGTGAGGTTTCCCACAGTCCTGCAGGATACAGCAGCTCAGCCTTGATATTGGCCGGGAAGGTTAGGTTGGTCAGTCCGTCCCTAACGCTGGGTACATTTATAGAAGCAAAGTTTTAAATTTTAAAATGTCTTTAAGGATTTGTCAGTTCTTTCAGTCAGCATGTTCCAGGTGCAGTATTCCAGTGGCGCTGATGGAATTTTGCAGAGCTGAGAGAGAAGTCCGACCCTGCCTCAGCTCCCCAACCGCGACTGGGTGACACCCGCGGTATGGCGGAGCCCTCACTTGGTGCTGGGGTTAGAGGTCGGTCTCTGCCTTGGACATTGTTGGTGCTGTCGGTGTGTGAGCACTGCTCCCTCCAGCAGTGTTCACTCTGGGTGTGTGAACACTGCTCCCTCCAGCAGTGTTCACTCTCGGTGTGTGAACACTGCTCCCTCCAGCAGTGTTCACTCTCGGTGTGTGAACACTGCTCCCTCCAGCAGTGTTCACTCTCGGTGTGTGAACACTGCTCCCTCCAGCAGTGTTCACTCTCGGTGTGTGAACACTGCTCCCTCCAGCAGTGTTCACTCTCGGTGTGTGAACACTGCTCCCTCCAGCAGTGTTCACTCTCGGTGTGTGAACACTGCTCCCTCCAGCAGTGTTCACTCTCGGTGTGTGAGCACTGCTCCCTCCAGCAGTGTTCACTCTCGGTGTGTGAACACTGCTCCCTCCAGCAGTGTTCACTCTCGGTGTGTGAACATTGCTCCCTCCAGCAGCGTTCACTCTCGGTGTGTGAACACTGCTCCCTCCAGCAGTGTTCACTCTCGGTGTGTGAACATTGCTCCCTCCAGCAGCGTTCACTCTCGGTGTGTGAACATTGCTCCCTCCAGCAGTGTTCACTCTCGGTGTGTGAACATTGCTCCCTCCAGCAGCGTTCACTCTCGGTGTGTGAACACTGCTCCCTCCAGCAGTGTTCACTCTCGGTGTGTGAGCACTGCTCCCTCCAGCAGTGTTCACTCTCGGTGTGTGAACACTGCTCCCTCCAGCAGTGTTCACTCTCGGTGTGTGAGCACTGCTCCCTCCAGCAGCGTTCACTCTCGGTGTGTGAACACTGCTCCCTCCATCAGCGTTCACTCTCGGTGTGTGAACACTGCTCCCTCCAGCAGTGTTCACTCTCGGTGTGTGAACACTGCTCCCTCCAGCAGCGTTCACTCTCGGTGTGTGAACACTGCTCCCTCCAGCAGTGTTCACTCTCGGTGTGTGAGCACTGCTCCCTCCAACAGTGTTCACTCTCGGTGTGTGAGCACTGCTCCCTCCAGCAGTGTTCACTCTCGGTGTGTGAACACTTCTCCCTCCAGCAGTGTTCACTCTCGGTGTGTGAACATTGCTCCCTCCAGCAGCGTTCACTCTCGGTGTGTGAGCACTGCTCCCTCCAGCAGTGTTCACTCTCGGTGTGTGAGCACTGCTCCCTCCAGCAGTGTTCACTCTCGGTGTGTGAACACTGCTCCCTCCAGCAGTGTTCACTCTCGGTGTGTGAACATTGCTCCCTCCAGCAGCGTTCACTCTCGGTGTGAGAGCACTGCTCCCTCCAGCAGTGTTCACTCTCGGTGTGTGAACACTGCTCCCTCCAGCAGTGTTCACTGTCGGTGTGTGAACACTGCTCCCTCCAGCAGGGTTCACTCTCGGTGTGTGAGCACTGCTCCCTCCAGCAGTGTTCACTCTCGGTGTGTGAGCACTGCTCCCTCCAGCAGTGTTCACTCTCGGTGTGTGAGCACTGCTCCCTCCAGCAGCGTTCACTCTCGGTGTGTGAGCACTGCTCCCTCCAGCAGTGTTCACTCTCGGTGTGTGAACACTGCTCCCTCCAGCAGGGTTCACTCTCGGTGTGTGAACAGTGCTAACTCCAGCAGTGTTCACTCTCGGTGTGTGAACACTGCTCCCTCCAGCAGTGTTCACTCTCGGTGTGTGAACACTGCTCCCTCCAGCAGTGTTCACTCTCGGTGTGTGAACACTGCTCCCTCCAGCAGGGTTCACTCTCGGTGTGTCAACAGTGCTCCCTCCAGCAGCGTTCACTCTCGGTGTGTGAGCACTGCTCCCTCCAGCAGTGTTCACTCTCGGTGTGTGAGCACTGCTCCCTCCAGCAGCGTTCACTCTCGGTGTGTGAACACTGCTCCCTCCAGCAGTGTTCACTCTCGGTGTGTGAGCACTGCTCCCTCCAGCAGTGTTCACTCTCGGTGTGTGAGCACTGCTCCCTCCAGCAGCGTTCACTCTCGGTGTGTGAACACTGCTCCCTCCAGCAGTGTTCACTCTCGGTGTGTGAGCACTGCTCCCTCCAGCAGTGTTCACTCTCGGTGTGTGAGCACTGCTCCCTCCAGCAGCGTTCACTCTCGGTGTGTGAACATTGCTCCCTCCAGCAGTGTTCACTCTCGGTGTGTGAACACTGCTCCCTCCAGCAGTGTTCATTCTCAGTGTGTGAGCACTGCTCCCTCCAGCAGTGTTCACTCTCGGTGTGTGAACACGGCTCCCTCCAGCAGTGTTCACTCTCGGTGTGTGAACACTGCTCCCTCCAGCAGTGTTCACTCTCGGTGTGTGAGCACTGCTCCCTCCAGCAGTGTTCACTCTCGGTGTGTGAACACTGCTCCCTCCAGCAGCGTTCACTCTCGGTGTGTGAACACTGCTCCCTCCAGCAGTGTTCACTCTCGGTGTGTGAACACTGCTCCCTCCAGCAGCGTTCACAGTCGGTGTGTGAACACTGCTCCCTCCAGCAGTGTTCACTCTCGGTGTGTGAAAACAGCTCCCTCCAGCAGTGTTCACAGTCGGTGTGTGAACACTGCTCCCTCCAGCAGTGTTCACTCTCGGTGTGTGAGCACTGCTCCCTCCAGCAGTGTTCACTCTCGGTGTGTGAGCATTGCTCCCTCCAGCAGTGTTCACTCTCGGTGTGTGAACACTGCTCTCTCCAGCAGTGTTCACTCTCGGTGTGTGAACACTGCTCCCTCCAGCAGTGTTCACTCTCGGTGTGTGAACACTGCTCCCTCCAGCAGTGTTCACTCTCGGTGTGTGAACACTGCTCTCTCCAGCAGTGTTCACTCTCGGTGTGTGAACACTGCTCCCTCCAGCAGTGTTCACTCTCGGTGTGTGAACACTGCTCTCTCCAGCAGTGTTCACTCTCGGTGTGTGAACACTGCTCCCTCCAGCAGTGTTCACTCTCGGTGTGTGAGCACTGCTCCCTCCAGCAGTGTTCACTCTCGGTGTGTGAACACTGCTCCCTCCAGCAGTGTTCACTCTCGGTGTGTGAACACTGCTCCCTCCAGCAGTGTTCACTCTCGGTGTGTGAACACTGCTCCCTCCAGCAGTGTTCACTCTCGGTGTGTGAACACTGCTCCCTCCAGCAGTGTTCACTCTCGGTGTGTGAACACTGCTCCCTCCAGCAGCGTTCACTCTCGGTGTGTGAGCACTGCTCCCTCCAGCAGTGTTCACTCTCGGTGTGTGAGCAC
Source organism: Prionace glauca (assembly GCA_037974335.1). NCBI lineage: Eukaryota > Metazoa > Chordata > Chondrichthyes > Carcharhiniformes > Carcharhinidae > Prionace > Prionace glauca. The sequence continues at coordinate 1,610,940 of CM075749.1, read as the reverse complement.
TGCTCCCTCCAGCAGTGTTCACTCTCGGTGTGTGAACACTGCTCCCTCCAGCAGGGTTCACTCTCGGTGTGTGAACACTGCTCCCTCCAGCAGTGTTCACTCTCGGTGTGTGAACACTGCTCCCTCCAGCAGTATTCACTCTCGGTGTGTGAACACTGCTCCCTCCAGCAGTGTTCACAGTCGGTGTGTGAGCACTGCTCCCTCCAGCAGTGTTCACTCTCGGTGTGTGAACACTGCTCCCTCCAGCAGCGTTCACTCTCGGTGTGTGAACACTGCTCCCTCCAGCAGCGTTCACTCTCGGTGTGTGAACACTGCTCCCTCCAGCAGCGTTCACTCTCGGTGTGTGAACACTGCTCCCTCCAGCAGTGTTCACTGTCGGCGTGTGAACACTGCTCCCTCCAGCAGGGTTCACTCTCGGTGTGTGAACACTGCTCCCTCCAGCAGTGTTCACTCTCGGCGTGTGAACACTGCTCCCTCCAGCAGTGTTCACTCTCGGTGTGTGAACACTGCTCCCTCCAGCAGTGTTCACTCTCGGTGTGTGAACACTGCTCCCTCCAGCAGTGTTCACTCTCGGAGTGTGAACACTGCTCCCTCCAGCAGTGTTCACTCTCGGTGTGTGAGCACTGCTCCCTCCAGCAGTGTTCACTCTCGGTGTGTGAACACTGCTCCCTCCAGCAGCGTTCACAGTCGGTGTGTGAACACTGCTCCCTCCAGCAGTGTTCACTCTCGGTGTGTGAAAACAGCTCCCTCCAGCAGTGTTCACAGTCGGTGTGTGAACACTGCTCCCTCCAGCAGTGTTCACTCTCGGTGTGTGAGCACTGCTCCCTCCAGCAGTGTTCACTCTCGGTGTGTGAGCACTGCTCCCTCCAGCAGTGTTCACTCTCGGTGTGTGAACACTGCTCTCTCCAGCAGTGTTCACTCTCGGTGTGTGAACACTGCTCCCTCCAGCAGTGTTCACTCTCGGTGTGTGAACACTGCTCCCTCCAGCAGTGTTCACTCTCGGTGTGTGAACACTGCTCTCTCCAGCAGTGTTCACTCTCGGTGTGTGAACACTGCTCCCTCCAGCAGTGTTCACTCTCGGTGTGTGAACACTGCTCTCTCCAGCAGTGTTCACTCTCGGTGTGTGAACACTGCTCCCTCCAGCAGTGTTCACTCTCGGTGTGTGAGCACTGCTCCCTCCAGCAGTGTTCACTCTCGGTGTGTGAACACTGCTCCCTCCAGCAGTGTTCACTCTCGGTGTGTGAACACTGCTCCCTCCAGCAGTGTTCACTCGGTGTGTGAACACTGCTCCCTCCAGCAGTGTTCACTCTCGGTGTGTGAACACTGCTCCCTCCAGCAGTGTTCACTCTCGGTGTGTGAACACTGCTCCCTCCAGCAGCGTTCACTCTCGGTGTGTGAGCACTGCTCCCTCCAGCAGTGTTCACTCTCGGTGTGTGAGCACTGCTCCCTCCAGCAGTGTTCACTCTCGGTGTGTGAACACTGCTCCCTCCAGCAGGGTTCACTCTCGGTGTGTGAACACTGCTCCCTCCAGCAGTGTTCACTCTCGGTGTGTGAACACTGCTCCCTCCAGCAGTGTTCACTCTCGGTGTGTGAACACTGCTCCCTCCAGCAGTGTTCACAGTCGGTGTGTGAGCACTGCTCCCTCCAGCAGTGTTCACTCTCGGTGTGTGAACACTGCTCCCTCCAGCAGCGTTCACTCTCGGTGTGTGAACACTGCTCCCTCCAGCAGCGTTCACTCTCGGTGTGTGAACACTGCTCCCTCCAGCAGCGTTCACTCTCGGTGTGTGAACACTGCTCCCTCCAGCAGTGTTCACTGTCGGCGTGTGAACACTGCTCCCTCCAGCAGGGTTCACTCTCGGTGTGTGAACACTGCTCCCTCCAGCAGTGTTCACTCTCGGCGTGTGAACACTGCTCCCTCCAGCAGTGTTCACTCTCGGTGTGTGAACACTGCTCCCTCCAGCAGTGTTCACTCTCGGTGTGTGAACACTGCTCCCTCCAGCAGTGTTCACTCTCGGAGTGTGAACACTGCTCCCTCCAGCAGTGTTCACTCTCGGTGTGTGAGCACTGCTCCTTCCAGCAGTGTTCACTCTCGGTGTGTGAGCACTGCTCCCTCCAGCAGTGTTCACTCTCGGTGTGTGAACACTGCTCCCTCCAGCAGTGTTCACTCTCGGTGTGTGAACACTGCTCTCTCCAGCAGTGTTCACTCTCGGTGTGTGAACACTGCTCCCTCCAGCAGTGTTCACTCTCGGTGTGTGAGCACTGCTCCCTCCAGCAGTGTTCACTCTCGGTGTGTGAACACTGCTCCCTCCAGCAGTGTTCACTCTCGGTGTGTGAACACTGCTCCCTCCAGCAGTGTTCACTCTCGGTGTGTGAACACTGCTCCCTCCAGCAGTGTTCACTCTCGGTGTGTGAACACTGCTCCCTCCAGCAGTGTTCACTCTCGGTGTGTGAACACTGCTCCCTCCAGCAGCGTTCACTCTCGGTGTGTGAGCACTGCTCCCTCCAGCAGTGTTCACTCTCGGTGTGTGAGCACTGCTCCCTCCAGCAGTGTTCACTCTCGGTGTGTGAACACTGCTCCCTCCAGCAGGGTTCACTCTCGGTGTGTGAACACTGCTCCCTCCAGCAGTGTTCACTCTCGGTGTGTGAACACTGCTCCCTCCAGCAGTGTTCACTCTCGGTGTGTGAGCACTGCTCCCTCCAGCAGTGTTCACTCTCGGTGTGTGAGCACTGCTCCCTCCAGCAGTGTTCACTCTCGGTGTGTGAACACTGCTCCCTCCAGCAGCGTTCACTCTCGGTGTGTGAACACTGCTCCCTCCAGCAGCGTTCACTCTCGGTGTGTGAACACTGCTCCCTCCAGCAGCGTTCACTCTCGGTGTGTGAACGCTGCTCCCTCCAGCAGCGTTCACTCTCGGTGTGTGAACACTGCTCCCTCCAGCAGCGTTCACTCTCGGTGTGTGAACGCTGCTCCCTCCAGCAGCGTTCACTCTCGGTGTGTGAACGCTGCTCCCTCCAGCAGTGTTCACTCTCGGTGTGTGAACGCTGCTCCCTCCAGCAGTGTTCACTCTCGGTGTGTGAACGCTGCTCCCTCCAGCAGTGTTCACTCTCGGTGTGTGAACACTGCTCCCTCCAGCAGTGTTCACTCTCGGTGTGTGAACACTGCTCCCTCCAGCAGTGTTCACTGTCGGTGTGTGAACACTGCTCTCTCCAGCAGCGTTCACTCTCGGTGTGTGAACACTGCTCCCTCCAGCAGTGTTCACTCTCGGTGTGTGAACATTGCTCCCTCCAGCAGTGTTCACTCTCGGTGTGTGAGCAATGCTCCCTCCAGCAGCGTTCACTCTCGGTGTGTGAACACTGCTGCCTCCAGCAGTGTTCACTCTCGGTGTGTGAACACTGCTCCCTCCAGCAGCGTTCACTATCGGTGTGTGAACACTGCTCCCTCCAGCAGTGTTCACTGTCGGTGTGTGAACACTGCTCCCTCCAGCAGTGTTCACTCTCGGTGTGTGAACACTGCTCCCTCCAGCAGTGTTCACTCTCGGTGTGTGAGCACTGCTCCCTCCAGCAGTGTTCACTCTCGGTGTGTGAACACTGCTCCCTCCAGCAGTGTTCACTGTCGGTGTGTGAACACTGCTGCCTCCAGCAGCGTTCACTCTCGGTGTGTGAGCACTGCTCCCTCCAGCAGTGTTCACTCTCGGTGTGTGAGCACTGCTCCCTCCAGCAGTGTTCACTCTCGGTGTGTGAGCACTGCTCCCTCCAGCAGTGTTCACTCTCGGTGTGTGAACACCGCTCCCTCCAGCAGCGTTCACTCTCGGTGTGTGAACACTGCTCCCTCCAGCGGTGTTCACTCTCGGTGTGTGAGCACTGCTCCCTCCAGCAGTGTTCACTCTCGGTGTGTGAACACTGCTCCCTCCAGCAGTGTTCACTCTCGGTGTGTGAACACTGCTCACTCCAGCAGCGTTCACTCTCGGTGTGTGAACACTGCTCCCTCCAGCAGCGTTCACTCTCGGTGTGTGACCACTGCTCCCTCCAGCAGTGTTCACTCTCGGTGTGTGAACACTGCTCCCTCCAGCAGCGTTCACTCTCGGTGTGTGAACACTGCTCCCTCCAGCAGTGTTCACTCTCGGTGTGTGAACACTGCTCCCTCCAGCAGTGTTCACTCTCGGTGTGTGAACACTGCTCCCTCCAGCAGTGTTCACTCTCTGTGTGTGAACGCTGCTCCCTCCAGCAGTGTTCACTCTCGGTGTGTGAACGCTGCTCCCTCCAGCAGCGTTCACTCTCGGTGTGTGAGCACTGCTCCCTCCAGCAGTTTTCACCCTCGGTGTGTGAACACTGCTCCCTCCAGCAGTGTTCACTCTCGATGTGTGAACACTGCTCCCTCCAGCAGCGTTCACTCTCGGTGTGTGAGCACTGCTCCCTCCAGCAGTGTTCACTCTCGGTGTGTGAGCACTGCTCCCTCCAGCAGTGTTCACTCTCGGTGTGTGAACACTGCTCCCTCCAGCAGTGTTCACTCTCGGTGTGTGAACATTGCTCCCTCCAGCAGTGTTCACTCTCGGTGTGTGAACACTGCTCCCTCCAGCAGTGTTCACTCTCGGTGTGTGAGCACTGCTCCCTCCAGCAGTGTTCACTCTCGGTGTGTGAACACTGCTCCCTCCAGCAGTGTTCACTCTCGGTGTGTGAGCACTGCTCCCTCCAGCAGTGTTCACTCTCGGTGTGTGAGCACTGCTCCCTCCAGCAGTGTTCACTCTCGGTGCGTGAACATTGCTCCCTCCAGCAGTGTTCACTCTCGGTGTGTGAACACTGCTCCCTCCAGCAGTGTTCACTCTCGGTGTGTGAACACTGCTCCCTCCAGCAGCGTTCACTCTCGGTGTGTGAACACTGCTCCCTCCAGCAGCGTTCACTCTCGGTGTGTGAGCACTGCTCCCTCCAGCAGTGTTCACTCTCGGTGTGTGAACACTGCTCCCTCCAGCAGTGTTCACTCTCGGTGTGTGAACACTGCTCCCTCCAGCAGTGTTCACTCTCGGTGTGTGAACATTGCTCCCTCCAGCAGTGTTCACTCTCGGTGTGTGAACACTGCTCCCTCCAGCAGCGTTCACTCTCGGTGTGTGAACATTGCTCCCTCCAGCAGCGTTCACTCTCGGTGTGTGAGCACTGCTCCCTCCAGCAGCGTTCACTCTCGGTGTGTGAGCACTGCTCCCTCCAGCAGCGTTCACTCTCGGTGTGTGAGCACTGCTCCCTCCAGCAGTGTTCACTCTCGGTGTGTGAACACTGCTCCCTCCAGCAGTGTTCACTCTCGGTGTGTGAGCACTGCTCCCTCCAGCAGTGTTCACTCTCGGTGTGTGAACACTGCTCCCTCCAGCAGTGTTCACAGTCGGTGTGTGAACACTGCTCCCTCCAGCAGTGTTCACTCTCGGTGTGTGAGCACTGCTCCCTCCAGCAGTGTTCACTCTCGGTGTGTGAGCACTGCTCCCTCCAGCAGTGTTCACTCTCGGTGTGTGAACACTGCTCCCTCCAGCAGTGTTCACTCTCGGTGTGTGAGCACTGCTCCCTCCAGCAGTGTTCACTCTCGGTGTGTGAACACTGCTCCCTCCAGCAGTGTTCACTGTCGGTGTGTGAACACTGCTCCCTACAGCAGCGTTCACTCTCGGTGTGTGAACACTGCTCCCTCCAGCAGTGTTCACTCTCGGTGTGTGAACACTGCTCCCTCCAGCAGCGTTCACTCTCGGTGTGTGAACACTGGTCCCTCCAGCAGTGTTCACTCTCGGTGTGTGAACATTGCTCCCTCCAGCAGTGTTCACTCTCGGTGTGTGAGCACTGCTCCCTCCAGCAGTGTTCACTCTCGGTGTGTGAACACCGCTCCCTCCAGCAGCGTTCACTCTCGGTGTGTGAACACTGCTCCCTCCAGCGGTGTTCACTCTCGGTGTGTGAGCACTGCTCCCTCCAGCAGTGTTCACTCTCGGTGTGTGAACACTGCTCCCTCCAGCAGTGTTCACTCTCGGTGTGTGAACACTGCTCACTCCAGCAGCGTTCACTCTCGGTGTGTGAACACTGCTCCCTCCAGCAGCGTTCACTCTCGGTGTGTGACCACTGCTCCCTCCAGCAGTGTTCACTCTCGGTGTGTGAACACTGCTCCCTCCAGCAGCGTTCACTCTCGGTGTGTGAACACTGCTCCCTCCAGCAGTGTTCACTCTCGGTGTGTGAACACTGCTCCCTCCAGCAGTGTTCACTCTCGGTGTGTGAACACTGCTCCCTCCAGCAGTGTTCACTCTCTGTGTGTGAACGCTGCTCCCTCCAGCAGTGTTCACTCTCGGTGTGTGAACGCTGCTCCCTCCAGCAGCGTTCACTCTCGGTGTGTGAGCACTGCTCCCTCCAGCAGTTTTCACCCTCGGTGTGTGAACACTGCTCCCTCCAGCAGTGTTCACTCTCGATGTGTGAACACTGCTCCCTCCAGCAGCGTTCACTCTCGGTGTGTGAGCACTGCTCCCTCCAGCAGTGTTCACTCTCGGTGTGTGAGCACTGCTCCCTCCAGCAGTGTTCACTCTCGGTGTGTGAACACTGCTCCCTCCAGCAGTGTTCACTCTCGGTGTGTGAACATTGCTCCCTCCAGCAGTGTTCACTCTCGGTGTGTGAACACTGCTCCCTCCAGCAGTGTTCACTCTCGGTGTGTGAGCACTGCTCCCTCCAGCAGTGTTCACTCTCGGTGTGTGAACACTGCTCCCTCCAGCAGTGTTCACTGTCGGTGTGTGAGCACTGCTCCCTCCAGCAGTGTTCACTCTCGGTGTGTGAGCACTGCTCCCTCCAGCAGTGTTCACTCTCGGTGCGTGAACATTGCTCCCTCCAGCAGTGTTCACTCTCGGTGTGTGAACACTGCTCCCTCCAGCAGTGTTCACTCTCGGTGTGTGAACACTGCTCCCTCCAGCAGTGTTCACTCTCGGTGTGTGAACACTGCTCCCTCCAGCAGTGTTCACTCTCGGTGTGTGAGCACTGCTCCCTCCAGCAGTGTTCACTCTCGGTGTGTGAGCACTGCTCCCTCCAGCAGTGTTCACTCTCGGTGTGTGAACACTGCTCCCTCCAGCAGCGTTCACTCTCGGTGTGTGAACACTGCTCCCTCCAGCAGCGTTCACTCTCGGTGTGTGAACACTGCTCCCTCCAGCAGCGTTCACTCTCGGTGTGTGAACACTGCTCCCTCCAGCAGCGTTCACTCTCGGTGTGTGAACACTGCTCCCTCCAGCAGCGTTCACTCTCGGTGTGTGAACGCTGCTCCCTCCAGCAGCGTTCACTCTCGGTGTGTGAACGCTGCTCCCTCCAGCAGTGTTCACTCTCGGTGTGTGAACACTGCTCCCTCCAGCAGTGTTCACTCTCGGTGTGTGAACGCTGCTCCCTCCAGCAGTGTTCACTCTCGGTGTGTGAACACTGCTCCCTCCAGCAGTGTTCACTCTCGGTGTGTGAACACTGCTCCCTCCAGCAGTGTTCACTGTCGGTGTGTGAACACTGCTCTCTCCAGCAGCGTTCACTCTCGGTGTGTGAACACTGCTCCCTCCAGCAGTGTTCACTCTCGGTGTGTGAACATTGCTCCCTCCAGCAGTGTTCACTCTCGGTGTGTGAGCAATGCTCCCTCCAGCAGCGTTCACTCTCGGTGTGTGAACACTGCTGCCTCCAGCAGTGTTCACTCTCGGTGTGTGAACACTGCTCCCTCCAGCAGCGTTCACTATCGGTGTGTGAACACTGCTCCCTCCAGCAGTGTTCACTGTCGGTGTGTGAACACTGCTCCCTCCAGCAGTGTTCACTCTCGGTGTGTGAACACTGCTCCCTCCAGCAGTGTTCACTCTCGGTGTGTGAGCACTGCTCCCTCCAGCAGTGTTCACTCTCGGTGTGTGAACACTGCTCCCTCCAGCAGTGTTCACTGTCGGTGTGTGAACACTGCTGCCTCCAGCAGCGTTCACTCTCGGTGTGTGAACACTGCTCCCTCCAGCAGTGTTCACTCTCGGTGTGTGAACACTGCTCCCTCCAGCAGCGTTCACTCTCGGTGTGTGAACATTGCTCCCTCCAGCAGTGTTCACTCTCGGTGTGTGAGCACTGCTCCCTCCAGCAGTGTTCACACTCGGTGTGTGAGCACTGCTCCCTCCAGCAGTGTTCACTCTCGGTGTGTGAGCACTGCTCCCTCCAGCAGTGTTCACTCTCGGTGTGTGAGCACTGCTCCCTCCAGCAGTGTTCACTCTCGGTGTGTGAGCACTGCTCCCTCCAGCAGTGTTCACTCTCGGTGTGTGAACACTGCTCCCTCCAGCAGTGTTCACTCTCGGTGTGTGAGCACTGCTCCCTCCAGCAGTGTTCACTCTCGGTGTGTGAACACTGCTCCCTCCAGCAGTGTTCACTGTCGGTGTGTGAACACTGCTCCCTACAGCAGCGTTCACTCTCGGTGTGTGAACACTGCTCCCTCCAGCAGTGTTCACTCTCGGTGTGTGAACACTGCTCCCTCCAGCAGCGTTCACTCTCGGTGTGTGAACACTGGTCCCTCCAGCAGTGTTCACTCTCGGTGTGTGAACATTGCTCCCTCCAGCAGTGTTCACTCTCGGTGTGTGAGCACTGCTCCCTCCAGCAGTGTTCACTCTCGGTGTGTGAACACCGCTCCCTCCAGCAGCGTTCACTCTCGGTGTGTGAACACTGCTCCCTCCAGCGGTGTTCACTCTCGGTGTGTGAGCACTGCTCCCTCCAGCAGTGTTCACTCTCGGTGTGTGAACACTGCTCCCTTCAGCAGTGTTCACTCTCGGTGTGTGAACACTGCTCACTCCAGCAGCGTTCACTCTCGGTGTGTGAACACTGCTCCCTCCAGCAGCGTTCACTCTCGGTGTGTGACCACTGCTCCCTCCAGCAGTGTTCACTCTCGGTGTGTGAACACTGCTCCCTCCAGCAGCGTTCACTCTCGGTGTGTGAACACTGCTCCCTCCAGCAGTGTTCACTCTCGGTGTGTGAACACTGCTCCCTCCAGCAGTGTTCACTCTCGGTGTGTGAACACTGCTCCCTCCAGCAGTGTTCACTCTCTGTGTGTGAACGCTGCTCCCTCCAGCAGTGTTCACTCTCGGTGTGTGAACGCTGCTCCCTCCAGCAGCGTTCACTCTCGGTGTGTGAGCACTGCTCCCTCCAGCAGTTTTCACCCTCGGTGTGTGAACACTGCTCCCTCCAGCAGTGTTCACTCTCGATGTGTGAACACTGCTCCCTCCAGCAGCGTTCACTCTCGGTGTGTGAGCACTGCTCCCTCCAGCAGTGTTCACTCTCGGTGTGTGAGCACTGCTCCCTCCAGCAGTGTTCACTCTCGGTGTGTGAACACTGCTCCCTCCAGCAGTGTTCACTCTCGGTGTGTGAACATTGCTCCCTCCAGCAGTGTTCACTCTCGGTGTGTGAACACTGCTCCCTCCAGCAGTGTTCACTCTCGGTGTGTGAGCACTGCTCCCTCCAGCAGTGTTCACTCTCGGTGTGTGAACACTGCTCCCTCCAGCAGTGTTCACTCTCGGTGTGTGAGCACTGCTCCCTCCAGCAGTGTTCACTCTCGGTGTGTGAGCACTGCTCCCTCCAGCAGTGTTCACTCTCGGTGCGTGAACATTGCTCCCTCCAGCAGTGTTCACTCTCGGTGTGTGAACACTGCTCCCTCCAGCAGTGTTCACTCTCGGTGTGTGAACACTGCTCCCTCCAGCAGCGTTCACTCTCGGTGTGTGAACACTGCTCCCTCCAGCAGCGTTCACTCTCGGTGTGTGAGCACTGCTCCCTCCAGCAGTGTTCACTCTCGGTGTGTGAACACTGCTCCCTCCAGCAGTGTTCACTCTCGGTGTGTGAACATTGCTCCCTCCAGCAGTGTTCACTCTCGGTGTGTGAACACTGCTCCCTCCAGCAGCGTTCACTCTCGGTGTGTGAACATTGCTCCCTCCAGCAGCGTTCACTCTCGGTGTGTGAGCACTGCTCCCTCCAGCAGCGTTCACTCTCGGTGTGTGAGCACTGCTCCCTCCAGCAGCGTTCACTCTCGGTGTGTGAGCACTGCTCCCTCCAGCAGTGTTCACTCTCGGTGTGTGAACACTGCTCCCTCCAGCAGTGTTCACTCTCGGTGTGTGAGCACTGCTCCCTCCAGCAGTGTTCACTCTCGGTGTGTGAACACTGCTCCCTCCAGCAGTGTTCACAGTCGGTGTGTGAACACTGCTCCCTCCAGCAGTGTTCACAGTCGGTGTGTGAACACTGCTCCCTCCAGCAGTGTTCACTCTCGGTGTGTGAACACTGCTCCCTCCAGCAGTGTTCAAAGTCGGTGTGTGAACACTGCTCCCTCCAGCAGTGTTCACAGTCGGTGTGTGAACACTGCTCCCTCCAGCAGCGTTCACTCTCGGTGTGTGAACACTGCTCCCTCCAGCAGCGTTCACTCTCGGTGTGTGAACACTGCTCCCTCCAGCAGCGTTCACTCTCGGTGTGTGAACACTGCTCTCTCCAGCAGCGTTCACTCTCGGTGTGTGAACACTGCTCCCTCCAGCAGTGTTCACAGTCGGTGTGTGAACACTGCTCTCTCCAGCAGCGTTCACTCTCGGTGTGTGAACACTGCTCCCTCCAGCAGTGTTCACTGTCGGTGTGTGAACACTGCTCCCTCCAGCAGTGTTCACTGTCGCTGTGTGAACACTGCTCCCTCCAGCAGTGTTCACTGTCGGTGTGTGAACACTGCTCACTCCAGCAGTGTTCACTGTCGGTGTGTGAACACTGCTCCCTCCAGCAGTGTTCACAGTCGGTGTGTGAGCATTGCTCCCTCCAGCAGTGTTCACGCTCGGTGTGTGAACACTGCTCCCTCCAGCAGTGTTCACTCTCGGTGTGTGAACACTGCTCCCTCCAGCAGTGGTCACAGTCGGTGTGTGAGCATTGCTCCCTCCAGCAGTGTTCACTCTCGGTGTGTGTACACTGCTCCCTCCAGCAGCGTTCACTTCTCGGTGTGTGAACACTGCTCCCTCCAGCAGTGTTCACTCTCGGTGTGTGAACACTGCTCCCTCCAGCAGTGTTCACTCTCTGTGTGTGAACACTGCTCCCTCCAGCAGTGTTCACTCTCGGTGTGTGAACATTGCTCCCTCCAGCAGTGTTCACTCTCGGTGTGTGAACACTGCTCCCTCCAGCAGTGTTCACTCTCGGTGTGTGAACGCTGCTCCCTCCAGCAGTGTTCACTGTCGGTGTGTGAACGCTGCTTCCTCCAGCAGCGTTCACTGTCGGTGTGTGAACGCTGCTCCCTCCAGCAGTGTTCACTCTCGGTGTGTGAGCACTGCTCCCTCCAGCAGTGTTCACTCTCGGTGTGTGAACACTGCTCCCTCCAGCAGTGTTCACTCTCGATGTGTGAACACTGCTCCCTCCAGCAGTGTTCACTGTCGGTGTGTGAACACTGCTCCCTCCAGCAGTGTTCACTGTCGGTGTGTGAACACTGCTCCCTCCAGCAGTGTTCACAGTCGGTGTGTGAGCATTGCTCCCTCCAGCAGTGTTCACTCTCGGTGTGTGAACACTGCTCCCTCCAGCAGTGTTCACGCTCGGTGTGTGAACACTGCTCCCTCCAGCAGTGTTCACGCTCGGTGTGTGAGCACTGCTCCCTCCAGCAGCGTTCACTCTCGGTGTGTGAACACTGCTCCCTCCAGCAGTGTTCACTCTCGGTGTGTGAACATTGCTCCCTCCAGCAGCGTTCACTCTCGGTGTGTGAACACTGCTCCCTCCAGCAGTGTTCACTCTCGGTGTGTGAGCACTGCTCCCTCCAGCAGTGTTCACTCTCGGTGTGTGAACACTGCTACCTCCAGCAGTGTTCACTCTCGGGGTGTGAACACTGCTCCCTCCAGCAGTGTTCACTCTCGGTGTGTGAACACTGCTCCCTCCAGCAGTGTTCACTGTTGGTGTGTGAACGCTGCTCCCTCCAGCAGTGTTCACTGTCGGTGTGTGAACGCTGCTCCCTCCAGCAGTGTTCACTGTTGGTGTGTGAACGCTGCTCCATCCAGCAGTGTTCACTCTCGGTGTGTGAACACTGCTCCCTCCAGCAGTGTTCACTCTCGGTGTGTGAACGCTGCTCCCTCCAGCAGTGTTCACTGTTGGTGTGTGAACACTGCTCCCTCCAGCAGTGTTCACTCTCGGTGTGTGAGCACTGCTCCCTCCAGCAGTGTTCACTGTTGGTGTGTGAACGCTGCTCCCTCCAGCAGTGTTCACTGTTGGTGTGTGAACGCTGCGCCCTCCAGCAGTGTTCACTCTCGGTGTGTGAGCACTGCTCCCTCCAGCAGTGTTCACTCTCGGTGTGTGAACACTGCTCCCTCCAGCAGTGTTCACTCTCGGTGTGTGAACGCTGCTCCCTCCAGCAGTGTTCACTCTCGGTGTGTGAACACTGCTCCCTCCAGCAGCGTTCACTCTCGGTGTGTGAACACTGCTCCCTCCAGCAGTGTTCACTCTCGGTGTGTGAGCACTGCTCCCTCCAGCAGTGTTCACTCTCGGTGTGTGAACACTGCTCCCTCCAGCAGTGTTCACTCTCGGTGTGAGAACACTGCTCCCTCCAGCAGTGTTCACTCTCGGTGTGTGAACACTGCTCCCTCCAGCAGCGTTCACTCTCGATGTGTGAACACTGCTCCCTCCAGCAGGGTTCACTCTCGGTGTGTGAACACTGCTCCGTCCAGCAGTGTTCACTGTCGGTGTGTGAGCACTGCATCCTCCAGCAGTGTTCACTGTCGGTGTGTGAGCACTGCTCCCTCCAGCAGTGTTCACTGTCGGTGTGTGAGCACTGCATCCTCCAGCAGTGTTCACTGTCGGTGTGTGAGCACTGCTCCCTCCAGCAGTGTTCACTCTCGGTGTGTGAACACTGCTCCCTCCAGCAGTGTTCACTCTCGGTGTGTGAACACTGCTCCCTCCAGCAGTGTTCACTCTCGGTGTGTGAACACTGCTCCCTCCAGCAGTGTTCACTCTCGGTGTGTGAACACTGCTCCCTCCAGCAGTGTTCACTCTCGGTGTGCGAACATTGCTCCCTCCAGCAGTGTTCACTCTCGGTGTGTGAACACTGCTCCCTCCAGCAGTGTTCACTCTCGGTGTGTGAACACTGCTCCCTCCAGCAGTGTTCACTCTCGGTGTGTGAGTACTGCTCCCTCCAGCAGCGTTCACTCTCGGTGTGTGAACACTGCTCCCTCCAGCAGTGTTCACTCTCGGTGTGTGAACACTGCTCCCTCCAGCAGTGTTCACTCTCGGTGTGTGAACACTGCTCCCTCCAGCAGTGTTCACTCTCGGTGTGTGAGCACTGCTCCCTCCAGCAGTGTTCACTCTCGGTGTGTGAACACTGCTCCCTCCAGCAGTGATCACTCTCGGTGTGTGAACACTGCTCCCTCCAGCAGTGTTCACTCTCGGTGTGTGAACACTGCTCCCTCCAGCAGTGTTCACTCTCGGTGTGTGAACACTGCTCCCTCCAGCAGTGTTCACTCTCGGTGTGTGAGCACAGCTCCCTCCACCAGTGTTCACTCTCGGTGTGTGAGAATTGCTCCCTCCAGCAGTGTTCACTCTCGGTGTGTGAACACTGCTCCCTCCAGCAGTGTTCACTCTCGGTGTGTGAACACTGCTTCCTCCAGCAGCGTTCACTCTCGGTGTGTGAACACTGCTCCCTCCAGCAGTGTTCACTCTCGGTGTGTGAGCACAGCTCCCTCCAGCAGTGTTCACTCTCGATGTGTGAACACTGCTCCCTCCAGCAGTGTTCACTCTCGGTGTGTGAGAATTGCTCCCTCCAGCAGTGTTCACTCTTGGTGTGTGAACACTGCTCCCTCCAGCAGTGTTCACTCTCGGTGTGTGAGCACTGCTCCCTCCAGCAGTGTTCACTCTCGGTGTGTGAGCACTGCTCCCTCCAGCAGTGTTCACTCTAGGTGTGTGAACACTGCTCCCTCCAGCAGTGTTCACTCTCGGTGTGAGAGCACTGCTCCCTCCAGCAGTGTTCACTCTCGGTGTGTGAACACTGCTCCCTCCAGCAGTGTTCACTCTCAGTGTGTGAGCACAGCTCCCTCCAGCAGTGTTCACTCTCGGCGTGTGAACACTGCTCCCTCCAGCAGTGTTCACTCTCGGTGTGTGAGCACTGCTCCCTCCAGCAGTGTTCACTCTCGGTGCGTGAACACTGCTCCCTCCAGCAGTGTTCACTCTCGGTGTGTGAGCATTGCTCCCTCCAGCAGTGTTCACTGTCGGTGTGTGAGCACTGCTCCCTTCAGCAGTGTTCACTCTCGGTGTGTGAACACTGCTCCCTCCAGCAGTGTTCACTCTCGGTGTGTGAACACTGCTCCCTCCAGCAGTGTTCACTCTCGGTGTGTGAACACTGCTCCCTCCAGCAGTGTTCACTCTCGGTGTGTGAACACTGCTCCATCCAGCAGTGTTCACTCTCGGTGTGTGAACACTGCTCCCTCCAGCAGTGTTCACTCTCGGTGTGTGAACACTGCTCCCTCCAGCAGTGTTCACTCTCGGTGTGTGAACACTGCTCCCTCCAGCAGCGTTCACTCTCGGTGTGTGAACATTGCTCCCTCCAGCAGTGTTCACTCTCGGTGTGTGAACATTGCTCACTCCAGCAGTGTTCACTCTCGGTGTGTGAACATTGCTCCCTCCAGCAGTGTTCACTCTCGTTGTGTGTACACTGCTCCCTCCAGCAGTGTTCACTCTCGGTGTGTGAACATTGCTCCCTCCAGCAGTGTTCACTCTCGGTGTGTGAGCACTGCTCCCTTCAGCAGTGTTCACTCTCGGTGTGTGAACACTGCTCCCTCCAGCAGCGTTCACTCTCGGTGTGTGAACACTGCTCCCTCCAGCAGTGTTCACTCTCGGTGTGTGAACACTGCTCCCTCCAGCAGCGTTCACTCTCGATGTGTGAACACTGCTCCCTCCAGCAGGGTTCACTCTCGGTGTGTGAACACTGCTCCGTCCAGCAGTGTTCACTGTCGGTGTGTGAGCACTGCATCCTCCAGCAGTGTTCACTGTCGGTGTGTGAGCACTGCTCCCTCCAGCAGTGTTCACTGTCGGTGTGTGAGCACTGCATCCTCCAGCAGTGTTCACTGTCGGTGTGTGAGCACTGCTCCCTCCAGCAGTGTTCACTCTCGGTGTGTGAACACTGCTCCCTCCAGCAGTGTTCACTATCGGTGTGTGAACACTGCTCCCTCCAGCAGTGTTCACTCTCGGTGTGTGAACACTGCTCCCTCCAGCAGTGTTCACTCTCGGTGTGTGAACACAGCACCCTCCAGCAGTGTTCACTCTCGGTGTGCGAACATTGCTCCCTCCAGCAGTGTTCACTCTCGGTGTGTGAACACTGCTCCGTCCAGCAGCGTTCACTCTCGGTGTGTGAACACTGCTCCCTCCAGCAGTGTTCACTCTCGGTGTGTGAGTACTGCTCCCTCCAGCAGTGTTCACTCTCGGTGTGTGAACACTGCTCCCTCCAGCAGTGTTCACTCTCGGTGTGTGAACACTGCTCCCTCCAGCAGTGTTCACTCTCGGTGTGTGAACACTGCTCCCTCCAGCAGTGTTGACTCTCGGTGTGTGAGCACTGCTCCCTCCAGCAGTGTTCACTCTCGGTGTGTGAACACTGCTCCCTCCAGCAGTGATCACTCTCGGTGTGTGAACACTGCTCCCTCCAGCAGTGTTCACTCTCGGTGTGTGAACACTGCTCCCTCCAGCAGTGTTCACTCTCGGTGTGTGAACACTGCTCCCTCCAGCAGTGTTCACTCTCGGTGTGTGAGCACAGCTCCCTCCAGCAGTGTTCACTCTCGGTGTGTGAGAATTGCTCCCTCCAGCAGTGTTCACTCTCGGTGTGTGAACACTGCTCCCTCCAGCAGTGTTCACTCTCGGTGTGTGAACACTGCTTCCTCCAGCAGCGTTCACTCTCGGTGTGTGAACACTGCTCCCTCCAGCAGTGTTCACTCTCGGTGTGTGAGAATTGCTCCCTCCAGCAGTGTTCACTCTTGGTGTGTGAACACTGCTCCCTCCAGCAGTGTTCACTCTCGGTGTGTGAGCACTGCTCCCTCCAGCAGTGTCACTCTCGGTGTGTGAGCACTGCTCCCTCCAGCAGTGTTCACTCTAGTGTGTGTGAACACTGCTCCCTCCAGCAGTGTTCACTCTCGGTGTGAGAGCACTGCTCCCTCCAGCAGTGTTCACTCTCGGTGTGTGAACACTGCTCCCTCCAGCAGTGTTCACTCTCGGTGTGTGAGCACAGCTCCCTCCAGCAGTGTTCACTCTCGGCGTGTGAACACTGCTCCCTCCAGCAGTGTTCACTCTCGGTGTGTGAGCACTGCTCCCTCCAGCAGTGTTCACTCTCGGTGTGTGAACACTGCTCCCTCCAGCAGTGTTCAATCTCGGTGTGTGTGAGCATTGCTCCCTCCAGCAGTGTTCACTGTCGGTGTGTGAGCACTGCTCCCTCAGCAGTGTTCACTCTCGGTGTGTGAACACTGCTCCTCCAGCAGTGTTCACTCTCGGTGTGTGAACACTGCCTCCCTCCAGCAGTGTTCACTCTCGGTGTGTGAACACTGCTCCTCCAGCAGTGTTCACTCTCGGTGTGTGAACACTGCTCCCTCCAGCAGTGTTCACTCTCGTGTGTGGAACACTGCTCCCTCCAGCAGTGTTCACTCTCGGTGTGTGAACACTGCTCCCTCCAGAAGTGTTCACTCTCGGTGTGTGAACACTGCTCCCTCCAGCAGCGTTCACACACGGTGTGTGAACACTGCTCCTTCAGCAGTGTTCACTCTCGGTGTGTGAACACTGCTCCCTCCAGCAGCGTTCACTCTCGGTGTTGTGAACATTGCTCCCTCCAGCAGTGTTCACTCTCGGTGTGTGAACATTGCTCACTCCAGCAGTGTTCACTCTCGGTGTGTGAACATTGCTCCCTCCAGCAGTGTTCACTCTCGGTGTGTGAACACTGCTCCCTCCAGCAGTGTTCACTCTCGGTGTGTGAACAATTGCTCCCTCCCGGTGTGTGAACATTGCTCTCCCTCCAGCAGTGTTCACTCTCGGTGTGTGAGCACTGCTCCCTTCAGCAGTGTTCACTCTCGGTGTGTGAGCACTGCTCCCTCCAGCAGTGTTCACTCTCGGTGTGTGAACACTGCTCCCTCCAGCAGCGTTCACTCTCAGTGTGTGAACACTGCTCCTTTCAGCAGTGTTCACTCTCGGTGTGTGAGCATTGCTCCCTCCAGCAGTGTTCACTCTCGGTGTGTGAACACTGCTCCCTCCAGCAGTGTTCACAGTCGGTGTGTGAGCATTGCTCCTTCCAGCAGTGTTCACTCTCGGTGTGTGAACACTGCTCCCTCCAGCAGCGTTCACTCTCGGTGTGTGAACACTGCTCCCTCCAGCAGCGTTCACTCTCGGTGTGTGAACACTGCTCCCTCCAGCAGTGTTCACTCTCGGTGTGTGAACACTGCTCCCTCCAGCAGTGTTCACTCTCGGTGTGTGAACATTGCTCCCTCCAGCAGTGTTCACTCTCGGTGTGTGTGAACACTGCTCCCTCCAGCAGTGTTCACTCTCGGTGTGTGAACACTGCTCCCTCCAGCAGTGTTCACTGTCGGTGTGTGAACGCTGCTCCCTCCAGCAGTGTTCACTGTCGGTGTGTGAACGCTGCTCCCTCCAGCAGTGTTCACTGTCGGTGTGTGAACGCTGCTCCCTCCAGCAGTGTTCACTCTCGGTGTGTGAGCACTGCTCCCTCCAGCAGTGTTCACTCTCGGTGTGTGAACACTGCTCCCTCCAGCAGTGTTCACTCTCGATGTGTGAACACTGCTCCCTCCAGCAGTGTTCACTGTCGGTGTGTGAACACTGCTCCCTCCAGCAGTGTTCACTGTCGGTGTGTGAACACTGCTCCCTCCTGCAGTGTTCACAGTCGGTGTGTGAGCATTGCTCCCTCCAGCAGTGTTCACTCTCGGTGTGTGAACACTGCTCCCTCCAGCAGTGTTCACTCTCGGTGTGTGAACACTGCTCCCTCCAGCAGTGTTCACTCTCGGTGTGTGAGCACTGCTCCCTCCAGCAGCGTTCACTCTCGGTGTGTGAACACTGCTCCCTCCAGCAGTGTTCACTCTCGGTGTGTGAACATTGCTCCCTCCAGCAGCGTTCACTCTCGGTGTGTGAACACTGCTCCCTCCAGCAGTGTTTACTCTCGGTGTGTGAGCACTGCTCCCTCCAGCAGTGTTCACTCTCGGTGTGTGAACACTGCTCCCTCCAGCAGTGTTCACTGTCGGTGTGTGAACGCTGCTCCCTCCAGCAGTGTTCACTGTCGGTGTGTGAACGCTGCTCCCTCCAGCAGTGTTCACTGTTGGTGTGTGAACGCTGCTCCCTCCAGCAGTGTTCACTGTCGGTGTGTGAACACTGCTCCCTCCAGCAGTGTTCACTCTCGGTGTGTGAACACTGCTCCCTCCAGCAGGGTTCACTCTCGGTGTGTGAACGCTGCTCCCTCCAGCAGTGTTCACTGTTGGTGTGTGAACACTGCTCCCTCCAGCAGTGTTCACTCTCGGTGTGTGAGCACTGCTCCCTCCAGCAGTGTTCACTGTTGGTGTGTGAATGCTGCTCCCTCCAGCAGTGTTCACTGTTGGTGTGTGAACGCTGCGCCCTCCAGCAGTGTTCACTCTCGCTGTGTGAGCACTGCTCCCTCCAGCAGTGTTCACTCTCGGTGTGTGAACACTGCTCCCTCCAGCAGTGTTCACTCTCGGTGTGTGAACGCTGCTCCCTCCAGCAGTGTTCACTCTCGGTGTGTGAACACTGCTCCCTGCAGCAGCGTTCACTCTCGGTGTGTGAACACTGCTCCCTCCAGCAGTGTTCACTCTCGGTGTGTGAGCACTGCTCCCTCCAGCAGTGTTCACTCTCGGTGTGTGAACACTGCTCCCTCCAGCAGTGTTCACCCTCGGTGTGTGAACACTGCTCCCTCCAGCAGTGTTCACTCTCGGTGTGTGAGCACTGCTCCCTCCAGCAGTGTTCACTCTCGGTGTGTGAGCACTGCTCCCTCCAGCAGTGTTCACTCTCGGTGTGTGAACACTGCTCCCTCCAGCAGTGTTCACCCTCGGTGTGTGAACACTGCTCCCTCCAGCAGTGTTCACTCTCGGTGTGTGAGCACTGCTCCCTCCAGCAGTGTTCACTCTCGGTGTGTGAGCACTGCTCCCTCCAGCAGTGTTCACTCTCGGTGTGTGAGCACTGCTCCCTCCAGCAGTGTTCACCCTCGGTGTGTGAACACTGCTCCCTCCAGCAGTGTTCACTATCGGTGTGTGAACATTGCTCCCTCCAGCAGTGTTCACTCTCGGTGTGTGGAACACTGCTCCCTCCAGCAGTGTTCACTCTCGGTGTGTGAGCACTGCTCCCTCCAGCAGTGTTCACTCTCTCGGTGTGTGAACACTGCTCCCTCCAGCAGTGTTCACTCTCGGTGTGTGAGCACTGCTCCCTCCAGCAGTGTTCACTCTCGGTGTGTGAGCACTGCTCCCTCCAGCAGTGTTCACTCTCGGTGCGTGAACATTGCTCCCTCCAGCAGTGTTCACTCTCGGTGTGTGAACACTGCTCCCTCCAGCAGTGTTCACTCTCGGTGTGTGAACACTGCTCCCTCCAGCAGCTGTTCACTCTCGGTGTGTGAACACTGCTCCCCTCCAGCAGCGTTCACTCTCGGTGTGTGAGCACTGCTCCCTCCAGCAGTGTTCACTCTCGGTGTGTGAACACTGCTCCCTCCAGCAGTGTTCACTCTCGGTGTGTGAACATTGCTCCCTCCAGCAGTGTTCACTCTCGGTGTGTGAACACTGCTCCCTCCAGCAGCGTTCACTCTCGGTGTGTGAACATTGCTCCCTCCAGCAGTGTTCACTCTCGGTGTGTGAGCACTGCTCCCTCCAGCAGCGTTCACTCTCGGTGTGTGAGCACTGCTCCCTCCAGCAGCGTTCACTTCTCGGTGTGTGAGCACTGCTCCCTCCAGCAGTGTTCACTCTCGGTGTGAACACTGCTCCCTCCCAGCAGCTGTTCACTCTCGGTGTGTGAGACACTGCTCCCTCCAGCAGTGTTCACTCTCGGTGTGTGAACACTGCTTCCCTCCAGCAGTGTTCACAGTCGGTGTGTGAAGCACTGCTCCCCTCCAGCAGTGTTCACAGTCGGTGTGTGAACACTGCTCCCTCCAGCAGTGTTTCACTCTCGGTGTGTGAACACTGCTCCCTCCAGCAGTGTTCAAAGTCGGTGTGTGAACACTGCTCCCTCCAGCAGTGTTCACTGTCGGTGTGTGAACACTGCTCCCTCCAGCAGTGTTCACAGTCGGTGTGTGAACACTGCTCCCTCCAGACAGTGTTCACTCTCGGTGTGTGAGCACTGCTCCCTCCAGCAGTGTTCACTCTCGGTGTGTGAGCACTGCTCCCTCCAGCAGTGTTCACTCTCGGTGTGTGAACACTGCTCTCTCCAGCAGTGTTCACTCTCGGTGTGTGAACACTGCTCCCTCCAGCAGTGTTCACTCTCGGTGTGTGAACACTGCTCCCTCCAGCAGTGTTCACTCTCGGTGTGTGAACACTGCTCTCTCCAGCAGTGTTCACTCTCGGTGTGTGAACACTGCTCCCTCCAGCAGTGTTCACTCTCGGTGTGTGAACACTGCTCCTCTCCAGCAGTGTTCACTCTCGGTGTGTGAACACTGCTCCCTCCAGCAGTGTTCACATCTCGGTGTGTGAGCACTGCTCCCTCCCAGCAGTGTTCACTCTCGGTGTGTGAACACTGCTCCCTCCAGCAGTGTTCACTCTCGGTGTGTGAACACACTGCTCCCTCCAGCAGTGTTCACTCTCGGTGTGTGAACACTGCTCCCCTCCAGCAGTGTTCACTCTCGGTGTGTGAACACTGCTCCCTCCAGCAGTGTTCACTCTCGGTGTGTGAACACTGCTCCCTCCAGCAGCTGTTCACTCTCGGTGTGTGAGCACTGCTCCCTCCAGCAGTGTTCCACTCTCGGTGTGTGAGCACTGCTCCCTCCAGCAGTGTTCACTCTCGGTGTGTGAACACTGCTCCCTCCAGCAGTGTTCACTCTCGGTGTGTGAACACTGCTCCCTCCAGCAGTGTTCACTCTCGGTGTGTGAACACTGCTCCCTCCAGCAGTGTTCACTCTCGGTGTGTGAACACTGCTCCCTCCAGCAGTGTTCACATCTCGGTGTGTGAGCACTGCTCCCTCCAGCAGTGTTCACTCTCGGTGTGTGAACACTGCTCCCTCCAGCAGTCGTTCACTCTCGGTGTGTGAACACTGCTCCCTCCAGCAGCGGTTCACTCTCGGTGTGTGAACACTGCTCCCTCCAGCAGCGTTCACTCTCGGTGTGTGAACACTGCTCCCTCCAGCAGTGTTCACTGTCGGCTGTGTGAACACTGCTCCCTCCAGCAGGGTTCACTCTCGGTGTGTGAACACTGCTCCCTCCAGCAGTGTTCACTCTCGGCGTGTGAAGCACTGCTCCCTCCAGCAGTGTTCACTCTCGGTGTGTGAACACTGCTCCCCTCCAGCAGTGTTCACTCTCGGTGTGTGAACACTGCTCCCTCCAGCAGTGTTCACTCTCGGAGTGTGAACACTGCTCCCTCCAGCAGTGTTCACTCTCGGTGTGTGAGCACTGCTCCTCCAGCAGTGTTCACTTCTCGGTGTGTGAACACTGCTCCCTCCAGCAGCAAGTTCACAGTCGGTGTGTGAACACTGCTCCCTCCAGCAGGGTTCACTCTCGGTGTGTGAACACTGCTTCCCTCCAGCAGTGTTCACTCTCGGTGTGTGAGCACTGCTCCCTCCAGCAGTGTTCACTCTCGGTGTGTGAGCACTGCTCCCTCCAGCAGTGTTCACTCTCGGTGTGTGAACACTGCTCTCTCCAGCAGTGTTCACTCTCGGTGTGTGAACACTGCTCCCTCCAGCAGTGTTCACTCTCGGTGTGTGAACACTGCTCCCTCCAGCAGTGTTCACTCTCGGTGTGTGAACACTGCTCTCTCCAGCAGTGTTCACTCTCGGTGTGTGAACACTGCTCCCTCCACGCAGTGTTCACTCTCGGTGTGTGAACACTGCTCTCTCCAGCAGTGTTCACTCTCGGTGTGTGAACACTGCTCCCCTCGAACCAGCAGTGTTTCACTCTCGGTGTGTGAGCACTGCTCCCCTCCAGCAGTGTTCACTACACAGTGAGCACGTG